>LR738714.1:137393553-137537185 GCA_902687465.1 Secale cereale
GGGGGGGGGGTGGGCAGAAGAAATTTCCCCCTGAGGTGAAAACGGTGAATATGATCTACACCACCCATATCCCCAAGAGGGAACACAAGTGCGCACTCAGGGATGTCTATGCTGTAGAGCCCGTCGCCCCCAAGTTCAACCCATGGTCGGCTTGCCCGATCACCTTCGATCGCACGGATCACCCAACCAGTATCCGTCACAAAAGTTGGGCGGCCCTGGTACTCGATCCTATAATTGACGGATATCATCTTACTAGATAACTTATGGACAGCGGTAGCAGTCTCAACCTGATATACCAAGACACTGTCCGCAAGATGGGGATAGACCCGTCAAGTATCAAGCCTAGCCGCAATACCTTTAAAGTAGTGATACCCGGCGTAGAGGCCCGCTACACGGGCTCATTAACACTGGAAGTAGTATTCGGCTCTCTAGATAATTTTCGAAGTGAGGAGTTAATCTTCGACATCGCTCCTTTCCGAAGTGGTTATCATGCACTACTCAGAAGAACGGCCTTTGCCCGCTTTAACGCAGTCCCCTACTATGCTTACTTGAAGCTCAAAATGCCTGGACCACGCGGCGTCATCACGGTCAATGGAAACATGGAGCGCTCCCTTCGTACAAAGGAGGACACTGTGGCCCTAGCAGCCGAGATTCAAAGCGGCTTATTCATGCCGAACAATTAATCGGCCGTCAAGACTAGAGACACTGCTAAAAGTGTCCGTCCCGCACTACAATGCGGCAGCTAACAAGAAACCGAGCTCGATTAGCAGTTACGCCCCAGCCGACCGCCTTACAAGGTGGCAGTATATGTACCTCGTGTACACAATTACGCCCTTAAAATACCTTGGGCGGCGCCGGGGGCACACTGCATAAAAACAATCCATAGTTCGGCTTGACCCTATTTGGACTCTGAAATATATTCTCTTTAAAAGGTTCATTAAAAGAACCCATCTTATTTACTACTGTGTAGGGCATTCTTTTCCAGAGTTCTCTTTAATATTTTCGTAGGCGGTCATCATAACTTCCCCCTTCAAGGACATCTTGCAAAGGAGAAAACGGCGCACACGTGCAGCAGCCCCCCCCCCTCGATCAAAATTTCTTTTTTTGTTAGGTTCAGCCTCTGCGTAAACCTTTTCCCTTCGTACTTTCTTTTGGCATGTAAAATGCCCAGGATGTCATTGGCATTATCTGTAACCACGCGGTTTGCCGTATTAAATGGGATATAAAAGAAGTAGTTTGGTTCCAATTCGCTTGGAGTTTGTTTTATTACCACCTGCATTCTCTCCCTACATCAGATGTCACATGTGCCTTAAATATGGACTTAATACGTGGGGTTGTATTCTGCCTGGCACACCTCCAAGTCTGAACACCTATAGGGAACTGTTCGCCATCCTGGATATTGCATTATATGCATCGGCTCTGAATCATGTCTTGGGTCTTAAGTTGGGTTGCCCGCCTCGTGTGCTTGCCACTTCCGTTCCGCATTGTTCGGCTAAGGTAGTAAAGAAAGAAATATTGCGATTGTATTTCTGGTCCATCCGGTAAAGTACCTCAGTAGAGAAACCTGAAAACTATCTGTCATGATAAGCGAGAGCTGGTCTGCGATTCGGTGACTTAGTGTTACACTACGATCGTTAGCGATCTACCCCGCGTTATACGAGGGGCTGGTCTTCGCCCAGCCGCATCAAGTGGGCACCATAATTCAGATGGCCGCACACGCACAAGGGGCTAGTACTTAGCCCCACAAGTCAAGCTCCTATGGCTAAGTGAAAGCAATAAAGCCGCATAGTCTGATTGCCTGATTCGTACCGCTGACACCTCCTTTATGGTCCAAGATGTTGGATAAAGAGTGATCACGCGCAATACCGAACACCCCTGCAGTATCTACATGGGGGCTGAAGCCGGTGACTGGAAACTTTCAGTCATTATAAACGGCCGCACAGGAGGAAAAGTCGCTTGAAACATAAAGCGCAAAATTGTATAGACATTGGTTCATAAGCTTAGTCTTCATAATCCGAATACACTTACTCAAAGACAACTTCCTTTGAGCACTAGCCCTCACAATGCGGGCTCCTTTTAGGACATCATCGAAGTACCTCTCCGGCCTCTGATGATCCTTGCCCTCCCGCGGGCCGACAGTTGCCACTTCTGCGGCCTTCATCTTCGCCCAGTGCATCTTGATGCGGGCAAAGGCCATCAATGCACCTTCTATACAGGCCGAACAATACACAGTGTCGACCCGCAGCCTCGCATCGATGAGCCGCTTCACCAATCCAAAGTAGCTACTCGCGATTGGCTCAGCGGCCATAGCCGGACTATCAAGTCCTTCATGGCTGTACCTGCCATGTTGTGCAGCTCGACCAACTACTTCAACTGGTCGTTCAGAGGTACTGGATGTTCTGGCGCAAGGAATTGCGACCAGAACAGTTTCTCCCAGCTATTCCCCTCCCGGGCTTGGAAGAATTGGGCGGCATCGACGATGCTCTTCAGGACACCCGCAAACGCGCCTGGATAACTCCACAATCGCGTCACTGCAAGATACCTCTGACCCCCAAAGATACTTTGCATAAGAAAGGCCTTACCAGCCGCTATCTATCGCGCCTGTTTGATCTCCTCACGCGCACTCCATGACTCGATCCGTGCCTCCTTGGCAGCGTTGACAATCTTTTTGAGTTCGGATGCTTGATCCAAAGTCTTGTGCTCCAGATCCTCGCACTTGCGAATAGCATGTCGCAGCTCTTGCTTGACTTCGGTCACCCGAGACTCATGTCGCCGGCGGGAGACCTGTTCGGCCTCCAGATCGGCAGCCGCATTGTCAGCGGCCGCCTTATTTATCTCGGTCTCCTTCTTGGCCTCTCCAAGTGCGCCCTTGAGGGTCTCGACCTCGGCAGCGACAACTGCGATATAATCACGTAGCATAATGAGTTCATTCTCTTACAATCAAAGCACATTATCTTTTGATACAATAATTACTTGAAAATCCACACACCTTGCGTTTCATCAAACCGCTTGTTGATGCGGTCGAGCTCCTCATCAGCTAATTGAAAGTTTGATTGAGCTTGGAAACCTCTGCGGCATTGGCGGATGGCGCCACCAGGGAATCATGTTCAAAAATAAACATAGTATTAGCTAACATTGTATGGATCCTCTGTCCGATTCTTTTCCGAATCAAACAAAGTATCAGGGGCTATTGTCTTTATACATGTTTGTTTCCTTATACAAATAAAATATGAAGTTCTTTTAAGAATATTACATCACATACCTCGAATCCTGTCAGTAGGCTATTGAAGGCATCATTCAGTTTGTTCTTCATGGACAGAATCTTTCCCATCACCGCACCCATCAGGGTACGGTGTTCCGCCATGATGGAAGCACCTCGCAGTGCTTCCTCCAGCGTGTTTGGCGCCTTCGGATTAGTGGAGGACGCCGCTGGAGCTGATGCTCCTCCCCCTATCATAGGGGCTGACTTCCCAATTCTGAAGTCGTAATGGCCTCCAAAATAGCGTTCAACGGAAGCCCGGATTTCTTGGGCTCCCTGCCGTCGGTCGCCATAGGGATTGCTCCCCCTTAGCTGACGGCGGTCGACGTGTTATCCTCGGGCGCCTTCTGGTCCGCCCCGCTCCCACCTGCTCGTGCAGTGGACGCCCGTTGGGAGCACATTTCGGTATCCCCTAGGACGGGTGATTGAGCCCGCGGTGGCGTGTCGCTCTCCACCATTTCGGCTGGTAGAGAGCTCCCCGACATAGTGAAGCGCCGGGGAGCATCCGGGGAGGGCTACAAAATAAACGAATAAATTTTCTTAGGAAATGGTAGCTGATTAAACCGAACATAACAACAAAAAGTTTGAATACTTACGATTTGGCCAGGGGCTTGATCCTGGGTTGTACTCGGAAGCTATGCTCGGATGTTGAAACCGAGCTGTCCGGGATGTTCAATTTCTTCCTAGGCGCCCCCTTGCTTGCGTCTACGGGGGCCACCCTCTTCTCCCCCCTTGCCTTGATGGGGGAGATGCTCTCTTCCTCTTCGTCCTCTTCCTCCTCTTCTTCTTTGTTGTGGGAGGAGTGGGCATCGATTTCCCCGGACACTATGTTCGTAGGACCCTTAGGGTGGGGGTCGCTCTTGACCTCCTTGCCCTTCTTCTTGGTCTTATTCTCCGACGCCTTGTATGGCACTGAGACCAGCATCGCTGTCAGCTAGGGTGTGGCTGGGATTTTGGGCAATGGAGCCGGACAGTTGATCCGCTCCTCTTTCTTTGTCCATGCCTGAATTGAGCGTAAGAGTTCTAACTCCTGTTATAATTGAAATACAGACAAGAAACAAATTCAGCGTAATTGTTCTTACCTCTGAGGCCGAAGCCACGCTATTGTAGCCCTTATCTTTGGTCTCCTTAGGCCACTCCTTCTGGGCCTTGAAGAGCTGCTTCCAGATATCTTCATGCGTGGTGCCGAAGAAGCGCTTCAAGGTCCACAGTTGCTCCAGATTGAACTCCCATTGGTGGGAGGCCCGGAGTTGGCAGGGAAGAATGCGGCGGAAGAGCATCACATGTATCATGTCAGTGAGGTGGGTGACCTTTGCCATCTTACTGGAGATGCGGTTTTGGAGTGTCTTCACCTCCGTCTGAGACCCCCATTCAAGGCCGTGGTGGTCCATGAGGTAAGCCTCTTTGGGGGTCTGGATCTGAATTCAGGCGCTAGCGCCCACTCGGCATCGTGAGGTTCGGTGTTGTAGAATTGTTCCTGCTGACATATCTTGTTGGTTTCCACAAAGGCCCCCTTGGGCCAGGTGGCGTTCGGGATCTTGCTCACCATAGCTCCCCCGTAGTCTACGTGCTCCCTGACGACCACCTTCGGCTTCATATTGAAGGTCTTGAGCCATAAGTCGAAGTGTGGAGGGACGTGGAGGAAAGCCTTGCATACGACTATAAAAGCCGATATGTGGAGGAGAGAGTTCAGGGCTAGATCATGGAAATCCAGCCCGTAGAAGAATAGGAGGCCCTGGACAAAGGGGTGAAGCGGAAAACCCAGCCCCTGAATAAAGTGAGGGATGAATACCACCCTCTCACCCGACTCAGGGATGGGGATTACCTGATTCCTATCGGGAATTCGGTGCGCTATGTCGTCCACAAGGTAGCCCGCACTCCGGAGATTCTTCACAGTCTTCTCCGTGACTGTGGAAGCCTCCCACTTGCCCTTGGAGCCAGATCCAGCCATTGCTGGAGAAGGATGCGATGGTGGAAGAGTTGAGAGTTGCAAGCACTGGAGCTGTGGGTGCTAGGGCTGAAGAGATTGGGAGGCTAGGGCCTGAGGAGAGCGCGAGGTGAGAGGGGAAGGATCTGTGTCCTTTTATAGACGGTGAATACCAAATGTCCCCCTACTCCAGCCGTAAAACTGACCGGTTCTCGATGTGATCATGCGTAAGGCACGGTTGGGTTACCCATGTCATATTGATGAGGATCCCATAATAAGCGGGCACGATATCTGTTTCGACAAGACGTGCCAATAGGGGTTGTGCCTCCAAACGCGAAACCAGGCCAAGAAAATGGTTTGAAATATTGAAGGGTCAGATATGATGTTTCGCTGAAAAGTTGTCACTAAGGACACAGTGTTTGTTTTTGACACATTGCCTTCGCAGCTGAGGGTTGTACTAATCATGTAGAGCTGGACATAGTTCCTTTGTGCAGGAGATAACACTTCAATATGTTCAAATGGAGGAACCCGCCTTACAATGCCTAAGACAGTACGCGTGCCGGACTCATCTTCATCGAAGACTGGTTCAGGGGCTACTTAGGGAGTCCTGGATTAAGGGGTCCTCGAGTGGCCGGATTACTCGTTATGGGCCGGACTGGTGTGCCGGGAAGATTATCGCTGAAGATTATCCTCCGTATCCGGATAGGACTCCTATATGTGTAGAATGGCAAGTTTAGAGTCCAGGTGTAATATTTCCTTCCTCTGCAAGATGATCATGTACAACCCTAGGTCCCTCTGGTTCATATATAAACTGGAGGATTTAGTCCATAGGGACATAATCACAATATCATAGGACATACTTCTAGGGTTTAGACATTATGATCTCAAGGTAGATCAACTCTTGTAATCCTATATTCATCAAGATCAATCAAGCAGGAAGTAGGGTATTACCTCGATAGAGAGGGCCCGAACCTAGGTAAACATCATGTCCCCAGTCCCTTGTTACCATCAATCCTTAGGCGCACAGTTCGGGACCCCCTACCCGAGATCCACCGGTTTTGACACCAACACTTGGCCCCCTAGCTCATCTATTTTTCATGGCTCCGCCACTGCGCGCAACCGCAACCGCGCATGGTAATTGATTTATCACTAGTTTTTGGCTGCTTGGTCGTGACAATCACCCGAAGCCACAACCAGAAGTCTCCCTCGCGTAATTCTTACGGTCGGTCGCAGCAACAGACGGTCAGTCAGACCTGCGACACGCATCAGCTTGGTGTGACATGTATGACCAGTTACATCACTGACTTATGCGGCCACATTTGAGCAGTAGTACTTGAATTTTGTGTTCCAGGAAACTCATCGGGAACCGTTTCGGGCCTCGACCATCAATTAAACTTTAGCTTGTTACCATCACTTTCCAAAGTAGTACTACCATGCTATAATTAGGTGCAAACCTACTAACACCTAGTACGTATCAAACCTAAACGTGTTCCCTCTATGCATGTTTTAGTACTAGCACTGGTACACGCCGGTGCTATACAAACGTTTTTAACCCCTTTCTGCGACGGCATTTGGAACCATCCCGAAGTGAGTGTGGTCGATACGGGGTTCCTTCCCACATGACCTAGAAACCATCGGGGAGAGGGTGCCTTGATGCATACAGTTGTCCCTACATAACCGTTTCCGATATCTCGAGTATCCCAAACACTTCATCCTTGCTGCTCGTTTGTGCTCGCATTGCCATCGTAGTTGGAGTTTTGTGGTTTTACCTAAAACCAGGAAGATTCCAGGCACGGGAATTTTCCAGACATGTACCAAACTGGCTCTACGTTTACGGAGCCTAGCACATCACAAACACTTCATAATTATAAACCGTGTACAATAGGTAGACAATCACACACATTTAGTTTCCCCGCACCGTATGTGATAGTGTCTGACATCACACACACTTTGCAAACGGCAACTGTGTGCATTGTTACACATGTTTCCTCTTCGTGAACCACGTAGGATTATGATGTACATCACACACGCTGTGCTTTATTAACTATGTGCGCCGTAATGACCTGCACCGTAATTTCTCCCTAATTCAATTGCTGCTATTTAAAATTGTACATAATTTAAGCTTGAAAGTAGGCTATAGCTTTATTCACATCCATCAGGTTGAAACAACTAATGCATTATTCGATTCGCAGGTACATAGGTTTAAGAATTACATAAGCACCAAATAAAGAATGATGAACCAGGGTTCTATACTTGTACTATTACAGATGGTAAAGAAAGAGGCGACATACATTCTGGTTGCTGAACAAGATGAAGCGGAATGGCCCTATAGTGCTCTCCTAGATGCAGAAGGCATGCACGACTCTAGTCCAACCCCTTGTGATGGTCGGCCGCCAATCATGTAGTTTGAGAGGTAATCTTGAGTAAACTGCTTCAGGATTCACTACAAAGGAAAAAGATTCAGACATTGTCATCTAACACAACTCATTACGGGCAGTAAAAAAAGGCTAGAGGGTTCTTACTTACCATCCTGCAGTTCATTGTTGTCTTGCATAAAGTGTAAACAAATAGTTCGGTTGACATATTTTGACCCATTTTAATAACAATCTTTATCAGTTTCCTCACTTGATGCTGGTTCATGAATATCTCATTGCCCCATACACAGAAAGGGTCGAAGTGTGGATCTTTGGCAATGACATATGTACCTAAAAGCACTAATTTAGTGTTATAAGCTAAACAACAATTGCAAAATGATGTAGTACAACACTCCCTCCATCCCATTATATAAGATTTTATTACATGTATATCTGGACATCATCAGAACATTAAGGTAACACTCTTCCTTGTTGCTATGTAGCCTGGGATAGCATATTTAGTCATTCAGTACAATGCTTGTTGCTATGTAGCTTCATTGTGCAGGCTTAAGCATGCTAGTTAAGCAACACAAGAAGTGAAAAGGTGTGTTAACTACATTAGGCATAACATTTAAAAACAAGCAAATAGTCATTCAAACTGGTATTGTGCAGGTCTAAAGTACACTAGTTATTGTTAAAAAACGAAAAGGCATGTTAACTTCAATATCCTTAACAGCAACGAAATATCGTAATTCATAGTGGTATTGTTGAAACTCTTATTGATGAAACTGAACTGCACGGCAAATAGTTGCACATATAGAACATCACATTGTGAAGAACTGTAATAAACAAGGCATACGGCCATCTCTAGCTGATCCTTTAAAAGTTAAAGGACCAAAACCCTTAGTGGATATATATATACTCCAGCAATTTTTGGCCGTTTCTAGTCGATCTCCTAAACTTAACATTGTAAACTTCAATTTGAATAAGTTCAAAGCAGGTTCAACCGAAAGTAGCATGCATTCAAACATAAACATATATAGTTTTGCATAAAGGAACATAAAACATAAATTTAAACTAAGCTAAACTACTTTCGGTCGAAGTAGAGGTCAAGCCAATCCTTCCACGTCAGGTACGGAGTGGTGTGAGCCGGGTCCGGGCCGGTGCTATCGTCGGGGTCATTGGGGAAGGCACTCCTCCACTCGTCGACGTCGATCTCCTCGTCCTCAAGGCCCACCTCGACGCCCTCCATGCCGCCGTCCTTGCCACCTTCGAACTCATCATCGGAGGAGAGCGTGATAACCTTGCCACCCACCGCGTCGCCGGCCGCGCCGCCTTCGACCTCGTCGTCAAAGGAGAGCGCGATAACCTCGCAGCCCTCCGCACCGGCAAATATTGCCCGCTCCACGTCCACGAGCTCTGGGTGCTGCTGCCGGAGCTCTTGCATGTAGGCCTCGGCGGCGGCCTCGGCCTCGAGGTGCTCCCATGCCTCATGGTCCTCCTGCGCCATAGCCGAGCTCACCCGTGACGCTCCAAGACCGATGCTCCAGTTGCCTTCCATTTATTTTCGTTGGCGTCGTGTGTTTCAATTGTGTTTTGCCATTATCATATTTTTGCTTCTTGCATCATGTTCATCATTGATTATATTGCATTTTTTATCCTTGTTTAGCCGGAGTGCTGCCCAAATTCATTCATTCGAATTCCTTTTTCTATCTCGTATTAGCCGAAGTGATTTCAAATTCTTTCTCGTTGATTCAACTCTTGTTCGATATCCTTCAACCTACTTGGTTCTCATCGTGTTCCTTGTTTCTCTTTCCTAACGGAGCTTCTCAATCTCGTTCATCTTTGTTGTGTTCTTCTTTCAAGTTGTTCAAACTCTCAAGATTCTTTTGTTTCACTCATTTCTCCAAGAAGAACTTTGTTTTCCTATTCCTCTTCCGTCTCATTCCTAAGATCTCGCGACGAGATCTCTTGTTAGTGGGGGAGTGTTGTGACGCCCCGAGACAGATGCTCTAGTTGCCTTCCATTTATTTCCATTGGCCTCATGTGTTTCAATTGTGTGTTGAGTGCCATTATCATATTTTTGCTTCTTGCATCATGTTCATAATTGATTATATTGCATTTTCCATCCTTGTTCTTGCCATGATCATCTCACTTTGTTATATGCTTCATGATGTGATATTGTCTTTCTTATTTTGTTGCATTTGCATTATGATCATCATTGTAGGTGCATATTTGTTGTGTGCTCGTTATCTTTGTGAACTTCTTCTCCTCGCCATCTTGCCTTTCCATCTAAACCATCATCAAGTGCAACACCTCAACACTAGATTCTTCCTTTCAATTCCCACCCATTTATTTCATGTGGCATTTCATGTCATAGTAAAATGTTCACTTATGTTCTGTAATTCTTACACCATGCCGGCATCCTCTATGTTTCATCTCAATTAGACTTGATTTGGTTGGGTTCAAAAATGGATCAAGTTTGAATTAAATTCAAACTTGATTTATCTTTCTAGCTCTAAAAATGTCAAAATCATTTTATTAAAATGTGGCACATTCTCTGGAGCTCAGAATACTTTTCTTCTTGACCTCTACCCTCTCCTTCATCCTTGTGCATTTCTTACTCTCTTTTCCGTCTGAAGAAAAGAGAAAGATCAGAGGGCAGCCACCTGGGCCTCCCCTTCCAGCCCCACCCCAACTTGCACCTCCTCCTCCCGTAATCGTCCCAGCCAGCACCCTGAACGGCCACCTGTCCCGTTACATCGTCGTCTCCCTCCACTGCCTTCGGGAGCGCCAACGCCGTGAACTCGAGCTCATGGACGGCGAGGCCGGCCTGTCCCCGCGCCCCTATATAAAGCAGCAGCCACGCCTCCCTAGGGTTTCCCTCTTCCGCCTTTGCCGCTGCCAGCCTATCCCTTCCCATCCTTCTTCTTCCTCAGAACAAAGCACTCGAGAGAAGAAAACTGCCGGCGTCGTCGTCGTCCTCACGTCCGGCCTGTGCCAGGACCCTCTACGTCATGTCTTCCTGCGCCCTGTCACCCTCCTCGACCGATCCTAGTAGTTACTTGGGTGGAAGCCTCTCCCACGCGCCTCCCTACCATTGTCGTCGCCTGGCTGTGGCCGAGCCGAGCTGATGCTCGAGCCCGGCGTAGTAGCCAATGTCCCCGGCCTTCTCCTCCACAGCAAGTTCCACGACTCCGGCAACACCTTCCCGCACCTCTCCGAGCCCCGGATCGCCAAGTACAGCTTCCTCCCGCCATCTCCGGCGAACCATCTAGCCTCCCCGGGCCCCTTCTTCCTCGACGTCCACTACTTCAAGTCGTCTGCTTCTTCCTCGTCATCCACACACTCCAGCAGTCTAGCATCGTCTTCGTCCACGGCGACCTCGCACACGAGCTCGGTGAGCGCCCGCGGTCCACCTCCTCCTCCCTCTGGTCGTCTTCGAGTCTCCTGAGCTTTGTCATGGACGCCACGGCAGCGAGCTCAAGCTCGTGCTTTTGCCTCTGCTCGCCTCATTATTGCTTGCTCAGCCATCCCACTCACACTCCTCCCGTAGCTGCTCCACATAAACGAGCGCACCCACACCACATCCCCGCAGGCCCGCTGCTGCTCTGCATCGTGGGTCGTCGCCTCCTAGCTCGCCACTACCGGCGCCTGTGTTCTCTGTGTAGCCATGGCCAAAGGCTCGGCCATCAGGACATCGCTCAAGTACAGCCAGGCGCATCAAACTTTCACACCCACGCATCTAACCTAGTGGGCAGCACAGTTGTTTTTGTCCGGGAGGTCCTGGGTCAATTCCCAGGCGCCCCAATTTTTTTGCCTGTTTCTTTTTACTCTGCGCACGCGCACACTCATGGCCACTTGGGCCTGATCCAGTCCTGGGTTGCTGCAGATTCAGCTCGTTACATTTTATTCTTCTTCTTTCTGTCAGGACGAATTTCCAATTTACTAGTGCATGCATATTACAGAAATGCCAATATATTGTTTTGATAATAAGTAATTAACCATGCATCGGAATTAATCAAACTATACATGTAAAATGCTTAGAATTTCATCTAGTTTCATAATATGCAACTTTCATCCATGTTTAAAATGTTAAAATTGTTGTTTGCATTGATTTGCAAAATAACATGTTAAAATGGTTTAATTCATATCTTGTTTACCATAGCTCGGAAATTATTAAACTTTATACGTAACTTTGCTAGAAAAATGCATAGAATAACTTGGTCCACTTTATTTTGCTGTTTAATAACATTAAAATTATATAATAGGCAGAACAGTAGCAAATCTAATAATTGCACATGGAGATTTTCCGGAATTGTTGTTTGTTGTTTCCGGCCCGATTTAAATTGCTTATGTAATGTAGTTCAAGTCTGTTGCACCTCTTGCCATGTTAAACAACATTTAAACTAAATAATTGAATGTGGTGTTTCGGCAATATGCAACCCGTTGCATATTGAGCTCCACTTAACTTGTAGTATTGTTTGTGCACTTTGCCATGCCATGTATATTTAAACCCGACATGCATCATATTTGTTTGTGCATCATGCCATGGTTATGATATGTGTGTTTACCATGTTGTTTGTTTGTTCCGGGTGTTGCTTCTTCATTCCGGTAATGTTGCGATGTGAGGATTCGTTCGACTATGCTTGGTTCTTCTTCGTGGCTTCATCTTCTTCATGGACTCGATCATCTTTCTAGCGGGATCTCAGGCAAGATGACCGTAACCTTGGATATCATTCCTATCATTGCTATGCTAGTTGTATCGATGCTATCACTATATGTCGCGCTATCTATCTATTCGTTTGTCAGCCTCTCATTGTTTCCATGAAACAACCTCTAACCTTTGACACCATCCCAGCAAACTGTTGAATGGCTCATTTACCGCTTGCTCAGTCCCTCTTATAGCGTTGTTAGTTGCAGGCGAAGATGAAGATTGCTCCATGTTGGAACTTGGATGTTTTTGGAATATCACAATATCTCTTATGCTTAATTAATGCACCTATATACTTGGCAATGGGTGGAAGGCTTGGCCTTTTGGTTGGTATTTTGTTCCACTCAAGCCGCCTTAGGAACTGTTAAACCGGTGTTATGTTCCTTGATTTTGCATTCCTAACACGGTTGGGGTTTATCGGCCCCCTTGATAATTCACTTTGTTTAAAGCTTTTCCAGCGAGGCCCAACCTTGGTTTTACATTTTCCTAATAACTAAAAACTTTCATAGGGACTTTCCGGACCCTGTGGATTCTTAATCAACCCCGGGCCAGTGCTCCTCTGAGTGTTGGTCCAAACTGGGCGATGTCCGGCGCCCCCTGGGCAACCAGGGTCTCAGCCAACCCAACGTCTTGCCCATCCGGTGTGTCCCAAAAACGAGATACGTGCGAGTCCTATCGGGATTTGTCAGCACATCGGGTGGTCTTGCTGGATTAGTTTTACTATTGTTAAAATATCTTGTGCACGGGATTCCGAGAATACTCGGGCCTTCCTAATTTGGAGATGTTACTCCTCTGATCGTGATAGCTTGTGATGGGCTAAGTTCGGACACACCTACAGGGTTATGAACTTTCGAATGTCGTGCCAGCGGTTATGTGGCAGATTAGAATTTGTTAATATGCGGTTGTAGAAAACTTGACAGAGAATCCGAATAAAATACACCAACCGCGTGAGTAACCGTGACCGTCTCTTTTCAATTTGAGAAGAGAACAGTGTGGGGTTATGTTTGACTCGTAGGTAGTTCAGGATCACTTAGTGATCATTACTAGTTTGCGACCATTTGCGTAGAGGCTCTTCTTGTCCTTGTAATCGTAAGTTAGCCACCATACAATGCTTAGCCGCTGCAGCAACCTCACCACTTATCCTTTCCATACCCATTAAGCTTTGCTAGTCTTGATACCCATAGTTATGGGATTGCTGAGTCCTCGTGGCTCACAGATACTACAACAACAGTTGCAGGTGCAAGTTTCCGATGCCTTCATGTGAGAGTGATGTTTACTTGTCTTGGAGTTCTTTTCTTCTTCTTCTTCGTCGACCTTGGGATAGGTTCCTGGTCGGCAGCCTAGGATAGCAGGATGGATGTCGTTGTGCTTTTCATGTTTGAATCCGTAGTTGGATGTCTTGTGTATGCTGCATTGTATTCATGTGGAGTTGTATGACTTGTATGTATCCCCATCTATTTATGTAATGGTACGATGTAATGATATCCATCTTGCTAAGCGCCCGAAATGCGGTTGTGCCCCAATAACGAAGTTATCACGTGATCGGGATATAATTGCATCTTGGGTGTGACAAGTTGGTATCAGAGCCTCGATTGACCATAGGAGCCCCCTTGATTGATCATAGTTTGGCTGTTGTCGAGTCTAGAAGAAGACTAATTTCGGAGTCTAGTTATATCGGAGAGTAGGAATTCTTTTTACTCCTCAGCCCCTTTGTCGCTCTGGTGAGGAATCTTGACGTAGGTGTTTTGACTTACTCCTCTTCCCCTTCAAATTTTTTTAGGGTCACGCAGTTAGTTTTTGTTCGTTGCGATGTCAGCTCTTTTAATGTGGCACCCCAGCTCAGAGAAACCGGAACACCCCGTATTCCAGCCTAGAGATCAAGGTGAAATCTTATGGAATACGGAACTGCTTAGCATAGAACAAACCATCTTTCTATTACAACGCGAATATGGATACAAGGTCTCTGATATTACAATTAATAATACCGGCACAGCGACGCTATGCCAACCACGGTTGCTCTATGCAAGCAGCATAATAACTCGAGGCAGCGGAACCTCTACTGGCAGCGGAACAACGAACGACGATGGTGGACTCCAATCCGCAGGGACTCTGGCTGGAACATTTATCCTAGCTCGCGAACACACTAAAACAAGCAAGCAATCCAAGCACGACCTGCAAGCTGGCATGACACGCCGGGTTAGTACATTGAATGTACTTGCAAGCTCACAATAAACCAAAAGCAGTCAAGGCAGACAACATCATGGCACTAGCAGGTTAATTCAATCAAGAACATGGTATTAGCAGAACAACATGGCATGCACAACTGAACATGATACAACTAGAACAAGCATAGCATGAACATGCAAACATGATGATGCTACATGCAACATGATGATACTAACATGCACCAACTTACTCTGCTCGGGTTACCTCGTAACCCTCACATGCACAAACTTACTATCATGGACATCGCACGATCATCTCAGGATCCAATCAAGCTTGGTATTAACAATACCGTAGTAATCATTTATGACCACAGGGAGCTTGACCTTTACCATTGACTCTCGCAAAACATCCCAAATAACCAACAACTCGGTATCCTTGATACCACCGTGATCATCTCACGATCACATCCAACAAATCGGTATCCTCAATACCACTGTGATCATCTCGGGATCACATCAAACATCTTTCTCATCATCGAACCGGGGTTGTTATTAATCAAGTTATTATTATTATTACTGTTGACTCAAAGTGTGACTGAGACGAACTGGGCCCTTATCCGCGGGCACAGCTATTGATATATTAAGATACACACTCTGCAGAGGTTAGCACACTGTACCCACACCACAGAACCCATGGCCTCGCACTCCCATTCAGGTGGACCAACGGCGTTCCGACAAAACCGTCCAACTGCCATGACACTCTCCCAGCCACTCTTACTCACTCCCCACTGGGCTAGTCCTGGGTGGCCCCGTGTCTACCAAAGAAACCAACGACCACCATCGTGGCCAAAACATAAACTTTCCCAAATGGGGACACGAGCTCAAAACAACAACAATGGGAACACAAGGCTTATGTCCGCCTACCTGATCAGGGTAGACATAACCTTCCCTCGTTGGAGGCACCGGCGAGAGGTATGACAATAGACCCAGTTAGGGCCTTCCCATAAAGGCAAGTGTGGATGCACTGGTCTGCTCGATTCGATGGCACCATGACTCAGCCAACAGTTGTTCAAGTTCATTTTAAGTCCAGTTAACTTGAATGCAAATGATGCTGAGCCATATTAAAATAACATGATGCAACTACAATGCATGAGCATGATATCAACCTGAGCATGGATGTGCAACATAATCATCCAGCATAACCACAATGACGCATATATTCAAATAAGCATGGCATACTGAATAGCATGACTATCACAAGTATAACGTTACTCATGGCATACATGACTACTAGCATCATAAATAATTACCATGCAAGAACATAGCAAGAACACTACCAAGTAATCATTTAACTAACTAGTTGCAACGGAACATGCATATCAACGGTACTTGACAGTCAACAAGCATGCATCAAGATAAACATCATCAATACCAGAATGTAATTCTACTACCATGCAAACATGATACTAACAAGTAGTACAAGATAACAAGAAGCATCGGTACATAGCATGAAAGTGAACATGAAACCATGAGCTTACCCAAAACAACGATAGCAGTAGCTAACAAGGAGACATATAATGGGCAAACTTTTATTAAATATTCAACTTGAAAACCATAGCTACTGCATGGCTATCATGCAAGTGGCTATTGTGGCTTGCTTGGGGTGACGTAGACTCCGGGAAGTAGTGTGGTGAAGCCGCATAACGATTCACCGGAATGGTTCTCCTTCGAAGGGGGCTAGATAAGGGCAAGGGCATAATGGTCATTTTCATAGTGTGAACACTTAGTGAAAATGGTACCATCAGAAAGAGCTCGATGAGATGAAGACGTGAGCTTTGGTTTCACCTGAATCGGAGTTACGGTCGCGGGGTTATGAAGGGTAGAAGCTCACGGACTATCCTGTAAATATTTTTTATCACCAACGGGTCCCTGAGTGGATAAGGCAGAAGCGCATATAATAAAATACGCTTTTAGAATGGGAAAATGTACTTTGGGCTGGAAGCAGATGAAGAATGCACTTTCAGAAAAGGGAAATGTATTCTTGCGAATACGCTTCCACTTAAACACGTGGACCTCGGCCTTAGGCCAGTTACAGGCGGGTCCCACGCGGCAGGGGGAGGGGCCAGCTGGGCGTCGTCTTCCTCCTCCCCTCGCGCTTATGTTCCGCTCGTGGAAGAGAGCCGAGGCAGGGTAGAGGCGTAGGAGGTTCCCGACCAGCTCCGGCCGAACGGCGACCGTCGGCGGGTGCGGGAGGCCGAGGCGAGGCCGCCTGGAGGGACTCCGGCCGCCGGGGAGGACAAGGAGGACGGCGACGGGTGGTGGCTGAGGAGACAAAGGTGAGCTGCGGCGAGGGGGCTGGCCAGCTCCGGTCACCTCCAGATGATCTGAGTGCACCGGCGGACTTGGGGAAGGACCTCGCATCCGTACAGAGGGCTAGTGGATGCTGGGGAGAGGTAGGATGGATGGGAGGGGTGGCACCATGAGAGTTACACAGAGCTTCGGTCGGCGTGGTTTCTCGGCGCTGCAGCCATCTTCGGTGAAGGGAAAGTAGGTGGGGCGGCTCGGTGGAACGAGGGGGACTCGGTGGATTGCTTGGAATGGTGAGGGGAGGCTTGGTTTGGTCGGAATAAACCCGAGGCCGAGGCTGCAATGGCGGACATAGGCGAAAAGAGGAGGAGGCTGTGGGCTCTGGTGGTCAAATGAGTTGAGGGATGGATGAGTGAGCTGTGGGAGGGGCCGAGGGTCCTATATATAGGCCCGACGAAGGCTTTGGAGCTCACAAGCGAGTTGAGCAGTGCTCTAATGGAGGTCAGTGGCTGGGCATCGGCACGGGCACTTTTCTTGCGGCGCATTTATGGCAAACGACGACGAAGCAGCGATGCAGGGCGACGCAGACGAGCACGGGCGAGCTCTAGGACAGGATGGAGGTCGAGACGATGAGGGAGGAGACGAGCATAGTGGCCGGATCGATCTAGAGCACGCAATTAGCATGACGCAAGCTTGATTACCATGTGCACTGGAACAACCTTGTCTAGTAGAATAACCTTAGTGTCCTGAGTCAAAATGAGGAAATAAATCGGTCCAGGGGCAATTAAGAGATTTGCACTTAGCTCCAAAGTAAACCAGCAGCCAAGTGCTTGTGCTGTGTAGTGGGGACACCAGCTTGGTAACTCAGTAAATAATTTTTCTTGTGATGATCATACACTAATGTGATGTTGATCACCAAAAATGAGACTAAGAGGAGGAGTTTAGATCATGGTTGCTGTAGAAAGTGCAAAACTGGACAAATTAGGGGATTAAGATGTTGTACTCACATACTTAAGTGTCATGGGCTGAAATTTGGTGGAGTGGGGTTATTTGACCATATGGAGCTGCTGTAAAAAGTTCATGCCATTTGGAGTTACCAAATTGGCACTTGCTTCACAATGCTTCATTCTGGACAGAGACTAGGAATATTTACTGAGGGTAAATGGCTAAGTGGATTGAGCCAAAACTTGGTGGAGGGAGTAGGTATAGATGTAAGAATGTCCTGGTAAATTTTCAGCTCAAATGAAGCAAGATAAAATAGGGTTGCTTCACAAAGTGAAAATCTGACCAGAAACCAAGATTTGGAGCTGAGATCACATAGATGATCTACCTGAGCTCAAATTTGGTGGAGATGCACGATTGGATCAAATGAAGGATGTGACAAAGTTTCAACTCATTTGGACATGCCTAGAATATACTTCCTTCACAAAGTTCCTTTCTGGACAGAAACTTTGGAAACTCAATGAAAAATAATTACTTGGGGAATTTTAGAATGACAGAAACTCAATGACCGAAACAATTTATGATAATTATTTGGGGAATTTTAGAATGACAGAGATATAGGTTGCTTCACAACCTAGGGCAAAAAGAATTATTCGTTTAATAGAAACGGAATATTCCTTGGAAAAAGGATATTGGGTTGGGTCAAGGATGGAAATGACAGGATTATGGGATGATGAGGAGGATGGAAAGCCACTATAAAACCTAGGAAGACAGGGTCTTCCCAAGTTTCAGAACCACATAGCCACAGAAAAACAAATAAAATCAAGAAATCCAAGAAAATTAAAAGAAAAAGAAAAGGGCAAAATCCAGGCTGTCACAAACCTTCCCCCCTTAAAGAAATCTCGTCCTCGAGATTTGTGTGCTTAGGGAACAAGTAAATATTCTGACTTGAAGAAACCGTTTCCAACTCGGGTTTCTTTTATTCACTCTCACATTATGTTCCCATATAATATTTCCACTAAATTTGGTTTGACTGACTGCCTTGATCTGGGGTGGTTTGCTTTACCGTACCTGAAATTTTGACCGGGCTTGCCTGATATGCTCCTGTTCATACTATCTCAAATTTTCATCTCATACTGCAGACTTAGCTGAGGTCCGAAAGATTATCATTCTGACATACGTGTCCTTATCGGTATTGATCCTTGAGAGAGATATTAGTCTGTATCGAGTATCAAGAATATTCCACGGAGCTGGGAATACCTTCCCGTGGAACAAAGAATTCTCTTTTATCCAGGCACCGTGTTGCCCAAATATATATGCATACCTTCTAGTTTCAAAACTGTGATGTGAAACATACCTGTTCTTTTGATGGATTCTGACGTCTTGCAGGAGTTTCTGACTTATATTGATTGGCTTCACAGTCTCGAGTATCCAGAGGTTTGATTGTTGCTTGATGTGTCTGAATAGAAAAATGCACCAGCTTACCAATTCTTTATTTTGTTGATATATCCATGGGGATGACTGTCTAAGTGATGCTTCACTGAGGTCAATATATTGAGCTATCCTGAGGTCTGACATGACGGGCTCGGGTATTCAATGCTTGACAACTCTGAGCATACTATGGACTGAGCCATTTGTCTTGCTAGGAGGTCATTACCGTATTGTCGGTCTTGATCCTTTATTATTATTTTTTGTGTCTGGATTTTTTCAACTGAAAGACTTTGTTCCGACCGATTCTCATTTCTGACTTAACCGTTGCAGATTTGACACTTCAAATAAACTGCCGTATGCTTACATTTTATTGCTTAATCTCTTGTATCCGTGTTGTACTGAGGAAGACTCGGCAGCTTGCACTGGAAACCACCGGGATTTCATGCTGAGGAAGACTGGATGGGTTGTGCTCGAAGCTTTCGGCGGATAGCTTGCTGAGGAAGACTAGGTACCGTACCTCATAAGCTCCCCCCTTAAAGACTTACTAGGGAAGATTTGGTATCTTATGTCAGAAGCTTATGCAGTACCTTATCGAAGAAGACTAAATATCTTGCACGGGACCCCATTCATACCTTACTGCTGCAGACTGGGGAATCTTGCCTTGTATGTTTCGCTGATAAATTGTGAAAAGGGACTAGACTGATTTTCTTTGTGAACAGAATAACATATATGTATTCTAGTCATTCCGGCTGCTGATTACTTGTGTGACAAGAATTCTCTGACTGTCCTTGCTGAATTTATTGCACATTTGGACTAACTGCGGGGTGTCGCATGTTTTAAAACTGACTCATGGCAGACCCGATAAGTGTGTACGGACCATACCTTTAATTGCATGTTGGACTTGGATCCAATTTTGTTCTCCTGCTAGTATAATTATTGCTTCAATAAAGATAGATCTCTGACAGGTACTTGTTACTTAAAGTCCGATCAGAATATAATCTATATCCAAACCGGATGTCTGCAATACAATGTTGTCGACTGAGAATCTCATTGCTTTTAGCTGAGTGCCTTGGTGTATATTTTTACTTCTCACTGCTTCTTCTGATCCGGTGTTGATGAGCAATTTCCATAAGGGGGTAACAGCGAAGATTCTAAGAAAGAAGCACGAGAAAACAATCGATTGCAACAAACCACACATCAAACAAGCAAAATAAAGCACACAAGCTACAAAACTATTTCACACAGGCACAAACAATCACACACAAGCACAATACTACAACAAATGCACATGCACTACAAGCGGGACTACACCCTACGCTTGAGAAAACGCTCGGAGCTGACGAAGTAGCTAGCGGGGTGGCTGACTCCGAAACTCCGGATGGACGAGACAGAGGGGTTTGAGAAGCTAGCGGAGACTGAGGTACGGTGGCACCAAGAAATCTCCTGGCTCGAATGGCGTCTCGGACTAACTCGGAAATAAGAAGACACTCAACCGTCATGTAACGAGACATGGCGAGGATAGCCGGGTCATCTTGAGGGTTGACAGAGAGAAACTGAATTCGCCTAGGATTCTAGATGATGGTGGGGTAATACTGATAAGCACGGTTTTCAGGCACCATGCTCTCTTGATGACGAAGACCGGTGATTCCTGCCATTGCGGCAAGATGAACAGCACGCTCGGGAGTAGCGACGTAACCACCGTGGAAACTATTGGTGCGCTTACCAATAGGAATAGGGGCTGATAGATGGACATGAGCACAATACTCCAAGATTCTTCCTCTGGCAGAAAATTGGAATACTTGGTACTAGGGTGGATGTCCGAGGGGATAAATGCTACGCCACATGTCTCCAAGGAGGGTGGCAAAGCTGAGAGGTGCAGGAGTGGGAGTGAACTCAATAGGAATAGCACCGGGATCTCTAGGGAGGGCACTGAAATCATGGAAGTTGACCGCCATGTACGCACTAAACAGGGGTGAGACGTAATCGAATAAGACTATATGCAGCAAACAAATGCAACAACCAAATGCAGCAAGCAAGGGCAACAACCAGACCCTATACTATTGTTTTCTAACGTTCCAGCGGAATAGGATGCTCTACAGCCAGACCTACTCTGATACCAAGCCTGTGGCACCCCGACTCAGAGAAATCGGAACGCCCCGTATTCCAGCCCAGAGATCGAGGTGAAGTCTTCTGGAATACGGAATTGCTTAGCATAGAACAAACTAGGTTTCTATTACAATGCGAATATGGATACAAGGTCTCCGATATTACAATGAATAACACCGGCACGGCGATGCTATGCCAGCCACGGTTGCTCTATGCAAGCAGCATAACAACTCGAGGCAGCGGAACCTCTACTGGTAGCGGAACAAGGAACGACGATGATGGACTCAAATCCGCAGGGACTCTGGTTGGAACGTTTATCCTAGCTCGCGAACACACCAAAACAAGCAAGCAATCCAGGCACGACCTGCAAGCTGGCATGACACGCTAGGTCAGTACATTGAATGTACTTGCAAGCTCACAATAAACCAAAAGCAGTCAAGGCAAACAACAGCATGCCATTAGTAGGTTAATTCAATCATGAACATGGTACTAACAGAACAACATGGCATGCACAACTGAACATGATACAACTAGAACAAGCATAGCATGAACATGCGAACATGATGATGCTACATGCAACATGATGATACTAACATGCACAAACTTACACTGTTTGGGTTACCTCGTAACCTTCACATGCAGAAACTTACTATCACGGACATCACATGATCATCTTAGGATCCAATCAAGCTACCATAGTAATCATTTATGCCCACAAGGAGCTTGACCTTTACCATTGACTCTCGCAAAATATCCAATAACTCGGTATCCTCGATACCACCGTGATCATCTCATGATCACATCCAACAACTCGGTATCCTCGATACTACCGTGATCATCTCACGATCACATCCAACATCTTTCTCATCTTTGAACCGGGGTTGTTATTAATCAAGTTATTATTATTATTATTGTTGACTCACAGTGTGACCGATATGAACTGGGCCCTTGTCCACGGGCACGGCTATCGATAGATTAAGACACACACTCTGGAGAGGATAGCACAATGTACCCACACCACAGAACCCATGGCATCGCACTCCCATTCGGGTGAACCAATTGCGTTCCGACAAAACCGGCCTACTGCCATGACACTCTCCCGACCACTCTGACTCACTCCCCATAGGGCTAGTCCTGGGTGGCCCCGTGTCTACCAAAGACACCAACGACCATCGTCGTGGCCAAAACATAAACTGTCCCAAATGGGGACACGAGATCAAAACAACAACAACGGGCACACAAGTCTTATGTCCGCCTACCTGATCAGGGTAGTGCGCATCCATAACCTTCCCTCGTTGGAGGCACCGACGAGAGGCATGACAATAGACCTAGTTAGGGCCTTCCAATAAAGGCAAGTGTGGCTGCACTGGTCAGCTCGATTCGATGGCACCATGACTCAGCCAACAGTTGTTCAAGTTCATTTTAAGTCGGGTTAACTTGAATGCAAATGATGCTGAGCCATATTAAAATAACATGATGCAACTACAATGCATGAGCATGATATTTACATGGGCATGGAGGTGCAACATAATCATCGATCATAACCACAATGAAGCATATATTCAAATGAGCATGGCATACCGATGAGCATGACTATCACAAGTATAACGCTACTCATGGCATACATGACTACTAGCATCATAAATAAATACGACGCAAGAACATAGCAAGAACACTACCAAGTAACTAACTAGTTGCAACGAAACATGCATATCAACGGTACTTGACAGTCAACAAGCATGCATCAAGATAAACATCACCAATACCAGAATGTAATTCTACTACCATGCAAACATGATACTAACAAGTAGTACAAGATAACAAGAAGCATCGAAACATAGCATGAAAGTGAACATGAAACCACGAGCATAACCGAAACAACGATAGTAGTAGCAAACAAGCAGACATATAATTGGCAAAATTTTATTAAATATCAAGTTGAAAACCATGGATACTACATGGCTATCATGCAAGTGGCTATTGTGGCTTGGCTGGGGTGACAGAGACTCCGGGAAGTAGTGTGGTGAAGCCGCGGAACGATTCGCCGGAACGGTTCTCCTTCGAAGGGGGCTAGATAAGGGCAAGGGCATAATGGTCATTTTCATAGTGTGAACACTTAGTGAAAATGGTACCATCATAAAGAGCTCGACGAGACGAAGACGTCAGCTTTGGTTTCACCTGAATCGGAGTTACGGTCGCGGAGTTATGAAAGGTAGAAGCTCAGGGACAATCCTGTGAATATTTTTATCACGAACGGGTCCCTGAGTGGATAAGGCAGAAACGCATATAAGAAAATACGCTTTCAGAACGGGAAAATGTACTTTGGGCCGGAAGCAGAAGAAGAATGCGCTTCAGAAAACGGAAACTTATTCTTACGAATACGCTTCCACTTAAACACGTGGATCTGGGCCTTAGGCCACTTACAGGTGGGTCCCACGCGGTAGGGGGAGGGGGCCAGCTGGGCGTCGTCTTCCTCCTCCCCTCGCGATTTTGTTCCGCTTGTGGAACAGAGCCGAGGCAGGGGAGAGGCGCAGGAGGGGCCCGACTAGCTCCGGCCGAACTACGACCGTCGGCCGGTGCGGGAGGCCGAGGCCTGGCCGCCTGGAGGGACTGCGGCCATCGGGGGGGACAAGGAGGACGGCGACGGGTGGTGGCTGAGGAGACAGAGGCGAGCTGCGGCGAGGGGGGCCGCCAGCTCTGGTCACCTCCCGATGATCTAAGCGCACCGGCGGACTCGGGGAGGGACCTCGCATCCGTTCAGAGGGCTAGTGGATGCCGGGGAGAGTTAGGATGGATGGGAGGGGTGGCGCCATGACAGTTACAGAGAGCTCAGGCGGCGGGGTTTCTCGGTGCTGCGGCCGTCTTCGGCGAAGGGCAAGTAGGTGGGGCGGCTCGATGGAACGAGGGGGACTAGGTGGACAGCTTGGAACGGCGAGGGGAGGCTTGGTTTGGTCGGAATCAACCCGAGGCCGAGGCGGCAATGGAGGACAGAGGCGAAAAGAGGAGGAGGTCGAGGGCTCTGGTGGTCAAATGAGTCGAGGGAGGGGTCGAGGGTCCTATATATAGGCCCGAGGAAGGCTTTGGAGCTCACCAGCGAGCTTGATCAGTGCTCTAATGGAGGTCAGTGGCTGGGCATCGGCATGTGCACTATTCTTGCGGCGCATTTATGGCGAATGACGACGAAGCCGTGACGCAGATGAGCACAGGCGAGCTCCAGGACATGGATGGAGGTCGAGACGACGAGGGAGGAGACGAGTACAGTGGCCAGATCGATCCAGAGCACGCAATTAGCATGACGCAAGCGTGATCACCACGCTCGCTGGAGAAAATTGCTCGTTCTGGCCGGACCAACCGTGTCTAGTAGAATGACCTTAGTGTCCTGAGTCAAAATGAGGAAATAAATCAGTCCCGGGGCAAAGAAGAGATTTGCACTTAGCTCCAAAGTAAACCAGCAGCCAAGTGCTTGTGCTGTGCAGTGGGGACACCAGCTTGGTAACTCAGTAAATAATTTGTCTGGTGATGATCATACACTAATGTGACGTTGATCACCAAAAATCAGACTAAGAGGAGGAGTTTAGATGATGGTTGCTGTAGAAAGTGCAAAACTGGACAGATTAGGGGATTAAGATGTTGTACTCACCTACTTAAGTGTCACGAGCTGAAATTTGGTGGAGTGGGGTTATTTGACCATATGGAGCTTCATTAAAGTTGATTCGATCCTCTTCGTCTTCCCAAGTTTCAGGACCACATAGCCACAGAAGAACAAATAAAATCAAGAAATGCAAGAAAATTAAAATAAAAAGGAAAGGGCAAAATCCAGGTTGCCACATTTAATCCGTTGCAATTCTCGTCAAGTTGATTCGACCCTCTTCGTCTTTTGCCAGATTAATACTCAATTCTTTCCAACAAGCGTCGTTTTCCCCCATCCGAAGAGGTCTTTCTTTTTCCCACCCGCCCACCCTTTTACTTCTCGGAGCCGGAGTCCTTAATCAAGTATCCCATCATACTCGTGGGAATCCTTTGTGTTCTTTCCTTAGTTATTTCAACGGGTGAATTCTCGTCTAGTCCTTTATTATTCATCTACTTTTTCTTTTCTGGTGGATTCAATTCCAAATTTCTCGGTGTTGATCTTATTCTTTCCCTTGGCTCAATTGTTTCCCCTTGCTCATTCTCCTCTCGTCATTTAATTGTTCCGAAGTTCCAAAAACATCTCAGGAGATTCGTCTGTGTTCCAATTTATTCGAGGTTGTCACCTCATTCGAGTCTTTCAATTGTTCCGGTGCATCATTTCTCACTTGAATAATCCTTTTCCAATGGTGTTCTCTCTTCGGTGGGTCCATAACCCACAGGTCTTTGCCAGGATCTTACCTGACTCTTCTAGTATTTCTGGAGTTATTCCAAATTTCTTTTCAAGTGTGACGTAAGTATGGATTCCATCAGTCATATGCCTTCTCCATGATCGCTTTCAAATTATTTTCATGTTTGGTTCAACATATCCTCTTTCATCCATCTGGAGCATCTCAACAATTTTTGGTGGTGTTTCTCGTCGTCATCTGAAGACCGAAGAAGAGTTTCACTCCAAATTTGTGTTCGTTCTCTTGAAGACTTGTGGTTCTAGCTTCATGTTATCCTTTCAAATTATTTCATTTGTAAAAAATTATTTTCCTTACCCATCCGGCATAATTTCAGGAATTGTTTTCCATTTCGATCCTCCGAAGGCCATCATTTCAGAAGATTTCTTCGTTCTCAGTTTTTTAACTTCATCCTTCAACTATTCTAAATTGATGTCTCTTCGTTCGTCTCCATATTTTTCTGGTGCTTCGTTCAAGCATTCTTTAATCCATTTGCGATCTCTTCGCTCTCTTTTATATAACTTCCTCAAGCTCCTTAATTGTTTTCTAATTCTTCCCGACGGTTCATTCTCTTTTCTTCGTCCAATTTCAATTATTACGGTGGTTTGTTCAAGATTCATTTTCCATTCTCTTCATATAAATTCATTCGTTCTTTCCAATCCTACCGATGGTTCATGAAGACTTTGTCAAGTTAAAGCTATATTCCTCTTTAATCTTTTTCAACGCGAATAAGTAGTATGCAATACATTGCTTCTCATCAATTTAAGTGGTGGAGGATAAGCATAACATAATTCTTATTCTTCTGTCATCAAGTTGATTAATTCCTTCCTTCGAAATTTATTCATGATGAATAAATTCTAATCCCAAGCCCTTTGATCTTTTCTTTTCAGGAGTCCAAAGTTTTCGCGACTATCTCGTCGAAATCCCCCTTCTAAATCATCGCAAGGCTTTAATCTTATTCTTGCATCCTTCACTTCTATCTCATCATTCTTTTGTTACAGGAGTTCTTCATGGTGGTTCATCATGATTCAATTCATTCTTCAAGTTTTCATCAAATTCTTGTGGAGCAGCTCAAGCATTATTCTTCTTGCGTCTCGAAGTGGAAATAATTCTCTGTATTCTTTTGAAGTGGAGATTTGCATGTCTTTTCATCCGCAGCTATTCAATCTTTTAGTAGTGTTAGAAATTCACCTCAAGTTTGAGATGTTTTATATAAGCCCACAACAAGTTTATACTTTTGTTGTTGATTCTCTCAACAACTCCGTTCAATCCTTCCTTCTGAGGTTGCTTCCAAATTCATTCCTGGTGTAAGTTGTCATCTTCTTCTCAATTCGTTTCATTCCACTCTTTCAATTGTTTCGAGGCATTGTGTTGTTTCTCTCGTCAAGTATCGTCTCATCTTGTGAAGTTCATGTTCTATCCCATTCATTTTCAGCCCGAGTGCTGCCCAAATTCATTCGTTTGAATTCCTTTTTCTATCTCGTATTAGCCGAGTGGTTTCACATCGTGTTCCTTGTTCCTCTTTCCTAACAGAGCTTCTCAATCTCGTTCATCTTCATTGTGTTCTTCTTTCAAGTTGTTCAACCTCTCAAGATTCTTTTGTTTCACTCATTTCTCCAAGAAGAACTTTGTTTTCCTATTCCTCTTCTGTCTCATTCCTAAGATCTCGGGACGAGATCTCTTGTTAGTGGGGGAGTGTTGTGACGCCCCGAGACCGATGCTCCAGTTACCTTCCATTTAATCCCGTTGGTGTCGTGTGTTTCAATTGTGTGTTGAGTGACATTATCATATTTTTGCTTCTTGCATCATGTTCATCATTGATTATATTGCATTTTCCGTCCTTGTTCTTGCCATGATCATCTCACTTTGTTATATGCTTCATGATGTGATATTGTCTTTGTTATTTTGTTGCATTTGCATCATGATCATCAATGTAGGTGCATATTTGTTGCGTGCTCGTTATCTTTGTGA
The DNA here is from genome assembly GCA_902687465.1 of Secale cereale. Lineage (NCBI taxonomy): Eukaryota > Viridiplantae > Streptophyta > Magnoliopsida > Poales > Poaceae > Secale > Secale cereale. The sequence goes on from LR738714.1 coordinate 137,421,082, forward strand.
ACTTCTTCTCATCACCATCTTGCCTTTCCATCTAAACCATCATCAAGTGCAACTCCTCATCACTAGCTTCTTCCTTTCAATTTCCACCCATTTATTTCAAGTGGCATTTTCCTGTCCCAATAAAATGTTCACTTATATTCTGTAAATCTTGCCGACAGCCTCTATGTAAAATTTCATCTCAATTGGACTTGATTTGGTTGGGTTCAAAAATGCATCAAGTTTGAATTAAATTCAAACTAGATTTATTTTTCTAGCTCAATAAAATGTTCACTTATATTCTGTAAATCTTACACCATGCCGACAGCCTCTATGTAAAATTTCTTCTCAAGTGGACTTGATTTGGTTGGGTTCAAAAATGCATCAAGTTTGAATTAAATCCAAACTTGATTTATTTTTCTAGCTCTAAAAAGTTCCAAATCATTTTATTAAAATGTGGCACATTCTTTGGAGCTAGGAATACTTTTCTTCTTGACCTCTACCCTCTCCTTCGTCCTTGTGCATTTCTTACTCTCTTTTCCGTTGGAAGAAAAGAGTAAGATCAAAGGGCAGCCACCTGGGCCTCCCCTTCCAGCCACAGCCCAACTTGGACCTCCACCTCCCAAAACCGGCCCAGCCAGCACCCCGAACGGCCACCTGCCCCGCTACAGCGTCGTCTCCCTCCTCTGCCTTCGGGAGCGCCCACGCCGTGAACTCGAGATCTCGGACGTCGAGGCCAGCGTGTCCCAGCGCCCCTATATAAAGCAGCAGCCACGCCTCCCTAGGGTTTCCCTCTTCCGCTCTAGCTGCCGCCAGCTTGTCCCTTCCCCTGCTTCTTCTTCCTCAGAACAGAGCACTCGAGAGAAGAAAACCGCTGGCATCCGACGTCGTCCTCGCTTCCGGCCTGCGCCAGGACCCTCTCCGTCATGTCTTCCTGCGCCCCATGACCCTCCTCGACCGATCCTGGCAGTTAGTTGGGTGGAAGCCTCTCCCACGCGCCTCCCTACCGTCATCGTCGCCATGGCCGTGGCCGAGCCGAGTTGATGCTCGAGCCCGGCGTAGCAGCCGACGTCCCAGGCCTTCTTCCTCCGTGGCAAGTTCCAAGACTCCGGCAACACTTTCCTCCACCTCTCCGAGCCCCGGATCGCCAAGTCCAGCTTCCTCCCGCTGTCTCCGGCGAACCAGCTAGCTTCCCCAGGCCCCTTCTTCCTCGACGTCCACTACTTCAACTCATCGGCTTCTTCCTCGTCGTCCACACACTCCAGCAGTGGAGCATCGCCTTCTTCCGCGGCGACCTCGTACGCGAGCTCGGTGAGCGCCCGCGGTCCATCTCCTCCCCCCTCTGGCCGCCTTCGAGTCTCCTGAGCTTCGCCATGGACACCACGGCAGCGAGCTCAAGCTCGTGATTTTGCCTCTGCTTGCCTCGTTGTTGCTTGCCAAGTCATCCCACACACACTCCTCCCGTAGCTGCTCCACATCCACGAGCACACCCTCACCACATCCCCACAGGCCAGCTGCTGCACTGCATCGTGGGTCGTCGCCTCCTAGCTCGCCACCGCCAGCGCCAGTGTGTAGGATCGAAAGTAGGTCTAGAGGGGGGGTGATTAGACTACTTGACAATATAAAAAATCTGCCTTTAGATCATGCAAAGTTTTTGGCAGTTTCACAAACAAGATCAAATCAAGTAACACCCTACACATGCAATTCTAGAGTATATGCAGCGGAAAGTAAATTGCACATGTAAAAAGGAGATGGAGAAGATCAAACGCAGTTTGGTGACACGGAGATTTTTGTCGTGGTTCCGATAGGTGGTGCTATCGTACATCCACGTTGATGGAGACTTCAACCCACGGAGGGTAACGGCTGCGCGAGTCCACGGAGGGCTCCACCCACGAAGGGTCCACGAAGAAGCAACCTTGTCTATTCCATCACGGCCTACGCCCACGGAGGACTAGCCTTACTCGGGGTAGATCTTCACGAAGTAGGCGATCTCCTTGCCCTTACAAACTTCTTGGTTCAACTCCACATCATCAAGATGGAGGCTCCCAAGCGACACCTAACCAATCTAGGAGGCACCACCCCCCAAAAGGTAATAGACGGTGTTGATGATGATGAACTCCTTGCTCTTGTGCTTCAAATGATAAACTCCCCAACACTCAACTCTCCTCACTGATATGGCTGTGGTGGAAGAAAGATTTGAGTGGAAAGCAACTTGGGAAGGCTAGAGATCAAGTTTCATATGGTAGGAATGGAATGGCTTGATCTCAACACAAGGGTAGGTGGTTCACTTCTCAGAAAGTGTATGGTAGGAATGGTAGTACTTTCTGATGGCACTCCTCGCGAATGAGGAGGGGGTGGAGGGGTATATATAGCCTCCACACAAAATCCAACCGTTACACACACATTTGACCAATCTCGGTCAGACCGAAGTGAAAACTCGGTCAGACCGAAAGTTCAAATATAGTGAACGTTGGGATTTTCGGTGGGACCGAAAATACCATCTCGGTGAGACCGAAGTGAGTCAAAGGTTAGGGTTTGCCATTTCGGTGAGACCGAAAATATAAACTCGGATATTCCGAATTGATGTCAACTGATCACAGAAGGTTGGCAGCCCTTTTTCGGTGATACCGAAACTCAGAATCGGTTTGACCGAGAAGCTAGGGTTTGGAGAAACAACTGAAGAGGTTCATCTCGGTGGGACTGAGTTGGAGAAATCGGTGTGACCGAGATGTTAGGGTTTGTGTTAAGTAGTGAATAGTGCTGATAGTTGAGGGAGTTAGATCACCAAGCACTTGAGCAACAAGAACATTAACACAACCTCATCCCCTTTTAATAGTATTGGCTTTTCCTATGGACTCAATGTGATCTTTGATCACTAAACCAAAAATGGAGTCTTGAGCTTTTGCCAATGCTTGTCTTAGCATTTTGAGGGGTCCACTTCTTCAGACATTTCCATACCCACATCATCGAACTTCTCTGAAATGATTCTCAAGATAATATTAGTTCAATGATATATATGTTGTTATTAATTACCAAAACCACCCGGGGATTAGTTGCACTTTCAATCTCCCCCTTTTTGGTAATTGATGACAACATATAGATCAAAGCTTCGACAAAAGATATAATCAATGAATAATATCGTCGCTTTGAGAAGTATGTGATAAACAAGAGCTCCCCCTAAATTTGTGCATTATTTAAAATTTGCGTTTGAATGCAAATGCACAATCGATTAGGATTATGGGTCACTCTTCCATGTCACATACATCTTGGTGGAGCGCACAAAATGATAAGAATGAATAACATGCACTCAATCACCAAGACAAGAGTAAATAGCCATACAATAAGAAATAGCATATGATAAGCAATAAGCACACATTAAGGCATAGTATGACTAAGCACTCATTAAGGTAGCATCAAACGTAGTAGCAAGCACACATAAAGTATCTGGAACCAAAAGAAACCAATGTATCACAGAGAAACCGGCAAAAGAACGAAAAGACGAAAAGAGCACTCTCTCTCTCGAAGCCCTATGATCTATAACAATTTCTCCCCCTTTGGCAACAAGTTACCAAAAAGTTCGAAAGAGTATAGAGCTAAACGTCACTGCGGGCTCGGCTGGCTGCTCCCGTCTGGGTCGATGTCGGTGTAGAGATAGCTGCATCTGCGAAGACCTCTGCTGATGTCTGCGGTGGAGGAGTGGATGCTGGAGCTGTAGGAACTGCTGGAGCTGTAGCTGGTGCTGAAGTGGTAGCCCTGGAGTCTGTCACTGGGATAGCTGCAGATCTGGATCCTCTGGGAACCTGAGCAGCCTGGCGATGAGAGTCCTCGACTAGATCATCCTGCATAAGCTCTGCTCTCTCCTGCCTAGTCTCCTCCATGTCTGCCTCAAGCTTGTTGACAGACACCTGAATCTCAGTCAGCTTCACGTCTAGAGCGTGGATCTTGTCCTCGACAATCCTCTCAAGGCTCTCCTGAGATTGCTCAATGCTGGCCAGGCGTTGTTCAATTCTCTGGGTTGCTTCAAGAATCTGTTCTCCAAAGCTCTTTGGCTTAGCTGCTGCTGCTGCTGCCTCTTTGTCAGCTTTGGCTTTCTTTGCAGCTTCGATCTTGGCTTGCCCTTGAACTGAGGTGGGATCCTCTTCATCCATCACAACTACGTTGTCCTCATGCTCTGGCTGCAGTGGCAAGTGCTTCCTATCCAACATGAATTTGCCCGTGTCAAACTTGGCGTTGATGAGCATCTGTATCTGCGGAGCAAACCCACACGACCTCTTCTGGTCAGCTGCAGTCCTCTTAATGGTTTCTACCATCAAGTCCATCACCTTAAAAGGTGCCTTCTCATCGAGAATGTGCAGCATGTTGATAGAATAGCCTCGTATCATCCGGTGGTCACCTGACTTAGGCATCAAAGTATGCCTCAGAATAGTGTTAGTGGTGGTCAGACCAGCCTGGAGATAATACACTGAGCCGAGCTTCCATCCCTCCAAATCAGCAGCTGGGATCTCCTTGTACATATTCTTCATGGAATCATGACTCTTCTTAGGAATCCCATAGACATCAATGTCGTCCTCTCTCTGCACAGGAGCGTTCAGAAGATTTGCCCATTCTGCAACAGTTGAAGAAAACCTTTGACCTTCAGTCATCCAGGTGATCTTGCCATCAGGGTAGAAATGGGCTGTGGCATAGAACTGCATGATCATCTCGTCATTCCATGCTGTCAGTTCTTGACCCACAAAATCAGCAACTCCACATGCAGTAAAGCTCTCATGCACATGGGGAAAGAAGTCCCGGTGCTCTTCACTGTCAATGTACTCCCAGTCAACATACCTGGTGTCAGCAACAATGGGCTTCTTATCCATTAGCACGGTCTCATAGAAATCCTGCTGCTCTCTGGTGTGGAATCTGGGGTCCACAGCAGTCCTTCTTCTTACGGCATATGGATCAGACTGTCTCCATAGCCTGAGACCTTTGTCCTTCCTTGCCTTCATGTCCTCAGCTTGAGGATGAGCATCATTGTGGAGTGGCAACTTGGGACGGAGCTTGAGCAACACATGCTCTTCATCTGACTCAGAAGGTGGCATCTCACCTTTGTTCTTCTCAGAAGCTGGAATGCTTCTGGTTGTTCTCTTGGGCTTGGCTGGAGCTGCTTTGACTGGAGCAGGCTTCTTGGGCTTAGAGGAGGCTTGAGCCCGAATAGCATCACCCATGAACTTAGCTTTCTGAGGAGGAGGCTGGGGTGCATCTTCTTCTTCTTCTTCTTCAGCAACATCTTGAGGTTCAGCATAAACAACTCTCTTCCTCTTGGAAGTCTTCTTCACCTTGCTTGGAGCAGGCTCTTCCAAGTTGAGCTTCTTGGCAACTGCAGACTGTTTTACCTTGCTTGTGCCTTTCCTTGGCTGCTGCCCTTGGTGCTCTTTGGCAACCACATTCCTCTTGGGTTTGGAGGTAACTTCCTCAGCAACAAAGTCGGAATCCTCATCATCAGAGGTTCTCTTCTTCCTGGTTCTCGTAGCTGCAGGAGGCAGACCACTAGGGGTGCTCCTCTCACCATCATCACTAGAGCTGCTTGCAGGACTTGTTTCTGCCTCTGGAATTTCAGCAAATGGTGATTCAGACCTGTTCTGGCTGTCACTGACATCTGACATGGCTGAAAGACCTGTGAAAAGATAAGGTATAGGCAGAATGGAAGAGTTATCACAACTGCAGAAGTTTTTTTTTTTAAAAAAAATGAGTTAAAAACTTAGTTTTGAGTTTTCACAGAATGTATTTCGGTCAAACCGATTTCAAGTTTCGGTGTAACCGAAGTGTTCAACAGAACCTACACACCACTTTCGGTCAGACCGAAATGGGTTTCGGTCCTACCGAAAACTTAGGGTTTCACAGAAACTTCAATTCGGACATTCCGATTTTCACAACTCGGTCAGACCGAACTGTGTAGTGCAATGGTCAGAGACCAAATCGGTCAGTCCGAGTTTCAGGAATCGGCTTCACCGAGATGCATTCCGTGGAAACCTAAACCTAAGAATTTTCCTCGAAACTAGAAGAACTGAACAATGTATTGGGATCATATCAAACTTGGATAGAATCAAGGCAGTCCTATCATGCAAGAATCAGAAGTGGAGCATGAAAGGGATCGGGACACACCCTAACTTGGTGGTGTCCCTCTACGGCGGCAACGGCGGAGAAGATTACCGTTGACGGCGGCGGAGACCTGCGGCGAGGACGCACAGGTGATGAAGGCGACGATCCGTAGACCAGGGCGGCGGCAGCAGGGGTCTTGGAGGGCGAACGTTTGAAAGGAATAGATCGCGCGCAGCCCTCAGTATATATAACCCCGTGCTGTCGGTGGGACCGAGTTGAAAAACTCGGTGTCACCGAGATGCATAATTGCAGTGCAGTTACGCATATCGGTCAGACCGAGATTTTGAACTCGGTTTCACCGAGATGAAACCTAGATCAATCTAAGTGTTTCGGTTGGACCGAGATTGGGAAGCCGGTCAGACCGAAATGGACTTAGAAGGTTTTGGAAGTCAGCCTTAGACGAATCGGTGGTTTCGAGTGCTCCTCACTCGGACTGTCTGAAAAAGACTTGTTCAAAGTTGTGATATAAGCATGAATAGAATTTGAGACAAGATAGCATAGATAGCTAGGGAAGGTGCTTAGGCATTCTTGTCCATCCATTTGGCCAGAAAAAGAAACCAAAACAATCAAAACCACAAATGGATGTCCTTGAATGAATAGAATCATGCATTCAACATGCTCACACAATAAGATAGCAACTGAAATATGTGTCAAACATGCACAACCAATCACTCTAGCTACTAGCACACAATTTGTCGATGACTAGGTCATCTATATATGAGTATATTGACTTAGGAGCCAAATGAGAACATTTGATCATAGGTCATACTCATCGTTTAAGCACAAGTGGGGTTACCACTTTTACATAAAGCATTTATGTGTTCACATCATTTGAAGATGCTTTAGCTCAATTTTTAGAGCAAAGCTCCCCCTAGATGTGAGAACCCCTTTTAAAGGGTCAAACTAACCTTGGGTTGTCGTAGAAGACTTCATGTAGATGTTGAAGATGTGGATGCTCAATGTTGATGTAGATCATCAAGAGTTGAGAGCTATCCTTGGATTAGGGCACTTTCAATACCTACATGGGTTAGTCCCACAAGGAACAAACAAGAATATCCATGGACATAGAGTGAAGTACACAAGAGATGATGTCCATGAAAGCAATGATTACCTTGTCCCTTGACTTACCAACAAGAGGGTTTGTGACTCCTTGAACAAGTGCATGATGTGGAAGTTGATTGCACAAGTTTTTGCCAAAATGAATATGAGTGAAATTTGTTGGCGGAGTCACCCTCAAGAACCTACTAGTTCTTCTTCTTTGGGATCCACATCATCTTGATGGGAATCCTTGGTGTTGTAGTTGAGCTTGACGAAGTAGAACTTGAAGTGTCCTTGCGAACCCACTTGACCATGGCTTGAGGTGCTTCAATGAATGCATCAATCTCCTCTTGAAGCTTGTCCTTGGCCTTTAGCTTGTGGTCTTGTGGTGGAAGGTCATCTTGAGCTTGTTCCACATTGGAAGAAGTAGGATCATACTTCTCCTTTTGTGAGACAAACTGTGGAGTAGGGTATTGACCTTCTTCCCACTCAACACCTTCGGCGTTGAACTTTCGCTCAAAACCAATCCCTTGATTCTTCCGGTGTCTTCCTTGTTTGCGAACAATCTCCTCAAAGTTCTTGCTTCCGGCAAGAATCTTGTAGACACCTTTCTCTATGATTTCCTTCAATAAGCTATTTTCTTGCTCAAGTGTAACTTGGCTTGAAACATTGTTAGTGGAATCAAGAGAACTACTAGAAGTAACAACATTTGATTTAACATTGTTATTGTTACTACTAGAGGAAGAATTTTTCTTATGCTTGTCATGCTTAGTCTTAATAGGTGGCAAGAAATTAGACAAGAGAAGTCGTTTAGCAAGATATGAAGAACTCTTCTTTCGAAGATCGTCATTGATCGCTTTTAGAAACTCATGTTCTTGCTCTAGAGTGAGCTTCTCGAAGCGTAGCTTCTCATGAGATCTTAGGAGCTCTCTATGATCTTCTTGAGTTGTTTCATGAGCTAACTTAAGAGTGTTTAGTTCTTTAGTTAGACGCTCAATCTCCTTCATAGCATTGTCATTCGACTCTTCTCGACTATAAAGACTACTAGCATTTTCATCATTACTAAGCTCACTAGATTTATCATGCAAGAGCTCATCTTCACCAAGTTAGTCATCCTCATCACTATCAAAGTCAATGAATTCAGGGTGTGTTACCTTGGGACCTTTAGCCATGAAGCATCTTCCAATTCCCTCATTTGGTGAATCAAATAAGTCGTAGGAGTTGGAGTTGGAGGATACGAGTGCAAGTCCGGCAACACCTTCATCTTGACTATAGTCGGAGTCGGAGTGATAGCTTCCATCGGATTGACTGTCAGAGTCGGAGCCGGAGACCCATTCACCAACATGAGCTTGATGTCTTCTTCTTGTGTAGCTCCTTGATGACTTGTCTTTCCTCTCCGAATCCTTGCTTCTCCGAGAGGGTCTTCGTTCATAACGATCATCTCTACTCCTTCTCTCTCTCCGAGGTGACTCATCTCTTGCTCTTCTTCTTGGAGATTCTTCTCTTCTCTTGTGGGGAGCCGTACACTCATTTGAGAAGTGTCCGGGTCTTCCACAATTGTAGCAGTTTCGATCACGACTAGAAGATCTCTTTCCATCATATGATCTAGACTTTGAGCTTCTTTCTTTGCCTCTATTCTTGTAGAACTTGTTGAAGTTCTTGACCATTAAGCTTATCTCTTCATTGGAAATTAGCTTGTCACTTGAGGTAGTAGGAGCATCACTTGTAGCTTTGTAAGCACCACTTGACTTGTTGTGAAGCTCTTCCTTGTCCTTAAGTGTCATCTCATGAGCAACAATTCTTCCAATGACTTCAGTTGGCTTGAGAGTCTTGTAGTTTGGCATCATTTGGATCAAAGTGCACACGGTGTCATACTTTCCATCCAAAGCTCTGAGAATCTTCTTAATGATGAATCGGTCGGTCATTTCTTCGCTTCCTAAGCCAGCAATCTCATTTGTGATGAGAGCAAGCCTAGAGTACATTTCAGCGACTCCTTCACCATCCTTCATCTTGAACTTGTCAAGTTGACCTTGAAGAATATCTAGCTTTGATTCCTTCACAGATTCAGTACCTTCGTGCATTTCAACCAAAGTATCCCAAATCTCTTTAGCATTCTCAAGACGGCTGATTTTGTTGAACTCTTCGGGACACAAAGCATTGAAGAGAATGTCACAAGCTTGAGCATTGTTTTGCAACATCCGCAACTCTTCGGGTGTAGCTTCGTGATCCGGAACTTTTCCTTCTTCAAAGAAATCACCTTGCATGCCAACACAAATAATGCCCCATGCGGCAGGATTATGACCAAGAATATGCATTTTCATTTTATGCTTCCAACTAGCAAAATTTGTACCATCAAAGTAAGGACCTCTACGATAATTACCCTCACTAGACGCCATACTCTCCTAGGTTGTGAAACCAAGCTTATGGAGTCCAATGCAATGGAAACCAAGGCAATGGAGACCAAAGCTCTGATACCACTTGTAGGATCGAAAGTAGGTCTAGAGGGGGGGTGATTAGACTACTTGACAATATAAAAAATCTGCCTTTAGATCATGCAAAGTTTTTGGCAGTTTCACAAACAAGATCAAATCAAGTAACACCCTACACATGCAATTCTAGAGTATATGCAGCAGAAAGTAAATTGCACATGTAAAAAGGAGATGGAGAAGATCAAACGCAGTTTGGTGACACGGAGATTTTTGTCGTGGTTCCGATAGGTGGTGCTATCGTACATCCACGTTGATGGAGACTTCAACCCACGGAGGGTAACGGCTGCGCGAGTCCACGGAGGGCTCCACCCACGAAGGGTCCACGAAGAAGCAACCTTGTCTATTCCATCACGGCCTACGCCCACGGAGGACTAGCCTTACTCGGGGTAGATCTTCACGAAGTAGGCGATCTCCTTGCCCTTACAAACTTCTTGGTTCAACTCCACATCATCAAGATGGAGGCTCCCAAGCGACACCTAACCAATCTAGGAGGCACCACCCCCCAAAAGGTAATAGACGGTGTTGATGATGATGAACTCCTTGCTCTTGTGCTTCAAATGATAAACTCCCCAACACTCAACTCTCCTCACTGATATGGCTGTGGTGGAAGAAAGGTTTGAGTGGAAAGCAACTTGGGAAGGCTAGAGATCAAGTTTCATATGGTAGGAATGGAATGGCTTGATCTCAACACAAGGGTAGGTGGTTCACTTCTCAGAAAGTGTATGGTAGGAATGGTGGTACTTTCTGATGGCTCTCCTCACGAATGAGGAGGGGGTGGAGGGGTATATATAGCCTCCACACAAAATCCAACCGTTACACACACATTTGACCAATCTCGGTCAGACCGAAGTGAAAACTCGGTTAGACCGAAAGTTCAAATATAGTGAACGTTGGGATTTTCGGTGGGACCGAAAATACCATCTCGGTGAGACCGAAGTGAGTCAAAGGTTAGGGTTTGCCATCTCGGTGAGACCGAAAATATAAACTCGGATATTCCGAATTGATGTCAACTGATCACAGAAGGTTGGCAGCCCTTTTTCGGTGAGACCGAAACTCAGAATCGGTTTGACCGAGAAGCTAGAGTTTGGAGAAACAACTGAAGAGGTTCATCTCGGTGGGACTGAGTTGGAGAAATCGGTGTGACCGAGATGTTAGGGTTTGTGTTTAAGTAGTGAATAGTGCTGATAGTTGAGGGAGTTAGATCACCAAGCACTTGAGCAACAAGAACATTAACACAACCTCATCCCCTTTTAATAGTATTGGCTTTTCCTATGGACTCAATGTGATCTTTGATCACTAAACCAAAAATGGAGTCTTGAGCTTTTGCCAATGCTTGTCTTAGCATTTTGAGGGGTCCACTTCTTCAGACATTTCCATACCCATATCATCGAACTTCTCTGAAATGATTCTCAAGATAATATTAGTTCAATGATATATATGTTGTTATTAATTACCAAAACCACCCGGGGATTAGTTGCACTTTCAATCTCCCCCTTTTTGGTAATTGATGACAACATATAGATCAAAGCTTCGACAAAAGATATAATCAATGAATAATATCGTCGCTTTGAGAAGTATGTGATAAACAAGAGCTCCCCCTAAATTTGTGCATTATTTAAAATTTGCGTTTGAATGCAAATGCACAATCGATTAGGATTATGGGTCACTCTTCCATGTCACATACATCTTGGTGGAGCGCACAAAATGATAAGAATGAATAACATGCACTCAATCACCAAGACAAGAGTAAATAGCCATACAATAACAAATAGCATATGATAAGCAATAAGCACACATTAAGGCATAGTATGACTAAGCACTCATTAAGGTAGCATCAAACGTAGTAGCAAGCACACATAAAGTATCTGGAACCAAAAGAAACCAATGTATCACAGAGAAACCGGCAAAAGAACGAAAAGACGAAAAGAGCACTCTCTCTCTCGAAGCCCTATGATCTATAACAATTTCTCCCCCTTTGGCAACAAGTTACCAAAAAGTTCGAAAGAGTATAGAGCTAAACGTCACTGCGGGCTCGGCTGGCTGCTCCCGTCTGGGTCGATGTCGGTGTAGAGATAGCTGCATCTGCGAAGACCTCTGCTGATGTCTGCGGTGGAGGAGTGGATGCTGGAGCTGTAGGAACTGCTGGAGCTGTAGCTGGTGCTGAAGTGGTAGCCCTGGAGTCTGTCACTGGGATAGCTGCAGATCTGGATCCTCTGGGAACCTGAGCAGCCTGGCGATGAGAGTCCTCGACTAGATCATCCTGCATAAGCTCTGCTCTCTCCTGCCTAGTCTCCTCCATGTCTGCCTCAAGCTTGTTGACAGACACCTGAATCTCAGTCAGCTTCACGTCTAGAGCGTGGATTTTGTCCTCGACAATCCTCTCAAGGCTCTCCTGAGATTGCTCAATGCTGGCCAGGCGTTGTTCAATTCTCTGGGTTGCTTCAAGAATCTGTTCTCCAAAGCTCTTTGGCTTAGCTGCTGCTGCTGCTGCCTCTTTGTCAACTTTGGCTTTCTTTGCAGCTTCGATCTTGGCTTGCCCTTCAACTGAGGTGGGATCCTCTTCATCCATCACAACTATGTTGTCCTCATGCTCTGGCTGCAGTGGCAAGTGCTTCCTATCCAACATGAATTTGCCCGTGCCAAACTTGGCGTTGATGAGCATCTGTATCTGCGGAGCAAACCCACACGACCTCTTCTGGTCAGCTGCAGTCCTCTTAATGGTTTCTACCATCAAGTCCATCACCTTAAAAGGTGCCTTCTCATCGAGAATGTGCAGCATGTTGATAGAATAGCCTCGTATCATCCGGTGGTCACCTGACTTAGGCATCAAAGTATGCCTCAGAATAGTGTTAGTGGTGGTCAGACCAGCCTGGAGATAATACACTGAGCCGAGCTTCCATCCCTCCAAATCAGCAGCTGGGATCTCCTTGTACATATTCTTCATGGAATCATGACTCTTCTTAGGAATCCCATAGACATCAATGTCGTCCTCTCTCTGCACAGGAGCGTTCAGAAGATCTGCCCATTCTGCAACAGTTGAAGAAAACCTTTGACCTTCAGTCATCCAGGTGATCTTGCCATCAGGGTAGAAATGGGCTGTGGCATAGAACTGCATGATCATCTCGTCATTCCATGCTGTCAGTTCTTGACCCACAAAATCAGCAACTCCACATGCAGTAAAGCTCTCATGCACATATATTGTGTTAATGCAGCCCTTTTTCGGTGAGACCGAAACTCAGAATCGGTTTGACCGAGAAGCTAGGGTTTGGAGAAACAACTGAAGAGGTTCATCTCGGTGGGACTGAGTTGGAGAAATCGGTGTGACCGAGATGTTAGGGTTTGTGTTAAGTAGTGAATAGTGCTGATAGTTGAGGGAGTTAGATCACCAAGCACTTGAGCAACAAGAACATTAACACAACCTCATCCCCTTTTAATAGTATTGGCTTTTCCTATGGACTCAATGTGATCTTTGATCACTAAACCAAAAATGGAGTCTTGAGCTTTTGCCAATGCTTGTCTTAGCATTTTGAGGGGTCCACTTCTTCAGACATTTCCATACCCATATCATCGAACTTCTCTGAAATGATTCTCAAGATAATATTAGTTCAATGATATATATGTTGTTATTAATTACCAAAACCACCCGGGGATTAGTTGCACTTTCACAGTGTCATCTACATAGCCATGGCCAAAGGCTCGGCCATCAGGACATCGCTGAAGTACAGCCAGGCGCATCAAACTTTCACACGCATGCTTCTACCCCAGTGGGCAGCACAGTTGTTTTCGTCCGGGTGGTCCTGGATTCAATTCCCATGCGCCCCAATTTTTTTTGCCTGTTTCTTTTTACTCTGCGCGCACGCACACTCAATGCCACTTGGGCCTGATCCAGTCCTGGGTCGCTGCCGATTTTGCCCGTTACATTTTTTTCGTCTTCTTTCTGTCAGGGAGAATTTCCAATTATACCAGTGCATGCATATTACAGAAATGCCATTATATTGTTTTGCTAATAAGTAATTAACCATGCATCGGAATTAATCAAACTATACATGTAAAATGCTTAGAGTTTCATCTAGTTTCATAATATGCAACTTTCATCCAGGTTTAAAATGTTAAAATTGTTGTTTGCATTAATTTGCAAAATAACATGTTAAAATGGTTTAATTCATATCTTGTTAACCATAGCTTGGAAATTAATAAACTCTTTATGTAACTTGGCTAGATAAATGCATAGAATAACTTGGTCCACTTTATTTTGCTATTTAATAGCATTAAAATTGATGTTTGTTGTTTCCAGAAGTATGTAATAGGCAAAACACTATGCTTGGTTCTTCTTCGTGGCTTCATCTTCTTCATGGACTCGATCTTCTTCCTAGCAGGATCTCAGGCAAGATGACTATCACCTTGGATCTCATTACTATCATTGTTATGCTAGTTGTCTTGATGCAATCACTATATGTCGCGCTATCTATCTATTCGTTTGTCAGCCTCTCATTGTTGCCATGAAACAACCTCTAACCTTTGACACCATCCCAGCAAACCGTTGAATGGCTATGTAACCGCATGCTCAGGCCCTCTTATAGCGTTGTTAGTTGCAGGTGAAGATGAAGATTGCTCCATGTTGGAACTTGGATGTTTTGGAATATCACAATATCTCTTATGCTTAATTAATGCACCTATATACTTGGCAATGGGTGGAAGTCTTGGCCTTTTGGTTGGTATTTTGTTCCACTCAGGCCGCCTTAGGAACTGTTAAACCGGTGTTATGTTCCTTGATTTTGCATTCTTAACACGGTTGGGGTTTATCGGCCCCCTTGATAATTCACTTTGTTTAAAGCTTTTCCAGCGAGGCCCAACCTTGGTTTTACATTTTCCTAATAACTAAAAACTTTCATAGGGACTTTCCGGACCCTATGGATTCTTAATCAACCCCGGGCCAGTGCTCCTCTGAGTGTTGGTCCAAACTGGGCGATGTCCGGCGCCCCCTGGGCAACCAGGGTCTCAGCCAACCCAACGTCTTGCCCATCCGGTATGACCCAAGAACGAGATACGTGCGAGTCCTATCAGGATTTGTCAGCACATCGGGTGGTCTTGCTGGATTAGTTTTACTGTTATTAAAATATCTGGTGCACGGGATTCCGAGAATACTCGGGCCTTCCCAATTTGGAGATGTTACTCCTCTGATCGTGATAGCTTGTGATGGGCTAAGTTGGGACACCCCTACAGGGTTATGAACTTTCGAATGCCGTGCCAGCGGTTATGTGGCAGATTAGAATTTGTTAATATGCGGTTGTAGAAAACTTGACGGAGAATCCGAATAAAATACACCAACCACGTGAGTAACCGTGACCGTCTCTTTTCAATTTGAGAAGAGAACACGGTGGGGTTATGTTTGACTCGTAGGTAGTTCAGGATCACTTAGTGATCATTACTAGTGTGCGACCGTTTGCGTAGAGGCTCTTCTTATTCTTGTAATCATAAGTTAGCCACCATACAATGCTTAGCCGCTGCAGCAACGTCACCACTTATCCTTTCCATACCCATTAAGCTTTGCTAGTCTTGATACCCATTGTTATGGGATGGCTGAGTCCTCGTGGCTCACAGATACTACAACAACAATTGCAGGTGCAGGTTTCCGATTCCTTGATGTGAGAGCGATGTTTACTTGTCTTGGAGTTATTTTCTTCTTCTTCTTCGTCGATCTTGGAATATATTCCTGGTCGGCAGCCTGGGATAGCAGGATGGATGTCTTTGTGCTTTTCATGTTTTCATCCATAGTCGGATGTCTTGTATATGATGTGTTGTATTCATGTGGAGTTGTATGACTTGTATGTATCCCCATCTATTTATGTAATGGTATGATGTAATCATATCCATCTTGCTAAGCGCCCGAAATGCGGTTGTGCCCCAATCACGAAGTTATCACGTGATCGGGATATAATCGCATCTTGGGCATGACATCACCACCCCTGGCTCCGGCGGAACAAGGTCGGCCAAACGTGTGCCAAAGGGGAAATTGAGCCTAGTCGCCGCAACGTGGTAGCGGACCTACCGGCGGTCATACTCCATGGACGCGAGATGGGCGGTGTGGAAGCTACCGAGCCATCGGTGGGTGTGGGCCTCCCGATCTCTAATCTCGGTGACCCACGTCCACCACCGCCGCTGAAGAACCCCGAGGTAGGACCTCGTTGGCTGCCAATTCCGAGGGAGGATGGGGAAGTCCTCGAACCAGCGTAGGGGCGCGATGGCGGGCGGATCGGTGGACCGACGACAGCGGATAGAGCCCGCGGAGGACGACGGGGACACCTCGGCCGTCGGGTGAAGAGGCTGCGATAAACCTCTCTTTGGCCATTGGCCCCTCGAGCTCCCTAGCAAACATGCAGAGGTTGAGGATGAAGGCAACGTCGATTGCGGCGACCTACCAATGGTTTCGGGGGTGGTGTGTGTCTGTGTGAGCGGAGGTTTCGGGGAGTGTGTGGTGTATGTGGAGGGGGCAAGGTGGTGTTTGACGAAATAACACGGCAACTGAAAATTTTACTAGGCGACAGTAACAAGGTGGGGCTACTGAAAATTTGGACCAAGGGCGAGCAGATATTTTTGAGATTGTGAGGGATGCAGAGGCGGGAGTAATATGTTGGGGCTACTGAAAATTTGAATCAAGGGACTGAAACAGAGTGGGAGTAACAGACTTCGCATAGGGTGCACACATACTAATCGTGTGCTATCAAACATTAAAACCTTCCGGGCGGAAGATATTTTCGAGATTACGAGGCAGTAGATATTTTCAAGATTGCGAGCGATGCAGAGGCGAGAGAATTTGGGGTGCGACCTA
The DNA here is from genome assembly GCA_902687465.1 of Secale cereale. Classification (NCBI taxonomy): domain Eukaryota; kingdom Viridiplantae; phylum Streptophyta; class Magnoliopsida; order Poales; family Poaceae; genus Secale; species Secale cereale. The sequence goes on from LR738714.1 coordinate 137,437,555, forward strand.
GTGTGCTTGACACGCCGGCTGTGGAGTGTAGCCGACGCACCTTCTCGCGTAAGCCATAGGCGTACTATACACCATCAGTGCTCCAGGATAATTTGTACTGCATCACACACGGTTGGTGATAATAAACTGTGTGCGATCTACTTGATTTTTTGTCTTGATTTGATTTACATAATGGGGTCACAGCTGCAATGGAAGGTGTTTGAATTGCTAGAACTTCTATCTGTAGTGAACATGCAACTATAGGTGTGTCATCATTGTTTTTGGAAATATTCAGGTTTCGTTTGGACATTTTTATACATTAACTTGGTTTTCTAGGCATTTCAGGTGCACAATTCAAAATTAAACTACATGCACATGCTCCGGTGCTCCAACATGGGTTGTAAAATCATATATGTGTCCATGGGTTTATGATTATGTCCCATGCAAGAAATGGGGATGACTTTCGAACACTACAGCACCGTGGCTTTCCGGCAAATGTTGAGTCGCTTGGTTTTAAAATTATAGTAAATCGAAAACTTATCTGAAATTCATGAAACTTGACATGATATCATGGAATGGCATCGACATGCCGTGGTAAAAATATTGTCCCATTTGGGGAAGGTTTGGGTATAAGATTCTTGCAAACCAGAGCTTCTCTCCAACAAGTCTGATGGTTTCGGTAGGGGACATGCCACCTTGGGGAACGAAACGATATATGTTGCCTCTTATTACTTTCAATTTTTTTATAGCGTCAACATAGAACAACATGAGTGTTGTGTTACTTTTAGGAATTTTTCGGGGCTCGTTTGGACATTTTTATACATTAACTGAGTTTTCTATGCATTTATGTGCATAATTCAAATTTGAACTATAGGCACATCCTCTAATGCATATAAATTGGTTGAAAGCTAAAATCTACGTTCTTGGTTGCATGCTTAGGTCCCATGCAAGAAATTGGAATGAATGTCAAACACCCTGCTGCCGTCACTCGGCCGCAAACATTGAGATACATGGTTTTCAAATTCTAGTAAATCCAAAAGTCGTCTGAATTTCATGAAACTTGGCATGCTATCATGGAGCGGCATCAACATGACGTGCTAAAAAATTTGTCCCATTTGGGGCAGGTTTGGTTATGACCTTCTCACAAGAAGCCTGATGGTTTCAGTAGGGAACGTTTCACCTTTCTGGACGAAACGATATCCGTTGCCTCTTCTTGATATTAATTTTTTCTCTAGTGTCAACATAGACCAACAGAAGTGTTGTGTTAAATTTTGGAATTTTCGGGGTTCGTATGGACATTTTTATACATTAATTGAGTTTTTAATACATTTATGTGCATAATTGAAATTTGAACTATAAGCACATCCTCTATTGCATATAAATTGGTTGACAATTCAAATATGTGTCATTGGTTGCATGCTTAGGTCCCATGCAAGAAATGGGAATGAATGTCAAACACCCTGCCATCGTCACTCGGTCGCAAACATTGAGATGCCTGGTTTTTAAATTCTAGTAAATCCAAAACTCATCTCAAATTCATGAAACTTGGCATGCTATCATGGAGCGGCGTCAAAATGTCGTGGTAATTTTTTTGTCCCATTTGGGGTAGGTTTGGGTATAAGCTTCTCACTAACCAAAGCTTCTCACAACAAGCCTGATGGTTTCGATAGGGAACGTGCCACCTTAGGGGACGAAACGATATCTGTTGCCTCTTATTGCTTTCAAAAAAATTCTAGTGTCAAGTGTCAACATAGAACAACAGGAGTGTTGTGTTAAAATTTGGAATTTTTCGGGGTTCGTTTGGACATTTTTATACATTAACTGGGTTTTCTAGGATTTTTATATGCATAATTCAAATTTGAACTACATGCACATGCTCTAGTGCATATAAATTGGTTGAAAAATCAAATATGTGTCCTTGGTATAAGCTTCTTGTAAACCGGAGCTTCTCTCGAGAAGACTCGTGGCTCCCGAGGGGGACGTGTCACCTTCGCGTGTGAAACGATATACGCTGCCTCCCCCAGCCCTTGATTTTTTACAGAGGCAACATCGAACTATATGAGTGTCATGTTAAAATTTGGAATTATTCCGGGTTCATTTGGACTTTCTTATACATTAATTGAATTTCTGGTCATTTAATGTGCATAGTTCAAATTTGAACTACAAGGACATGCTCCAGTGCACCAAAGTTGGTTAAAAAATCACATGTGTGTCCTTGGGTGAATTTCTAGGTCCCATGGAAGAAATGGGAATGAAATTCAAACATCTGGGCGTCGTGACTCGACCGGAAAGATTGAGAAACTTGGTTTTTTAATCCATGTAAATCCAAAACACGCCTGAAAATCATGAAACTTGGCATGGTGTCATAACATGGCACCAATATGCTGTGGTAAATTTTTGGCCGAATTGGGACAAGCTTTGGTACAAGCTTCTTGCAAACCGGAGCTTCTCTCAACAAGGCTCGTGGTTCCGAGAGGGAACGTGTCGCCTCTGTCAGCGAAACGACATACACTGCCTTCTCCCGCCTTGATTTTTTACACAGGCAGCTTAGACCAAATAGGAGTTTCATGGTAAATTTTAGAATTATTCTGGGTTCGTTTGGCCATTTTATACATTAATTCATTTTCTAAGCATTTAATGCACATAATTCAAATTTGAAGTACAAGCGCATGCCCCAGTGCACAAAAGTTAGTTGAAAAATCATTTATGTGTACCTAGGCGAACTTCTAGGTCCCATGGAAGAAGTGGGAATGGAATTCAAACATCTGGCGTCTTGGCTCGGCCGGAAACATCAAGAAACTTCGTTCTAAAATTCACGTAAATCCAAAACTTGCCTGAAAATCATGAAACTTGGCATGGTGTCATGACATAGCACCAGGACGCCTGGTAATTTTTCTGTCCAATTTGCGAAGGCGCACCCATTAACAATCAACAAGTCACATTTTGGAACAAGTGATGTCACATTACAAATTGGAAACACAAGTATTATTGAAACCGTGGGTGTTCTTCCTACCAATTCCGTGCTGCCACACGTCCCTTTTTTATTGGCTAGGAGGTGTCGTGCGGGGCACTCATCGGGAGGAGAGCCCTTTGACCTCTATCCGCCGCACACCTCCCTCCCAACATCTCCATTAACGGCGCCTGAGCCCCTGTTTCATGGCGTGGCTATGTCTCACTCGACTGAGATTTAAGCGAGAGAAAAGAAAATCCGAAAAGAAAGTTTTGAACGGATCTTGATGTAAGATCCAACGGACCTATATAGTGTCGACTACGACTTATAGCAAGACTGATGAATAAATGGACGATGACGGTGGATAATAATTGTCTTACATATTTAGAAAGATAATTAAAAAGCCCCATGGGGCAACGCCCAAAATACACAAGGGCTAAAGAAGAAGGAACTAGTCTCCACGGCGAGCGGCGATGAGCTCTTTCTTGTCCTCAACACGCTGCTTGAGAGTATCCATGGATTCCTCTAGCAGCCTTCGATGCTCGATGCGGAGCATGTGATTCTCGTCCATAAGTTTCTTGATGATGATGTCGGTCCTCTTCAACAAGGCAGTGATCACATCATCCTCGTCCCGGAGCTTCGCATTGCCCTCCCTTAGTTGTCGAATGATGCCGGTAGCCTGTTCAAATGAGGCTTTCATGTCATCTTGCAACCTCTCTCAGTCGAAGATCTGATCCATCTGGCTATGGACGAGCGCATGCATGCGCCTGCAAGAGTCCTCGCCTGCCCGCGAGACATTTTCCCAGGTCGCCGCGGCACAGGAGGACATCTCTGCTGCATTCGTGGTGCGGCGGGACATCTCTCTTGCTTCCGCGGCATGGTTGCAATAGTCTGCTGCATCGACGGCGCGACGGGACCTCCGTACAACTTCGGTCACGCGGCGGGACCTCTCTGCTGCTACGGCCGTGCGGTGGGGCATGTCGGCTGCTTTCGCGGTGAGGCGGGACATCTCTCGTGCTTCCGCTTCCATGCTCGCCTCTCCCTGGTGGTAATATCTCGACACAGAACACACACTAGCCATGGCATACACAAGGGAACGATGATGAATGACTTATTTGTTTTCGTGGATAGGGAGTTGAGGAGGAATGTCCAGTCATCTTGGAGTAGTAGTATTTATAACCGAGTACTAATACACTCCTAAGTGGGAAAACATTTAGGTTATGATCGGTGTGAATAGGTTTATAATTTGGAATGTGATGGGACGCACGTTCAAAATTTATTGGTAGTTCTATAATTTCTAAGTGCGGCACTACTCCCGGACGGCGTAATGTGGGCACGCGTTCTTGGCCGTGTATGTGGCGTCTACACCATAGGGTGCACCGCCATAGGCAATGTCATCACACATCTTGTTCCAACAACCATGTGTGCTTGTTATTACCATCGCTCACGCTTATTTTAATTAGAATGTGTGCCCGTATAGCGCACACACGTTGATATGTCTAACTGTTTATGTTTGTTGTAGCTAATCACAAACAGTTCATCCGTGTGAAGTGTATTCCTTCAATTGCGGACATGTTGATCTGGCTGACCATTTTTGTTGTGTTGCCTAATCGCAAACAGTTAATCCTTCTGAAGCGTATGTCCTCAATCACTCGCACCTTCATCTGGATGACCATTTCTGTTGTTCGACCACATCACAAACAGTTAATCTGAGTGAACTGTATGCCGTATATCGCACACGCCTTCATCTGACTGCCCGTTTCTATTCTTCTTGCTCATCGCAAATAGTTAATTGAACTGAACCATATGCCTAGCATCGCACACACAACTAAAATCTGAACCATGTTTGATGAATCCTTCATCGCAAATGTTTTGCATCTTTTTTACGGGTTTCTTACATCACCGTTTGTGATTAATGCATCGCACACAGTTTCGTCAAAGGGTCTCTGATCGTAGTGTCGTGGTAGCAGCATCCTGCAGTACTTTAGTGCGGTACTAGGCTATAAAAAGGGGAACTATACCTAGCCGAAAATCACTCTACCTTCCTCCTCATAAGTCTTTCTTGTTCGTTCGTCCTTGCCATGGCTGGTGTGCAGAGCTCTAGGTCGATAACTACTTGTAGCAACAGAGCAGCGACCTAGGCCGCGAAAAAAGAGGGCTCGCCACCTCACAGGAGCGCCCTAGCCGCGGAGGCGAACATGCCGAGCTGGCGGTGCTGGAGTCGTTATCCCTCGACGACATGCCCGATCAGCTCAATAAACAGAAGGAGTTCATCGACGCCTTGGTGGAGTTACTGAAGGAGAGCCTCGACGACATGCCCGCTAAGCTCAATAAGCGAGAGGAGTTAACCACCGGCTTGATGATGCAGCTGAAGGAGAGCATTGCCTTGGGTAAGAAGGCGACTGGGAAAATCCTGCAACTACAGGAGGACAGTGCAAAGCTCCGCCATGAGCTCGACCTACTGGAGGAGGAGACCGCCAGTTGGAAGGTGTTGCATGAGAAGAGTAGTTCCTCCGTGAAGATGTCACACACCCTCTTCATGGAACATAAGGAGGAGTTGGCGAAGCTACGCATCGAGCACCCGACTGCTGTGAAGGTACGTATTGCCGCCATGGAAGAGATTATGAAGGCCCGCGTCAAGAAATCCCATGTCATGGACAGAATGAAGAAGATGGCGGAGGAGACGAGTGAGGAGATGAAGTCCGTGGAGGCGATGAAGACGCAGTTAGGACTCCGCGATCAACGCTTCATGAAGTAGAGAGCAACGCTCCAGGCTCGTGTATGCATCTTCCTTATTTTGGGGGGGGGGGCAATCTTCCTTCTTCTTTTGCTCCCGTGTTTCTTCGTTTGCTTTGGGTGTTTTGCAGCATGTGTCACATTCTCTGCGAGGCACGAAGAGAACAGTGCTACTACCTCCGTTTTAGTTTACAAGGCCAGCGTGTATACCTAGGTTGCCAATTTTATCACCATAATATAAACTATATAACACACAAAATATACTGTTTGAAAATAGAATATCTAAAGTTTACAACGGTATGTTTTTTAATATATGACTTCTATAAGGTTGGTCAAATTGATGACTTAGGGGTACGCGCATGCCTTGTAAACTGAGAGAGAGGGAGTAACGATGAGCGGCGTCGAGGGATCGCAATGTCGCACTGGGCTGCCGTGTTTCACGCTCCTCCGTTGTACTAGTCCTACTCCAATGGAAAGTAGTAGTATACCACACGTTTCTTTGCTCCTCCTCAGGTCGTCGGCAACATTTATACGAGCAGTCAAATCACAAGGCCCCACCTTGCGGCAGTAATGAGCCGTCAAATCACAAAGGCCCTTGCCTCTCGTGAAACCGACCAAGCGAGACTACCCCAACCTCTAGCCTTTTAATAATACTTTTGTACTGCAGCAGTATCGATGGATTTCGCCATGGATCAAAACTAACAAGATGAAATTAAAGAAAAAAGGTGGCACATATAGAGAGCGCTCGTCGCCAAATTATACTACTATTAAAAAAGCTAGTACATGATTAGATGGGGTGCATACTGAAGTGTTAAAGTAATGAGAAGGAGCATAACATAGTTCTGCTGGAGGCTCGGCACAACACACCCCTCAAATAAAACTAAGCATCATGAAATTAAACTAAGCAACTAATCCGGTAGACATTGTATTAGAATCACCATGAGCAACGACACTGCCACCTTACTCGGACTCCTCGTCCACGTCCTCGACTTCGTCCTTGTTCCTCTTCCCCTTGGCTGATACTTCTTAGCTTGAACTGCACACTTGGCTCCCGCTCTTCATCCAACCCTTGTAGATATTGAAACAAAGGTAGGCATCCATTGCAACATAGTGGATGTGGTCTATATCTAGTACATTCCACTCCCATGCAAGATGAAACTTAGGCGAAGGTTTCTTCAGTTTGCGGTACGAAGGATCAACCATGGCTCCTGCCAGGGTCAACATTGAAGGCTGATCGGAGGACACCAACCCTTTCCACTAGAGTTCGAAGGGCTGGCCTACAACGAGGCCTATCCGATCCAGGACTTTTATGTCGTTTGTAAAGTCTACAATAACGAACTCAACTTTGTTGCCCGTGAGGAAGTTCTTAAATTCCTCGCACTCAACGTCGGCATGGCATATGTGGTAGACCAAGCACAAGTTATGCATGCAAACCTGAATCACAGCGAGCTTCTTCCTCTCTTCCTCCTTTAGATGCTTCTATTTTCCCAGGACTGTGGTGTACTCAACATCTAGCCCAGCGACCCACTCATCACCATTTGACTTTTCGAACATGCTTTTGAAGCGAGCAAGGCAACTTTTCACCATAGCAGAAGAACGAGTGTATATGACATCGAAATCCTCACCGGTGATGGTTCTAACCTTGTACTCACCAGAGATCATGAAGATTTTGGATGCCATGGATTTGGGAGGAGGGTTAGGATTAGTGGAACTGATGTAATGTGAAAGGACATGATGACTAGGAGCAAACTGCCGTAATGTTAAAGGATGGCCAGGGATGTGTAGGAGCGAACTGCTAGCGGTTTTCCGATTGTAAAAATGTTGAGTGGGGAGTGCGAACAGCAGGGTAGTGGTTTCCCGGTGTATAAATGGATTCATGCACAGTACTATGGGGGCCCAATTAGTTGTCATGTCTACTAGAAGCCCAATTAAATGGCTTCATGCATCTGCGTGTTCGCACGTCAAGCGTCGGGAATATTGCAGGTGATACAAAGCTTTCCATGCTCCCATGATATGGGCTTCTGAGAGCCCTTGAATATGAGATCGAATGGTTGCATGGCATGATTCTAGACCTATGGGTGAATATCCTATCCTGGAGGGTTATTCTGCAAATTTTTAGCAACTTAGCATGCGACCGTCCGATCTTAGATCCAAGAGCTGTCAGCAGCGGGTATCATGGTCGCGCCTACCAGACCATCTCCTTGCTCGCGCGGTTGCGCCCTTGGAGGTTTCAGACGGCTATAAATGAGCAATTTTTGCCTACTTCGCATGCATGAAACTACTTCCTCCGTCCATGTGCGTTAGGCTATCTGATGTTGGGATGTCATACATAGTCATCACTTAGTCATTCATACAACAAGGTTAGCTATAAGGTTGGCTATAAGAGTATTTTCTTTTACTTCTCTCTATCTCTTTCTTCTTAGTATTTATTGCATTTGTCAAGGAGTAAGGAGTACACTACTTGGCACCTGTATACTACCTCCGTTTTAGTTTACAAGTCATGCGTGTATACCTAGGTTGCCAATTTTATCACCGTAATATAAATTATATAACACAAAAATAATACCGTTTGAAAATAGAATATCTAAAGTTTACAGCGGTATGTTTTATTGGAATCTATGACTTCTATTAGGTTGGTCAAATTAACGACCTAGGGGTACCCGCACGCCTTGTAAACTGAGAGAGAGGGAGTACGATGGAGGTGGTCAGGAATCAGGAGACTCACGCTGGTCGTACCACCGCAGTAGTAATGATAATGGCAAGTCCAATCACAGGGCCCCACCTGTCCAGCAGTAACGAGGCACCAAATCACATAGCCCTGCGATTGCAGCAGCCTACTCCCTCATCTTCTCGCCTCTCTGTCGTATCGACTAGGAGGAACTGCCCCGCCTACCACGCGGAAAAAGCCCCACCCTCAACTTTCAAATGAAGTTTTGTATCTATGGATTGCTCCATGGATCAAAGCCTCAAGAAAACGACGGTACACATGTATAGAGCACACTCGTCGCATTTGTGTCGCACCCCAGACCGTTGGTGGGTCGGTCTGGCACGCCGCTCACCGAATGGAATGCGCGTCATATTGCATTTGCACACACATGTGGGACCGCAATTGAGAACCGACCATATGCACACCCCCTGTCCCCGCAAGTCGGCTGAGTTAATAGAAGAGAGAGACGAGTGATAGTGCTAGATCAGTGATGTAAACACGTCGGTGCCTGGACGATCCCTGCATGACACAGGAGATCAGTTTGTCCATGCATGTGAGTAGACTCCAGTAGATGGCTGGATTGGCTATCGTCCACATATCATGCATACTGCGTTGTACAGGCCTGTAGTTCTGCTAAGAAATCTAAAAACGTTTCTTGTAATCTCGCAATATTAGGTGTGATGTGCTTCGGATCACTGCGAGGGTTAAACAGCCACAACTACGTTCCTCCAAGTCTTTAGTCATTAGGGCCACATGCACAAAGACTACTCAGGTTCCATCTAGGTCAAGCCAGCTAAATTAGGACATCTATTGATTGACCCCTTCTCTATGAGTTTGTCTTTAATTTGAGCTTTGATCCTTGTCTAGCTTGTCCCTTAGGATTCATGTTGTCTCTTTAGGACAGTGAGGTTATGGTTTCTTGTCATGTGGAATTTTTCTTGTTATATGTTAATCCAGTGCGCTTCAGATCAAAAATGATGACAACCTCGCTTCCGAGGCATGTGCATGAAAACTTCTCGACAGTCACTGACGAGGTCAAGCCGGCTTCGGTAGATAAAAGAAAACTACTCCACTATGTAGGCAGCAGCCTCTGCCCGTGCTTGCTAGTGTTGCTCTCTTCACACTCTCTCGTACTCTCCAGATCTAAACACGACAGCGCTGGCCACACACTCTCTCTCTCTCTACTCGCCGCTGATCACAGATCCGGCTGGATCCCCTCCATCGGGGAAGGTGAGAAGGTGCAATGTTCACACGGCCGTCCTAGGCGACGGCTCTTACCCACTGTCGGCGCGTCCCGATCAGTGTGCCTTACTGTTCTCTTCCACGCAGCGCCAACTAGGGAGGTCCTCTGAGCCCTTCTTCCACATTGCCGTTGTGTGGGTAGATCCGGCCTCCCGGGCGCCACCTAGCGACATCCCGGCGACCCTCAGGTATAACTTCCTTTGAAACCGGCCTTGCCCTCTAGCCCCAGCTCCTCACGTCGCTGCATTTGTATATTTTACTATTTCTCAGCCCCCCTCGTAGATAGGATCAATCGGTTGTTCGAAAGCCACCTAAATTTTTACCGTTAAGAGGTAAAAATACTTCATGCAGTCGAATCTTGTACTGCTTGGTTCAAACAGGGAAGAAAGGGGGTGGGGTGGGGGAAGATTTGTTACTTGGATCTAGGACTTGGTTGAAAGAGGAAATAATGGGGGCGAAAAGTAACAGAGACTGGCTATCCTACTGGTCTCTTGGTCTAATAGGGAAATAAAGGGAAATGCATTACAAACTCAATATAAACTAATCTATTGGTTGAAAAGGAAAGAAAGTGGGGACTCGGGGACAAGTCAACAGAGTATGTCCAGCACTAGATTTGCCAGCCTCACATAGTATAAGGTGGCTACAAAAATGGGACCAACATAGATATCTTTTTTGGATGTTTGTTTCCCTCAGCTCCTCTTATGTAATGCCACTGGTAAAATGTAGCACTCCCACTATTAAAGGAAGGACATGTTAAACCAATGTTGTATTCAATGTAATGCCTCCAGTAATATGATTCAATGGCATTATTTTTCATGTCCTCCTAAATTTCCCATTAAGATAAGTTGCTACTTTTTGTTAGAAATGCAACTGTCCTGGTCCGCCTACTCTCCCATGCTCAAATACCAACTCTTTAGCAGTTGTTAATGTAATGTTGCTGGTAAAATGAAGCAATGGCACCATTAAAGTAATGTCGCACTTAACGGTTGTCATAGTTAATCCTAATGCGCACACTAATATCTTGCAATGCTGCTGCTTTAGAAATTTCTACTATCCTTGTAGGATCGCCATTCAGATAAGGAACATGCTTCTTTTCATTTGATGTATGTTTCATCACCTATTAGTCACCCTCATTTCCTCATACATTTCACGCTTGATCTTAGTTGAACTGCACAAATTGATATCCAAATTATTGTTGAACATTCCAGGAGCTTCATGAACAACCTTGATGTTGCTCAATTTTATTGCAACTAATGAAGAAGAAGCTGCTAGGTCATGGGACCAAGTACTTGCTAACTGCATGATGCAAACATTGCTTCATTTTAGGTGAACTGCACAAAAAGGTCACATGAATGGAATCATCCATGTTGGTGACTGGTGTCATCCCTTCTACAATGGTGTTGACTGCAGATATGGTTCCCATCACGAGGTATGTTCCTTTTTGGTCCGGCCGTTTGCGAAAGATCATGCATGTTGACTCTGCTCTTGTGCTACTGTTTTGGCACTTCCATGATAACGAATTAATGTTATAATTTTGTACCTTAATCTAGTGGCACTATCAATTTGAGGCAACGTTTTGGCACTGCTAGAGCCACTAATTTTTTTATATCAAAAGAGGGGTTCCTCCTATTTCACTAAAGATACCCAACCATAGAGAAGCATTATCCGACAACATCTCAGTGTAAACGGGTAGTTATGCAACAACTACTAGAACCGACTGAGTACTAGCAGTAGACAAGTTCGCCACATAAGCTCGGCAGGTAGGGGGACGCAGCACCAGCTCGACTGTAATGCCTGTATAATTATGCTAAAGTAAACCTCAGCTAATGATGCCACGTCATCGCTGTTACTATTGTTAACCTCACTTTTCTTTGAAATATATTCAAATTCAACCCGAGTTTATAGTCAAAATTCAAATGTTGTCAAACGTGCAAACTAAAATGTTCAACTTGTTGCAAACAATCATTTGGAAATATTGGTGAAGCAGTCATGTTTTTATAATGGGTTTAAGTACACAAAATAATTTAAAAACAAAAAATAAATAACAACAACAAAAAAAGAAATAGAAACCCCCCTCCCCCTAGCGGGCCTCATGGCCCATCTGGCCCTTCAGCCGGCTAGGACGGCCCAATCCCCCGCACCTCCCCTACCCTATATAGCCCCCGAAACCCTAATCGCTAGCACCACCACTCCCCTCATTCCCCACTCCCCCACGCTCCTCTCCCACCACCCACAACCTGATCTGGATTGGGGGCGCTCGCCCCCCTCCTGACCGCGACCACTACGTTGCCCGCCATCGCTCGACCCCGCCGCCGCTCAGAGCCCCCCTCGCCGGACCATCGCCGGATCGCCTCCTCGTCCCCCTCCTCACCGGACTCCGCTGAGCCTCGCCACCCCGATCCCCCGCAGCGCCCGTGAGGCCCATGGCCTCCCTCTCCTCCTCTCTGCCCCATCCGCCACACACTCTCTCACCAACTCATCGCACCGTCCTCGCCCTCCCCTGGTCGTGTCCGCGCTCGTCCTGAGCTCCGGCTCACCCGCCATGCGTCGCCTGCTGGGTGTAGCCTTTGCGCCTGCTGGGTGTAGCTTTCGAGCCTCCGGGTGCTCGAAGGGGGCCCGGCCGGTCAGGCTCGACCGAACAGGTGTCGAGGCGCATGGGCGGCCCAGACGGCCTGACACAGCCGGCGTCGAGGTAGACGGGCGAATGGGTCGAGCCCTCAGCTGGCCAGGTGATCCGTCCCCAATGTATCTATAATTTTTGATTATTCCATGCTATTATTTATGATGTTTTGGATGTTTAATGGGCTTTGTCATACACTTTTATATTATTTTTGGGACTAACCTACTAACCCAAAGGCCTAGTCCAGGTTGCTGTTTTTTGCCTCTTTCAAGGTTTTACAGAAAAGGGATATCAAACAGAGTCCAAACAGAATGAAACCTTCGGGAGAGATATTTTTTGGAGAAAATCACGCATGGGAGACTTAAGAACCACAGAGTAGGGCTTATGTTGTGCCCACGAGGGTGGGGGGCGCCACCCCTAGGGCGTGCCCCCTGCCTCGTGGGTCCCACGTATGGCCCCAGGTGCCCTTCGTCCTCCTATATATACCTACGTACCTCGAAACCATCACAACAACAGAGAAAACCCTAGTTCCACCGCCGTAACCTTCTGTTCCCGTGAGATCCCATCTTGGGGCCTGTTCCGGAGCTTCACCGGAGGGGGGATCTACCACGGAGTGCTTCTACATCGTCATCATCGCCTCACCATGAGTTGTGAGTAGTTTATCACAGACCTTCGGGTCCATAGCTATTATCTAGATGGCTTCGAGGATATCTATTCGGTGTAATCTCTTTTTGCGATGTGTTTGTCGAGATCTCAATACAAAGTTCTCCTCAGCCTTCGAGGATATCTATTCGATGTAATCTCTTTTTGCGGTGTGTTTGTCGAGATCCGATGAATTGTGGGTTTATGATCAAGATTATCTATGAGAAATATTGGGTTCTTCTCTGAACTCTTTATGTATGATTATAATGTCCTTGCAAGTATCTTCGAATTATTGGTTTGGTTTGGCTTACTAGATCTATAGTTCTTGCAATGGGAGAAGTGCTTCGCTTTGGGTTCAATCTTGCGGTGTCCTTTCCCAGTGACAGTAGAGGCAGCAAGGCATGTATTGTATTGTTGCCATCGAGGATAATAATATGTGTTTTATATCATATTGCTTGAGTTTATGCCCCTACATCATGTCATCTTGCTTAAGGCGTTACTCTGTTCTTATGAACTCAATACACTAGATGCATGCTGGATAGCGGTCGATGTGTGGAGTAATAGTAGTAGATGCAGAATCGTTTTGGTCTACTTATCTCGGACGTGATGCCTATATGTAATGATCATGCCTAGATAGTCTCATAATTATTCGCTTTTCTATCAATTGGTCGACATTAATTTGTTACCTGCCGTAGAATATCGCTATCATGAGAGAAGCCACTAGAGAACACTGTGGCCCCCGGGTCTATTCTCAACATATCAATCTACACCTACTTTACTTTTTCCGCTTTTACTTTCTGATCTTATAATAAAAAGTACCAAAAATATCAAACTATCATCTCTATCAGATCTCACTTTCGTAAGTGACCATAAAGGGATTGACAACCCCTTATCGCGTTGGCTGCGAAGTTCTTATTTGTTTGTGCAGGTGCGAGGGACTCGCGCGTGGTCTCCTACTTGATTGATACCTTGGTTTTCAAAAACTGAGGGAAATACTTACGCTATTGTGCTGCATCTCCCTTGCCTCTTCGAGGGAATACAATGCAAGCTCGAGATGTAGCAAGAAGAATTTCTAGCGTCGTTGCTGGGGAGGCTTACGCAAAAGTCATATACCAAGTACCTATCACAAACCCTTATCCTTTGCATTACATTTTTTGCCTCTCGTTTTCCTCTCCCCCACTTCACCCTTGCCGTTTTATTTGCCCTTCTTCTGCCGTGTGTTTATCGTTCGCCTGCTTCTTGTTTGCTTGTGTGTGTTGGATTGCTTGTTTGTCACTATGGCTCAGAACAATACCAAATTGTGTGACTTCTCCAATACCAACAATAATGATTTTATTAGCACTCCTATTGCTCCTATTACCGATGCTGAATCTTGTGAGATCAATGCTGCTTTGTTGAATCTTTTCATGAAAGATCAATTCTCCGACCTTCCTCGTGAAGATGCCGCTACCCATCTAAACAACTTTGTTGATTTGTGTGATATGCAAAAGAAAAGGGATACGGATAACAATATTGTTAAATTGAAGTTATTTCCGTTTTCATTTAGAGATCGTGCTAAAACTGGTTTTCCTCTTTGCCTAGAAATAGTATTGATTCGTGGAATAAGTGCAAAGATGCTTTTTTCTCTAAGTATTTCCCTCCTGCTAAGATCATCTCTCTTAGAAACGATATTATGAATTTTAAGCAACTAGATCATGAGCATGTTGCACAAGCTTGGGAGAGAATGAAATTAATGATACGTAATTGCCTTACACATGGTTTGAATCTATGGACGATTATTCAAAACGTTTATGCTGGCTTGAATTTTTCTTCTAGAAATCTTTTAGATTCAGCCGCAGGAGGCACTTTCATGGAAACTACCTTAGGAGAAGCTACCAAACTCCTAGATAATATCATGGTTAATTATTCCCAATGGCACACCGAAAGAACTATTAGTAAAAAAGTGCATGCTATTGAAGAGATTAGTGTTTTGAGTGAAAAGATGGATGAACTTATGAAATTATTTGCTGCTAAGACTGCTTCTTCTGATCCCAATGATATGCCTTTGTCCACTCTGATTGAAAACAACAATGAATCTTTGGATGTGAATTTTGTTGGTAGGAATAATTTTGGTAACAATGCTTATAGAGGGAACTTTAATCCTAGGCCTTTTCCTAGTAATTCCTCTAATAATTATGGTAATTTCTACAACAATTCTTATGAAAAGATGCCTTCTGAATTTGAAACTAGTGTTAATGAGTTTATGATATCGCAAAAGAATTTCAATGCTATGCTTGAAGAAAAATTGCTTAAGGTTGATGAATTGTCTAGAAGTGTGGATAGAATTACTCTTGATGTTGATTCTTTGAAACTTAGATCTATCCCACCTAAGCATGATATCAATGAGTCTCTCAAAGCCATGATAATTTCCATTGATGAATGCAAAGAGAGAACCACTGGGATGCGTGCTAAAAGAGAGGATTATATTAAAGCGTGTTCTTCTAGTTATCATGAAAATAAAGATGAAGATCTGAAAGTTATTGATGTGTCTCTTATTAGATCCTTGTTTTCTTGTATAAATCTTGATGAAGATAGGCTTGGAGATGATTCTACTTTAAGGTGTCCCAATGATACGGAGTTTTTAGATATTGATGCTAAAATTGTTAAAAGTGGGAGTGAAGAGATTAAAACTTTGCATAGTGATGAACCCACTACTTTGGATTTCAAGGGATTCAATTATGATAACTTCTCTTTGATTGATTGTATTTCCTTGTTGCAATCCGTACTAAACTCTCCGCATGCTTATAGTCAAAATATAGCTTTTACCAAACACATAGTTGATGCTTTGATGCAATCTTATGAAGAAAAACTTGAGTTAGAAGTTTCTATCCCTAGAAAGCTTTATGATGAGTGGGAACCTGCTATCAAAATAAAAATTAAAGATCATGAATGCTATGCTTTGTGTGATTTGGGTGCAAGTGTCTCCACTATCCCAAAAACTTTGTGTGATTTGCTAGGGTTCCATGAGCTTGATGATTGTTCTTTAAATTTGCATCTTACGGATTCCACTATTAAGAAACCTATGGGAAGTATTAATGATGTTCTTATTGTTGCTAATAGGAATTATATGCCCGTAGATTTCATTATTCTTGATATAGATTGAAATCCTTCATGTCCTATTATTCTTGGCAGACCTTTCCTTAGAACGATTGGTGCAATTATTGATATGAAGGAAGGAAATATTAGATTCCAATTTCCATTAAGGAAGGGCATGGAACACTTTCCTAGAAAGAAAATCAAATTACCATATGAATCTATTATGAGAGCCACTTATGGATTGCCTTCCAAAGATGGTAATACCTATATCTATTCATGTATCGTGCCTAGCTAGGGGCGTAAAATGATAGCGCTTGTTGGGAGGCAAACCAATTTTATATTTTTTGTTTTTGCTTCTGTTTAGGAATAAATATTGCATCTAGCTTCTGTTTAGATGTTGTTTTGTGTTTTGTTTAGTGTTTGTGCCAAGTAGAACCTTTGGGAAGACTTGTGTGAAGTTTATGTGATCTTGCTGTGAAAAACAGAATCGTTAGTGCTCGCTAGAATGGTCAACAGATTTTACTGGAGCGTGCTATTTAGTTGATTATTTTTGTAGATGATTAATAGAAAAATTCCTCACGTTTACCAATTTAGTTTGAATTTTTTGGTGTTACATAAGTATGCGAAACCTGCAGATTACTACAGACTGTTCTGTTTTTGACAGATTCTGTTTTTCGTGTGTTGTTTGCTTATTTCAATGCATCAATGAGTAATATTGGGAAGAATGAACCATAGAGAAGTTGTAATACAGTAGGTTTAACACCAATATAAACAAAGAATGAATTCTTTGCAGTACCTTTGAGTAGTGGTTTGCTTTCTTATACTAACGCAGCTCACGAGATTTTTGTCTAAGTTTTGTGTTGTGAAGTTTTCAAGTTTTTAGTATTGGTTTGATGGACTATGGAACAAAGAGTAGAAAGGGCCTAAGCTTGGGGATACCCAAGGAACCCCAAGTAAAATTCAAGGACAACCAAAAGCCTAAGCTTGGGGATGCCCCGGGAAGGCATTCCCTCTTTCGTCTTCATCTATCGGTAACTATACTCGGAGCTATATTTTTATTCACCACATGATATGTGTTTTACTTGGAGCGTCTTGTATAATTTGAGTCTTTGCTTGTTAGTTTGCCACAATTATCCTTGCTGGACACACCTATTTGAGAAAGATAAATATGGCCTAGGAATTTTTAGAACACTCTATGTGCTTCACTTATATATTTTGAGTTGAATAGTTTTTGCTCTAGTGCTTCACTTATATATTTTAGAGCACGGTGGTGATAATATTTTGAAGAAATTGTTGAACTATCATGCTTCACTTATATCCTTTTGAGAGTCTATTAAAACAGCATGGTAATGTGCTTAGGCTATAAAACTAGTCTTCACATGATAGACATCCAATATCAATGTAGTAAAAACTTTCATACTAAGTGCATTGAATATGATGAGAAGTTGGATGCTTGATAATTGTTTTGAGATATGAGGATAGTGATATTAGAGTCATGCTAGTGGAGTTATTATGAAATAGAGAAATGCTTGTCTTAAGATTATTGATTCCCGTAGCATGCACATATGGTGAACCGCTATGTGACGAAGTTAGAGCATGAGGTATTTGTAAAGTGTCAACCTTTGTCTGGAGGTCGGGGGCGCGTGATGGTTAATTCCTACCAACCTCCCCCCCCTAGGAGCATGCGTTGATTGCTTTGTTTTGATGACTTGTAGATTTTTGCAATAAGTATATGAGTTCTTATGACTAATGTTGAGTCCATGGATTATACGCGCTCTCACCCTTCCACCATTGCTAGCCTCTCTTGTATCGCGCAACTTTCGTCGATACCATACACCCACTATATATCCATCCTCAAAACAGCCACCATATATATTCCTCAAAATAGCCACCATACCTACCAATCATGGCATTTCCATAGCCATTCCGAGATATATTGCCATGCAACTTTCCACCGTTTCGTTCATATGGCACGCTTCATATTGTCATATTGCCATGCATGATCATGTAGTTGACATCGTATTTGTGGCAAAGCCACCATGCATAATTTTTCATACATGTCAATCTGGATTCATTGCACATACCGGTACACCACCGGAGGCATTCATATAGGTCATACTTTTTTCTAGTATCGAGTTGCAATATCGAGTTGTAATTCAATGAAAGTGTGATGATCATCATTGTTAGAGCATTGTCCCATGGGAGGAAAGGCTAAATCAAGAAAGCCCCTCCAAAAAAAAAAGAAAAAGAAAAGAAAGGCCAAAGAAAAAATAAAGGCCCAAAAAAGAAAAAGCGACAATTGCTACTATCTTTTTCCACACTTGTGCTTCAAAGTAGCACCATGTTCTTCATGATAGAGAGTCTCATGTTTAGTCACTTTCATATACTAGTGGGAATTTTCGTTATAGAACTTGGCTTGTATATTCCAATGATGGGCTTCCTCGAATGCCCTAGGTGTTTGTGAGCAAGCAAGTTGGATGCACACCCACTAGTTTCTTTTGTTGAGCTTTCATACATTTTTAGCTCTAGTGCATCCGTTGCACGGCAATCCCTACTCACTCACATTGATATCTATTGATGGGCATCTCCATAGCCCGTTGATACGCCTAGTTTATGTGAGACTATCTCCCTCCTTTTTCTCTTCTCCACAACCACCTCTCTATTCCACCCACAGTGCTATGTCCATGGCTCACGCTCATGTATTGCGTGAAAGTTGAAAGGTTTGAAAGAATAGAGTATGAAAACAAGTGCTTCGCTGAAATCGGGGTTGTGCATGATATGAATATTTTGTGTGATGAAGAGGGAGCATAGCCAGACTATATGATTTTGCAGGGATAACTTTCTTTAGCCATAGTATTTTGAGAAGACATGATTGCTTTATTAGTATGCTTGAAGTATTATTGTTTCTTATGTCAATATAGACTTTTGTCATGAATCTTTCAGATCTGAACATTCATGTCGCAATTAAGAGAATTACATTAAAAAGCTATGTTGGTTAGCATTCCACATCAAAAATTCTGTTTTTATCATTTACCTACTCGAGGACGAGTAGGAATTAAGCTTGGGGATGCTTGATACGTCTCCAATGTATCTATATTTTTTTATTGTTCCATGCTGTTATTTATGATGTTTTGGATGTTTAATGGGCTTTATCATGCACTTTTATATTATTTTTGGGACTAACCTACTAACCCAAAGGCCCAGTCCAAATTGCTGTTTTTTGCCTGTTTCAGGGTTTTACAGAAAAGGGATATCAAACGGAGTCCAAACGGAATGAAACCTTCGGGAGAGATATTTTTGGAGAAAGTCACGCACGGGAGACTTGAGAATCATGGAGTAGGGCTTACGTGGTGCCCACGAGGGTGGGGGCGCCCCCCTAGGGCGCGCCCCCTGCCTCGTGGGTCCCACGTATGGCCCCCGGTGCCCTCCTTCCTCCTATATATACCTACGTACCCCGAAACAATCAAAACAATAGAGAAAAATCTAGTTCCACCGCCATAACCTTTTGTTCCCATGAGATCCCATCTTGGGGCCTATTCTGGAGCTCCGCCGGAGGGGGGATCTACCACGGAGTGCTTCTACATCATCATCATCGCCTCACCATGAGTTATGAGTAGTTTATCACAGACCTTCGGGTCCATAGCTAGTATCTAGATGGCCTCTTCTCTCTTTTTGGATCTCAATACAAAGGTATCCTCGGTCTTCGAGGAGATCTATTCGATGTAATCTCTTTTTGCGGTGTGTTTGTCGAGATCCGATGAATTGAGGGTTTATGATCAAGATTATCTATAAGAAATATTTGGTTCTTCTCTAAACTCTTTATGTATGATTACAATATCCTAGCAAGTCTCTTCGAATTATTGGTTTGGTTTGGCCTACTAGATCTATAGTTCTTGCAATGGGAGAAGTGCTTGGCTTTGGGTTCAATCTTGAAGTGTCCTTTCCCAGTGACAGTAGGGGCAGCAAGGCACGTATTGTATTGTTGCCATCGAGGATAAAAAGATGGGGTTTATATCATATTGCTTGAGTTTATCCCTCTACATCATGTCATCTTGCTTAAGGCGTTACTCTGTTCTTATGAACTCAATACACTAGATGCATGCTGGATAGCGGTCGATGTGTGGAGTAATAGTAGTAGTTGCAGAATTGTTTCGGTCTACTTATCTCGGACATGATGCCTATATATAATGATCATGCCTAGATAGTCTCTTAATTATTCGCTTTTCTATCAATTGCTCGATAGTAATTTGTTTACCCGCCGTAGAATATCGCTATCATGAGAGAAGCCACTAGAGAACACTATGGCCCCCTGGTCTATTCTCAACATATCAATCTACACCTATTTTACTTTTTCTGTTCTTATAATAAAAAAACCAAAAATATCAAACTATCATCTCTATCAGATCTCACTTTTGTAAGTGACCGTAAAGGGATTGACAACCCCTTCTCGCGTTGGCTGCGAAGTTCTTATTTGTTTGTGCATGTGCGAGGGACTCGCGCGTGGTCTCCTACTGGATTGATACCTTGGTTCTGAAAAACTGAGGGAAATACTTGCGCTACTGTGCTGCATCTCCCTTTCCTCTTCGAGGGAATACAACGCAAGCTCGAGAAGTAGCACCAGGCGGCGAGCGGGATGCGGCCGAGCCGGCCTGGTGGGTCACGGCCGGCCATCCGCGTGGCGCAGCACCCGGATGGGCCAGCCGAACGTTTTTCTCTTCTTCTCGTTGGCCGGCTGTGGGCAGCCGGACGCATATTTCTTTCAAAGCTAACAGCCGGCCCGATTTTTCTCTTTTTGTCGGTTGTGGGCAGTCAGACATATATCTTTTTTTTACCTGGCTCCCACGCCTTTTTCCAGCTGTCCCACACTTCTTTTCTTTCTTTTTCTTCAGTCGGACTACCGACTAGCCAGGACGGTAGGGGTGGCAGGTGTTCGCCGAGCTAGCAGCCGGCTCGCAGGCGGAGCAGCGGACCACGCACACAGCCGCGTATGTGGGCGCGCAGTTGGTCATGCATGCATGCTGCATGCCGAAAATACCTCTCTTTCTTTTTTCGTTTTTCTTCCATTAACACCCGGCCGCTGACTTTCCTTTTTCTTCCTTTTCAACAGTCCGGCGGCAGAACATGCGAGCATAGGAGCCAGCCTGGGCCAGCGGTTGTGCGCGGGAAGATCAGCCGGCGCGGCATGGCCAACAACTGGCCCACGGCGGCGCGGAGTCGGTGCAGCGCAGTCGGCTGGGTGAGGCGCATGAGCAGCCGGCCGCAGCAGGCGGAGACGAGGGAGCCGATGCGCTGAGCAGGCGGCCACAGCAGGAGGCGTCATGGGAGCCGGTGCGGGGCCGGAGCCGGCAGGGGCGCGGGCGAGAGGAGTGAGGCCGGGCGAGATCGAGGCGGCCAGGTGGTGTGCGCAGCCACTGGACGTCCCTGCGTGCATTTGAACCGGGCTAGCTAGCAAGCTAGCACGCATGCAGCAGAATCCATCGCGTTTGCTAGCTAAGCTAGCTAGCCATGCACAAATGTGTGCACACGCAGGAGCGACATCAAGGCGTGGCATTAACTATAGCTACAGCGAAACATTGCATGGCAGCAACTGCGGCTATAGCGAATCATGGGAGCATCTACAGCTACAGCAAGGCATAGAAGTGGCTACAGCTACAATGAGGCAGGTGGGCTAGCTCACTGTGGACGCAGGGCAAAAGCCGTGGGAGTGGATGACGACAGGGTGCGAGCACTGGCCACCGCGAAGAGGCCAGCGGCGATGCAGCTGGCCTGAGCGAAGCAACACGGAGGAGCGGGCGCACGGCTGCGGACGGAGCAGCCGGAGTACGTGTCTTGTACGGGAAGTGTATATGCACCCATGGATAAGCTCGAGTAGAGAAGCACATGCGCAGAGCGTCCGCGGAGAGGAGAGCGAGGCGGTCGCTGTAGAGACCGGCGGCGAGGGCGCGCAACGGTTGTCCTGGGGCTGTGTCGATGTCAAGCCTCCGAGCGCCGCCGGAGAGAGGGCGGTAACGTCACGGCGGAGCTGACGAAGATGGCGAGGCCGACGACGAAGGCGTGCCGCCTTGCATGGCCGCTCTGGGGCGATTCAATGTCGAGCCCTCTAGCGTGGCCGGAGAGACGATGGTGACGCGGTTGTGAGGATGACGAAAAGGGTCCCGCCCGGACTGCGAAACCAGCAGCAGCTTGCCCCATGGCGGGTGCCAACTGTCGGGGTATTCTCACGGGGGGTCAGCGAGGCGACAGATGCCACGGGGTGCCTTCAGGTGAGGGCAAGACTGGAGCCGGAATATCCAGGGACGGGTATGCGAGTAGCACGCGGTAGTTTGCCTAGGTTTGGGGCTCTGCAAAGAGATAACACCCCTACTCCTGCATGTGTGAGTACGTATATCTCGTATATCTGGTACAGAGTGCTCCTGGAGCTGTATCTGAGGTCAGTGTCGTAGGCATCTGGCCTCATATCTATCTCATATGTGTGTATGAGTTAGCTAGCAAGTGGGAGTGGAGTGCTAGCTATGGTCGCCGGCCATGGGTGTATGGCGTGAGTGTCCTGGGAGCCATTGTGGCCGGGCTTGGATGGATGGATGTATGCTGCTATATATGGTGTGAGCTAGCTTACTTCCTAAGCTAGGTAGTGGCATGGGGGCTAGTGGGCATGGGACATGGCGTTGGTTGTACGCTACATGGGTAGCTTACAAACCAAGCCATGCGTGAGGCATGGTGGCATGGATGGTTGTCCCCTGTAGATGACGTCGCGGTACAGCCGTCTCGTCCATGTCATGTCCGATGGGACATCGTAGTTGACTTCACTTAGTAGGGCGGCTGGAGCGGTCGGTCGGGGGAGCAGTTGGACTGAGCTGGCTGGCGCCCCGTTCGACTGCCGTCTAGAGCCATACAACCGGGTGAAGAGCCGGCCCGGGCAGTCGGACTAGGGGCCGTCTGGGGTGACCTCAGGAGTCGGACTGAGGGGTTTGCTAGCCCCGATGTCTTGAATATTATCTTGCCGCCTTCGGGGTACCCATGGTCAATTACACCGACATTGCCCCTGCTTCATCATCGATGACTCGATCAACGTGATCGACGACCAGAGCCCGATACCTCACATCACTTCACCCCCTTAGTTTAACAACTCTGCATTGGTACTATCGAGTGCCGAGGGTGATACCTCGTAACGCACTCCTGACGATAACTCTATAGTGTAGCTATTCGGTCGTGGTCATCGAGTGTGATTCCTCTTTCACCATTCTCGATATGATTCTGTCATGCAACACCTCAAGTGTGAACCTCGAGGGTGATTCCTCCTACGTTCGCGTTAATGATTAAATTGAGCGGAATCCACCGAGGGTGATTCCTCGGGTTTCCCCCTTGATCTTTGGATACACTATTACCTTGACTTTACTTGAGACATGTTAAAGTCGGGTCGGCCCTGAGGCGTACCCGCGAGTTGAGGTGAAAGTTGGGCGGGCCCGTGGAGCACCCGTGAGATAATTACGAGGCACGGCCGGGCAGGCAGGCCGCCTCTGAGTGGGCTGGGCTAGCCCTTGCAGTGTTTCCTCGAGACGGGGCGACGGGGTCACATTATCGCGAGTCTCTACTCATCTTCGCGAGTTCCTAATACACTAAGGTTTGGGTATTTGTTCTAAATCAGCCTCTGGCCTTTACGCACTAACCGCCGCGCGAGAATAGTTCTGGGCCTTGGCATCGTGGTTTCAGCCGAAGCTCTGTCAAACGTCTAGTTCGGCATTGTGGGCCTGTCGGGCCAGTGCTATCCAGTATGAGGTGGTGCTTGTCCTAGCTCGTCGCATAATGACCCGGAGTGCAACGGGCGATGGCCCATGACCTCGAAGTGCTTAGGATGGAGACCGACGGGGACCTCTCTGCTGAGCCTAGGTAGGGTTGCGACATGTTGATCTTTCGAGGCTGGGCATTGACCCAGAAAAGTGTGTCCGGCCAGAGATGATCGAGCGGGAGGGTAACATGGTGCACCCCTGCAGGGAAGTTATCTATTCGACTATCCATGTCCATGGTAATGGAAGTTCAGACTTATATCCCGATCTATTACCACTACGAATGGATACGTCAGATAAGTGATGGATATTGTTACAACATGCTTGTTAATTAAAATGCTATTATGTACTCCCTTCTACTTCTGCAAGATGGTGGCTTCCATAAGATGATTGAAGATGCTAGTCTTCGATAGGCTAGGCCTTTCCCCCTATTTTCGCATTCTACAGTTCAGTCCACGGATACAGCTCATTCCTTTGATACTGATGCATACTTATTATAGATCTGATGCTTGCGAGTACTTTGGATGAGTACTCACGATTGCTTTGCTCCCTCTTTCCCCCATTCTTTCTTCTTTCTGGTTGTTGCAACTAGATGGTGGATCCCAGCAGCCAGATGCCACCCCAGCTAGCTACTGCTACTACCCCGACGGAGCCTACTACTACGTGGAGACCGCTGATGACCAGAAGTAGTTAGGAGGTCCCAAGCAGGAGGCCTTGCCTCTTCGATCATTTGTGTTTGTTCTAGCCTTTTTCAGGCAAAACTAGTTTAACTTATGTCTGTACTCAGATATTGTTGCTTCCGGTGACACTGTTGCTTTCGAGCTTCGTATTTGAGCCCTCAAGGCCCCTAGCTTGTAATATGAAGCTTGTATTATTTTCATTTGTGTCTAGAGTTGTGTTGTGATATCTTCCCGTGAGTCCCTGATCTTGGTCGTACACATTTGCGTGCATGATTAGTGTACGGTCAAATCGGGGGCGTCACAAGTTGGTATCAGAGCCGACTGCCTGTAGGAATCCCCCTTTCCAACTCATTGGCCAAAGTTGTGTCTAGTCTTTGGAAAAACTGATTTACTAACATGGCTGTGTGGCTTATGGGCCCACGTCACCAATGGGTGGTATTATGATCTTTTATTCCTCGTCTATACTGTGGGATTCTGATATCTCTTCTCTTCGGGTTAAATAAATGTGCTAACTCTAACATTAGGATCCCCTGACCACATTCACCCCAAAGATGGATAAAGTCAATACTTTTTCCTTAGAATAGTAGTTTTGGATAGTACACACTATGTCATGTTGACTACTATGAGGCATTCATAGTGTTTCTTTCACTATGCAAGTTTCCTATGAACGGTCCCTAGTCTTAGCACTTGCACAATGCTAAACTACTCGCCGTTACATTTTAGCAGGATGACTGACGATCCTCCACCTCCACCCTATATTGCTGCAATGATGCAACTGTTTGAGCTGAATCATCAGTTTATGACTGGAGTAATGGCTCAGCTTCCAAACCAGAATGCTCAACAACAGCCTGCCCCAATAACAGTGCCAGAAGTTGTGCGCCTCAACCCGTCCATTTTCCGCAATTCCACCAATCCTATATATGCTGATGATTGGCTTCGTGACATCCAGTTCGAGATGAAGTTAGCTAATGTTGCCCCTGCCAGTTATGTCACCTTTGCGACATTTCACTTGAAAGGTCCAGCTACCCAATCGTGGGAAAGCCACAGGGGTATGCTGCCTGCAGAGACTATAAGCACTTGGCAGGAATTTCAGTTAGCCTTCCGTGCACGACACATTCCTCAAGGTCTGATGTATTAGAAGAAGAAGGAGTACCACAAACTCTCACAGGGCACACTGACTGTGGATGAATATCACAGGAAATTCCTTGAATTATCCCGCTATGCTGAGGATGACGTCGAGACTGACGGTCCTAAGCAAGAGAAATTCCATGAAGGATTGCGTCCCGATATAAAGCTCGCACTTGTTGCTCATGATTGTGTAGACTTTGCGACGCTTGTCAGCCAAGCCTTCTGATCTGAAACTGGTCTGACCGAGTACCAGGAGTCGCTAAAGCGTACTCGAGATGTTGGCACATCCTCGAGTCAGCATGCTTAGAAACGTCGAGTCTGGATCCCCCATAATGTTCATCACTGACCTGCTCCAACTCCAAGGTCATCTTATGTTGCACCTCGTCTGCCTCCACCATCGAGACAACTAACGATTCAGGGTGGACAGTCCAATGCTATGACTCCTCACCATAATGATGGTTTATGTCGCAAGTGTGGACAGCTAGGGCACCGTGCTGCCAACTGCCGACCGACATAAAATCAAAAGACATGAGCTTGTCAACCGAGAAACCCAAATGCCAGGCCGCCTGCAGTCAGTCATGCGCATGTCAATCATGTAAAGGTTGAAGAAGCTCGACGGGACCCCAAAATTGTAATGGGTACCCTTTTAGTGAATTCAGTCCCAGCTTCTGTTCTTTTTGATTTGGTAGCATCGCATTCCTTCATTTCTGAAGCATTTGCACGCAAGCAAGAATTATCATTCGAAAACATGTACCCTCCGCTGGTGGTTAGCTCTCCAGGATCCAGGTGCGATACCTCGATGATAGCCCATAACAACCACATTGAAATTGGAGGGTTAGTATTCACTAGTTCACTCATGGCCCTCAAGGTTTCTACCATAGATTTCATTCTGGGTATGAATTGGTTGGGTCCTCACCAAACCCTGATCGACTGTGCAGCTGAGACAGTCTAGCTCACTTACCCTTCTGGCCAATCAGTCCAATACTCAGCCCGAACAGTTCAGGATGCCAAGAAGCAGATATATGTTCTCAATGCATTGAATGCTTCACATCTTGAGGTAAGAAAGAACCTTCCAGTCGTTCGTGATTTCCAAGATGTCTTTCCAGAAGAACTTCCAGGAATACCCCCTGCTAGACCTGTTGAATTCGTCATAGACTTGAAGCCGGGCACTACTCCTATAGCCAAGCAGCCATACAAGATGCCGCCGCATGAACTCCTTGAGCTTAAGGAGGAAATCGTCACATCGCTTCGTCAGGGTTCTATCCGTCCAAGTTCATCTGCTTGGGGATAACCTTCTCTCTTTGACAAGAAGGAGGATGGTACGAATCGTTTGGTCCAAGATTACCGACCTATCATCCAGGCAACAGTTCAGAAAAAGTATCCGCTTCCTAGAATAAACAATCTGTATGATCAACTTGCTGGTTCCTTAGTATTCTCTAAACTTGATTTGAGGTTGGGTTACCACCAGATTCGGGTTCGTGAAGAGGATATTCCCAAGAACGCATTCGTTACTCGCTATGGTTCATACGAGTACACCGTCATGTCTTTCGGCCTAACCAATGCTCCAGCGACATTCTCTTGTCTGATGAACTATATCTTCATGGAATACATCGACAAGTTCGTCGTGCTTTATCTGGATGATATCCTGGTATACTCCAAGAACAACACCTTCGACTTGTTCTGGAAAAGCTTCGAGAGCATCAACTGTATGCTAAGTATTCCAAGTGTGAATTTGGCTTCCCAAAGTAACCTACCTTGGCCATGTGATCTCCAAGGATGGTATTGCCATCAACCCCGAGTGAGTTCAGGCTATTCTCGATTGGACTCCTCCAAAGAATGTCAAACAAGTAAGAAGTTTTCTCGGACTCGCCAGCTATTGCCGTCAATTTGTCGAGAACTTCTCCAAGATTGCCAAGCCCCTGACTGGTTTGCTTCACAAAGGTGTCAAGTTTGAATGGACATAAAAGTGTGAGGAAAGTTTCTAGGCACTTAAAGACAAGTTGACTTCTTCCCCAGTGCTTGCTCCTCCTGATACTAAGAAGGGTTTCATCATTTACTGCGACGCTTCACGTCAAGTATTAGGTTGTGTCCTAATGCAAGAGCGCAGGGTGATTGCTTATGGACCTCGTCAATTGCCCCCTCACGAAGATAACTATTCAGTTCATGACCTCGAGCTTGATGCTATCATATATGCACCGAAACACTGTGACATTACCTTCTCGGTAATCATTGCGAGATCTTCATCGACCACCAAAGTCTGAAGTATTTGTTTACTCAGCCAGATTTGAACCTCCGTCAGCAGAGACGGATGGAGACTGTAGCTGATTTTGACTTGGGTATTTCCTATACACCAGGCAAGGCTAATGTAATGATTGATGCCTTGAGCCACAAGTCTTATTGCAACCACCTCCAGGTTCGGAAATTTTAGCCCTCGCTTGTTGAAGAATTCAGAAAGCTGAACCTCCATATTGTTCCTCCTGGTGCACTCGCACCCCCTCCTCTAGAGTTTTGCTAGATGAACCTCCATGTTGTTCCCTAGGGTTCCCTCAATACCCTGTAAGTCGAACCAGATCTCGTGGAAAACATCAAGAGGCTGCAGAAATTTGACTCTCTATTCGAGAAGATTAAGCGCTACCTTGTAGAAGGAAGGCCCTTGTTCTTCACTGTTGAAGATGATGGCACCTTGCTCTTTAAAGGTCGCCTAGTGGTTCCTTCAAAAGACAACCTGGATATGACTCAGAAGGTTATGAAAGAAGCTCATGATACGCCTCTGCCTATTCATCCGGGTAGCACCAAGATGTACCAAGACATTCGTCAGAGATTCTGGTGGTCAAATATGAAGCAAGACATTGCTTTTTATGTTGCTGAATGTGACGTTTGCCGGCGTATCAAAGCAGAACATCAAAGGCCTGCTGGAACTCTGCAACCTATCTCTACTCAGGAATGGAAATGGGACCATGTCGCAATGGACTTTGTCACTGGTATTCCCAAATCTCAGAAGGGTAATGATGTTATTCTTGTTGTCATTGACCGGCTTTCTAAAGTTGCACACTTCCTGGTCGTCAATGAAACCATCACGGCTAGTCAGCTGTCAACTCTCTATATGTCCAGGTATCAGTGTCAAAACCGGGAGATCTCGGGTAGGGGGGCCGAAGCTGTGCGCTTAGAGGATCGATGGTAACAGGAGGCTGGGGACATGATGTTTACCCAGGTTCAAGCCCTCTTGATCGAGGTAATACCCTACTTCCTGCTATATTAATATGGATGAATATGACTAGAAGAGTTGATCTACCTCGAGATCGTAATGGCTAAACCCTAAAGCCTAGCCTATTAGGGTATTGTGATGTTGATGATCCCTTCTACAGACTAAACCCCCCAGCTTATATACATGCCAAAGGGGACCTAGGGTTACAAGGGTGACTTGGGGAGGAAGTAATTGATACATCCGGACTCTACACTTGCCTTTCTACGTACATAAGTCCAGACCTAACACGGGGGAGAGTCTTCTGCTTCTTATTTACGTGGCCCACCAATATGGCCCAGCTTCAACAACCCGGATGCCTGAGGACCCCTGAATACAGGACTCCCTCAGTAGCCCCCGGACATGCCTTCAAGGACGAGATTGTGTCCGGCTTCGTGTCTTCAGTCTTGCAAGGCGAGTCCTTCTGGATGATAATTCGGCTTCTTCAAATATTATATTCCATTGGTTCCTCACCGCCGTCGCATTGGCTTCCACGTGTCCAACGAATGCAAACCATCTGGGCAATTTTTCAAATACCCCCTTGACTGTGTAGCGAAGGCGCCTATATAAGAGAATAGATCCCAGTTGCCTCTCCATCCCATTCCACGCGGAAGAAACCCTAGTGCCTGCAAAAAATCTTTAAACATGGCTAGCGCCCCAAGCTCTTCCTCGCGCCCTCATGGCCCTCGTGCAGGAGATTGGAAAAGCTGCTCTGTGTCCCATGCACGCCTGAGGACACTTCAAGCGCATGGATATCTCCCTCCAGAGGATCTAGTCCCCGTCCGGGCCGGACTAACTTATATCGACAATCAAGCCCTGGCAGAGAGCTTTCCCAACCCCTCCAATGGAGAGCGGGTATGTTTTGTCCCCTTCCTTTTAAGAGGTGTAGGGTTCCCCGCCCACCCCTTCCTTAGGGGACTCCTGGAGTTCTATGGTCTTCAACTGCATGATCTTATGCCGGGGTCTATCCTGCACGTCGCGGGTTTTGTCGCTTTATGCGAACTGTTCTTGGGCTGCGAGCCTCACTTCGAGCTGTGGCGAAAGTTCTTCTGCCTTGTCCCTCGCTCAGAAAAGGGATCCATATTTGAAGTTGGGGGCGCCGAAGTATGGCGAGTAGCCGGGACAGGCTATCTGCCCGGTACTCCGAACAAGGCATCCGAAGAGTGGCCTTCAAAGTGGTTTTACATTGAGGACGTTGCTCTGCCGGATCCAGTTCGGCAAGGCCTCCCCAAATATTCCCGTGCTCCGCCAAAGAAGCTTTTCAACTGGTGTCCCCACATTCCTTCGGAAGAAGAGAGAGCGGAGGTTAGCAGACTGGCTGGCAAGATCAAATTGCTCGCCAGTTTAGGGTTATCTATAATCGAAGTGATGGCCATTTCAATAAAGCGATGCGTGCAGCCGCTTCAAACGAGATGATTTCTAATGTGGCACTATAATGGCCAAGATGATGCCTCGCGCTACTTACGCACAGGTCCAGATGACTCTGCCGCTCTAGCCATTATCCTGGAAGGTCTTTATAAAGGATAGAAGCAAGACTTCTTCCGTTTAACATCCTGGGAGGGCTTTTCTATGTACAATCCTCCTGACTAGGTAAGTCTCTCTCCTGACCACCCACTTTTTCTTCGTTATGATGTATTGACCGAATTGAAATCGGTTTCTCCCAATGGGAGTGGAGGAAGGTGATCGAGGAGATTAACAGTCCCGCCCCACAGCAAGAGGACCAGTTTTAAAATGCGGGCCCCGGATATGATGAAGATCCGGACATAGGCATAGATCTAGAAGACGGAGTCTTTTATCAAGCCTGTCGTGCAGGCACCCTGGTGGCTATCGTAGCCGATTACCCAGGCCTCATTCCT
This sequence comes from Secale cereale, assembly GCA_902687465.1. Lineage (NCBI taxonomy): Eukaryota > Viridiplantae > Streptophyta > Magnoliopsida > Poales > Poaceae > Secale > Secale cereale. Next base: position 137,468,195 of record LR738714.1, read on the forward strand.
TCTTCCCGTGTAAGTACCTAGGACATATCTCATCAAAGAGAAGATTCCAAGTGGGCCTTAACCACCGTATGTTATTATACTAAACAGGGACGGCGTTCCTCATGCCGGACTGTGCGAAGACCGTCATCCGAGAGGGTGACGCATGCATCGGGTGAGGCCTTGAAGCTTAAGAGGACCGCGAACACCAGCGGACCTTCATAGAGGTGTGGGGACCCCGACTTAGAAGTCGAGATCACCGAATGCACGTGTACAGTGATCCCAGAGATCAATGCTCACTGAACACACAGAAGCTGAATAACAAGAGTCTTACATCCATACATATCGTCTTACACAAATTAAGGCCATTATGGCCAAGTCTTACATAGATAAAGCCTCACGGGCTGAATAGCAAATAACTCAAATAGCGGAAGTCTTCGATGATAGGTAGAATCCATGCCATCTGCCTTAACCCTACAGGCATTCTGACTGGGATAGCGTCCTAGTTCGCATGTTCGGCTCCATAGAACTCTTCTTCATATTTATGTTCCTCCATGCATGGCCAATTAAATAACCAGTGGCAAGCCAATGAGTACTTTGAATGTACTCGCAAGCAACCCACGATTTGGTTCAAAGTAACAATGCAATAGAACAACAATGAGCAATCTAGCAACGAGCTAGAATAAATATTCTACCATCAAGAATATGCATCAATAATTTCTTGTAACCTCGAGGACAGGTTACCGATATCAACATGAATATGATTCAACTCAACGAGTCAAGTCACCACCTTGACTCAACATACACACACACAAGGTTTCACAAACATTGGACGTAGCCCAAGAGCGGTTACCCAACTATCCTTGACCGTGGACATGGCTATGCGAATAGTTTTACACTCTGCAGAGGTTGCGCACTTTACCCACAAGATCCAGGAAGCTTTCGTGTCACCTACGATCCCGCAGTAGCTCAAGTACTCGGGGGAAGCACCCGGTCATTATCTTTCCTTAGACGACACTAACATAGAGTCCACTTGTTGGTACACGGCCCTTGAGTACAAACAATAGATCATGAGACTTGCCCTAATTTCAATGTCACGCATACCCTAAGGGACCAACGGTGTGTCCGGTGCCCTGTGAAAATAGTCATGGTCGTCTATCCAAGCACGACCCCGTCCCGGGAAAGACCTCAAGTCTTCCCGTCACTAGTAATGCGGGCACCATGCTAGTATCGGCCTAAGTAATCAATAAAGCCCCGTCCCATAAGGGGTAGAGTGGTTGCACATGTAGGGTTGGAATAACGGTCGCAACTTAAACCAATCCGTTTGAAAAACATCACACACACTTGTCTCGGTACACCACTTCGTCATCAAGTGGTTACCCATCTCACCATCTTCCTCAGGCATGAATGGCACCCGACGGGGTTTTCGAAAAGAATGCAACGACGAAGGTATCATGGCACACATCCATCTCTAAGCATCACTACTAACGATATGCATTGCATCTAGCACATAGTAAGATCAAGAGTAAAGCATGCATCATGTGGTGGTTTTAACTAGGTCACCACCATAACTCTTATCATCATGCATTCGGAACAAACGGGTTCCGATGAACACAAGTGTATCATGGTCAAAGGGCTACTTGCCTGGATTGGCTTGGTCTTCAAAGTCTTTAAATCCTTCTCCACCTTCTTCCTCAGCAACTTCGTCAAATACGGGATCTAATCGTCGTAAAATAACAACGGAAAAATAAGACCATAATGAAAACAGAAAAATCAAAGTGCTCAGAAAAATGTCAACTTATTTTTGTTAAATACTAGAGGGAAAACTAAGATGGCAAAAATTCTTAGTTGGAGTTTTGGAGTTGCAGAATGGAAACTAAGGATTTTTGAACAGAAGTTTTATTGTCCAAATTTGAATTTAAATTTGAACATAACAGAAAAATTTCATGGACATGGGTGAAAGTGACACCATTAAATAGGTAGGAATATTACAAGATTTTAGGAGTTGGAATTAATTCATTTGGACATATATTTATTTCTGTGAAATTATTTGAAATGTCACAAAAAAGAATAAAAGGAAAAGGCCCTGTTCGATTGGGACAGAACGGCCACAGTGCACGGCCCAGGGCGAACAGCCCAGCCGCACGGGAGCCAGCGCGCACGCGCCAGGTTTTCAAACCTGATGAGCGGGGCCCGGCGGTCAGTGGCTGCGAGGGGAGAGAGAGGGCGGCGAGGATGACAGGCGGGGCCCACCTGTAATCTTCAACCTCACGGCCAAAGCGACGGCGAGCTCACCGACGGCGATTCTGGGCACGGCGTGGCAAACGGAGGGCAGGAACGGGCTCAGCAGTGAGTCGCCATTCCAGTGGTGGTGGTGCGGCCCGCCGGAGAGGCCTGGTTCGTCGGCGGCGAGGTGGGATGACGGAGGGTCGTCGTGAGCTCGCTGCTCCGGTCGATTCCAGCAGCTGTAGAAGGGGAAAAGAGAGGGGAATGCATCAGTGAGGTACGGCGGTGCTAGATCGAGCAAGAATCGGGGCGGAGAGGGGCTGTACTGCGAGATCTCCGGTCGCCCGACGCGGCGGAGCTCCGGTCAATCCCGAGCACTGAGTGTGGGGACCCCGACTCATAAGTCGAGATCACCGAATGCACGTGTACAGTGATCCCAGAGATCAATGCTCACTGAACACACAGAAGTTGAATAACAAGAGTCTTACATCCATACATACCGTATTACACAAATAGGACCATTAAGGTCAAGTCTTGAGTATATCATCGCAGCGGAAATCTTCAATAACAACTTGGACCCATGCCATCTGCCTTAACCTTACAGGCATTCTGACTGGGAAGCGTCCTAGCTCGCATGTTCGTCACCAAGAAATCTTCATCATATCCTGTTCTCTCATGCCTGGCCAATAAAATAGCCAGTGGCAAGCCAATGAGTACTTTGAATGTACTCGCAAGCAACCCAAGTGTGATGACAGAATAATTATGCAAGGCTCTACTGCTAGATTGGCAGTTTTGTGAAAAGCTAGTTTTTCAGATGCAAGTATGATCAACATATAACATGGACATGCATGTGTCTGCAACAAGTATCAGGAGGTTACAGACATCATTATCGAGAAAGAGTTGTAATCAACTCATGCTCAAGCTCATTGCGACTTTCTCACAATCACATCAACAGATTTACCCAAACCGTGTTGTTTCCCAGAAACTTATGGACATAGTCTAAGTAGCACCACCCAACTGTCCTTGACCGTGGACATGGCTATTCGAATAGTTTGACACTCTGCAGAGGTTGCACACTTTACCCACAAGATCCGGGGAACTTCCGTGTCATCCACGACCCGCGGTACCTCAAGTACCCGGGGTAAGCACCCGATCACTATCTTTACCTAGACGACACTAACATAGAGTCCACTTGATTGGTAGTAACCCCCGTGCCCACATTTCACATCTTAATAATTGTGGAGACTCGCTCCCATATTCATCACATACCACTGACACGGGGTACCAACGGTGTGTTCGGTGCCCTATGAAAACAGTCATGGCTGCCTATCCAAGCACGACCCCGTCCCGAGAGTGACCTCATGTCACCCCCGTCACTAGTAATGCGGGCACCATGCTAGTATCGACCTAGGTAATCAATAATGCCCTTTCCCATATAAGGGTAGAGTGGTTGCGCATGTTTGGTTGGGACGGTAGTCACACATAAATCTAATCCATCTCTGTAAACAACACTTTCATCAAGCCTCGGCACACTACTTCTTCACCAAGTAGTGCCCTAGTTCCTCATCAACTCCCAGGGGCATTAGTGGCAGCCACTGGGTTATTTTCAAGTATGTCTTACCACACTTGTTTCAGTCAATGCATAACCCTGACCCATTTTGCGTAGCCAACTACTATAGCATTCATCTATCTACTCCCACCCACATAACCCTCATAGGAAGGTAGGGTCATGTTTGATGCAAGTTTCAATAGTAAAGTAACAAAGGTAGCAACCAAAGTGGTCTCCACCTCAACATGATTCCGATGCATTGATAATAAAGTGCTATGAGATATGCATAAAAAGGTTTCTCGAACATGGTCAAAGGGCTGCTTGCCTTGTCCTTCCGAGTCTTCAAACCTTCTGGTCCAACTCCGAGTACTCCATTTATTTCGTCAACTAACGATGGAAACAATCATAATAAGCAACACAACAAAGCAAAAATAAAAGTTCTCTAAAAATAGGAGTTGGACTTTTCTAGGATACCTCTGGTCATGTTAGAAATGACCAAGGTGTTTACATAGGTAGTGGATCAATGGATAGTTTGGATCATTTCAATATGATGGAACCAAGGGGTTTATGGATTTGGAAGAAGTGTACAGAAATATATTCTTGAATGATGAGCAAAGGCACCCATCAACAAGTCATGATTTTAGAAGGATCTAGGATTTGGTTTCACTGGATTTGGAATTCAAATGAATTTCCTAGGATTTTGTAAAGCTGATAAATATGAAGAAATGGCTCAATATTTGGTGGTGTACAGAAAGTATTAATAAAAATGTTCCAAAACTAAGTTTGGATATGACAAGCATCTAGGAATTTGAACCACTACATTTGGATCAAATTTGAGCCCTCTATGATTTTCTAAAGTTCATCACAGAAAATGAAATAATGGCATTTGATAATTATTTGTGAAGGAAAAGTCTCTGGAATATTGTGCATGTTGCACCAACAGGTAGATCATGATTTATGGAGTCACTGGAAATTTGAATCACCAAATTTGGAGTTCAAATGAATTGTTTAAGCATTTTTGAAGTTGACTGGATAAAGAAAAAGAAAAGAAGAAAGGTTTATACCCTTTACTGGGCACAGGGCGGAAGATAGCTGCACAGCAACTGGGCCAGCCCAACAGCTTGGCCGTGCGCACAGGGGGGTGGTGACGTCGGAGGCGTCCAGGCGGAGTGCGCCTCCGTGCGGGGGAAACGGCGTTTCCTTGCCCCGCCTCCACTTAAACAGCTGGGCCCGCAGGCCAGGTCGCTGACAGGTGGGGGGCCCTCGCAGGGTCATGTTCCTCCTCCCGCTCGAACAGAGGCGAAGCAGGGGAGGCGCGGCCGAGCGCTCGCCGGCGTGGCCCCGTCGACTCGGGCCGTCTCCGGCGACGCCCCGGCCACCGGAATGACCAGCGCGGAGAGGCGCATCCGGCCATGGGTGACACACCTGCCGGGGAGGACCAGATCAAGCAGGGGTCCAACTGTGGCGGAGAAGGGTTTCGGCCATATTGGGCTTCGAGCGCACGGGCACCTCGGGGAGGATAGGCGGAGGTGGGGAGCTCCCTGGAGGTTGTGCGATGGTACCAGAGTGGCCAAGAGGGAGAGAGAGGCTCGGGGTTGCTCGAATTTGAGCGGCGGCCGACGGCTCTGCTCCGGCCAGGGAGGTGGCTGCAGGGCACGGGAAGAGCGAGGGATGGGTCCAGAGGATGCTCGGGAGGGAGAGGGAGCAAATGGGGCGGAGAGGAGGGTCTGGAGCGGTCTTATATAGACACCCCACAGCTCACCGTGGACGCGGCGCACGAGTAGCCACGGCAACGGCTCGAGAGGCCAGGGGAGAGGGCGAGGTGCTGTCTACGGAGTCGTGGGACTAGAGTAGGGCGCCAGGAAGAGAGAGGAGGAGCAGGGAGCGTTGGGACAGCGCGCGCGTGTGAGCTCGCTCACTGGAGCTCACGGCCGGCCAGTGCGCGTGCGAGAGGAGCTGCAGGAGGGAAAAGGAGGAGGGGGCCGACAACGCTGCGTGACACGGACGTCGAGGCGGCCTTGGGGGACACGAGGGGGAGGCCCGAGTCTGTCGGATGCTCCTGATTGGAGGTGGCTACAGTGCGCCAGGGTACTGTAGCGTGCTCTAGAGCGTGAACTTTGCATGCCATGGCATAAACAAAGTGCCATTGCATGTCCCCTTATGTTTAGCAGTGCTAGGGGTTAGTAAACAATGCCCAAACGGCCTGGGATGCTCTGGAGACCACTGGAGTGGGGAGGGAGGTGAGAAAGGAGAAGAATGTTGCTGTCCAGAAATGTAAAAATGGGGTTTTCACCCCTCAATCATTGAGCTGAGGACATGGGGAAGTTACTGGGGGTAGAAGATGATTAGGAGAAGCTGTGGTAAGAATTTGAGGTGAAGGGGTATAGTAAAAGGGGTCAGAACAATGGTTTTGGTAAATTGGCAGAAGGTGTTTGATCATGATTTGGGCAAGCAAATGATCTCCACTGGCTATGACAATTAACATGATTAAATGTCACATACATTTAGGCCCTTCCACCAAATTTGAGCTCATTTGGGCAAAGTTGCCAATGTAACTTTGGTGAACCCTAGAAATCAACAGAAATGGTTTCACCATGTTTGAGTTAAGCTAATCATCTCCCCTTGATGCACCACTTGGTGTAGTATCATCATTTGGGGTTATGATCATGCCCACAAAGTTTCAAGCCCCAGGTAAAAAGTTGACAATGTAGAGTTGTTCAAATTTGAATTTGAACAGAAATGGTTTTGGGGCACTTAGATCAAGTCATGCTTCTCCAAAACTTGTGCCATTTGGCATAGATGCATAATTACATCATTTTAGCATGTGGACCAAGTTTGAGAGCATTTGGACAAGTTTGGCAATGTAAAGTTGCTCAAACTTCAAAATGGACAGAAAGGGTTTTGAAGGGATTAGATAATGATTCCTTGATATTCAAGGCATGAGGCTTTGCAAGATCATCAAATATGTCATATATGACATGATAGAATTTCCCTGGAATTTTGGAGAATATTTCCTTTGTAAATATTTCAAAAGCTTGAAATATCCAGAAAGGGTTTTGGAAGGATTTGTCCAATATTTTGAACATGACCATGTGTTGAAACTCTTATATATGGACAATATATGTCCTATGAGTTTCCCTGAATTTTGGCAAATATTTTTGAAATAGTTAAAGAATTTTTACCTATTAAACACCATTTCTGGCCTTAAGAAAAAGATTTTAAATAAAATATGAAAATAACTTTTAAAATTATAATTTTGTGGTTTCTGGGAGTCCTATACCTAATAGGATTCAAATATACTTTTTGAAAGATTTTTCACACCCTAATTAAGGTACTTGTAGTGCAAACCTCAATTCAGAGGTTTTTGGAAAACTAAATTTAGAAAATACTATTTGGCCAAAATATTTTCATAAGAAAATTCTATACTGGTCTATACACATGGCATGATCATTGGGAAAAGATTTTGGGTCAAGGAGATGAATTATAAGAGTTGGAGGATTTATTTGATTTTTAGAGCACTAGCAAGCAGCAAACAGAAAGTCAATCAAGCAAAGTCAAAATCACTCAAAAGTTTTTGTAAATACACATTTTTAACATGGTAATTAGCTTAAGCAATGTGGCATGAAAATCAGGGTGTGACAGACCTACCCCCCTTACAAGAATCTCGTCCCCGAGATTCCCAGACTAGGCGTGGAAAGGAATACGGAGCCTTGGATGCGGGGTAGTCTTCACTTCTTCTTGCTGGTTCTGTTTCTGGGTGCTGCTCCATGGAATCTTGAAGTACTTGGTGGTGTGGCTTCCTGCTTGTTGCCCTCTTTGATGGAAGTTGCTGAGGGGTCTCTAGCGTAGGTTAGGTTGGGTTAGTTGTCAAAGGATCGATGATCGAGGTCCTTGCGGGGACTGGGCTAATTAGGAAGTAAGAAGCACTTCCAGAGTGGGGACTCGTGGAATATTTGGTGCACGGAGGGTAACTCAGGTGATAAGTCTAGCTGGGAGCCGTCTACTATTTGTCTGGCAGGGGTCTTGAAGAAAGGTCGATAAATCTTGGTGTGAGCGTTCCTTTGACACGGAATTGCTCGGTTCCTTCGAGAGGAGTGGTTTGCAGATACGCCTGGTCTTGAATGCAGGAGCTCACTTCTTGATGATGGTGGTCGGTGTAGTTCTTCCTTCTTGACAGGGCGGTCTTCAAATGTCTTCTATCCAGCTGTCCGCCTCTTCTTTTGTCTTCGGGCAGACAAGTAGGCCATCAAATAATGATGTTACCCAACTTGTCCAATTACTCCATGAGGTCTATGGGGTACGCAAGGTAGGCTGGGATATTGGTGGTGGTCTCCGTTGAGTATCTGCAAGGTCTTCCTGACTTAGAGCCAAGGCTCGTGGTCGGGATCTGACCAGGTTGTGGCTTGGTGGGGCTCAAGGGTTTCAAGGATTCTACTGAGCGAGTGAACGTTTATTATCTTATCCTTAAGCACGGTTTCTGAGATGCCAATAGCTCTATCTAGTACTCCGAACGAAAAAGCATCCTCTCGCATAGACCAACTTCAATCACCACTCATGCCATACATATCCTCATGACTCTCAAGAGGCGGTCTAACAAAATTGTACTTGCCTACGATCCCCAAATCCATATGTATGTCTACCCCTAAAATCCATGGGTAGATCATACATGCTACTAAGCTTAAATTAAACTCCACAATCCAAGCACCCAACCTACTCTTGCAAGGCTCATGATAAGGCATCTCTATTCTAAGGAAACACGTCATATGCCACTCCAAGATTTTGTTTCCTTCCTATAGGTCAACTCCAATAGCCCGGCAATTTCCATAAATCACCACATAATCCAACAATTCTACAAATCCGATGTCTACGGTGTTCCGCGAGATCTCAAGTCCCTTTAATACCCAAATACTTGGAAGAACTATGCATTACGATAGTATGTCCACCAAATTCCCATCATCCGGGTCAAGTAAACTCCAAGATCACGATTATACAGATCCCTAAATCAACTCCGACAAATAATGCAATCTCCTAGGTTATTGTCCACCGAGAAGCATGGTATCATGATCAGGATCATCGGTCAAAATCCAATTTACTCCGGACCATACAGACATATCTAGCATTTATACCCAATTGGAATCACTTACATAAATCCAAATCTCATGCCCGACGAGAATTTATACATGCTTCCCCAAAGTCATGATCCCACCAATATGAAATCTCACAATCCATCAAGGTCTCAGATAATTCCTCGAAGTCACTGATATAAAGCCACCAAGTCATCTGTCTTATATCCTCAAATTGGTCTATCTATGGCATCGTCAGTTCTTGTGCTATATTAGGATGAAAATGTGCTCACTCACTAGTTCCTTTATGAACCCAGTGTTGTGCAAGGTTACAAAGGCTTAACAGGTTCTCTCGCAATTCTATGGGTTAAGCACATGGTTAAGGGTTCGTGCTGGAGTGTCTTGTGAAGTCTCAAGGGTCTAGGAATGGGTTACTAGTCTGGAGGGTTAAACACAATTCTACGGGGTTGTACTTGGTCACGGAGGTTGTAGCAAAAGTCTTCAGTGCCGGTTGGTTGCCGAGGTAGAATCCTTGGTTCATCTTGTCTTGCGGGTCTTCAGTTGGGGAGAGAGAAGAGAGGGGAAAAGTGGCGTAGAGGAGGGGAATGCCTAAGGGGGTTCTATAGGGCAACTGCAAACAAACACGTGCAAAAAGGCCGAAACAAAAGAAACAAGGAAAGGAAGATGATATAGCCATGCACTTGTTGCCTAGGGAAAAAGTGCGACTTATATCAAAACACAAACAATTAAAATCAAGCAACACACAATCATGGTTCTATTCGAACCATCATACGGACTCGACTGCGCATAGGGGGTACACGACTCATCCTACCCTAGGGGTTCTCGGACTCAGTGTCGTTACTTGTGCCTCGTGCAGTCCTCTGAGTTTACCTCATGTGTTGCTATGTCCCTTGTAGTTGTTTGATGAATGATCTGGGTTGAGCCTAAAGAATCTTCAACAACTTCTCGTCTATTGAGGTGATGCGGTGAAGGTGTCTCCTTGCAGCTGGCATTGACTTGGTCTTCTCTTGTCTCTTTAATCTTGACGATCCCTTGTGCATTCTGGGGCGTCGAGGGTATCAGGTAGGCAATCCTTTATGCAATGATATTAATCAAGGCATAGTAGAGGTTCAACATGTCAGTTGCGTTGATGACAATCATCGACACCAAGAGCGGGGGACGAAGAGAACCGTTTTCCTGCTCACTATAGTGAGGCGGACCAAATGGCGAAGTTCTCATCCACCGGTGGTTGCCGATACAACAACGGTAGTGACAGGATTACTCTATTAGCGATGCATATCATGATTTTGCATAACCTATACCCTGGTCATTATAGGCCAATGTTGCATCTTCTTGGGACACTGTCAAGGGTGTCATCATCTTCTGGTTCTTCATATCCTCATTCCTCGAGGATGGATTTTCTGTTGGTATCGTCTTGTCGTGGTGTCGCCAATCTTGTGTTCAGAAGTAGTGGGTGAGTGTTTGGCAAGGTGCACTCCACGAGGATTGCAGAAAATCCAGTGGTCAGGGGCATAAGGGTTGTAGCGACCAAAGTTTGAAGGGGAAGAGATCAAGTATAGCCTAGTTTTTGAAAAACTGAGAAGGGAAGAGAAGTATAGATAGTTTTGAAATATAGTAATAGTTTTGGAGATAGTTTTACTTTAACTAACGACCATGCTAACTAAGGCTTCCTACAGTCAGGATGGTTCTGATACCAGCTCTGTGGGGACCCCGACTCATAAGTCGAGATCACCGAATGCACGTGTACAATGATCCCAGATATCAATGCTCACTAAACACACAGAAGCAGAATAACAAGAGTCTTACATCCATACATACCGTATTACACAAATAGGACCATTAAGGTCAAGTCTTGAGTATATCATCGCAGCGGAAATCTTCAATAACAACTTGGACCCATGCCATCTGCCTTAACCCTACAGGCATTCTGAGTGGGAAGCGTCCTAGCTCGCATGTTCGTCACGAAGAAATCTTCATCATATCCTGTTCTCTCATGCCTGGCCAATAAAATAACCAGTGGCAAGCCAATGAGTACTTTGAATGTACTCGCAAGCAACCCAAGTGTGATGACAGAATAATTATGCAAGGCTCTACTGCTAGATTGGCAGTTTTGCGGAAAGCTAGTTTTTCAGATGCAAGTATGATCAACATATAACATGGACATGCATGTGTCTGCAACAAGTATCAGGAGGTTATAGACATCATTATCGAGAAAGAGTTGTAATCAACTCATGCTCAAGCTCATTGCGACTTTCTCACAATCACATCAACAGATTTACCCAAACCGTGTGGTTTCCCAGAAACTTATGGACGTAGTCTAAGTAGCACCACCCAACTGTCCTAGACCGTGGACACAGCTATTCGAATAGTTTGACACTCTACAGAGGTTTCACACTTTACCCACAAGATCCGGGGAACTTCCGTGTCATCCACGACCCGCGGTACCTCAAGTACCCGGTGTAAGCACCCGATCACTATCTTTCCCTAGACGACACTAACATAGAGTCCACTCGATTGGTAGTAACCCTCATGCCCACATTTCACATCTTAATAATTGTGGAGACTCGCTCCCATATTCATCACATACCACTGACATGGGGTACCAACGGTGTGTTCGGTGCCCTGTGAAAACAGTCATGGCTGCCTATCCAAGCACGACCCCGTCCCGAGAGTGACCTCATGTCACCCCCGTCACTAGTAATGCGGGCACCATGCTTGTATCGACCTAGGTAATCAATAATGCCCTTTCCCATATAAGGGTAGAGTGGTTGCGCATGTTTGGTTGGGACGGTAGTCACACATAAATCTAATCCATCTCTGTAAACAACACTTTCATCAAGCCTCGGCACACTACTTCTTCACCAAGTAGTGCCCTAGTTCCTCATCAACTCCCAGGGGCATTAGTGGCACCCACTGGGTTATCTGCAAGTATGTCTTACCACACTTGTATCACTCAATGCATAACCCTGACCCATTTTGCGTAGCCAACTACTATAGCATTCATCTATCTACTCCCACCCACATAACCCTCAATGGAAGGTAGGGTCATGTTTGATGCAAGTTTCAATAGTAAAGTAACAAAGGTAGCAACCAAAGTGGTCTCCACCTCAACATGATTCCGATGCATTGATAATAAGGTGCTATGAGATATGCATAAAAAGGTTTCTCGAACATTGGCAAAGGGCTGCTTGCCTTGTCCTTCCGAGTCTTCAAACCTTCTAGTCCAACTCCGAGTACTCCGTTTATTTCCTCAACTAACGATGGAAACAATCATAATAAGCAACACAACAAAGCAAAAATAAAAGTGCTCTAAAAATAGGAGTTGGACTTTTCTAGGATACCTCCGGTCATGTTAGAAATGACCAATGTGTTTACATAGGTAGTGGATCAATGGATAGTTTGGATCATTTCAATATGATGGAACCAAGGGGTTTATGGAATTGGAAGAAGTGTACAGAAATATATTCTTGAATGATGAGCAAAGGCACCCATCAACAAGTCATGATTTTAGAAGAATCTAGGAGTTGGTTTCACTGGATTTAGAATTCAAATGAATTTCCTAGGATTTTGTAAAGCTGATAAATATGAAGAAATGGCTCAATATTTGGTGGGCTACAGAAAGTATTAATAAAAATGTTCCAAAACTAAGTTTGGATATGACAAGCATCTAGGAATTTGAACCACTGCATTTGGATCAAATTTGAGCCCTCTGTGATTTTCTAAAGTTCATCACAGAAAATGAAATAATGGCATTTGATAACTTGAAAGTGCAACTAATCCCCGGGTGGTTTTGGTAATTAATAACAACATATATATCATTGAACTAATATTTACTTGAGAATCATTTCAGAGAAGTTCGATGATATGGGTATGGAAATGTCTGAAGAAGTGGACCCCTCAAAATGCTAAGACAAGCATTGGCAAAAGCTCAAGACTCTATTTTTGGTTTAGTGGTCAAAGATCACATTGAGTCCATAGGAAAAGCCAATACTATTAAAAGGGGATGAGGTTGTGTTGATGATCTGGTTGCTTGAGTGCTTAGTGATCTAGCTCCCTCAACTATCAGCACTCTTCACTACTTAACACACTCATAAGTAATCTCGGACAAACCGATTCCGCAAACTCAGTCCCACCGAGATGAACCACCTCAGTTATTCTTCCAAACCCTAACTTTTCGGTCCATCCGATTTTGAGTTTCGGTCTCACCGAAACTGGACTGCCAACCTTCTGTAACCAATTGACATCATATCGGAATATCCGAGTTGTTAATTTCGGTCCCACCGAGAATGGCAAGTTCCTACCTTTGACTCACATCGGACACACCGAGATGGTATTTTCGGTCCCACCGAAAATCCCAACGTTCACTATATTTGAACTTTCGGTCTGACCGAGTTTTCACTTCGGTCTCACCGAGATTGCTCAAATATGTGTGTAACGGTTGGATTTTGTGTGGAGGCTATATATACCCCTCCACCCCCTCTTCATTTGTAGAGAGAGCCATCAGAAAGTCTACCACTCCTACCATACACTTTCTGAGAAGAGAACCACCTACCCTTGTGTTGAGATCAAGTCATTCCATTCCTACCATATGAAACTTGATTTCTAGCCTTCCCAAGTTGCTTTCCACTCAATCCTTTCTTCCACCACAGCCATATCAGTGAGGAGAGTTGAGTGTTGGGGAGATTATCATTTGAAGCACAAGAGCAAGGAGTTCATCATCATCAACAACATCTATTACCTTTTGGAGGGTGGTGCCTCCTAGATTGGTTAGGTGTCGCTTGGGAGCCTCCGTCTTTGAGATGTGGAGTTGAACCAAGAAGTTTGTAAGGGCAAGGAGATCGCCTACTTCGTGAAGATCTACCCCGAGTAAGGCTAGTCCTCCGTGGGCGTAGGCCATGATGGAATAGACAAGGTTGCTTCTTCGTGGACCCTTTGTGGGTGGAGCCCTCCGTGGACTCGCGCAGCCGTTACCCTCCGTGGGTTGAAGTCTCCATCAACGTGGATGTACGATAGCACCACCTATCGGAACCACGACAAAAATCTTCGTGTCTCCAAACTGCGTTTGATCTTCTCCACCTCTCTTTACTACATGTGCAATTAACTTTCCGCTGCTTATACTCTAGAATTGCATGTGTAGGGTGTAACTTGAATTGATCTTAATTGTGAAACTGCCAAAAACTTTGCATAATCAAAAGGCAGATTTTTTATATTGTCAAGTAGTCTAATCACCCCCCTCTAGACATACTTTCAATCCTACAAGTGGTATCAGAGCTTTGGTCTCCATTGTTTTGGTTTCCATTGCATTGGACTCCATAAGCTTGGTTTCACAACCTAGGAGAGTATGGCGTCTAGTGAGGGTAATTATCGTAGAGGTCCTTACTTTGATGGTACAAATTTTGCTAGTTGGAAGCATAAAATGAAAATGCATATTCTTGGTCATAACCCAGCCGCATGGGGCATTATTTGTGTTGGTATGCAAGGTGATTTCTTCGAAGAAGGAAAAGTTCCGGATCGCGAAGCTACACCGGAAGAGTTGCGGATGTTGCAAAACAATGCTCAAGCTTGTGACATTCTCTTCAATGCCTTGTGTCCCGAGGAGTTCAACAATATCAGCCGTCTTGAGAATGCTAAAGAGATTTGGGATACTTTGGTTGAAATGCACGAAGGTACTGAATCTGTGAAGGAATCAAAGCTAGATATTCAAGGACAACTTGACAAGTTCAAGATTAAGGATGGTGAAGGAGTCGCTGAAATGTACTCTAGGCTTGCTCTCATCACAAATGAGATTGCCGGCTTAGGAAGCGAAGAAATGACCGACCGATTCATCATTAAGAAGATTCTCAGAGCTTTGGATGGAAAGTATGACACCGTGTGCACTTTGATCCAAATGATGCCAAACTACAAGACTCTCAAGCCAACTGAAGTCATTGGAAGAATTGTTGCTCATGAGATGACACTTAAGGATAAGGAAGAGCTTCACAATAAGTCAAGTGGTGCTTACAAAGCTACAAGTGATGCTCCTACTACCTCAAGTGACAAGCTAATTTCCAATGAAGAGATAAGCCTAATGGTCAAGAACTTCAACAAGTTCTACAAGAATAGATGCAAAGAAAGAAGCTCAAAGTCTAGATCATATGATGAAAAGAGATCTTCTAGTCGTGATCGAAACTGCTACAATTGTGGAAGACCCGGACACTTCTCAAATGAGTGTACGGCTCCCCACAAGAGAAGAGAAGAATCTCCAAGAAGAAGAGCAAGAGATGAGTCACCTCGGAGAGAGAGAAGGAGTAGAGATGATCGTTATGAACGAAGACCCTCTCGGAGAAGCAAGGATTCGGAGAGGAAAGACAAGTCATCAAGGAGCTACACAAGAAGAAGACATCAAGCTCATGTAGGTGAATGGGTCTCCGGCTCCGACTCCGACAATCAATCCGATGGAAGCTATCACTCCGACTACAGTCAAGATGAAGGTGTTGCCGGACTTGCACTCGTATCCTCCAACTCCAACTCCTACGACTTATTTGATTCACCAAATGAGGGAATTGGAAGATGCTTCATGGCTAAAGGCCCCAAGGTAACACACCCTGAATTCATTGACTTTGATAGTGATGAGGATGACTTGCTTGGTGAAGATGAGCTCTTGCATGATAAATCTAGTGAGCTTAGTAATGATGAAAATGCTAGTAGTCTTTATAGTCGAGAAGAGTCGAATGACAATGCTATGAAGGAGATTGAGCGTCTAACTAAAGAACTAAACACTCTTAAGTTAGCTCATGAAACAACTCAAGAAGATCATAGAGAGCTCCTAAGATCTCATGAGAAGCTATGCTTCGAGAAGCTCACTCTAGAGCAAGAACATGAGTTTCTAAAAGCGATCAATGACGATCTTCGAAAGAAGAGTTCTTCATATCTTGCCAAACGACTTCTCTTGTCTAATTTCTTGCCACCTATCAAGACTAAGCATGACAAGCATAAGAAAAATTCTTCCTCTAGTAGTAACAATAACAATGTTAAATCCAATATTGTTGCTTCTAGTAGTTCTCTTGATTCCACTAACAATGTTTCAAGCCAAGTTACACTTGAGCAAGAAAATAGCTTATTGAAGGAAATCATAGAGAAAGGTGTCTACAAGAGTCTTGCCGGAAGCAAGAACTTTGAGGAGATTGTTCGCAAACAAGGAAGACACCGGAAGAATCAAGGGATTGGTTTTGAGCGAAAGTTCAACGCCGAAGGTGTTGAGTGGGAAGAAGGTCAATACCCTACTCCACAGTTTGTTTCACAAAAGGAGAAGTATGATTCTACTTCTTCCAATGTGGAACAAGCTCAAGATGACCTTCCACCACAAGACCACAAGCTAAAGGCCAAGGACAAGCTTCAAGAGGAGATTGATGCATTCATTGAAGCACCTCAAGCCATGGTCAAGTGGGTTCCCAAGGACACATCAAGTTCTACTTCGTCAAGCTCAACTACAACACCAAGGATTCCCATCAAGATGATGTGGATCCCAAAGAAGAAGAACTAGAAGGTTCTTGAGGGTGACTCCGCCAACATACTTCACTCATATTCATTTTGGCAAGAACTTGTGCAACCAACTTCCACATCATGCACTAGTTCATGGAGTCACAAACCCTCTTGTTGGTAAGTCAAGGGACAAGGTAATCATTGCTTTCATGGACATCATCTTTTGTGAACTTCAATCTATGTCTATGGATATTCTTGTTTGTTCCTTGTGGGACTAACCCATGTAGGTATTGAAAGTGCCCTAATCCAAAGGATAGCTCCCAACTCTTGATGATCTACATCAACATTGAGCATCCACATCTTCAACATCTACATGAAGTCTTCTACGACAACCCAAGGTTAGTTTGACCCTTTAAAAGGGGTTCTCACATCTAGGGGGAGCTTTGCTCTAAAAATTGAGCTAAAGCATCTCCAAATGATGTGAACACATAAATGCTTTATGTAAAAGTGGTAACCCCACTTGTGCTTAAACGATGAGTATGACCTATGATCAAATGTTCTCATTTGGCTCCTAAGTCAAAATACTCATATATATATGACCTAGTCATCGACAAATTGTGTGCTAGTAGCTAGAGTGTTGGTTGTGCATGTTTGACACATATTTCAGTTGCTATCTTATTGTGTGAGCATGTTGAATGCATGATTTTATCCATTCAAGGTCATCCATTTGTTATTTTGATTGTTTTGATTTTTCTGGCCAAATGGATGGACAAGAATACCTAAGCACTTTCCCTAGCTATCTATGCTTTCTTGTCTCAAATTCTATTCATGCTCATATCACAACTTTGAACAAGTCATTTTCGGACTCTCCGAGTGAGGAGCACTCGGAGCCACCGATCCGTCTAAGGCTGACTTCCAAAACCTTCTAAGTCCATTTCGGTCTGACCGGCTTTTCCATCTCGGTCCAACCGAAACGCTTAGACTGATCTAGGTTTCATCTCGGTGAAACCGAGTTCAAAATCTCGGTCTGACCGATATGCGTAACTGCACAGCAGCTATACATCTCGGTGACACCGAGTTTTTCAACTCGGTCCCACCGACAGCATGGGGATATATATACCTGAGGGCTGCGCGCGATTTAACTCTTCAAACCGTTCGCCCCCAAGTCCCCTGCTGCCGTCGCCCTGGTCTACGGATCGTCGCCATCGTCGCCTGTGCGCCCTCGCCGCAGGTCTCCGCCGCCGTCAACGATAATCCTCTCCGCGCCGTTGCCGCCGTAGAGGGACTCCACCAAGTTAGGGTCAGTCCCGATCCCTTTCGTGCTCCCCATCTGACTCTTGCACGAATGGCTTGCCATGAATCTATCCACGTTTGAGATATTCCCTAAACATCAGATCAGATCCTCTAGTTTCGAGCGAAATTCTTAGGTTTAGGTTTCCACGGAACGCATCTCGGTGAAGCCGATTTTGAAACTCGGAATGACCGATTTGGCCTCTGGCCATTGCACTGCATCATTCGGTCTAACCGAGTTGTGCAAATCGGTGTGACCGAAACTTAGTTTCAGTGAAACCCTAGGTTATCGGTAGGACCGAAACCCATTTCGGTCTGACCGAAAGTGGTGTGTAGGCCTCTGTATACACTTCGGATTCACCAAAACTTAAAATCGGTTTGACCGAAATGCATTCTGTGAAAACTCAAAACTAAGTTTTGAACTCATTTTTTTTTTGCAAAAACCTCTGCAGTTGTGATAACTCTTCTACTCTGCCTATACCTTATCTTTTCACAGGTTGTCAGCCATGTCAGATGTCAGTGACAGCCAGAACAGGTTTGAGTCACCGTTTGCTGAGATTCCAGAGGCAGATACTAGTCCCGAGGCTAGCAGTTCCAGTGATGATGGTGAGAGGAGCACCCCTAGTGGTTTGCCTCCTGCAGCCACCAGGACCAGGAAGAAGAGAAATTCTGATGATGAGGACTCTGACTTCGTTGCTGAGGAAGTTACCTCCAAGCCAAAGAGGAATGCGGTTGCCAAAGAGCACCAAGGGCAGCAGTCAAGGAAAGGCACAAGCAAGGTCAAGCAGTCAGCTGTTGCAAAGAAGCTCAACTTGGAAGAGCCAGCTCCAAGTAAGGTGAAGAAAACTTCCAAGAGGAAGAGGGTAGTATATGCTGAACCTCAAGTTGATGCAGCTGCTGAAGAAGAAGAAGAAGAAGATGCACCCCAGCCTCCTCCTCAGAAAGCTAAGTTCATGGGTGATGCTATTCGGGCTCAAGCCTCCTCTAAGCCCAAGAAGCCTGCTCAAGCCAAGGCAGCTCCATCCAAGCCCAAGAGAACAACCAGGAGCATTCCAGCTTCTGAGAAGAACAAAGGTGAGATGCCACCGTCTGAATCAGATGAAGAGCATGTGTTGCTTAAGCTCCGTCCTAAGTTGCCACTCCACAATGATGCTCATCCTCAAGCTGAGGACATGAAGGCAAGGAAGGATAAAGGTCTCAGGCTATGGAGACAGTCTGATCCATATGCCGTGAGGAGAAGGACTGCTGTGGACCCCAGATTCCACACCAGAGAGCAGCAGGATTTCTATGAGACCGTGTTGATGGATAAGAAGCCCATTGTTGCTGACACCAGGTATGTTGACTGGAAGTACATTGACAGTGAAGAGCACCGAGACTTCTTTCCCCATGTGCATGAGAGCTTTACTGCATGTGGAGTTGCTGATTTTGTGGGTCAAGAGCTGACAGCTTGGAATGACGAGATGATCATGCAGTTCTATGCCACAGCCCACTTCTATCCTGATGGCAAGATCACCTGGATGACTGAAGGTCAAAGGTTTTCTTCGTCTGTTGAAGAATGGGCAGAACTTCTGAATGCTCCAGTACAGAGAGAGGACGACATTGATGTCTATGGGATTCCTAAGAAGAGTCATGATTCCATGAAGAACATGTACAAGGAGATCCCCGCTGCTGATTTGGAAGGGTGGAAGCTTGGCTCAGTGTACTATCTCCAGGCAGGTCTGACCACCACTAACACTATTTTGAGGCATACCTTGATGCCCAAGTCTGGAGACCACCGCATGATTCGAGGCTATTCTATCAATATGCTGCACATTCTTGATGAGAAGGCACCTTTCAAGGTGATGGACTTAATGGTAGAGACCATTAAGAGGACTGCAGCTGACCAGAAGAGGTCGTGTGGGTTTGCCCCGCAGATTCAGATGCTCATCAATGCCAAGTTTGGCACGGGCAAATTCATGTTGGATAGGAAGCACTTGCCACTGCAGCCAGAGTATGAGGACAATGTAGTTGTGATGGATGAGGAGGATCCAACCTCAGTTGAAGGACAAGCCAAAATTGAAGCTGCGAAGAAAGCTAAAGCTGACAAAGAGGCAGCAGCAGCAGTAGCTAAGCCAAAGAGCTTCGGAGAGCAGATTCTTGAAGCTACCCAGAGGATTGAACAACGCCTGGCCAGCATTGAGCAATCTCAGGAAAGCCTAGAGAGGATTGTTGAGGACAAGATCCACGCTCTGGACGTGAAGCTGACTGAGATTCAGGTGTCCGTCAACAAGCTTGAGGCAGACATGGAGGAAGCAAGGCAGGAGAGAGCAGAACTCATGCAGGATGATCTAGTCCAGGACTCTCATCGCCAGACTGCTCCGGTTCCCAGAGGATCCCGATCTGCAGCTATTCCAGTGACTGACTCCAGGGCTACCACTTCAGCACCAGCTACAGCTCCAGCAGTTACTCCAGCTCCAGCATCCACTCCTCCAGCGCAGACATCAGCAGAAGTCTTCGCCGATGCAGTCATCTCTACACCGACATCTACCCAGACGGGAGCCGCCAGCAGAGCCCGCAGTGACGCTTAGCTCTATACCTTTTCGAACTTTTTGGTAACTTGTTGCCAAAGGGGGAGAAATTGTATAGATCATAGGGCTTCGAGAGAGAGAGTGCTCTTTCGTTCTTTTGCCGGTTTCTTTGAGATACATTGGTTTCTTTTGGTCTTTCGAAACTTTCAGTGTGCTTGCTACCACGTTTGATGCTACCTTAATGAGTGCTTGGTCATACTATGCTTTAATGTGTGCTTAATGCTTATCATATGATATTCCTTATTGTATGGCTATTTACTCTTGTCTTGGTGATTGAGTGCATGTTATTCATTCTTATCATTTTGTGCGCTCCACCAAGATGTATGTGACATGGAAGAGTGACCCATAATCCTAATCGATTGTGCATTTGCATTCAAACGCAAATTTTAAATAATGCACAAATTTAGGGGGAGCTCTTGTTTATCACATACTTCTCAAAGCGACGATATTATTCATTGATTATATCTTTTGTCGAAGCTTTGATCTATATGTTGTCATCAATTACCAAAAAGGGGGAGATTGAAAGTGCAACTAATCCCCGGGTGGTTTTGGTAGTTAATAACAACATATATATCATTGAACTAATATTTACTTGAGAATCATTTCAGAGAAGTTCGATGATATGGGTATGGAAATGTCTGAAGAAGTGGACCCCTCAAAATGCTAAGACAAGCATTGGCAAAAGCTCAAGACTCTATTTTTGGTTTAGTGGTCAAAGATCACATTGAGTCCATAGGAAAAGCCAATACTATTAAAAGGGGATGAGGTTGTGTTGATGATCTGGTTGCTTCAGTGCTTAGTGATCTAGCTCCCTCAACTATCAGCACTCTTCACTACTTAACACACTCATAAGTAATCTCGGACAAACCGATTCTGCAAACTCAGTCCCACCGAGATGAACCACCTCAGTTATTCTTCCAAACCCTAACTTTTTGGTCCATCCGATTTTGAGTTTCGGTCTCACCGAAACTGGACTGCCAACCTTCTGTAACCAATTGACATCATATCGGAATATCCGAGTTGTTAATTTCGGTCCCACCGAGAATGGCAAGTTCCTACCTTTGACTCACATCGGACACACCGAGATGGTATTTTCGGTCCCACCGAAAATCCCAACGTTCACTATATTTGAACTTTCGGTCTGACCGAGTTTTCACTTCGGTCTCACCGAGATTGCTCAAATATGTGTGTAACGGTTGGATTTTGTGTGGAGGCTATATATACCCCTCCACCCCCTCTTCATTTGTAGAGAGAGCCATCAGAAAGTCTACCACTCCCACCATACACTTTTTGAGAAGAGAACCACCTACCCTTGTGTTGAGATCAAGTCATTCCATTCCTACCATATGAAACTTGATTTCTAGCCTTCCCAAGTTGCTTTCCACTCAATCCTTTCTTCCACCACAGCCATATCAGTGAGGAGAGTTGAGTGTTGGGGAGATTATCATTTGAAGCACAAGAGCAAGGAGTTCATCATCATCAACAACATCTATTACCTTTTGGAGGGTGGTGCCTCCTAGATTGGTTAGGTGTCGCTTGGGAGCCTCCGTCTTTGAGATGTGGAGTTGAACCAAGAAGTTTGTAAGGGCAAGGAGATCGCCTACTTCGTGAAGATCTACCCCGAGTAAGGCTAGTCCTCCGTGGGCGTAGGCCATGATGGAATAGACAAGGTTGCTTCTTCGTGGACCCTTTGTGGGTGGAGCCCTCAGTGGACTCGCGCAGCCGTTACCCTCCGTGGGTTGAAGTCTCCATCAACGTGGATGTATGATAGCACCACCTATCGGAACCACGACAAAAATCTTCGTGTCTCCAAACTGCGTTTGATCTTCTCCACCTCTCTTTACTACATGTGCAATTTACTTTCCGCTGCTTATACTCTAGAATTGCATGTGTAGGGTGTTACTTGAATTGATCTTAATTGTGAAACTGCCAAAAACTTTGCATAATCAAAAGGCAGATTTTTTATATTGTCAAGTAGTCTAATCACCCCCCGTCTAGACATACTTTCGATCCTACATAACTATTTGTGAAGGAAAAGTCTCTGGAATATTGTGCATGTTGCACCAACAGGTAGATCATGATTTAAGGAGTCACTTGAAATTTGAATCACCAAATTTGGAGTTCAAATGAATTGTTTAAGCATTTTTGAAGTTGACTGGATAAAGAAAAAGAAAAGGAGAAAGGTTTATACCCTTTACTGCGCACAGGGCGGAAGATAGCTGCACAACAACTGAGCCGGCCCAACAGCTGGGCCGCGCGCACAGGGGGGTGGTGACGTCGGAGGCGTCCAGGCGGAATGCGCCTCCGTGCGGGGGAAACGGCGTTTCCCTGCCCCGCCTCCACTTAAACAGCTGGGCCCGCAGGCCGGGTCGCTGACAGGTGGGGGCCCCCCGCAGGGTCATCTTCCTCCTCCCGCTCGAACAGAGGCGAGGCAGGGGAGGCGCGGCCGAGCGCTCGCTGGCGTGGCCCCGTCGACTCGGGCCGTCTTCGGAATGACCAGCGCGGAGAGGCGCATCCGACCATGGGTGACACGCCTGCCGGGGAGGACCAGATCAAGCAGGGGTCCAACTATGGCGGAGAAGGGTTTCGGCCATATTGGGCTTCGAGCGGACGGGCACCTCGGGGAGGATAGGCGGAGGTGGGGAGCTCCCTAGAGGTCGTGCGATGGCACCAGAGTGGCCAGGTGGGAGAGCGAGGCTCGGGGTTGCTCGAATTTGAGCGGCGGCCGGCGGTTCTGCTCCGGCCAGGGAGGTGGCTGTAGGGCACGGGAAGAGCGAGGGATGGGTCCAGAGGATGCTCGGGAGGGAGAGGGAGCAAATGGGGCGGAGAGGAGGGTCTGGAGCGGTCTTATATAGACACCCCGCAGCTCACCGTGGACGCGGCGCACGAGTGGCCGCGGCAACGGCTCGGGAGGCCAGGGGAGAGGGCGAGGTGCTGTCTACGGAGTTCGTGGGACTAGAGTAGGGCGCCAGGAAGAGAGAGGAGGAGCAGGGAGCGTCGGGACAGCGCGCGCGTGTGAGCTCGCTCACTGGAGCTCACGGCCGGCCAGTGCGCGTGCGAGAGGAGCTGCAGGAGGGAAAAGGAGGAGGGGGCCGACAACGCTGCATGACACGGACGTGGAGGCGGCCTCGGGGGACACGAGGGGGAGGCTCGAGGCTGTCGGATGCTCCTGATTGGAGGTGGCTACAGTGCGGCAGGGCACTGTAGCGTGCTCCAGAGCGTGAACTTTGCATGCCATGGCATAAACAAAGTGCCATTGCGTGTCCCCTTATGTCCAGCAGTGCTAGGGGTTAGTAAACAATGCCCAAACGGCCTGGGATGCTCTGGAGACCACTGGAGTGGGGAGGGAGGTGAGAAAGGAGAAGAATGTTGCTGTCCAGAAATGTAAAAATGGGGTTTTCACCCCTCAATCATTGAGCTGAGAACATGGGGAAGTTACTGGGGGTAGAAGATGATTAGGAGAAGCTGTGGTAAGAATTTGAGGTGAAGAGGTATAGTAAAAGGGGTCAGAACAATGGTTTTGGTAAATTGGCAGAAGGTGTTTGATCATGTTTTGGGCAAGCAAATGATCTCCACTGGCTATGACACTTAACAAGATTAAATGTCACATACATTTAGGCCCTTCCACCAAATTTGAGCTCATTTGGGCAAAGTTGCCAATCTAACTTTTGTGAACCCTAGAAATCAACAGAAATGGTTTCACCATGTTTGAGTTAAGCTAATCATCTCCCCTTGATGCACCACTTGCTGTAGTATCATCATTTGGGGTTATGATCATGCCCACAAAGTTTCAAGCCCCAGTTAAAAAGTTGACAATGTAGAGTTGTTCAAATTTGAATTTGAACAGAAATGGTTTTGGGGCACTTAGATTTATGCTTCTCCAAAACTTGTGCCATTTGGCATAGATGCATAATTACATCATTTTAGCATGTGCACCAAGTTTGAGAGCATTTGGACAAGTTTGGCAATGTAAAGTCGCTCAAACTTCAAAATGGACAGAAAGGGTTTTGAAGGGATTAGATGATGATTACTTGATCTTCAAGGCATGAGGCTTTGCAAGATAATCAAATATGTCATATATGACATGATAGAATTTCCCTGGAATTTTTGGAGAATATTTTCTTTGTAAATATTTCAAAAGCTTGAAATATCAGAAAGAGTTTTGGAAGGATTTGTCCAATATTTTGAACATGACCATGTGTTGAAACTCTTATATATGGACAATATATGTCCTATGAGTTTCCCTGAATTTTGGCAAATATTTTAGAAATAGTTAAATATTTTTTCCCTATTAAAGACCATTTATGGCCTTAAGAAAAGCTTTTAAATAAAATATGAAAATAACTTTTAAAATTATAATTTTGTGGTTTCTGGGAGTCCTATACCTAATAGGATTCAAATATACTTTTTGAAAGAATTTTCACACCCTAATTAAGGTACTTGTAGTGCAAACCTCAATATAGGGGTTTTTGGAAAACTAAATTTAGAAAATACTATTTGGCCAAAATATTTTTATAAGAAAATTCTATACTGGTCTATACACATGGCACATTGGGAAAAGATTTTGGGTCAAGGAGATGAAGTATAAGAGTTGGAGGATTTATTTGATATTTAGAGCACTAGCAAGCAGGAAACAGAAAGTCAATCAAGAAAAGTCAAAATCACTCAAAAGTTTTTGTAAATCCACATTTTTAACATGGTAATTAGCTTAAGCAAAGTGGCATGAAAATCAGGGTGTGACACTGAGGCTCTCCGAGGGCGAATGGTTGGTGCTGGAGGGCTACTGGGAGTGTGGGGAGGAGCTGAGTGCCGTTGGGGAGGCTCGCGGCGTGCTTATATAGCAGCGCCTTGGTACACCGTGGACTCGTGCGCTAGCGAGGTTGCAGACGAGGCCAGATGCCGTGCAGGCGCTCATGTTCGAGTCGGGGAGGATCGTGGGCGAGTTCTACGCCTAGTAGAGGGGAGAGGAGGAGCGGGGAAGGCTCCAGAAGGCGTGCGCGTGTGAGGCCGACGAGTGGAGATTGCGGGCGGCCAGCGCGCGTGCGAGGGCGGCCACTGGAGGGAGGAGGAGGGGGACAGCGCCGGGGGAGGTCGCAGACTTCGAGGTGCATCCACTGGTGCGAGGGGGGAGCACGGGTGGTCGGCTGCGCTGGATTGGGCGAAGCTACAGTGCGGGTGCGCACTGTAGCACGCTCTGGAGCGTGCTAATCGCATGCCATGGCATGTCATTGGCTCCCTGGGCGTGTCCACCGTGTCTGGGGGGTCCAGGGCGACGTAAGCAACTCCGGTGTGGCCTTGGATGCTCTGGAGGTGCAGTGAGAGAGGGATGAAGCTGGTAACTAGGTAGAACTTGGCTGTCCAGCAAGGTGAATTGGGGTTTTCACCCCTCAATCATGGAGCTGTGGACATGGGGGAGTTACTGGAGGTAGATTGTAACTAGATGAAGCTGTGGTAGAAAGCTGAGGCAAAAGTAAATAGTAAAAGGGGCCAAGATGATGGTTTTGGTAAAATGGCAGAAGGTGTTTGATCAAGTTTTGGTCAAGCAAATGATTTCCACTAGCCATGGCACTTAACAGGATTGAATGTCATAAGGAAATAGGGTGTTTCACCAATTTTGGGCTCATTTGAAGAAACTAGCCAATGTAACTTTGGTGAACCCTAGAAATCAACAGAAATGGCTTCATCTTGTTTAAGTCAAGCTAATCATCTCCCCTTGATGCACCACTTGGTGTAGTTTTATCATTTGGGGTATTGATCATGCTCACCAAGTTTGAAGCTCCAGATAAAAAGTTGTTAATGTAAAGTTGTTCAAATTTGGATTTGAACAGAAAGGGTTTTGGGGTATTCTGATCAAGTTGCCCTACTCCAAATCTTGTGCCATTTGGTCTAGATGCCTTATTAGGCCATTCTAGCATGTGCACCAAGTTTGAGAGCATTTGGACAAGTTTGGCAATGTAAAGTTGCTCAAACTTCAAATATGGACAGAATGGTTTTGAAGGGTTTTGAGGATGTTATCTTGCTTCCCAAGGCATGGGACTTGGCAAGATCATCAAATATGTCATATGTGACATGATAGAATTTCCCTGGAATTTTTGGAGAATATTTCCTCTGTAAATATTTCAAAAGCTTGAAATATCCAGAATGGGTTTTAGAGGGATTAGCCCATTATTTTGAACATGACCAAGTGTTGAAACTCTTATATATGGACAATATATGTCCTATGAGTTTCCCTGAATTTTGGCAAATATTTTAGAAATACTTAAATAATTTTTCCCTATTAAAGACCATTTCTGGCCTTAAGAAAAATCTTTTAAATAAAATAGGAAAATAACTTTTAAAATTATACTTTTGTGGTTTCTGGGAGTCCTATGACTACTAGGTCTCAAATACACTATTTGAACTAATTTTCTCACCCTAAATCAACCACTTGCAGTGCAAACCTCAATTCAGGGGTTTTTGGAATACTAAATTTTAAAAATACATTTTGGCTAAATTAATTTTATAAGAAAATACTATACTGCTATATAACACTTGGTATGATCATTGGGCAGAAGTTTTGGATATGGAGATGAATTCTACAAGAGGTAATAGTTGACTTTAATGAGCACAAGAAAAACATATGAAGGAAAACTCAATTCCAAATAAAAGCCAAATGATGCCAAAAAAATTTGCTGGTCCAAATTTTCATGATTCATTGATGCAAAAGACATGTTACAAAATGCAGGGTGTGACAAGAGGTATGTTTGTTTTGACACACGCTGGGTTGTGAAGTCGGTATCACAACTTTCCGCTTTGTTTTTTCCTTTTAGGCGGAATACACACCAGACTATCTCCGGAGACAATGCAGACCAAGCTCCAGCCAATCCAGCATCAGGCCTATCAGGGGTTAATGCTGATTCAGTGCAGGATTGTTCTCTCCAGGAGGATTCAGACAGAATGTTAGTTACTAATTCCAAAGTGGAGGTTGCGATGGTTCACCGGCGGCGGACAGCTGCCATGCGTGACCCAGCTTTTTCTGAGGAGGCGTTTAACGCCCTCAGCTCTGCAGATGCCTATATCCGAGCCGCTCAAGACGGACTCGCTGGAGCAACTCACTGACTTTGAAAAGATATGCGGGTGAGTGTATATTTTGGTGTTCCCATGCCAGTAGCCCCCGAGACTTAAAGCAGTTGGTACAACTTATTTGAGGATCGTTGTGTTTTTTGTAGGTACTTCAAGAAAAGAATAGCTCCTTATCCAAGGAGCTTGAAGAGTGCTGGACCCAGCTCGCCGAACCAAAAAATTCGAAGGAATCCGGAAAGGATGCTGGTGGTGAGGGAGTCCTGTATTCAGGGGTCCTCAGGCATCTGGGTTGTTGAAGCCGGGCCGCATTGATGGGCCGCATGAAGAAGAAGCAGAAGGCCCTCCCCCATATTCGGTCAGGACTCCTATGTATGTAGAAAGGCAGGTGTAGAGTCCGGATGTATCAATTAATTCCTCCCCAAGTCACCCTTGTAATCCTAGGTCCCCTCAGGTGTCTATATAAGCCGAGGGGTTTAGTCTGTAGAGGGGATCATCTTCACAATATCCTCATAGGCTAGACCTAGGATTTAGCCATTACAATGTCGAGGTAGATCAGCGCTTGTATATATATTCATCCATACTAATATAGCAGGAAGTAGGGTTTTTACCTCGACCGAGAGGGCCTGAACCTGGGTAAACATCGTGTCCCCAGCCTCCTGTTACCATCGATCCTCAGACGCATAGCTTGGGCCCCACTACCCGAGATCTGCCGGTTTTGACACCGACAATGGTGCTTTCATTGAGAGCTCCGATGTGCGCTCGCCATGAGCGGTCGATGGCGCATCTCGTCAACGACGACGAGATCACCCTCGAAAACAACTTGGCTATCGACCAGGTCCTCCAGCTCGGCGGGTTCGCTGTATGCACCTGCATGGCCTCTAGGGCGGCCGCACTCCCTGCGGCCATCGAGCATCACCTTTATGCCGATTCCGGCTACTCCGATGATGCGACTTCAGCAGAAATCTCACCCATAAACGAGCTGCTGGATCGCATCGCCACCCTGGGGCTTTTATCGCCAGGAGATCAAATCGGACTTAAATCCGACCATGATGAGATCGTCCCTTCTCCGATCACTCATCTGGTAGCAGCAGTGGAGGATAGAGCCATAGAGACTTCTCCCCCATAGGCGGAGATCGCAACATTCCGGATCTCCGAACCCGTCGAGCCAAACACCTCCCAGTCAAGAGGCGAACTTGTTCTTCGAGCTGTAGGACCGACGCTGGACCCGAAGGGCAATTAGATCCCATCGAAGCCAGATTGTCACCATCGGGGGTTGTTAAAACCCCGAATACCACTCTGGGCCGGGATTCAAAATCTCTAACACCCACCCACCCTGGGAAAAACTTTTCAAGTAAATCCGGAATCCCGGACATAGATGACCTCACAAACATACAACAACAGCCCGAGGAAACGGTCAACCACTTCTGGGCCAGATTCCTACTTGTTAAAAACAAGGTCAGGGACTCCTGCGACGACAAAGCGGTTTCTCTATTTCACCGCAATTGCACGGACGAGGGAGTCTTGAACGCACTTAACCGACGTCGTGTTCTGAGTTTCACAGAATTATCACAGTTAGCACGGAAGTACCGCGCAATGGAAAATACTTGGAAAGCCCAGAATACACCTCTAGAACAGTCCATATCCGAACAGTACGTCACCAAAACTAAACGGACTTACCCTAGTTGGTCATCCGACAGCATTCCTATTGGTAAGAAGAACAAGCCTCTTTCAAGGCACATGTCCGTACTAGACAAACTACTCGATACACCTTGCCAAATACATGCAACCCCGGACAATATCCCAAGACATCGCCTTAGAGCATGTTGGGTAATCCGGCAGGTACCAAAAAGTGGTACGACAATTCTTGCCACCACCTCACCAAGGGAGAAATACATCAATGTCTTCACTGTCTTCGAGACGTTCCCCTCAAATAACGGTCGCAAGAGAGAAAATCGTGAACTTGCCGAGGTTTACCAGATTAGCTGTGCAAGCCCATGGAGCGAGACGGCAATTAGTTTATGTGCCGAAGACGCACCCCGAGTCCAGCTGGTCCGAGCATCAGCATCTCTTGTACTAGACCCAATAGTAGATGGCTTCCGCCTCACTAAAGTACTTATGGAAGGAGGAAGCAGACTAAACCTCATATATGAGGAAACGATCGCAAAAATGCAGGTCAAGAAATCCCGCATTGAGCACACCAGTACAACCTTTAGAGGAATTATACCAAGCCATGAGGCCAAGTGTTCGGGAAGCATTAAGCTCGATGGAGTGTTCGTCTCACCCGACAACTACAGATCGGAGGAACTACTCTTTCACATTGTGCCCATTCATAGCGGATACCACGCCCTTCTAGGACGGGACGCTTTCTCACGCTTTCAAGCTATACCCCATTACGGGTACATGAAGCTTAAAATGCCAGGGCCCAAGGGGGTGATCACAATAATAAGTGATCCAGATAGAGCACTCCGCGCCGAAAACAAAACGACATCCTCAGCCTTAGAGGCATTATCCGAAGCTCTCGCGGCTGAAGAACTAACTAACCTACGATCAAAGGTGGATGCCGACGATGTCATCCTCGCCAAAAGATCGAAGTCTACCTCTGATACGTCTCCGTCGTATCTATAATTTTTGATTGTTCCATGCCAATATTCTACAACTTTCATATACTTTTGGCAACTTTTTATACTATTTTTGGGACTAACATATTGATCCAGTGCCCAGTGCCAGTTCCTGTTTGTTGCATGTTTTTTGTTTTGCAGAATATCCATATCAAACGGAGTCCAAACGGGATAAAAACTGACCGAGATTTTTTTTGGAATATATGTGAATTTTGGGAAGCGAAACCAATGTGAGACAATGCCCGAGTGGCCCATGAGGGTGGGGGCCGCGCCCCGGGTCCTCGTGGCCACTCCTTAAGGTGGTTAATGCCCTTCTTTCGCCGCAAGCAAGCTAATATCCGGATAAAAATCGTGTCCAAAATTCAGCCCATTCGGAGTTACGGATGTCCGGGAATTTAAGAAATGGTGAAGGGCCAGAATCTAAGAACGCAGAAACAGAGAGAGACAGAGAGACAGATCCAATCTCGGAGGGGCTCTCGCCCCTCCCACGCCATGGAGACCATGGACCAGTGGTGAAACCCTGCTCCCATCTAGGGAGAAGGTCAAGGAAGAAGAAGAAGGAGGGGGGCTCTCTCTCCCCCTCGCTTCCGGTGGCACCAGAGTGCCGCCGGGGCCATCATCGTCATCGCAATCTACACCAACAACTTCACCGCCGTCATCACTAACTGTTCCCCCCTCTATGCAGCAGTGTAACCCCTCTTCTACCCGCTGTAATCTCTACTTAAACATGGTGCTCAACGCTATATATTATTTCCCAATGATGTATGGCTATCCTATGATGTTTGAGTAGATTCGTTTTGTCCTATGGGTTAATTGATGATCATGATTGGTTTGAGTTGCATGTTTTATTATTGGTGCCGTCCTATGGTGCTCTCCGTGTCGTGCAAGCATGAGGGATCCTCGCTATAGGGTTTGCAATATGTTCATGATTTGCTTATGGTGGGTGGCGTGAGTGAAAGAAGCACAGACCCGAGTAAGTAGGTTGTTTGCGTATGGGAATAAGAGGACTTGATACTTTAATGCTATGGTTGGGTTTTACCTTAATGATCTTTAGTAGTTGCAGATTCTTGCTAGAGTTCCAATCATAAGTGCATATGATCCAAGAAGATAAAGTATGTTAGCTTATGCCTCTCCCTCAAATAAAATTGCAATAGTGATTACTGGTCTAGTTATCGATTGCCTAGGGACAAATAACTTTCTCGTGACAAAAAGCTCTCTACTAATACTAATTTAGTTGTGTCTTTATCTTAACAGCCCCTAGTTTTATTTGTGTGCTCTTTATATTCTTGCAAACCTATCCCACAAAAACTACAAACTACTTCTAGTTTCATACATGTTCTAGGTAAAGTAAACGTTAAGCGTGCGTAGATTTGTATCGGTGGTCGATAGAACTTGAGGGAATATTTGTTCTGCCTTTAGCTCCTCTGTGGGTTCAACACTCTTACTTATTGAAAGAGGCTACAACTGATCCCCTACACTTGTGGCTTATCAAGATCTTTTTCTGGCGCCGTTGCCGGGGAGCAATAGCGTGGGGTGAATATTCTTGTGTGTGCTTGTTTGCTTTATCACTATGTAGATTTTATTTGATGTTCTAAGTTGTTCTCTATCTTTAGTTATGGATATGGAACACGAAATACCAAAAACATTAGGTGTACTTGCTACTCATGGAGATGGGGAACCTCCTAAAACCCTCGATGTTCAGTATGTGAATGATATTATGTACTACTTTGATAATCCTGAGAAAACTCAATTCAACTATATAATGGGAGTAACGTTGGATCAACGTGGATACTTTAGGAATTATCGCTTGACACAAAAAGGGAAACTATTATGGGATCAAATTTATATGTTGCGTTGGTATGCTCGGGATTTATGCTTCAGATATGATTATACTTGTTGTTCTAGGATGAAGGCTCCACACCTTCCTTTTTCATGCAAATTTAATGATGATGAAACCTTAGATTCTTATGCTAATGGTATATATGATTATTATGATGTGGACAAATAGAAGAATTCATTGCTTTTAAGGGTGCTTATGAAATTGAATCTCTATTTAAAAAGAATGATGCTTTTGATGATGATGTTTATAGGCCTGAAAATCTTGCTATATTGAAATATGGCTATTTGAATTATGAATATAACTCCAATATTGATGCGTTTATTGAGAAAGTCTCCGCTGTCCAAGAAGAGACTAGTATTTTGCAGGAGTCTATGGAAGAAGAAATTCATGACATTGTGAGCTCATTGGATGATAAAGATGAGGAGGAGAGCGAAGAACAAAAGGAGGAAGAGCAGATTGATCACCCGTGCCCACCTTCTAATGAGAGTAACTCTTGATCTCATACATTTGTTTAATTTCCCCTCCGTGTTTACCAAAGGATGAACACTATGATGATTGTTATGATCCCGTTGATTATTTTGAAATATCCCTTTTAGATGATGCTTGCTATGCTTGTGGCCAAGATGCCAATATGAATTATGCTTATGGAGATGAACTTGTTATAGTTCCTTATGTTAGACACGAGATTGTTACTATTGCACCCACGCATGATAGTCCTATTATCTTTTTGAGTTCTCCAAACTACACTACATCGGAGAAGTTTGCACTTATTAAGGATTATATTGATGGGTTGCCTTTCTCCGTTACACATGATGATTTTGATGAATATAATATGCATGTGCTTGCTGCTCCTACTTGCAATTATTATGCGAGAGGAACTACATCTCCGCCTCTCTATGTTTCCAACGCGATAAAATTGCAAGAAACTGCTTATACTATGCACTGCCTTTACTTGATGCGCATGAATTGTTTTTGTATGACATTCCTATGCATAGGAAGAGAGTTAGACTTCATTTTTGCATGACACATATCACTTTGTGCTCACTACTAAATGCGAAATCATTGCTAATTAAAACTGGCTTTGATATACTGTGGGATCCGGGTGGATCCATTACTTGAGCACTATATGCCTAGCTTAATGGCTTTAAAGAAAGCGCTGCCAGGGAGACAACCTGTAAGTTTTAGAGAGTCATTTATTTCTGTTGAGTGCTTTTATAGAGTTTAGAAACAAAATAAATAAAGAGGGGAACCTAAAACTTTTTCAAAAAGAAAAGCGAAAGTGAGAAAGACGAGCATTGTTAAAGTGGGAGCTAGCCTTGAACTTTGTTCATGCCCATGGAAACTTTGTGAACCTTGATTACAGAAACTTTTCAATAAAAATAATTATCCCCTTGTACAATTCCATTGTATTATAAACATAATGTGCCAAGAGTTTCCTTTAGGATGATTATACTGTTTGTTGGTTTGTGCGGTGCAAAAACAGAAACTTTGGTTGTAGTGCTCGAACATCGAAAGGATCTGGACCTTTTTGCAAAGTATTTATATACAAATTGTTGATTTTTCCTAAATTTTCCAGAATGTTTAGAGTTACAGAAGTATGGTTAATGTTCAGATTACTATAGACTATCATGTTTTCATAGATTGTCGTTATAGCTTCATTATTTGCATATGTTTGAATTCTTCTTGATGCCTCCTTGACTTGGGGCCATAGAATTGTGATAGCATACAGTAGATAATATTTTTTCATAATTATACAATAATGTTAGAGCAGTACATAATGGGATTTTATTGATCATATGCACTAACCCCGCCACTAAAAGTTCGATTAAGTTTTATGTGGATGAAGTGTTCGAAGATCGAGGAGGTCTCGATATGACGAGAAGGAGGAGAGGCAAGAGCTCAAGCTTGGGGATGCCCAAAGCACCCCAAGTAAATATTCAAGGAGACTCAAGCTTCTATGCTTGGGGATGCCCCGGAAGGCATCCCATCTTTCTCCAACAAGTATCGGTATGTTTTTGGAATCGTTTCCTTCACATGATATGCGTAAACTCTTGGAGCGTCGTGTGCTTTTTCTTTTTCTTTTAATAAATGCACCATGCTGGTATGAGATGGTCCTTGGTTGATTTTTAGAATGCTCTTTGCAATTCACTTATATCTTTTGAGTATGGCTTTATAGAATGCTTCATGTGCTTCACTTATATCATTTGAAGTCTGGATTGCCTGTTTCTCCTCACATAGAAAACCGCCATTTGTAGAATGCTCTTTTGCTTCACTTATATTTGTTAGAGCATGGGCATATCTTTTTTAGAAAGAATTAAAACTCTCTTGATTCACTTATATCTATTTAGAGAGTTGACAGGACTTGGTCATTCACATGGTTAGTCATAAAATCCTAGATAAACTTGCAGATCGCTGAATATGATATGTTTGATTCCTTGCAATAGTTTTGCGATATAGAGATGCTAATATGTGGGAGGTACTAGTGAATGATTGTGGTTTAGTAATAATACTAGCACAAATGCCCGTGCGTTGCTACGGGTTGAACTTTGTTATTTGACTGATTGTCGGGCTTGGAATTGGTGTTTCTTTCATCAGCATAGTGAATGAACTCCTGAACAACATAAAGTCCAATAAAGTAACTCAAGCACTGAAAGTTCTTTCTCATACATGAGTCGAAATGCACTATGTCTAAAATGAATTGGATTCAACAGGAGTAGAAACGATCCGAGCTGACCATACTTTTGTTGGGTTATCAGGGAAGAAGGCTCATTTGAGTGGTTCAAAGGTGTCATGAATGAAGTTACCGAAAGTGATAACGATGTACTACTCTACCGTAATTGTTTCAGCAAACGACAACGTCCCACATAGTCCAGTTTTGTAAAAGGAGAATACCGAATCTGCACCTAGCAAAATAGGATTAGGAGGTGTATTCAAGTGCAACATATGCGTTGATCAGGAAAGGAACATGTGTGTTTCTCAGCGTGTACTATAAATAGCTTATGTCTCTGTAGTTTCAAGGGTTGTTCAACATGTATTTCTCAGATTAATGCCTTCAACATGTCTGTCCCTGTAATTGCATATATGTGGTTTTCAACATATATTTGAAGTGTACCAAGCCTTTCCCAGTAGGATCTATTCTGAACATATGAGTTTATCTCCTGAACCCATGTTTACTTCCTGAACATAGAGTAGCAAAACTGAAACTATATATAGCTTGTGTGTACTGTACTTTTTAGTAATATAGATGCCAATATCATTATTTTTTTGTCAGTTAGGGGGTGGTGGGGATTCACTCACAGTCAGGTTCAATGCTCATCATGCTATTTCCGTAAAAAGGAAATAGTGAGATGAGGTAATCACCATCTAACAAATAAGAAATTAGTCAATGCCGCCCACAAAAAAATGTGGTCAACACTGTTCAGAGAAGAATAGAGCTCACTGTATTAGGATACCAAACTCTCACTATATGCTTATCAGTAGTTATCAGTTTAGGTTCAGTAGAATTAAGTGTCTGATACCACTTGATATTCAGAACTGCACTGTCATACCTGCAATAAATTTAAAATACCCGTTACATGCTTAGTGAAAGTACAATAGTTAATGAAAAGAATGATCAGCTATTTTTTGGATATACTTTTAAAAGGCATAGAGGTGTATTTATACAAAACTTAAACTATATATTCACTTTGGCTTGATATTTCCTGTAACAAATATTGGTACAGATAATGTACGGGCAAAGAATATTGGTACCAAACTGAAACTATATATTCACTTTTGGATACACTTTTTCAACACTAACAAAGAACATGGCATAGGGTTGAGCTAAAACTTCACTAACCTAATGCATGAGACGGTACAGGAATAGTAGGGCCAAGCAACATAGCTGCAAGTTTCATTGAAGACACAGTCTGAATGGTAACTCAGACACCAAGAGCATCTACTAATACGAAGAGGCTACCAAACTTACCTCCAGCGGACATGCCGGCTGCGACCGCAAGAGCCTCCAGCAAACTGATCGCAGCAAGCCGACTCTTTGGCCTTGACAGCATATCTGGGGTCACCACCCCGCATGGTACCTCATGTGCAGTACTTAGAAGCACATAGCTACATATCTGCCCTATTAAAATCAATAGCACAAACTTACTGAAACTATTGTCGCACATCTCGTCAAACATCTCCATAGTATGTGGCATCTGCGTATAGTGGGTCATCGACTGCAAAATATTTACAGTGAAATTTAATAGAGAAATCATATAATTGCAGTTGTGCTATTTCTAGTCGAATGCATAAACATATTTTGGTTTAATTTCTGAAATTAAATAGATGATTAATTGAATGACAGAACATTCAGAATTTCAGATAGAAAACATTGGAGTTTAATCTATCAACACAACCAATGTTTAATCATGGATGGCATGCTCCTTAGTTCTCCAAAACTATATGTAGTAAGAGAATACCTATTGGATAATAGAAAATAACAGAAGGAGAAATAATCAACAATAATGGTGACCTAGATAAGGAGCATAGGGATGTCCCTGTCAAGTGTGGTTCAAACATGGCGAGAACTGCATGGCAGTCATCGCCAACCAGAAGTAGTTGGTGCAACCAAGATTATGAACCTGCAGCCACATAAAACGAAACTAAGGCGTGCATCAAAACGGCTGTTAACCAAACATATGGAACACATCTTCCTGATGACGAAATTATAAGAAATCAGCAATATGATTCTATCTACATAGTCTGCCAAAAGGCACTGAACCTCGTACCATGGGTGGGGAACAGCAGACGCAATTCCGGTGAAGTTGCAAAACGGCAAGATTCTAGCAATGTCAGCAAAACGACGATGCAGCAATGTCGAGCATGGGAAGCAATTGAGCAGGCGTTTCCGTTGAAGGGTCGAGGCGTTCTTATATGTACCTACATCGACTTGCAGAACAGGCAAAGTAATCCCTGTCAGACACCTCGTGGGTGCGTATTTGAGCATAGTTCATCTTGTAGTAGGGTAGGAGCTGCCAAACCTCGATCGGGGTGGCTGGCGGCGATCTCCCATGCGATGGACTTCGATGCACTCAACAGCGGTGTTCGCAGCAGGATCTAGGCGGATGGGCCCGACGGCGGGCAGAGTGCGTCGGGAAGGAGTGGCTGGTGATGAATCCGGTGGTGTTTGGGGAATCATTGTCGAGGTGGCAGCAGCGGGGAAGAGTCCCGGTGGCACCAAGATAGCAGGGGAGGGGCGGGAGCCGCCAACGGCCGAGGCTTCGGTGGCAGTGCGCAGCGCCGGGGGGTGGCGGTTGGCAGGAGGTGGAGGCGCGCTCGAGGTGGAAGCAGCGGGGAAGAGTCCCGGCGGCACCATGATAGCAGGGGAGGGGCGGGAGCCGCCAACGGCCGAGGCTTCGGTGGCAGCGCGCGGCGCCGGGGGGCGGCGGTCGGCAGGAGGTGGAGGCGCGCTCGAGCGTCGAGATGGGATCAGGAGACGGGCGTAGAGACTACCCCAAATTAGTACCATCTTGTTTATAACTTTATATTATGATTTTGTCCATACAAATTGTAAAAGCGTATTATGACATGAGAAGAAAGCGTATTGTGACGGTGAACCCGACAAAGTCAATCCGTGCTTTATTATTAGGGAAAGATTGGTGTTAATGTTTGTGATTCCCGAAGCATGCACGTATGGTCTCCTAACTATGTAACCAAATTGGCGCGCATTGTATTTTGATTGTTTATCTTTACGTGAAGGTCGGGGGGCGTGCGATGGTTAACTCCTACCAACCTCCCCCCGAGGAGCATGCGTCGTAGTATTTTTGTTTCGAGGGCTAATAGATTTTTCGCAATAAGTATGTGAGTTCTTTATGACTAATGTTCAGTCCATGGATTATACGCACTCTCACCCTTCCACTTTGCTAGCCACTCTAGTAGCACGCAATTTTCACCGGTGCATCAAACCACCTTATATCCTTCCACAAAACAGCCACCATACCTACATATTATGTCATTTCCATAGCCATTCCGGGATATATTGCCATGTAACTCCACCGTTCCGTTTATTATGACACACACCATCATTGTTATATTGCCTTGCATGATCGTAAGATAGCTAGCATGATGTTTCCATGGCTTGTCCGTTTTTTGATGTCATTGCTACGCTAGATCATTGCACATCCTAGTACACCGCCAAAGGCATTCATATAGAGTCATATTTTTGTTCTAGCATCGAGTTGTAATATTGAGTTGTAAGTAAATAGAAGTGTGATGATCATCATTATTAGAGCATTGTCCCTTGAGAAAAGAAAAATAAAAAAAGAAAGGCCAAAAGAAAAGAAAAAAGAAAGGCCAAACAAAAAAAGGAAGGCCAAAAAAAAGAAAAAAGAAGAAAAAAAAGAAAAGAAAAAGGGGACAATGCTACTATCATTTTCCACACTTGTGCTTCAAAGTAGCACCATGATCTTCATGACAGAGAGTCTCCTATGTTATCACTTCCATATACTAGTGAGAATTTTTCGTTATAGAACTTGGCTTGTATATTCCAACGATGGTCTTCCTCAAATGCCCTAGGTCTTCATGAGCAAGCAAGTTAATGCACACCCACTAGTTTTCTTTTGAGCTTTCATACACTTATAGCTCTACTGCATCCGTTACATGGCAATCCCTACTCACTCACATTGATATCTATTGATGGGCATCTCCATAGCCCATTGATACGCCTAGTTGATGTGAGACTTTCTCCCTCCATTTGTCTACTACCACCTTCTATTCCACCCATAGTGCTATGTCCATGGCTCACGCTCATGTAGCGTGAAGAGTTGAAAAGGTTGGAAAAAGTAAAATATGAAAACAATTGCTTGGCTGACACCGGGATAGGCATGAGGGGTACCTTGTGTTAAGAAAAGGGAGCATAAAAGACTATATGATTTTGTAGGGATAACGCTCTTTAGCATTGATATTTTGAAAGACTTGATTGTTTGTTGGGATGCCCGAGTATTAAATTCTTTTATGCCAAATGATAGACTATTGCTTTAAATCACTCGTGTCTTAATATTCATGCCATGATTAGATTACATGATCAAGATTATGCTAGGTAGCATTCCACATCAAAAATTGTCTATTTATCATTTACCTACTTGAGGACGAGCAGGAATTAAGCTTCGGGATGCTGATACGTCTCCATCGTATCTATAATTTTTGATTGTTCCATGCCAATATTCTACAACTTTCATATACTTTTGGCAACTTTTTATACTATTTTTGGGACTAACATATTGATCCAGTGCCAGTTCCTGTTTGTTCCATATTTTTTGTTTCGCAAAATATCCATATCAAATGGAGTCCAAACGGGATAAATACGGACGCAGATTTTTTTTTGGAATATATGTGAATTTTGGGAAGCGGAACCAACGTGAGAGGATGCCCGAGTGGCCCACGAGGGTGGGGGGCGCGCCCAACGGGGCAGGCGCGGCCTGGGCCCTCGTGGCCACTCCGTAAGGTGGTTGATGCCCTTCTTTCTCCACAAGAAAGCTAATATCCGGATAAAAATCGTGTCCACAATTCAGCCCAATCGGAGTTACGGATCTCCGGGAATTTAATGAACGGTGAAAGGCTAGAATATAAGAACGCAGAAACAGAGGAGAGACAGAGAGACAGATCCAATCTCGGAGGGGCTCTCGCCCCTCCCACGCCATGGAGACCATGGAACAGAGGTGAAAACCTTCTCCCATATAGGGAGAAGGTCAAGGAAGAATAAGAAGGAGGGGGGCTCTCTCTCCCCCTCGCTTCTGGTGGCACCGGAGTACCGCCGGAGCCATCATCGTCACCGCAATCTACACCAACAACTTCACCGCCGTCATCACCAACTCTACCCCCCTCAATGCAGAGGTGTAAACCCTCTTCTACCCGCTGTAATATCTACTTAAACACGGTTCACAACGCTATATATTATTTCCCAATGATGTATGGCTATCCTATGATGTTTGAGTAGATTCATTTTGTCCTATGGGTTAATTGATGATCGTGATTGGTTTGAGTTGCATGTTTTATTATTGGTGTTGTCCTATGGTGCTCTCAATGTCATGCAAGCGTGAGGGATCCTTGTTGTAGGGTTTGCAATATCTTCATGATTTGTTTATGGTGGGTGGCATGAGTGACAGAAGCACAGACCCGGGTAAGTATGTTGTTTGCATATGGGAATAAGAGGACTTGATACTTTAATGCTATGGTTGGGTTTTACATTAATGATCTTTAGTAGTTGCAAATGCTTGCTAGAGTTCCAATCGTAAGTGCATATCATCCAAGAAGAGGAAGTATGTCAGCTGATGCCTCTCCCTCAAATAAAATTGCAATAGTGATTACCGGTCTAGTTATCGATTGCCTAGGGACAAATAACTTTCTCGTGACAAAAAGCTCTCTGCTAAAACTAATTTAGTCTTGTGTTTATCTTAACAGCCCCTAGTTTTATTTGCGTGCTCTTTATATTCTTGCAAACCTATCCCACAAAAACTACAAACGACTTCTAGTTTCATACTTGTTCTAGGTAAAGTAAACATTAAGCGTGCGTAGAGTTGTATCGGTGGTCGATAGAACTTGAGGGAATATTTGTTCTGTCTTTTGCTCCTCATTGGGTTAGACACTCTTACTTATCGAAAGAGGCTACAACTGATCCCCTATACTTGTGGGTTATCAAACTCCTACAAGCCAGCTGACGAAATCATCAAATTCCAAGTGCACCCAACAGACCCTAACAAGACGGCATCCATCGGGGCACAGCTGGATCCGGCGGTAGACAACGCGTTACGCGCCTTCCTTCAGCAAAATTGGGATATATTCACCTGGCACCCTTCAGACATGCCGGGACTCCCACGTAGGCTGGCCGAACACAGCCTCAATATTATCAAAGGGTTCAAACCATTCAAGCAGTCACTACGACGATTTTTCGAACCGAAAAGACAAGCAAAGGGAGAAGAGCTAGCCGAACTATTGGAAGCCAGATTCATCAGAGAAATTAAACATCCGGATTGGCTAGCCAACCTAGTCATGGTACCGAAGAAGGATAAATCCTGGTGCCTCTGTGTCGATTTCATAGACCTGAATAAGGCTTGCCCAAAGGATCCCTTTCCTTTGCCCCGCATTGACCAAATTATAGATGCGACGGCTGGACACGAGTCACTGTGCTTCCTAGATGCTTATTCCGGATACCATCTGATAAAGATGAAGGAATCCGATCAGGCCGCAACGGCATTTATCACCCCATACGACCCCTTTTGTTTCAACACTATGCCTTTTGGACTAAAAAACGCTGGCGCCACATATCAACGCATGATTCAAACATGCTTAGAAAAAAAATGGCAAAACAGTGGAGGCATATGTTGACGAGGTAGTCGTAAAGACCAAACATGTCGAGACCTTGGTGGATGGTCTCCGGCTTACGTTTGCCAACCTCCGAGAATATGACATAAGGCTTAATCCGGAAAAATGTGTCTTCGGCGTTACAGCCGGAAAGCTAATAGGGTTCATTGTATCCCATAGAGGAATCGAAGCTAACCCAACCAAAATCCGGGCCTTGTCAGAACTCAAAATACCAACCGATCTCAAACAAGTGCAAAAACTAGCAGGCTGCATAGCGGTATTAAGCCGCTTCATCTCCAGGTTAGGAGAAAAAGCATTGCCACTTTACAGATTGCTACGGCGCACTGAAACTTATGAATGGACAAATGCGGCCACAGCCGGATTGGAAGAAATAAAAGCTTTACTAGCAAGCAACCCAATCCTAGCCGCCCCCGGCGTTGGCGAACCAATGCTGCTGTACATATCAGCCACTCACCAGGTGGTGAGTGCCGTGCTCGTCGTCGAGCGAGCCAAAGAGGGACATAAATTCCCCGTTCAAAAGCCCGTATACTATGTATCCGAGGTTCTCACACCGTGTAAGTCATGGTACCCCCATTATCAGAAAATTGCCTATGCGGTCTTCATGTCATCTCGGAAACTCCAACACTACTTTCAAGAGTGTTCGATCACAGTGGCATCCGAGGTACCACTCAATGATATTATCAATACTAAAGACGCCACGGGACGCATAGCCAAATGGGCCATTGAGCTCTCACCGTTCGAAATATCCTACAAGCTGCGCCGGACTATTAAATCCTAGGTGTTGGCCGACTTTGTCGCGGAATGGACCAAAGCCGAACTCCCTAAAGAGTACGGCTCATACTCCCAATGGACAATGTACTTCGACGGTTCCAAAATGCTACCTGGGTTGGGGGCCGGCATAATATTGATATCTCCAACATGGGATACAGTCTGGTACCTTTTACAGATCATGTATACGGACTCGAATAATGCGGCCGAATATCAGGCCCTATTGCATGGTCTCCGACTAGCTGTATCCATGGGCATACAAAACCTTGAGGTACGTGGAGACTCAAACCTCTCCATCTCCAAGATTAATGGGGATTTTGAAACTGCAACTAATCCCCGGGTGGTTTTGGTAATTAATAACAACATATATATCATTGAACTAATATTATCTTGAGAATCATTTCAGAGAAGTTCGATGATATGGGTATGGAAATGTCTGAAGAAGTGGACCCCTCAAAATGCTAAGACAAGCATTGGCAAAAGCTCAAGACTCCATTTTTGGTTTAGTGATCAAAGATCACATTGAGTCCATAGGAAAAGCCAATACTATTAAAAGGGGATGAGGTTGTGTTAATGTTCTTGTTGCTCAAGTGCTTGGTGATCTAACTCCCTCAACTATCAGCACTATTCACTACTTAACACACACACCCATAAGTAATCTCGGTCAAACCAACTCTATCTCACCGAGATGAAGTTATCTCTACAAACCCTAACATCTCGGTCACACCGATTTATCCAACTCAGTCCCACCGAGATGAACCTCTTCAGTTGTTTCTCCAAACCCTAGCTTCTCGGTCAAACCGATTCTGAGTTTCGGTCTCACCGAAAAAGGGCTGCCAACCTTCTGTGATCAGTTGACATCAATTCGGAATATCCGAGTTTATATTTTCGGTCTCACCGAAATGGCAAACCCTAACCTTTGACTCACTTCGGTCTCACCGAGATGGTATTTTCGGTCCCACCGAAAATCCCAACGTTCACTATATTTGAACTTTCGGTCTGACCGAGTTTTCACTTCGGTCTGACCGAGATTGGTCAAATGTGTGTGTAACGGTTGGATTTTGTGTGGAGGCTATATATACCCCTCCACCCCCTCCTCATTCGTGAGGAGAGCCATCAGAAAGTACTACCATTCCTACCATACACTTTCTGAGAAGTGAACCACCTACCCTTGTGTTGAGATCAAGCCATTCCATTCCTACCATATGAAACTTGATCTCTAGCCTTCCCAAGTTGCTTTCCACTCAAATCTTTCTTCCACCACAGCCATATCAGTGAGGAGAGTTGAGTGTTGGGGAGTTTATCACTTGAAGCACAAGAGCAAGGAGTTCATCATCATCAACACCGTCTATTACCTTTTGGGGGGTGGTGCCTCCTAGATTGGTTAGGTGTCGCTTGGGAGCCTCCGTCTTGATGATGTGGAGTTGAACCAAGAAGTTTGTATGGGC
This sequence comes from Secale cereale, assembly GCA_902687465.1. Lineage (NCBI taxonomy): Eukaryota > Viridiplantae > Streptophyta > Magnoliopsida > Poales > Poaceae > Secale > Secale cereale. Next base: position 137,511,441 of record LR738714.1, read on the forward strand.
AAGGAGATCGCCTACTTCGTGAAGATCTACCCCGAGTAAGGCTAGTCCTCCGTGGGCGTAGGCCGTGATGGAATAGACAAGGTTGCTTCTTCGTGGACCCTTCGTGGGTGGAGCCCTCCGTGGACTCGCGCAGCCGTTACCCTCCGTGGGTTGAAGTCTCCATCAACGTGGATGTACGATAGCACCACCTATCGGAACCACGACAAAAATCTCCGTGTCACCAAACTGCGTTTGATCTTCTCCATCTCCTTTTTACATGTGCAATTTACTTTCCGCTGCATATACTCTAGAATTGCATGTGTAGGGTGTTACTTGAATTGATCTTGTTTGTGAAACCGCCAAAAACTTTGCATGATCTAAAGGCAGATTTTTTATATTGTCAAGTAGTCTAATCACCCCCCCTCTAGACCTACTTCGATCCTACAAGTGGTATCAGAGCTTTGGTCTCCATTGCCTTGGTTTCCATTGCATTGGACTCCATAAGCTTGGTTTCACAACCTAGGAGAGTATGGCGTCTAGTGAGGGTAATTATCGTAGAGGTCCTTACTTTGATGGTACAAATTTTGCTAGTTGGAAGCATAAAATGAAAATGCATATTCTTGGTCATAACCCAGCCGCATGGGGCATTATTTGTGTTGGCATGCAAGGTGATTTCTTTGAAGAAGGAAAAGTTCCGGATCGCGAAGCTACACCCGAAGAGTTGCGGATGTTGCAAAACAATGCTCAAGCTTGTGACATTCTCTTCAATGCTTTGTGTCCCGAAGAGTTCAACAAAATCAGCCGTCTTGAGAATGCTAAAGAGATTTGGGATACTTTGGTTGAAATGCACGAAGGTACTGAATCTGTGAAGGAGTCAAAGCTAGATATTCTTCAAGGTCAACTTGACAAGTTCAAGATGAAGGATGGTGAAGGAGTCGCTGAAATGTACTCTAGGCTTGCTCTCATCACAAATGAGATTGCTGGCTTAGGAAGCGAAGAAATGACCGACCGATTCATCATTAAGAAGATTCTCAGAGCTTTGGATGGAAAGTATGACACCGTGTGCACTTTGATCCAAATGATGCCAAACTACAAGACTCTCAAGCCAACTGAAGTCATTGGAAGAATTGTTGCTCATGAGATGACACTTAAGGATAAGGAAGAGCTTCACAACAAGTCAAGTGGTGCTTACAAAGCTACAAGTGATGCTCCTACTACTTCAAGTGACAAGCAAATTTCCAATGAAGAGATAAGCCTAATGGTCAAGAACTTCAACAAGTTCTACAAGAATAGAGGCAAAGAAAGAAGCTCAAAGTCTAGATCATATGATGGAAAGAGATCTTCTAGTCGTGATCGAAATTGCTACAATTGTGGAAGACCCGGACACTTCTCAAATGAGTGTACGGCTCCCCACAAGAGAAGAGAAGAATCTCCAAGAAGAAGAGCAAGAGATGAGTCACCTCGGAGAGAGAGAAGGAGTAAAGATGATCGTTATGAACGAAGACCCTCTCAGAGAAGCAAGGATTCGGAGAGGAAAGACAAGTCATCAAGGAGCTACACAAGAAGAAGACATCAAGCTCATGTTGGTGAATGGGTCTCCGGCTCCGACTCTGACAGTCAATCCGATGGAAGCTATCACTCCGACTCCGACTATAGTCAAGATGAAGGTGTTGCCGGACTTGCACTCGTATCCTCCAACTCCAACTCCTACGACTTATTTGATTCACCAAACGAGGGAATTGGAAGATGCTTCATGGCTAAAGGCCCCAAGGTAACACACCCTGAATTCATTGACTTTGATAGTGATGAGGATGACTTGCTAGGTGAAGATGAGCTCTTGCATGATAAATCTAGTGAGCTTAGTAATGATGAAAATGCTAGTAGTCTTTATAGTCGAGAAGAGTCGAATGACAATGCTATGAAGGAGATTGAGCGTCTAACTAAAGAACTAAACACTCTTAAGTTAGCTCATGAAACAACTCAAGAAGATCATAGAGAGCTCCTAAGATCTCATGAGAAGCTACGCTTCGAGAAGCTCACTCTAGAGCAAGAACATGAGTTCCTAAAAGCGATCAATGACGATCTTCGAAAGAAGAGTTCTTCATATCTTGCCAAACGACTTCTCTTGTCTAACTTCTTGCCACCTATTAAGACTCAGCATGACAAGCATAAGAAAAATTCTTCCTCTAGTAGTAACAATAACAATGTTAAAACCAATATTGTTGCTTCTAGTAGTTCTCTTGATTCCACTAACAATGTTTCAAGCCAAGTTACACTTGAGCAAGAAAATAGCTTATTAAAGGAAATCATAGAGAAAGGTGTCTACAAGAGTCTTGCCGGAAGCAAGAACTTTGAGGAGATTGTTCGCAAACAAGGAAGACACCGGAAGAATCAAGGGATTGGTTTTGAGCGAAAGTTCAACGCCAAAGGTGTTGAGTGGGAAGAAGGTCAATACCCTACTCCACAGTTTGTCTCACAAAAGGAGAAGTATGATCCTACTTCTTCCAATGTGGAACAAGCTCAAGATGACCTTCCACCACAAGACCACAAGCTAAAGGCCAAGGACAAGCTTCAAGAGGAGATTGATGCATTCATTGAAGCACCTCAAGCCATGGTCAAGTGGGTTCCCAAGGACACATCAAGTTCTACTTCGTCAAGCTCAACTACAACACCAAGGATTCCCATCAAAATGATGTGGATCCCAAAGAAGAAGAACTAGTAGGTTCTTGAGGGTGACTCCGCCAACAAACTTCACTCATATTCGTTTTGGCAAGAACTTGTGCAATCAACTTCCACATCATGCACTAGTTCATGGAGTCACAAACCCTCTTGTTGGTAAGTCAAGGGACAAGGTAATCATTGCTTTCATGGACATCATCTCTTGTGTACTTCACTCTATGTCCATGGATATTCTTGTTTGTTCCTTGTGGGACTAACCCATGTAGGTATTGAAAGTGCCCTAATCCAAGGATAGCTCTCAACTCTTGATGATCTACATCAACATTGAGCATCCACATCTTCAACATCTACATGAAGTCTTCTACGACAACCCAAGGTTAGTTTGACCCTTTAAAAGGGGTTCTCACATCTAGGGGGAGCTTTACTCTAAAAAATTGAGCTAAAGCATCTCCAAATGATGTGAACACATAAATGCTTTATGTAAAAGTGGTAACCCCACTTGTGCTTAAACGATGAGTATGACCTATGACCAAATGTTCTCATTTGGCTCCTAAGTCAATATACTCATATATAGATGACCTAGTCATCGACAAATTGTGTGCTAGTAGCTAGAGTGATTGGTTGTGCATGTTTGACACATATTTCAGTTGCTATCTTATTGTGTGAGCATGTCGAATGCATGATTCTATTCATTCAAGGACATCCATTTGTAGTTTTGATTGTTTTGGTTTCTTTTTCTGGCCAAATGGATGGACAAGAATGCCTAAGCACCTTCCCTAGCTATCTATGCTATCTTGTCTCAAATTCTATTCATGCTTATATCACAACTTTGAACAAGTCTTTTTCGGACAGTCCGAGTGAGGAGCACACGGAACCACCGATTCGTCTAAGGCTGACTTCCAAAACCTTCTAAGTCCATTTCGGTCTGACCGGCTTCCCAATCTCGGTCCAACCGGAACACTTAGATTGATCTAGGTTTCATCTCGGTGAAACCGAGTTCAAAATCTCGGTCTGACCGATATGCGTAACTGCACTGCAATTATGCATCTCGGTGACACCGAGTTTTTCAACTCGGTCCCACCGACAGCACGGGGTTATATATACTGAGGGCTGCGCGCGATCTATTCCTTTCAAACGTTCGCCCTCCAAGACCCCTGCTGCCGTCGCCCTGATCTAAGGATCGTCGTCGTCGTCACCTGTGCGCCCTCGCCGCAGGTCTCCGCCGCCGTCAACGGTAATCTTCTCCGCCGTTACCGCCGTAGAGGGACACCACCAAGTTAGGGTGTGTCCCGATCCCTTTCATGCTCCACTTCTGATTCTTGCATGATAGGACTGCCCTGATTCAATCCACGTTTGATATGATCCCAATACATTGTTCAGATCTTCTAGTTTCGAGGAAAATTCTTAGGTTTAGGTTTCCACGGAATGCATCTCGGTGAAGCCGATTCCTGAAACTCGGACTGACCGATTTGGTCTCTGACCATTGCACTACATAGTTCGGTCTGACCGAGTTGTGGAAATCGGAATGTCCGAATTGAAGTTTCTGTGAAACCCTAAGTTTTCGGTAGGACCGAAACCCATTTCGGTCTGACCGAAAGTGGTGTGTAGGTTCTGTTGAACACTTCGGTTACACCGAAACTTGAAATCGGTTTGACCGAAATACATTCTGTGAAAACTCAAAACTAAGTTTTTAACTCATTTTTTTTCAAAAACTTCTGCAGTTGTGATAACTCTTCCATTCTGCCTATACCTTATCTTTTCACAGGTCTTTCAGCCATGTCAGATGTCAGTGACAGCCAGAACAGGTCTGAATCACCATTTGCTGAAATTCCAGAGGCAGATACAAGTCCTGCTAACAGCTCTAGTGATGATGGTGAGAGGAGCACTCCTAGTGGTTTGCCTCCCGCAGCTACGAGAACCAGGAAGAAGAGAACCTCCGATGATGAGGATTCCGACTTTGTTGCTGAGGAAGTTACCTCCAAGCCCAAGAAAAATGTGGTTGCCAAAGAGCACCAAGGGCAGCAAACAAGGAAAGGCACAAGTAAAGTGAAGCAATCAGCAGTTGCCAAGAAGCTCATCTTGGAAGAGCCAGCTCCAAGCAAGGTGAAGAAGACTTCCAAGAGGAAGAGAGTTGTTTATGCTGAACCTCAAGTTGATGCTGAAGAAGAAGAAGAAGAAGCACCCCAGCCTCCTCCTCAGAAAGCTAAGTTCATGGGTGATGCTATTCGGGCTCAAGCCTCCTCCAAGCCCAAGAAGCCTGCTCAAGCTAAGGCAGCTCCAGCGAAGCCCAAGAGGACAACCAGAAGCATTCCAGCTTCTGAGAAGAACAAAGGTGAGATGCCACCTTCTGAGTCAGATGAAGAGCATGTGTTGCTCAAGCTCCGTCCCAAGTTGCCACTCCACAATGATGCTCATCCTCAAGCTGAGGACATGAAGGCAAGGAAGGATGGAAGCTCGGCTCAGTGTATTATCTCCAGGCAGGTCTGACCACTACTAACACTATTCTGAGGCATACTTTGATGCCTAAGTCAGGTGACCACCGGATGATACGAGGCTATTCTATCAACATGCTGCACATTCTCGATGAGAAGGCACCTTTTAAGGTGATGGACTTGATGGTAGAAACCATTAAGAGGACTGCAGCTGACCAGAAGAGGTCGTGTGGGTTTGCTCCGCAGATACAGATGCTCATCAACGCCAAGTTTGGCACGGGCAAATTCATGTTGGATAGGAAGCACTTGCCACTACAGCCAGAGCATGAGGACAACGTAGTTGTGATGGATGAAGAGGATCCCACCTCAGTTGATGGGCAAGCCAAGATCGAAGCTGCGAAGAAAGCCAAAGCTGACAAAGAGGCAGCAGCAGCAGCAGCTAGGCCAAAGAGCTTTGGAGAACAGATTCTTGAAGCAACCCAGAGAATTGAACAACGCCTGGCCAGCATTGAGCAATCTCAGGAGAGCCTTGAGAGGATTGTCGAGGACAAGATCCACGCTCTAGACGTGAAGCTGACTGAGATTCAGGTGTCTGTCAACAAGCTTGAGGCAGACATGGAGGAGACTAGGCAGGAGAGAGCAGAGCTTATGCAGGATGATCTAGTCCAGGACTCTCATCGCCAGACTGCTCAGGTTCCCAGAGGATCCAGATCTGCAGCTATCCCAGTGACAGACTCCAGGGCTACCACTTCAGCACCAGCTACAGCTCCAGCAGTTCCTACAGCTCCAGCATCCACTCCTCCACCGCAGACATCAGCAGAGGTCTTCGCAGATGCAGCTATCTCTACACCGACATCGACCCAGACGGGAGCAGCCAGCCGAGCCCGCAGTGACGTTTAGCTCTATACCTTTTCGAACTTTTTGGTAACTTGTTGCCAAAGGGGGAGAAATTGTTATAGATCATAGGGCTTCGAGAGAGAGAGAGTGCTCTTTCGTCTTTTCGTTCTTTTGCCGGTTTTCCTTGAGATACATTGGTTTCTTTTGGTTCCAGATACTTTATGTGTGCTTGCTACTACGTTTGATGCTACCTTAATGAGTGCTTAGCCATACTATGCTTTAATGTGTGCTTATTGCTTATCCTATGCTATTTCTTATTGTATGGCTATTTACTCTTGTCTTGGTGATTAAGTGCATGTTATTCATTCTTATCATTTTGTGCGCTCCACCAAGATGTATGTGACATGGAAGAGTGACCCATAATCCTAATCGATTGTGCATTTGCATTCAAACGCAAATTTTAAATAATGCACAAATTTAGGGGGAGCTCTTGTTTATCACATACTTCTCAAAGCGACGATATTATTCATTGATTATATCTTTTGTCGAAGCTTTGATCTATATGTTGTCATCAATTACCAAAAAGGGGGAGATTGAAAGTGCAACTAATCCCCGGGTGGTTTTGGTAATTAATAACAACATATATATCATTGAACTAATATTATCTTGAGAATCATTTCAGAGAAGTTCGATGATATGGGTATGGAAATTTCTGAAGAAGTGGACCCCTCAAAATGCTAAGACAAGCATTGGCAAAAGCTCAAGACTCCATTTTTGGTTTAGTGATCAAAGATCACATTGAGTCCATAGGAAAAGCCAATACTATTAAAAGGGGATGAGGTTGTGTTAATGTTCTTGTTGCTCAAGTGCTTGGTGATCTAACTCCCTCAACTATCAGCACTATTCACTACTTAACACACACACCCATAAGTAATCTCGGTCAAACCAACTCTATCTCACCGAGATGAAGTTATCTCTACAAACCCTAACATCTCGGTCACACCGATTTATCCAACTCAGTCCCACCGAGATGAACCTCTTCAGTTGTTTCTCCAAACCCTAGCTTCTCGGTCAAACCGATTCTGAGTTTCGGTCTCACCGAAAAAGGGCTGCCAACCTTCTGTGATCAGTTGACATCAATTCGGAATATCCGAGTTTATATTTTCGGTCTCACCGAAATGGCAAACCCTAACCTTTGACTCACTTCGGTCTCACCGAGATGGTATTTTCGGTCCCACCGAAAATCCCAACGTTCACTATATTTGAACTTTCGGTCTGACCGAGTTTTCACTTCGGTCTGACCGAGATTGGTCAAATGTGTGTGTAACGGTTGGATTTTGTGTGGAGGCTATATATACCCCTCCACCCCCTCCTCATTCGTGAGGAGAGCCATCAGAAAGTACTACCATTCCTACCATACACTTTCTGAGAAGTGAACCACCTACCCTTGTGTTGAGATCAAGCCATTCCATTCCTACCATATGAAACTTGATCTCTAGCCTTCCCAAGTTGCTTTCCACTCAAATCTTTCTTCCACCACAGCCATATCAGTGAGGAGAGTTGAGTGTTGGGGAGTTTATCACTTGAAGCACAAGAGCAAGGAGTTCATCATCATCAACACCGTCTATTACCTTTTGGGGGGTGGTGCCTCCTAGATTGGTTAGGTGTCGCTTGGGAGCCTCCGTCTTGATGATGTGGAGTTGAACCAAGAAGTTTGTAAGGGCAAGGAGATCGCCTACTTCGTGAAGATCTACCCCGAGTAAGGCTAGTCCTCCGTGGGCGTAGGCCGTGATGGAATAGACAAGGTTGCTTCTTCGTGGACGCTTCGTGGGTGGAGCCCTCCGTGGACTCGCGCAGCCGTTACCCTCCGTGGGTTGAAGTCTCCATCAACGTGGATGTACGATAGCACCACCTATCGGAACCACGACAAAAATCTCCGTGTCACCAAACTGCGTTTGATCTTCTCCATCTCCTTTTTACATGTGCAATTTACTTTCCGCTGCATATACTCTAGAATTGCATGTGTAGGGTGTTACTTGAATTGATCTTGTTTGTGAAACTGCCAAAAACTTTGCATGATCTAAAGGCAGATTTTTTATATTGTCAAGTAGTCTAATCACCCCCCCTCTAGACCTACTTTCGATCCTACAGATTTTGATGCAAAGGATTAAAAAATGGCAGCTTATCGCAATGTGTCGTGGAAATAACACGGCAGATGTCCGGTTTAACGGACTTGATGATGGAACCATCGCACAGGTTAGCTTGAAGGGTTTAAAAGCACACAAAGAACACAACGGGTTTATACTAGTTCGGCCCCTTCGATGAAGGTAAAAGCCTACGTCTAGTTTGGTTTGGTATTGCTTGGGCGTCGATGAACAGGGAGCGGATCGCTTGCCTGTGCCTCGACGGGTTGTTTCTTGCTTGTCCTCGAACCGTCGCCGGGTCGTCCCTTTATATAGAGGCGACGCCCGGTCCGGTTTATAGAGTCCCGAGGCCGGCTCATACTCGTGTCCGCCTCGGTCTCTGCTCTTTCTTCCTTATCTCTCAAGTTACATGATCAGGCGGTTTACAAACCATAACTCTATACATGGGCCCTAAGATCTCATGGGCCGTAGCCTTTACTAAATATTACAATCACACAAATTTATAATATCCGGTTTACACTAGCCGGTTCATACCTGCTAGTAATATCCCTGACATTAGGCCCCAGAATGATCTGAACTTGTTCACATCAATCTTCCCAGTCTTGCATAATCTTCCGTCTTGTGTCTTCTCATTTTTGTAAACCGGCCCTGACGTCATCCTCGAGAATCGCTTAATCTGACCGTGACATCACTTCCGCATTTAACGCACCCAGCTGTCTATCGGCTTTGTTTAAGGGTCGTCCCGAGAATCGAGGCGACAGAGGATCTTTATCCAATCTTTTGCCTCCTCAAATCCCGCACCTGTCGTTTCAGCTCTGCCTTTCTATAAATACCGCTGCTTCCATTCTTTACCTCCCTCCGTTCGTTCTTCTTCCTCCGTCGCCCGAACTTAAGACTCCATCGTCGCCCCTGAGCTCGAATCGCCTCCGTCGTCCGCCGAATCCAAGTCTTCGCCGGCCGCTGCATCGACCTGAGTGTGACCAGAGAAAACTCCGCCGCCACTTCTCAGGTACCCCATCTTCTTTGCCGTAGATCTAAAGCTCTAAAGCTCTTCTCGCACCTCCACCATTAAAACCTCAATGAAAGCTTCATCTTGTTCATCTTACGGACCAAGTTCTCAGTAATTTTTACATTTGGATCTTGCCTTTAAATCTTGCCTCTATTCCGCTGCGGTATGCTTTAGATCTCGTCATTTATGCTCAACTGTAGATTTATCCGCTCTGTATAGGACCCTTGTAGTTCTTCCCGTAATATCCTTGCACATGTTTTTCTTTCCCTGGGTGCTCAGATCTGTTTTACTTTAGCTGTCTGTGAAAACCTGTTTCTCCTCCTTTGTAGATCTGTTAAGTATGCTCCGGTTTAAACTGTCATACTCTAGTTCTGTAAAAAAATTAAAGACGAATGCGACAATTTAGCTCTTTCTCTTTTGTTGTCATGAATCGGTAGCAACACAGTTCCCTGTTTATTACCGGGTTTAACCATATCATTAGTCCCTTGTCTAAACCGTAGCGTGATCCTTGCATATGTCTTCCGGTTTATACCACTGTACTTGAATAATCCGGTTTTACACTTTACCCTTTCAGCACTTGCTCTTCTGTCGCTATGGCCAAACAGTTTGTTTCTTGCAACTGGGTTCCTTCCACTATTAGGGAAGAAGATTTAGCCAAAGCTATGTCAATTGGCACTTTAGGCCCTCAATCCGTTTTAAAGTGGCGGGCTCCAGGAGATGAATGTCCTCCTACTCCCAAAGAGGGGGAAATTATTGTCTTTTTTTATCACATTGCTCAAGGCTTTACTCCTCCTGGTTCAAAGTTCTTCCGGGATGTGCTTGCCGCCTTCCAACTCTGTTTCCAGCATCTGTGATTTTCAAGTTTTTTCCGAGGTGTACTTGCAAGAAGAGCCGTTTGTCGATCTGTTCCGGGACTTCTTTCACCTGAACCGACGCACTGAGTTCACCAGCGGTCCTCATCAAGAACTGGGCGGGGTCAGTATTCAGAAAAGGACAGACGCGGTCTTTCCTCATGCCGCTCTCCATACACACCCTAAGGACAGGAATAAATCTTGGTTTTACTGTATTGATACTTCACCCGAGGGGGAAAATCCATTGCCGGGTTATCGCGAGCACCATCTTCCGGAGGATCACCCTTTGCCGCAGCGCCTCAGCTCCTCAGAGCGGGCCCGGTTTGCTTCTCAGCTTGCCAGGCTAAAGGCCTTTATGGCCAATGGTTTAACCGGGGTCGATTTTACACGCTGCTGGCTCTCTTGGAGTATCCTTCCTTTGAGCCGGCGTCCAAGCTTGATGTGTAGATATTCTGGTAAACCGGATGATCCTCAGCGGTTTTCCAAGGAAAAACTTTCTGAGTCGGAAGTTATTGAATCGGCCAAGAAAATGCTCAATGTCTCCTTAGACGAATGCAGCCAAACCGGGTTGGCTCCGTACTACAGGAAAAACAAACTGCCCGCAGTAAGTTTTACTCTTTGTCATGTATTTGTAATTTGTTCCTTTAAACCGTTCTTTCAAATATCTTTCTTCTTTTGAACAGGCTGATGATCCCTTTTGGAAGAGGAAACCTCAGGAGAAAACCGGAAAACAGGCACGCCGGAAAACCTTTGCTACCAAGAAGAGAAAAGCGGCTGGTGGCTCCAGTTCTCATGCTGAGGATGACGATCCGGACTCTGAGGTATGAATTAATCCGGCTTTGACTTGTTCACTTTTACCCATATCTGTATTTAATGGTAACTTTTCACAGGAGTTGGCTGAAGGAGATAAACCGGCTGAAATTGAGGTAACTATCCTTTCTTCCAATTCAGAACTACTTCCACAAAAAAGTCGTCGGACAGTCCGGAAATATCAGTTTTCTCACCCTTATGCTCAATTGGATCCTAATTTTCTTTTGAAGAAACAGCAACATGAAGCCCTTCGCCGGACCACGTTCCATAGCGGTCTTGCAGTGGAATCATCCGGAATAGCTCTTACTCCGGCTCGAAGGCGCCGCTCTGAGGTTATACTTTCTCCAACCCTCCTTCATCCCAAGGCCGGGCTTATACGCAAACCTCTTAAACCGTCTGACCCTGATTATCAGGATACTCCGTTATCTTCTTCCGGTGAATCCACTGCCACACAACTTCCACCCCTGAAAACTGTCCCAGGGTAAGTCTTTTTATTTTATCCGGTTTATGATTGCACTTTGCTTTACAGTTCTAACTTGTTTTTCCAACTTCCTTCAGCAAGCCAAAACCTAGCAAAAAACCAAAAGCCAACCAACCAACTGCTGAGACTACCGTTGATGATCCGACGGCTGATCTGAACTCAACTATCCCTCGGGAAGGCGAACCCACAATTCCACTTGAAGATCCTACTCCTACAGATCACACTACTATGCCTGAGAATCCCAATGCTGAGGATGTTCATGAACCAGCAAGTCCTGCTCGGGCCAATTCTCCTCGGGCCAATCCAGCTTCTGCTAGCCCGGTTCATACTGCGACCCCACCACCAACAACTGCTTCTCCGGAGGTTGAAATAACTTACACAGCTTACACCGCTCCTGCTAAGCCCACTGTCTTAGCCAAACATACGGCTAAAGCGGAGAAGCTGCATCAAGAAAAGGGTAAATTGTGTACCGAGCTATCTTGCTTTGCTGACATGAGTACCCAGGAGCTCTATTCCGGGTTCTTGAACCGGCTCCACACTGGTCGAGACTATGAAGCAGGCTTGATTAACATGATGAAGGACAAGTATGAGGTAATCTTCTTTTGAATTTCAATGTACTTCTGTCTATACCGTATCAGCCCCCAAGTTCTGGTTTAGCTATGTTTAGAAGGTGAACCGGTACTTCCTGATTAATCAAATGATCTTACATTAGCCCCCAAGTGCCAGGGGCATAACTCGGTTTATGTGCCTGGGACTTGCCTGACTTTTCCTTTGATACTTCAATTATCCATTAGTCCCCAAGTGTCAGGTAGACAACTTGTTTGTGTGCTTGAGACTTGTCTTTAAATTGCTATTATTTGACACTTCAACTGCCCATTAGCCCCCAAGTGTCAAGTAGACAACTTGTTGTGTGCTTGAGACTTGTTCTGACTTTTGCTTTCCTTTGACTTGATTTTCTTTGCAGGCTGATTTGAGCCGGAGGGCAGAAGAAATTACTGAACTCCGGAGCAGGCTTGCTGAAACGGAATCTGCTGCTTCTAAGGCCAAAAAAGACTTGGTGTTGAGCTTGAAGACTGCTGAACAACTGAAGAAATTCTTTGAAGAAGAACAGACCTCCTTTGAAGTTCGGAATAAGGATTTAGAAAAAAGGGCTAAGGATGCTGAAGAAGCCCTTAATCCGGTGACTGAAGAGTTAATCGGTTTAAAGCGGCAAATTGAATTGATGACTTCTTCTGTCTTTGGTAAATACTTAATCTGTATTCCTGCTTTCATTCTTGCGATTCTTCAATCTGTTCCGGTTTAACTGTGATATTCATATGCAGGGCGCCGTGTCACCCATCTTGGGGATGACTTACGGAAAAAACTCAAGGCTTGCTATACTTTGGTCGAGCAGCTGTATTCCGGCGCTCAAAGGATCATAAGTGCAACATCGTTCAATAAACCGGCCCCAACCACTATCCAAGGCACATTAGAGAAGCTGACTGTCTTGCCAGTGCGCTTAGAGGAAGTGAAAAAATCTGCTGCTCGAGCCGGTTCTCTCATGGCGCTTACCAGAGCTAAAGCTTGGGTCCCGGATTTTGATCCGGAAGAAGCCTTGAGTGGGTATCCTGACACTAAAGAAGACGGCTCAGCTTTTACTGCAAAGGATCTCCATGCCTTGACGAAGGAGATGAGTCCTCTCGCCAGCAAACTTGCGGCCGAATCAGATTTATCCAGGTATCATCCGGGGTATGATTTACAGAACGAGCGGGTGGAGCGGCTGTTTTATGATACCGTCAATCTAATCCCACCAGTACGCCCTCATACCTTCGACCCAGATATTGATCCGTCTGAACTCATCAATGAAGAGATGTACTTTCGTGTCTTAACGAAAATCGATTGGTGCGTCCCCGACTTCCAGCCGCTTCAAGAAGAGGAGGAGACTCCGGACCAAGCTGATGCCCAGCCATCGCAGCAGGAGGGAGCGTAGTTCATAACATGTCTTTGTAATTGCAGTCTCATTTTGACGAACAATCTTTAATCCGCCAGGCTTGCTATGCCTTGTAATAGGATAGCTGAAAACATTGTCCGCTTTAATCCGGGTACTCCGGCTTCTTGTTTTGATATTGCCAATTTGGTCTGATATGGATTATCTTACATATCATCTGTTCCTGCATAGATAATATTGAAAATATGTCCTAGCGGTTTTTACCGCCGGACCAATTAAATTGATCTCATAACATATATCGAACAAGTATTTTGTTTGCACCAAAAAATAACTTCATACCTGACATCAAGCGTACTTGATATTTTTAATCCGGTTGAATTTAAAAAATTTCTGATGGAAACCTTGATAGACCCAATACTGATCCTGGGTTTGATAAAAAACGAACGGTTTATAGCACGCTGAAACTTTGTCCAGAAATTTGTAGTTTATACTTGGCTTTTGCCTGATGGATGATCCGGGTTCTAATGAGCACCGGTTTGTCTCATGCTGGTATTCATGACCCAGACTTTTAACTTTATAGATATGTGGTAAACTTCTGGAGCTGTTCCACTCCGGTTTAGAGAATCATAAAACATAAACACCAGAAATGCAAGTTTTGCAAATAAGACCATGTAGTCGAGGCTTTTTACGAGATGCCAGGCTCAAAGCAAGGTTCAGCCAATCAATGGAATGGACTTACCATCCAAAGGGCCGGTCGATGGATGCGGGTACCATCCATAGGAACCATAAGAAAAACTTTAGCCAATCACTGGATGGCTGTCGCCTGTCCAGAGGGCCTCCATGGTTCCATGGAACCATAGGTAAAACTTTAGCCAATCACTGGATGGTTGTCACCTATCCAGAGGGCCTCCATGGTTCCAAAGAACCATAGGTAAATCTTTAGCCAATCACTGGATGGTTGTCACCTATCCAGAGGGCCTCCATGGTTCCATAGAACCATAGGTAAATATTTAGCCAATCACTGGATGGCTGTCGCCTGTCCAGAGGGCCTCCATGGTTCCATAGAACCATAGGTAAATCTTTAGCCAATCATTGGATGGCTGTCGCATGTCCAGAGGGCCTCCATGGTCCCATAGAACCATAGGTAAATCTTTAGCCAATCACCGGATGGTTGTCGCCTGTCCAGAAGGCCTCCATGGTTCCATAGAACCATAGGTAAATCTTTAGCCAATCACTGGATGGCTGTCGCCTGTCCAGAGGGCCTTCATGGTTCCATAGAACCATAGGTAAAACTTTAGCCAATCACTGGATGGCTGTCGCCTGTCCAGAGGGCCTCCATCAATTGTCCTCTTTGGTCCTGATACGACCTTATGCTTGAAAAAAGGTCTTCAGTGAACTATTGCTCCTGAGTGCCTATGCTCTGCAAAATCAGTTTAAACCGATCGATTTGTTTGAAATATGACATATGATAATATATGTATGGTTGTCCCCATAAGATATTTGTATTGGAAAAAAGCTGAGCCCCGGTTTACCGAGGGTGCCGGTTTATTCATTAATCATAATATGTACATAGGATACAGTGGAGCTCATGGCTCAGGTATAGTAGGGCCGCAAGAGGGCGATGTTCCACGGTCTCTTTGTCTCCTCTTCCGATATTCGTGAGTCCTTGTGTTCTCGAACGTCCACCAGGTAATATGAACCGTTGTGCAGATTCTTGCTGACCACAAAGGGCCCTTCCCAAGGCGGGGATAGCTTGTGCATATCTGTTTGATCTTGGATGAGCCAGAGTACTAAGTCTCCCTCCTGGAATGTCCTGCTCTTGATCCGGCGGCTGTGATACCTGCGCAAGTCTTGTTGATAAATCGCAGACCGTGCTGCTTCTATATCACGCTCTTCATCCAGCCGGTCTAAACTGTCTTGTCTTGCGTGCTCGTTGGCCGCTTCAACATAGGCCATCACCCTTGGTGAATCATGACGGATATCGCTTGGAAGGACCGCTTCAGCACCATATACCATAAAGAAAGGTGTGTAACATGTGGACCGGTTTGGTGTAGTATTGATACTCCAAAGGACAGACGGTAACTCCTCAACCCAACATCCCGGGGTTCTTTGCAAGGGAGTCATAAGCCGGGGCTTGATACCTCGCAAAATCTCCTGGTTTGCTCTTTCAGCCTGACCATTGGTTTGAGGGTGGGCCACAGAAGATACATCTAGGCGAATATGTTCTCGTTGACAAAATTCTTCCATCTCACCCTTAGATAAATTGGTGCCGTTGTCTGTGATGATGCTGTGTGGAAAGCCAAACTGGAAAATTACCTTTTTGATGAATTTGACTGTTGTGGCTGCATCACACTTGCTCACAGGCTCTGCCTCAATCCATTTTGTAAACTTATCCACCGCCACAAGTAGATGAGTTTTCTGATCTTGGGATCGCTTAAAGGGTCCAACCATATCAAGCCCCCAAGTCGCAAACGGCCAGGTTATTGGTATCATCCAGAGCTCCTGTGCCAGAACAAGAGCACATCGCGAAAACTTCTGACAAGCATCACACTTCCGGACTAGATCCGCCGCATCAGCATGAGCTGTTAACCAATAGAACCCATGTCGAAAAGCTTTAGCCACCAATGATTTTGAACCAGCATGATGACCACAATCCCCTTCATGGATCTCGCGAAGAATCTCACAACCTTCCTCAGCTGATACACACCGCTGAGATGCTCCAGAGACGCTGCGATGATGAAGTTCCCCGTTTGCAATTGTCATGGACTTAGAACGCCGGACTATCTGTCGTGCCTCTATCTCGTCGTCCGGTAGCTCTCCTCGGCTTAGATATGCCAAATAGGGCAGCGTCCAATCCGGAGTAACATGAAGTGCTGCAACTAGCTGTGCCTCTAGATCAGGAACAGCCAGGTCTTCCTATGATGGTACTTGTACTGATGGACTGTGCAGCTCATCCAGAAAAGTATTTGGTGGCACCGGTTTACGTTGAGAACCCAGCCGGCTTAAAGCATCAGCCGCTTCATTCATTCGCCGGTCTATGTGGTCCACTTGATACCCTTTAAAATATCCAGCAACTGCTTCCACTTCTCGTCTGTATGCTGCCATGAGAGGATCTCTCGAATCCCACTTGCCTGAAACTTGCTGCGCCACCAAATCTGAATCGCCGAAACACTTGACTCGGCTTAAGTTCATCTCCTTTGCCATCCGTAAGCCATGAAGTAACGCTTCATATTCCGCTGCATTATTAGTACAAGGAAACAATAAACGGAGGACGTAACAAAACTTATGACCTCGCGGGGAAGTTAAGACAACTCCAGCCCCCGAGCCTTCTAACTGTCTTGAACCGTCAAAATGAATCGTCTAGTATGTAAGATCTGGCTTCTCCTCAGGTATTTGTAATTCTGTCCAATCATTGATGAAATCCACCAATGCCTGAGACTTGATAGCGGTGCGTGGCACATATTTCAACTCATGTGGGCTGAGCTCAATGGCCCACTTCGCCACTCTACCCGTAGCTTCCATGTTCTGGATTATATCCCCCAATGGTGCTGAAGTGACAACAGTTATTGGATGGCCTTGGAAATAGTGCTTCAACTTCCGGTTTGCCATGAACACACCTTACACCAACTTCTGCCAATGTGGGTACCTTTGTTTGGACTCGATGAGTACTTCACTGACGTAATAAACCGGATGCTGAACCGGATATTCTTTCCCTGCTTCCTTACGTTCGACCACGATCGCCACACTAACTGCCCGTGCGTTAGCGGCGACATATAACAGCAAAGGTTCATTATCAACAGGGGCAGCCAGGACCGGTGGCCTCGCTAGCTGTCGCTTTAAATCCTCAAACGCAGTATTTGCCTCATCACTCCATATAAACCGATCCGTCTTTCTCAGCATCTGATAAAGCGGAATCGCCTTCTCCCCCAAACGACTAATGAACCGGCTCAATGCTGTAATCCGGCCAGCGATACGCTGAACATCATTAATGCAAGCCGGTTTGGTTAAAGATGTGATTGCCTTGATTTTCTCCGGATTAGCTTCTATTCCTCTATTCGACACCAAAAATCCCAGGAGCTTGCCTGCCAGAACACCAAAAGCACATTTCTCCGGATTAAGCATCATCTTATAAGCCCGAAGATTGTCAAAGGTCTCCTTGAGGTCCTCTATCAGCGTCTCCTCCTTTCTTGACTTCACCACGATATCATCCACATAAGCATGAACATTTCTCCCTATCTGCCCCTTAAGACAGTTCTGTAGGCAACGCTGATAGGTTGCTTGGGCACTCTTGAGCCCAAAAGGCATAGATACATAGCAAAAAGCACCAAAGGGAGTTATGAAAGCTGTCTTCTCCTGGACCTTAACTGCCATCTTGATCTGGTGGTATCCTGAGTATGCATCCAAAAAACTTAGCCGCTCACATCCCGCTGTAGCATCGATGATCTGATCAATGTGAGGGAGAGCAAAAGGATCAGTTGGACAAGCTTTATTGAGGTCTGTGTAGTCCACACACATTCTCCATTTCCCATTCTTTTTTAACACCAGCACCGGATTAGCCAACCACTCTGGGTGAAAAACTTCCACTATGAATCCTGCAGCCAAAAGCCTGGCCACCTCTTCTCCTATAGCCTTGCGCCTCTCTTCGTTGAAGCGGCGCAGATACTGCTTGACCGGTTTGAATTTCGGATCAATATTAAGACTGTGCTCAGCGAGTTCCCTCGGTATACCTGGCATGTCAGAAGGTTTCCATGCAAAGATATCCCGGTTCTCACGGATGAACTTGATGAGCGCGCTTTCCTATTTGGGATCAAGGTTAGCGCAGATAGTGAACTGCTTGGATGAATCGCCTGGCACAAAATCAACTTGCTTGGTCTCCTCTGCCGATTTAAATTTCAACGCCGGATCATGCTCCGTAGTCGGCTTCTTCAACGGGGTCATATCAGCCGGATCAACATTATCCTTATAAAATTTCAACTCCTCTGTAGCACATACTGCCTCCGCGTAAGAAGCGTCTCCCTCTTCACACTCCAACGCAATCTTGCGACTTCCATGGACCGTGATTGTGCCCTTGTGACCCGGCATCTTGAGCTGCAGGTAAACATAACACAGCCTGGCCATAAACTTGGCATAAACCGTCCTCCAGAACAGAGCATGATAAGGGCTCCGGATCTTGACGACTTCGAAAGTTATCATCTCTGACCTGGAATCATGCTCATCTCCAAAGGTAACTTGTAAGTCAATTTTCTCAACTGGATAAGCTGACTTACCTGGAACCACCCCATGGAATACCGTGTTTGACTGCCTTAGCTTCTTATCCGTCAGGCCCATACGATGGAAGGTCTCATAATACAAGATATTGATGCTCCTACCGCCGTCCATAAGAACTTTAGTGAACTTATAGCCACTCACCTGTGGTGCTACCACCAAGGCCAAGTGGCCCGGATTATCCACCCGCATCGGGTGATCCTCCCTACTCCAGATGATGGGCTGCTCTGACCAGCGCAGGAACTGTGGCGTCGCCGGTTCAACCGCGTGGACCGCCCGCTTTAAAACCTTTTGATCTTGTTTACACAAACTCGTGGTGAACACATGATATTGCCCACTACTTAGCTCCTTCGGATTGCTCTGATATCCGGATTGCTGCTGCTGTTGCTGACGCTGCTGATTACCTTGGTTGTTGTGATTATTTTGGCCCGGCTGTTGGCTGCCTTGGTTATTGTAACCACCCTGACCATGCGGCTGATTGCCTTGGTTATTATAACCACCTTGACCATATTGATTACTGGCCCGGCCATGATAACCACTGTTATTGCCCCGATATCCTGATCCGGAGCTGTTCCCCTGATGACCCGGACCATAGAACCCCGGGCCTGAACCACCATTAGGAGGCCTGTCATTAGAATTGAAGCGGCCCATTATGGCTTTCATCAAGGGCCTGCATTCTCCTATAATGTGTTTCACTGGTCGTCCCCTTGTGCTATGCTTCAGACAAGGCTGACTTAACTCCTGGTCTCGACTAACATCCCCTCCGCCGGTTTGTGGGGGTGGTTTGCCTCTATTGCGCTGGAAACCCTCTTGAACTTGGGTATTGGCCACGAAATCGGAGCCACCCTCTGCCTTTCGTTTGCCTAGGAAACTGGTACTAGCCGGGTTAATCTGCGCCGGTTTACCAGGCTTATTGACCTTCCCGGCTTTGTCTCCTTCCGCTTCACGATATTTGTTGTTGTCGGAGTCCCCGTACTTCACCAGAGCGCTCATGAGAGTCCCCATGTCATTACAATGCCTTTTAAGCCATCCCAGTTTTAACTTGAGAGACTCAAACCGGCAGTTGTTTTCTAATGTTACTATTGCCGTACTGGGATTGATACCATTCGAAGAATGCAAGATCTCTGATACTCGCCGCACCCATGCACTTGTAGATTCCTGTTCTCCTTGCACACAGGCTGCTAGATCCACTATTGACATCGGCTGCTTGCACATATCTTTGAAATTTTTGATAAACTGGCGACGTAGCTCTCCCCATGACCCGATGGAATTAGGAGGTAAACCCTTTAGCCAGGTTCGGGCTGTACCTTCAAGCATCATAGTAAAGTACTTTGCACAAGCCGCTTCATCTACATCCAGCATCTCCATGGCCATCTCGTAACTCTCAACCCAAGCTTCTGGAGCCAAATCCGCTGTGTAGTTAGGCACTTTACGCGGACCTTCGAAATCCTTGGGCAGCTTCACGCTCCGTAAAGCGGGGATAAGACATTGCACCCCAAAGGAACTCGTTGTGATTCCTGTCTTTGCTGTGGTTGTATGAACCGGCGTCGTTTGACGGACCTCCTCCCGGGCTACCGATCTGACCCGGTTTGCATCCTGAGCCTGTGCGTCCCCGCCTGCCGGGTTATATCGTCTGTGACGGTGTCGCCTGCGTTCACTGCTAGATACTTCCGGTTCCTCCCAATGCCTAGTGTAACTCCGGCTGGGACGTGGTGTTGAATGTAGCCTCTCCCTGCTATGAGAATATGCTTGCTGTTGTACTAACGCCGTATTAAGAAGATCCTTGACCCTACGTGCCTCCAATGCCACCGGAGACGTCCCCTCAATGGGTAAAGCGACCAAGCGCGAAGCAGCAGCAATGATATTGTCCAAAGGATTCGAATAATGACCCGGAGGGGTAGGAACGTGAGGTGCAGATGTGATCCGTCGATCTTGCTCCGCAGTAGGCTGCTGAACCGGCTCATCCCTCGCTGGGGGTGCCCTCCGGTTTAAGGCTGGATCATTGCTAGTCCCCGCCCCTGGCGTCCTGAAAAGATCTAAACCGGCGGTAGACGAGACTGGTAATTCCGACTTCTTACTCCCTGTGCAGAGGCCTGCTCCATCCTTAGATGAAAGGCCTGATCATTCAGCTCTGCATGCCTTATCGCTATCATAGCCTTCTCTGTTTTCAGATCTTCTCTTGCTTGATCAATCCGGCCCTTTAGCTGAAGGAGCTATGCATCATGTTGCGCCTTGTCTGCTGGAGCTACCTCTGCCATGGCTCGGGCCGTGAACTCCTCGACTAAGG
The DNA here is from genome assembly GCA_902687465.1 of Secale cereale. Taxonomy (NCBI): domain Eukaryota; kingdom Viridiplantae; phylum Streptophyta; class Magnoliopsida; order Poales; family Poaceae; genus Secale; species Secale cereale. Next base: position 137,532,142 of record LR738714.1, read on the forward strand.
TGGATAGAACGTCAGTGGGCGAGAGGGCCTGGCCACTCCCTCCTACACCAGCTTCTGCTGTCGCCCCGATCACCGTGGACGGTGGCGTAGGTTGTGAACCGGCCATAAAGACAGCCACCCGGTTTAGCGGGACAAAGGGGGCCGGAATACTGTCTTCGTCGGACTCACCCTCAGACCAGCCGTCCTGCAACTGATACAAAGACTCAGTCTCTCCGGATGAAGATTCCTCGTCGGAGTAGACAACTGTTTCGTCACCGGATTCCGATCCGTCCTCGGTTTGGACCCCGTGAACTGCTCCAACGAAAACGTGCTTCATGGTGGGCTGAATCCGGGCCGATCTCGCATGCTGAGCCGGCTCGACGATGTCGGGGAAGATGTCCGGCTCAGGTCCCGGTTCGCCGATCTTGCCGATGAAGTCGTGGATGCCACCGAAGGGAACCCGGTACCCGTATTCGATTGAATCGGCCTCCGGTCCCCAACCTGCGTCATCGATGTAGATCCGGCCGCGGCGACTCTTGGTCATCCGGCCGACCGCGTAGCCCTTGAGTCCTTCGAAGCTGCCCTTCAAGAACTCGAAACCATTGTGCGGAGGCCCCACGGTGGGCGCCAACTGTCGTGGAAATAACACGGCAGATGTCCGGTTTAACGGACTTGATGATGGAACCATCGCACAGGTTAGCTTGAAGGGGTTAAAAGCACACAAAGAACACAGAGGGTTCATACTAGTTTGGCCCCTTCGATGAAGGTAAAAGCCTACGTCTAGTTTGGTTTGGTATTGCTTGGGCGTCGATGAACAGGGAGCGGGTCGCTTGCCTGTGCCTCGACGGGTTGTTTCTTGCTTGTCCTCGAACCGTCGCCGGGTCGTCCTTTTATATAGAGGCGACGCCCGGTTCGGTGTACAGAGTCCCGAGGCCGGCTCATACTCGTGTCCGCCTCGGTCTCTGCTCTTTCTTCCTTATCTCTCAAGTTACATGATCAGGCGGTTTACAAACCATAACTCTATACATGGGCCCTAAGATCTCATGGGCCGTAGACTTTACTAAATATTACAATCACACAATTTATAATATCCGGTTTACACTAGCCGGTTCATACCTGCTAGTAATATCCCTGACACAATGCCATATTGAAAATATCGGCCTCGATTTGAGGGACTGGAATTCCATCACGTAGCCCGGGATAATAACCAGGCTGTTGATGTACTCGCTCGCATGGGAGCTAAACGCGACCCCGTCCTACCGAACACATTTGTCGAACGATTGTTTAAGCCATCAGTAACATGGGAGGACACGAGCCGTGATACAAATTCGGATCTGAACACACCCCCAGCCGAACTTAATCACGATGTCATCAGAGATCCAAGCATGGATATAACTCCTTCGGCTCACGAGATCATGGCTGTCATAGCCCCCTGGACAGAGCCTTTCCTAGCCTACCTTAATAGGCAGGAACTCCCCGATGACCAAAATGAGGCTCACCGCATAGTTCGGCGTTCTAAAGCCTACAAAGTTCACGAAGGTGAACTATACAAGAAAATCACAACTGTTATTCTCCAAAGGTGCATCTCAGAAGAGGAGGGAAGGCAAATTCTCACTGAAATACATGCTGGAATGGGCGGTCACCATGCCGCAGCAAGGGCGCTCAAAGGCAAAGCTTTTCGCGCTGGCTTTTACTGGCCTACTGCCCGAGCAGATGCCCAAACCTTAGTCCAACATTGCGTTGGCTGCCAGCTCTTTGCAAATCAAAGTCACATGCCTCCCACCACACTGAGAACAATCCCCATTACCTGGCCTTTTGCGGTCTGGGGGCTTGATATGGTCGGACCCCTTAAAGGGGGAAGTCATAAAAGAAAATACTTACTGGTGATGGTAGACAAATTCGCTAACTAGATAGAAGCCAAGCCAATAAAAACAGCTGAAGCAGGGCCTGTGAGAGATTTTATATCCAGCGTAGTACACCATTATCGTGTCCCGCACAGTTCATCACAGATAATGGCTCCAATTTCACAGCTGACGAGGTAAAAAATTGGTGCGCAAAGTTGGGTATAAAACTCAACTACGCTTCCGTATACCATCCTTAAACAGATGGTCAGGTCGAAAGGGCCAATGGTCTGATTATGAGCGGCATTAAACCCAGACTAGTGCGGTCCCTACGGGAGTATGATAAATACTGGGTAGAAGAGCTTGACTCCGTACTCTGGGGGCTGCGGACCACTCCCAATCGTACGACCGGATACACACCTTTTTCATGGTGTACGACGCAGAGGCTGTTCTGCCCTGCGACATTATTCATGACTCACCTAGAGTGCGCATGTACGAGGAAAGGGAAGCCGAGTTAGATTGGAAGGACGACCTAGATGGACTTGAAGAGGAGCGCGATACATCGCTAGCACGTTCCGCATTTTACCAACAACAGGCTAGGCGATACCAAAGCAGAGAAGTGCGGGCTAAGACATACAACGTCGGCGAACTCGTTTTGCGTCTCCCGGAGAAGAAAAAGGACAAGCTCAAGACAAAATGGGAGGGCCCCTTCATTATTGACGAAGTACTCACCGGTGGAGCTTATCGCCTTCGCAATGCACAGGACAACCGCCTTGAGCCAAACCCTTGGAATGCTCCCAGGTTCTGACGATTTTATGGATAGTTCGGTGCAATTTCTTCCTCTTTATAGGTTAGGTCTTGTCTTTTACTCTTTTTTTCTCTCCCTTTTTTCTCTTTACATTTTCTTGGCAAGTATTCGGCTCACCCGAACTGCCACATGACGAATATGTCCTCAAATATACCTGGGGGCTTCTTTAACGAAGCCCATTAATCAATAAAGCTTCTTGCTTAAAAATGTTGCCTCTTTTTACAGTCTATCCTTGCCATTATATGCATCAATATGACTTAAGTTCTGGCCAAGCTTGGTTGGCTGGCTCCTATGCTTACCCCTACATTTCTAATTGTTCGACTAGAGCGTAAAGGGAGCACCTCTGCGATTGTTACAACCGGGTAATCGGGATATGTACCTCAGACTTGGTGAGGCCGAAAGCTAGCGCTCTTAAGGGCATAATTGGTCGGCGGATACACGACACATCGCATTCTAAAGCGTATATTAACAATTACATGCGATGGCTTCCTACTATCCTTCTCATAGGATCGAAAGCCTAGGCCCGCATCTTTATGCACGCCGACCCAGGGAAAGGAACCCCTAATGGAACTATTCTCTCTGAAAGATGTTTCTTACATTAAATAGTAATATAACATAACTCCCCGAACTCATTTCGTCTGTTCAAGCAAGTATGACCGGAATGCCTGGTTTCCGCACATATCACGTGTGTCAGGGATATAACTACTAGGTATAAACCGCCCAGGGAGGGGCCGGTTTATGCCCGTAAGGAGTACTTCTATTGAAGCCCAGCGAGACATGGAGCATGGCGCTTTATTATAGAAGACTAGAGATCCAGGGCCCAAGAGGTATTAGGGCCCGTAAAGTATAAACCGCCATATGGCGTGTAAACTTGTATTGTAAGATAGGAAAGATAGAGACCGAGCCGGGCACGTTTATGAGCCGGCCTCGGGATTCTGTAAACCGGACCGGGCGTCATCCTGTGTATATAAAGGGATGACCCGGCGACGGTTCAAGGACTGAGAACAACAACTCGAGACACAGGCAAAGCGGATTCGCTCCCTGGTCATCGAAACCCTAGCAATACCACACCAAACTAGAAGTAGGCTTTTACCTTCATCGAAGGGGCCGAACTAGTATAAAAACACTTGCGTCCTTGTCCGCTTTAACCCCTTTAAGCTAACCCATAGTGATGGCTCCATGACTAAGTCCTTTTGCTAGGACATCTACCGTGACAAAACCACGACAGTTGGCGCCCACCGTGGGGCTATCGCACGATGGTTTCAAGTTCTTGAAGGGCAGCTTTGAAGGACTCAAGGGCTACGCAGTGGGCAGGATGACTAAGAGTCTTCGCGGCAAGATCTACATTGACGATGCAGGCTGGGGTCCCAAGGCCGATTCAATTGAGTACGGGTATCGGGTCCCCTTCGGCGGCATCCACGTTTTCATTGGCAAGATCGGCGAACCAGGCCCTGAGCCGGACATCTGCCCCAACATCGTCGAGTCGGATCAGCGTGCGAGACCTGCCCGGATTCGGCCCGCCATGAAGCATGTCTTCATGGGAGCGGTTCACGGGGCACAAGCTGAGGATGGATCGGAATCCGGTGGCCAGACCGTCGTTTATTCCTGCGACGAGTCATCCACTGGAGAGACCGAGTCTTTATATCTATTGTAGGATGGCCGGTCTGGGGGCTGTTCCGATGGTGACAGTATTCCGGACGCCCTTGATCCACCGAGCCAGGTCGCCATCTTCATGGTTGGATCACAATCTGTGCAACAATCTTCAACTGCGGCGGCGTTAACGTCCGACCCGGCGGCAACGGCGGTCGCTAGGGCAGGAGGCCCGGTTCAGCCACCGGCTCAAGTTCTGACCGCTTTAGTTGATACTTTGACAGCGCTACTAACCGCGGAGTTCGGCCAGGCCGAGAAGGTACAACACGACGCGGAAGTTCCCAAGGTGAGAGGCCAAATAGATCAAGCTAAGTTGGAGAATACTAGGATGATCGTAAGGCAGGCCGAGATAGATGCTCAGGCCTATCGGCTCCTGTTGGATCAGACTGCATCAAACGACGTAATGAGGAGAAGGCGCCAGTCTCGCATGCCGCCGTTTTACGAAGCAAGGAACCTCTTCAGTACGCCAGGAGCGGGAACCAGCAACCAGCCGGGGGTAAACCGGGGAGAGGTGCCTGGCACCGGGGCATCGGTCCAGCCACAGGCTGCATATCCAGCCCGTCAGGTCGTTCCATCACAGCATGCGCCAACATCTCCTGGTCACTACTCTAACCCTTTGGATAACATAGTTGCAGCCGCTTCACGATTGGCAGCCCTTCCCATTGAAGGGGGATCCCCTATAGCGGTGGAGGCATGGCGAGCTAGGGAGTTTCTGGAGACGGCTTTAACTTAGCAGTAGGCTTATTCTCACAACCGCGAGAGGATT
>LR738714.1:137537260-137691288 GCA_902687465.1 Secale cereale
CCCATGCCGAAGTTATAGCAGGCACCTGGAAGAACCAACCGTGTCAAGTAGTGCGCGGAATCGTAACCCACGGCGGAGGGATAACCCGGCGAGAGGAGGTGCAAACACTCAAGATGTGGTGGATCAGGGCAGACAACGCCGAGAGGCCGAATTATTAGCATAGTATGAAGCCCGTTAGCCTACGCCGGTTCGTCCATCTACCACGGTCGAGCCAGGGGTTACTTCCAGCTCCTTGGGAGTGCCGTCTCTCACGCCCGCTTTCCGCAATGTATGACTACCTAAGGACTTCAAAGGACCGCGCAAGGTGCCCAACTATACCGCGGATCTGTCCCTCGAAGCCTGGGTCGAAAGCTACGAGATGACAATGGAGATGCTGGATCTGGACGATGCAGCGTGTGCGAAATACCTCACCATGATGCTGGAGGGCACGACTCGTACCTGGTTAAAAGGCTTATCGCAGAACTCCATTGGATCATGGGCCGAGTTAAGACGCCGGTTTATCAATAACTTCAAGGATACATGCAAGCAGCCCATGTCCATTGTAGACTTGGCGGCCTGCGTTCAAGGGGAAAACAAATCAACAAGTCATTGGGTGCGCCGGGTGTCAGAGATCCTGCATTCCTCAGACCGCATCAATCCGGACACAATAGTGGTGACATTGGAAGGCAACTGCCTGTTTGAGCCTCTGAAGCTGAAGTTAGGGCGGCTCAAGCGTCACTGCAATGACATGGGAACATGCATGGGGGCCCTGGTGAAATATGCGGGTTCGGATAGTGCCAAATATCCAGAGTATGACTATGAGAAATAAGGAAAAGGAAAAAAGAATGCTAAAGCGCCACAGTCTAATCCGGCAAACCAGGGGTACAGTGGTAAGTGTAAGGCGGATAGCAGTTCAGATTTCGTAGCTAACACCAATGTGCAGGAGGATGGCCAGCGCCGTAAAGGTAGACTGCCCCCACGGGGCGGAGGAAAAAACATCAATCTGGAACGCCATATGAATGTGCCCTGCCCCATACACGACACGAAGGAAAAAACCAGCCACACACCTGTGGAAGGACTGCTTTATTATGAAGGAGTTCAGAAACAGGTTCCAATATGATCACGGACTGTCCAGCGGTTTAGGCCCCGGTTTTCATGGGCCGGATTATCAGGGTGGTGGTTCCGGTCCAGGGTTTCAAGGTAGCCAGGGTGGCCACAACAATCAGAACGGGCCTAACCAGCAAAACGGTCAGGGTGGTTATAATAATCAGGGCAATCATCAGCAACAACAACAATCAGGCTATCAGAGCAACCCGAAGCAGCTGAGTAGCGGGCAATATCATGTCTTCACCACAATCTTATGTAAACGTGATGAGAAGGTTTATAAGAGGGCAGTGCACTCTGTTGAATCGGCGGTGCCTCGTTATTTACGCTGGTCGGAACAGCCCATTGTATGGAGTCGAGAGGATCATCCGCCCCGGGTTGATAATTCGGGTCAACTGGCTCTTGTGGTGGCGCCTCAGATTGGGGGTTATAAGTTCACCAAGGTGCTCATGGACAGAGGGAGCAGCATCAATATTCTGTATTATGAGACTTTTCGTCGCATGGGGTTGACAGATAAGAAGCTCAGACAGTCCAACACTGTTTTTCATGGTGTGGTACCTGGTAAATCGACATATCCGGCCGGTTAGATAGACCTGGAGGTCACTATTGGAGATGAGCATGACTCGAGGTCGAAAACTTTGACCTTTGAAGTGGTAAAGATCAAGAGCCCGTACCACGCCTTGTTTGGGCGGACGGTTTATGCTAAGTTCATGGCGAGGCCTTGTTACGTTTATCTACAGCTCAAGATGTTAGGTCATAAAGGAACTATTACGGTCCATGGGAGCCGTAAGATTGCCTTGGAGTGCGAGGAAGGTGATGTAGCCTATGCTGAGGCGGTTTGTGCAACTAAGGAATTGAAATTTTACAAGGATAATGTTGATCTGGCAAACATGTCTCTGTTGAAGAAGCCAACTACAGAGCATGATCCGGCCTTGAAGTTCAAATCAGCTGATGAGACCAAGCAGGTTGACTTCGTTCCTGGCGATTCATCCAAGCAGTTTACTATCAGTGCTAACCTGGATCCGAAATAGGAAAGGGCGCTCATTGAGTTCATTCGTGAGAATCGGGACATCTTTGCATGGAAACCTTCTAACATGCCAGGTGTACCGAGGCAACTCAATGAGCACACTCTTAATGTTGATCCCAAGTTTAAACCGGTTAAACAGTTTCTCCGCCGCTTCAATGAAAAGAGACGCAAGGCTATCGGTGAAGAGGTAGCCAGGCTCTTGGCGGCAGGTTTTATAGTAGAGGTGTTTCATCCTGAGTGGTTGGCTAATCCGGTGCTGGTGCTTAAAAAGAATGGCACTTGGCGAATGTGTGTTGATTACATAGATCTGAACAAGGCTTGCCTAGCTGATCCTTTTGCGCTCCCCGTATTGATCAAATCATTGATGCTATGGCGGGTTGTGAGCGCTTAAGTTTTTTTGATGCATATTGCGGTTATCATCAGATCAAGATGGGAGTTAAGGACCAGGAGAAAACAGCCTTTATAACTCCCTTTGGAGCCTTCTGCTATGTATCCATGCCTTTTGGGCCCAAGAGTGCCCAGGCGACCTATCAGCATTGTGTGCAGAATTGTCTTCATAAACAGATTGGGCGGAACGTTCATGCATATGTGGATGACATTGTGGTAAAATCCAGGAAGGAAGAGACGTTGATAACTAACTTAAAGGAAACTTTTGATAACCTTCGGACTTATAAGATGATGCTTAACCCGGCGAAGTGTGTTTTTGGTGTACCAGCAGGCAAGCTCCTAGAGTTCTTGGTGTCAAATAGGGGAATTGAAGCTAATCCATAGAAAATCAAGGCTATTACTTCCTTGGCTAAACCTGCGTGCATTAACGGTGTCCAGCGCTTGGCGGGCCGCATTGCAGCACTGAGCCGGTTTATCAGCTATTTGGGAGAGAAGGCCATCCCGCTTTATCAGATGATGAAGAAGACAGACCGCTTTGTCTAGAGTGATGTTGCGGATGCTGCGTTTGAGGACTTAAAGAAGTAGTTGGCAGAGCCACCTATCTGGGCTGCACCAGTTGATAATGAGCCGATGTTGTTATATGTGGCAGCTAATGCCCGAGCAGTAAGCGTTGCCATTGTGGTGGAGCGCAAGGAGGCGGGAAAAGAATATCCGGTTCAAAGGCCGGTTTACTATATCAGTGAGGTACTTATTGAGTCAAAGCAGAGATACCCGCATTGGCAGAAATTGGTATATGGAGTCTTCATGGCAAACCGGAAGCTTAAGTAGTATTTTCAAGGCCATCCAATCACTATGGTCAATTCTGCCCCTCTGGGAGATATAATCCAAAACAGAGAAGCAACTGGTCGGGTTGACAAGTGGGCCATTGAACTTAGTCCTCACGGGCTGAAATATGTGCCTCGCACCGCAATCGAATCTCAAGCACTGGTGGACTTCATCAACGATTGGACGGAGTTGCAAGCACCGGAGGAAAAACTGGATCATACGTACAGGACTATTCACTTTGATGGATCAAGACAATTGGAGGGATCGGGGGTTGGAGTCATATTAACTTCCCCACGAGGTGATAAGTTCTGTTATGTCCTCCATTTAATGTTCCCTTGTACTAACAATGCAGCTGAATATGAAGCTCTCCTCCACGGTCTGTGAATGGCTAAGGAGATGAATTTAAGCCGAGTTAAATGTTTCTGTGACTCGGACCTGGTGGCCCAACAAGTATCTGGTACATGGGATTCCAAGGACCCGCTCATGGCAGCATATCGTCGAGAGGTGGACGCTGTCGCTGGACACTTCAAGGGGTACCAGGTGTTTCATGTGGACCGGCGAAAGAATGAAGCGGCCGACGCATTAAGCCGTCTCAGCTCCCAGCGTAAACCGGTTCCACCTAATGTCTTCCTGGACGTATTGCATAATCCATCGGTGAAATTACCTTCAGAAGAGGATTTGGCTGTTCCTGATCCGGAAGCTCATATGGTGGCCGCGCTTCATGTTATTTTGGATTGGAAAGTCCCTTATCTGGCGTACATGAACTGAGGTGAGTTACCAGGGGATGAGGTCTTGGCCAAGCAGATAATCCGGCGGTCCAAATCAATGACTATTGTCAATGGAGAACTGCATCATTGCAGCGTATCCGGGGCGTTTCAACGTTGTGTATCACCGGAAGAAGGCCGTGAGATTCTTCGAGAGGTTCACGAAGGAGATTGTGGTCACCAAGCCGGTTCGTAGTCTTTGGTGGCTAAAGCTTTTCGTCATGGGTTCTATTGGCTGACGGCTCCTGCTGATGCAGAGGACTTGGTCAAAAAGTGTGATGCTTGCCAAAAATTCTCACGGCGTGCTCATATACCGGCTCAAGAGTTGAGGATGATTCCAATTGCTTGGCCGTTCGTGACTTGGGGGCTAGACATGGTTGGGCCCTTTAAGAGATCTCCTGATAAGAAGACTCACCTTCTGGTGGCGGTGGATAAGTTTACCAAGCGGGTCGAGGCGGAGCTAGTCAGCAAGTGTGATGCAGCAACGGCAGTTCAATTCATCAAGAAGGTGATTTTCAGGTTTGGCTTTCCACACAGTATTATAACTGATAATGGTACCAATTTTTCCAAGGGGGCTATGGAAGAATTTTGTCAACGAGAGCACATCCGGCTTGACGTATCTTCAGTGGCTCACCCCCAGTCCAATGGCCAAGATGAGAGAGCCAATCAAGAGATCTTGAGAGGCATCAAGCCCCGGCTCATGGTTCCTTTGCAGAGGACACCGGGTTGTTGGGTGGAGGAATTACCCTATGTGTTATGGAGTATCAACACCACACCTAACAGGTCTACGGGTTACACACCTTTCTTCATGGTATACGAAGCTGAGGCGGTCCTCCCTAGTGACATCCGTCATGATTAGCCTCAGGTGGTGGCTTACATTAAAGCTTATAACGAGAAGGCATGGCAAGATGCGTTAGACCGGCTGGATGAGGAGCGTGACAAGGTAGCAGCTCGATCGACGATTTATCAGCATGATCTGCGTCGATACCACAGTCGCTAAGTTAAAACCAGAATGTTTCAAGAAGGCGATCTAGTGCTTCGGCTCATCCAAGACTAGACAGACATGCACAAGCTATCCCCTCCTTGGGAAGGACCCTTTGTGGTCAGCAAGAATCTACACAATGGGTTATACTACCTCGTCGACGTTCAAGAACACAAGGACTCACGCACCGCGGAGGAGGAGACCCGACGGCCGTGGAACATCGCTCATTTTCGGCCTTACTACACCTGAGCCATAGGCTCCACTTTATGTACATATATTCGCAATGTATATATTATGATCAATATAATAAACCGGCATCCCCGTTCAAGCGGGGCATCTGATGCTTTTTTCATAAGAGTTTGTCACATGAGGGCTTCTGTGTGAAAAGGCGGAGTTCCTATGGCCCTCTTAGACTGGCTATTAAGCCAATATCATCATAAGAGAACATCTCTGGTTACTTCGGTAATCCGGCTATCAAGCCAACATGATAGTAAGGAGCAAAAGAGAGTTTGATGCATAGCACAACTCAAACATAGGCACCCGACGAGCACTGCTCACAATGTTACTTGGGGGCTCCTGTCGCACAGCGGTAACAAGTTTTTAAGACCCTTGTAATAGATTATCAAGCCACGGCTTGGAAGCCTGGTGTATACACCTAAAACCCCGAAATTAACCTGCCTGCATCAAGTAAGTCACTCCGCCCAGGTAAACCTGGTATGACCCGTCGAACGATTGGCAAGTCAATCTTATCATAGACCCTGAACTTGTTAACGTTAAAACGATGATTGGTTAAGGATTGAGGACCATCTTAACAGGCTTTGCGAAATGGTTTAACTTGGTGGCCTGGCAGCCCATGAAAAGCCTCGAATTTGGAGCCTCATAGCTCGTAAAATGCCTCTACTACAAGATTTTTATTTGCTTACTGAACTTTTATTTTTTCAAAGAGATTGTTGATCCGATATCTATTGATTCGGCACAGTGGTTGACTATAAGTTGCCACCATTAATAATCCAGCGTTCACAGAACCTGGTCTGGTTTGATTACAAATCGCTAGTACTATTTACAACTAAACTGATGTTTCTCATAACCCGGTACGGTTTCATCATAAACCGGCAAAGTATTGCAGCAGTCATCAATACTCACAGATTGGGATAGTCGTCCTTGCTGCAAAATGTTGGTTAAACCAATGACACAAATTTCTATCACAGGTATGATATATGTTTCATATTTTAAATACAACTCAGGGTATAAATCTAGATCATGTATTGGGCATTATGACCCGTCCGGCAATAAACCGCCAGGACTCTTTAAATTTTGCCTTATGCAGAAACAGGTGGAATAAAACTGTTAAGCATCATAAGCAGAAAAGGTATGAAAGTTGGCAGATTGAGCAATGTTATCCAAAGGGAATACGCGTGAGGACATAACCAAATATTTTCAGCTACCCTATTACAAGGCGTTTACAGCCCAAAAGAATATATGTTCCTTGATAAGTATTGCAATACAATAAATGCTAAACCATCACCGATTTATGGCTCCGCATCAGCTCGGTTAGATGGTTGTGGATCATCCTGGGCCGTCTCTTCTTCATCCAGCAGCTGGAAGTCAGCGGTTGCCCAATTGATCTTTGTCAGAGCCTGGAAAATAGCTTCATCGCTTATGAGCTCAGACGGTTCAACATCAGGGGCATAGGTGTGCATACGGACGGGTGGGATGAGATCTTCCACTTAATAGATCGGAGTATTAACCCGGTGTTTATCAGCATCATAACCCGCCTGGTAGCGGGACAGATCAGCTTCATTGGCCAATTTGCTGGCCAAGGGCCGCATTTCTCTTGTCAAAGACCGCAAGTTTGCATCTGTGAACTCTGATCCGTCCTCTTTCATGCTTGATTAGTCATTCATCACATCGGCTGGATCAAGATCAGGTACCCAAGCCTTCGCCCGGGTCAGTGCCATTAAAGCGCCCGCCATGGCAGCTGATTTTTTGAGCTCTCCAAACCGGGCGGGTAGCACTGATAATTTTTTCAATGTCTCCTTGATCAACTTGGGAGCCGGTTTGTTATTAGAAGCAGTGCAAGCAATCCTTTGAGCGTCGATATACATCTGCTCTATAAGAGTATATGCAGCCTTCAATTTCTTCTGCATGTCAGCACCAAGATGAGCAGTATGTTTTCCTGCATCAATGGAACTAGTGTTAAACCGGAAGGTTGTGGAGATATCATATTTCAGAATTGTGATAAGAGTACTTACCAAAGACATCAGTCATCATGGCGTTGATCTGCCGCTTTAAGCCAGATAGCTCTTCTGACACTGGATTGAGAGCGTTTTCTGCATCAACTGCCCTTTTCTCCAAAGCGGATCTTTCTACATCCCAATCCGCATGTTCCTTCTGGAAGTCTTTCTTCAATTTTTCCATGCCGGATAAAGCAAGGGTCAGCTCTTCCTTGGTCTTGGATGCGGCGCTTTGTTGGAACTTCAGCGTGTCTTGGAGCTCAACCACTTGAGATTCTTTCTGATTCAGATCCGCCTGCAAAGAGAAGCATACATTATACATGGGCGAAAGCATATTGGAAGTCCCAAGCACATAACAAGTTATATACTTGGCACTTGGGGGCTAATGCATATTTGCATTTATCAGGCATCTTTAATGAAGTCCCAAGCACATAACAAGTTATACACTTGGCACTTGGGGGCTAATGCATTATTGTTCACAAAGGGTTACAAAATAGAAGTCCCGGTTCATCCTGAAGGAGTAAACCGGCCCTTGGGGGCTACGGTGGAGTCAAGACAAGTTATTGGGCTTAAGCAGGAATAAGATGGAAGGAAATTAAGCAGAAGTTTACCTCATAACACTCCTTCATAAGATTTACTAAACCGGCTTCATGATCACGGCTGGTATACAACCGGTTCAAATATCCGGAAGGAAGATCTTGGGCACTGAGCTGAGCATAGCTTGACAAATCAGCTTTCCACTTGCCTTTGTCTTTCCCAGAGACTTCTTCTTTAGTAGTATGCTTGGTTAACGCAATAGGTTCACCAGGGGCAGTATAGACAAAACCAGTAATTTGGACATCCTTCGTTCAAGCGGCAACGACTTTGGCAGGACTTGCCGGATTATTGCTAGCCCGGACTAGGCTGATCGGATTATCGCCAAGATCCATTGGCGCAACTTCTTGTTTAGTAAAGATTTCATGATCCATTGGAAGAGGATCATCATGCAAGGCATCAGCATTATCTTCAGTTGGCTCAGGATTCTTTTCCGGTTCAGGATTCACATCATCACCTGCCGGTTTATTCAGCTTAGCCTTCTTGCTACGCTTTGGCTTACTGTGAAATCTAAAGGTGATGATAGTCAGTGGAGTGAAAGGAAAAGATCAGCAGGAAAGTAAAAACTTACCCAGGGACAGTCATGAGAGGAGGAAGCTGCGTAGCTGTTGACTCGCGGGATGACGAACAAGAGTATCCTGATAATTCGAACTAGACGGATTAAGAGGCTGGAGAATATGGCCCGCTTTGGGATAAAGAGAATCTGCAGTATATAAAACCTCTGATCGACGTCTCCAGGCTGGTGTCTGTGGTAAACCGGTGGATTCAATAACTTGGCCACCATGCTGTGTTGTGCGGCGAGCTTCATTTTGCTGTTTCTTCAAAATAAAGTTTGGGTCCAAGTAAGCGAAAGGGTGAGAAAATTGTACTTTCCGGCTTGGTCGACAAATTTTTGGTGTTGGCAGAGGATCTGAACCGTTGGATAGGGTAATTACCTCAACATCATCAGCCTTGCTTCCTTCAGCGTTTCCCTGAGTATAATCATTGTTAATAAGATACAAGAAAAGGGAGCCAAGGGAGTCAAGTGATACCTCTGAAGCTGGTTCATCATCTTCAAGATTGGATTCAGATGCTTCCGTATTTTTCTTCTTAACAGTTTTCTTAACAGCCTTGGTTTTCTGGCGAGCTACCTTTACCGGTTTATCCTGGGTTTTCCTCTTCCAGAATGGGTCATTACCCTGATAAAGATTGTGAAGTGATTTAGAAAGGATACTAAAGACATATTGAAATAAAACAACAAATGTAAAGAAGATTTACCGATGGCGGTTTATTGAACTCGCAGAAATGGGCCAGTCCGGTTTGGTTGCAGGCATCCACCGATTCATTCAATAGCTTCTTAACAGCTTCATTGACCTCATTCTCTGATAGCAGAACTTCAGTATGGCGTAGAGGATCTTTGGGGTTTCTGGTATATTCACACATTAAATCGAAACGCTGGCTTAGCGGGAGAATACTCCAAGAAATCAAACAGCGAACAAAGTAAATGCCTGTCAAGCCGTTGGCAGTGAAGGCCCGGAGCTTTGAAAGCTGCGGTGCGTATTGGGCCCGCTCTTGGGCACTCAGCCGTTGGGGGAAAGGATGGTTCTCAGAAAGCCGATGAGAGCGATAACCCGGCAAAGGATTTTCATCAGCTGGAGAAGTGTCTAGAGAGTAAAACCAGGCCTGGTTCCAATCTTTAGGATGGTTGTGATGTTGGGCGTGAGGAAATCTTCCATGTTTTCTCTTCTGGATGGACATTCTGCATAGTTCGGTGTTAGGACTGTTTGTGAACTCTGTGCGGCGGTTTAAATGGAAGAAATCCCTAAAATTTTCAACTTAAGGCTCTTCTTGCAGGTAAGCTTCACAAAAAACTTGAAAATTGCAGATGTTGGACATAGAATTTGGCCCAATATCTTGAGGATGGAGCTGAAAGCTAGCTAGCACGTCACGAAAGAATTTTGATCCGGGAGGGCTAAACCCTCGAGCTAGATGATCAAGAGATACGATAACCTCTCCATATATGGGCTCTGGAGGACATTCCGGTCCAGGAACTCTCCAACGGAGGACATCCTTCTTGCCTAAAGCGCCAATTTCAGCCCGATTATGCAGTTCCTCTTCGGTAACCCGAGACTGGACCCAGTTGCAGGAAGTAAAATGCTTGGCCTGCTTTGCCATTTTGAAGGGAAAAGCTGAAATATAGTGAAGGGCTGATTTATGATTTTTGCAATGTTAAACCGGTAGTGTTTTAAAGGTAATTACAGACGGCGGTTTAAGCAGGGCCTAATGGAATCTACCGGTTTATGATATTTTCTAAAGCTAAACCGCCGAGGAGAATATGAAAGGTGCAGATCTAAAGTTATGGAAAACAAGTTTTGCAGAATCAGCAACAAGACTACAGATCTACAACATTTCAGAAATTCGGAGGTATTCAGGATCAATATTC
Source organism: Secale cereale (assembly GCA_902687465.1). Lineage (NCBI taxonomy): Eukaryota > Viridiplantae > Streptophyta > Magnoliopsida > Poales > Poaceae > Secale > Secale cereale. The sequence continues at coordinate 137,547,579 of LR738714.1, forward strand.
AACAGATACAACAATGGTTCAACAAACTTAGTTTGTGCTAGTACTTTAGGGAAGTATAAGGCATACTAAGGAAGCGGAGTTATTACTACAGTGACAAGCAGGGGGATCAGATCTAAACTAGTTATTGGAGCCGCGATGAAGAACAACGAAGAACAACGAAGAAGAACGCCCTAACCATGAACTCGCAGGAGAAACCCTAATGAGATCTATATAAGAAACAAGGAAGGAACTTACCAGAGCTGATGGATGCGGAGGCGCACTGGCGAGTTTCTGGTCCGAACAGGTTGATGTAGCGGCCCGAGCTGACGAAGATGCAAAGGTCGATGGCGGCAGCAGTGCTCGAGCACGGGCGAACGCGAGGAGGAATAAGAAGCAAAGGAGCAAGGGGGGGAAGGAGATGCCCCTCCGTCCTATTTATAAGCCGAAAGGTGAAACGGCAGGCGCGAGAATCAAGGAGAGAGAAAGGTGGATATGGGACGATACTGTCCCCTCGATCTTCGGAGCTTTTAATAAGTAAAAAATAAAACAGGTAGAAGTATTAAATGAGCAGATGACGTCACGACGGTTCAATGTGATTGAGGAAGATGACGTCTTGGTGATTTATGAGACATTTGAAGCCACGAACGGCCAAACTTTTACAAGGCGTTGAAGATTGACATGAACATGTTCAAATCAATCTGGGGCCTAATGTCAGGGATATAACTACTAGGTATAAACGGCCCAGGGAGGGGCCGGTTTATGCCTGTAAGGACTACTTCTATTGAAGCCCAGCAAGACATGGAGCATGGAGCTTTATTATAGAAGACTAGGGGTCCAGGGCCCAAGAGGTATTAGGGCCCGTAAAGTGTAAACTGCCATACGACGAGTAAACTTGTATTGTAAGATAGGAAAGATAGAGACCGAGCCGGGCACGTTTATGAGCCGGCCTCGGGATTCTGTAAACCAGACCGGGCGTCATCTTGTGTATATAAAGGGACGACTCGACGATGGTTCAAGGACAGAGAACAACAACTCGAGACACATGCAAAGCGGATTCGCTCCCTGGTCATCGAAACCATAGCAATACCATACCAAACTAGAAGTAGAATTTTACCTTCATCGAAGGGCCGAACTAGTATAAAAACCCTTGCGTCCTTGTCCGCTTTAACCCCTTTAAGCTAACTCGTAGTGATGGCTCCACGACTAAGTCCTTTTGCTAGGACATCTGCCGTGACAAAACCACGACAACATGCTGTTGGGGAACGTAGTATTTTTAAAATTTTCTTATGATCAAGCAAGATCTATCTACTAGATGCATAGCAACAAGGGGGAGAGTGTGTCTACGTACCCTCGTAGACCGGGAGCGGAAGCGTCTAGTGACGCGGTTGATGTAGTCGAACTTCTTCGCGATCCAACCGATCAAGTACCGAACGTACGGCACCTCCACGTCCAGCACACGTTCAGCTTGATGACGTACCACGAGCTCTTGATCCAGTTGAGCTTCACGGGAGAGTTTCGTCAGCATGACGGCGTGGTGACGAATATGATGAAGTTACCAGCGCAGGGCTTCGCCTAAGCACTGCAACAGTATTATCGAGGTGTGTTTCTGTGGAGGCGGGCACCGCACACAGTTGGGAGAGATCAACTGATCAACTTGTGTGTCCTAGGGTGCCCCCCTGCCCCCGTATATAAAGGAGCAAGGGGAGGGGCCGGCCAGCCCTTCTATGGCGCGCCAGGGAGGCAATCCTACTAGGAATAGGATTGCAATCCTATTCCTAGTAGGAGTCCATCAAGAAGGAAAAAGGGGGGAAGGAAGGAGTGGGAGAGGTGGCGCCCCCCCCCCCCCCAATCCTAGTCCAACTAGGATTCCTTGGTGGGGCGCCGGCCAGCCTCTCTTCTTTCCTCAAAGCACACTATGGACCATACCCCCTCGTGGGGGGCTCTAGTAACCCCCTCCGGCAATCCGGTTAAATCCGAAACTTTTCCGGAACACTTCCGGTGTCCGAATATACTCGTCCAATATATCAATCTTTATGTCTCGGACATTCCGAGACTCCTCGTCATGTCCGTGATTTCATCTGGGACTCCAAACTACCTTCGGTACATCAAAACTCATAAACTCATAATACCGATCATCATCAAACGTTAAGCATGCGGACCCTACGGGTTCTAGAACTATGTAGTCATGACCGAGACTCATCTTCGGTCAATAACCAATAGTGGAACCTGGATGCTCATATTGGTTCCTACATATTCTACGAAGATCTTTATCGGTCAAACCACATAACGACATATGTTGTTCCTTTTGTCATCGGTATGTTACTTGCCCGAGATTCGATCGTCGGTATCTCTATACCTAGTTCAATCTCGTTACCTGCAAGTCTCTTTACTCGTTCCGTAATACATCATCTCGTGACTAACTCATTAGTCATTTGCTTGCAAGGCTTATTATGATGTGCATTACCGAGAGGGCCCAAAGATACCTCTCTGACACTCGGAGTGACAAATCCTAGTCTTGATCTACGCCAACACCACGAATATTTTCGGATACACCTGTAGAGCATCTTTATGATCACCCAGTTATGTTGTGATGTTTGATAGCACACAAGGTGTTCCTACGGTATTCGGGAGTTGCATATTCTCATAGTCATAGGAACATGTATAAGTCATGAAGAAAGCAATAGCAGTAAAACTAAACGATCATAGTTCTAAGCTAACGGATGGGTCTAGTCCATCACATCATTCTCCTAATGATGTGATCCCATTGATCAAATGACAACTCATGTCTATGGCTAGGAAACATAGCCATCTTTGATCAATGAGCTAGTCTAGTAGAGGCATACTAGGGACATACTATTTTGTCTATGTATTCACACATGTATCAAGTTTCTGGTTAATACAATTCTAGCATGAATAAATGACATTTATCATGATATAAGGAAATACAAATAACATATTTATTATTGCCTCTAGGGCATATTTCCTTCAGTCTCCCACTTGAACTAGAGTCAATAATCTAGATTACAAAGTAATGATCCTCACACCCATGGAGTCCTGGTGCTGATCATGTTTTGCCCGCTGAAGAGGCTTAGTCAACGGGTCTGCAACATTCATATCCATATGTATTTTGCAAATCTCTATGTCTCCCTCCTTGACTAGATCGCCGATGGAATTGAAGCGTCTTTTGATGTGCTTTGTTCTCTTGTGAAACCTGGATTCCTTCGCCAAGGCTATTGCTCCAGTGTTGTCACAAAAGATTTTCATTGGACCCGATGCACTAGCTATTACACCTAGATCGGATATGAACTCCTTCATCCAGACTCCTTCATTTGCTGCTTCCGAAGGAGCTATGTATTCCGCTTCACACGTAGATCCCGCCACGACGCTCTGCTTGGAACTGCACCAACTGACAGCTCCACCGTTCAATAAAAATACATATCCGGTTTGTGACTTAGAGTCATCCGGATCAGTGTCAAAGCTGGAATCGACGTAACCGTTTACGACGAGCTCTTTGTCACCTCCATACACGAGAAACATATCCTTTGTCCTTTTCAGGTACTTTAGCATGTTCTTGACCGCTGTCCAGTGATCCACTCTTGGATTGCTTTGGTACCTCCCTGCTAGACTTATAGCAAGGCACACATCAGGTCTGGTACACAGCATTGCATACATGATAGATCCTACGGCTGAGGCATAGGGAATGACTTTCATTTTCTCTCTATCTTCTGCAGTGGTCGGGCATTGAGTCTTACTCAACTTCATACCTTGTAACACAGGCAAGAACCCTTTCTTCGACTGATCCATTTTGAACTTCATCAAATCTTTATCAAGGTATGTGCTTTGTGAAAGTCCAATTAAGCATCTTGATCTATCTCTATAGATCTTGATGCCTAATATATAAGCAGCTTCACCGAGGTCTTTCATTGAAAAACTCTTATTTAAGTATCCTTTTATGCTATCCAGAAATTCTATATCATTTCCAATCAACAATATGTCATCCACATATAATATCAGAAATGCTACAGAGGTCCCACTCACTTTCTTGTAAATACAGGCTTCTCCAAAAGTCTGTATAAAACCATATGCTTTGATAACCTCATCAAAGCGTATATTCCAACTCCGAGATGCTTGCACCAGTCCATAGATGGATCGCTGGAGCTTGCATACTTTGTTAGCATCTTTTGGATCGACAAAACCTTCTGGTTGCATCATATACAACTCTTCTTTGAGATATCCATTCAGGAATGCAGTTTTGACATCCATTTGCCAGATTTCATAATCATAAAATGCGGCAATTGCTAACATGATTCGGACAGACTTAAGCATCGCTACAGGTGAGAAAGTCTCATCGTAGTCAACTCCTTGAACTTGTCGAAACCCTTTCGCAACAAGTCGAGCTTTGTAAACAGTAACATTACCGTCTGCGTCGGTCTTCCTCTTGAAGATCCATTTATTTTCGATGCCTTGCCGATCATCGGGCAAGTCAACCAAAGTCCACACTTTGTTCTCATACATGGATTCCATCTCAGATTTCATGGCCTTAAGCCATTTTGCGGAATCTGGGCTCAACATCGCTTCCTCATAGTTCGTAGGTTCATCATGGTCTAGTAACATGACTTCCAGAACTGGGTTCGTACCACTCTGGTGCGGAACATACTCTGGTTGATCTACGACGTTCAGCAGAAACTTGATCTGAAGTTTCATGATCGTCATCATTAGCTTCCTCACTAATTGGTGTAGGAATCACTGGAAATTTTCTGTGATGTACTACTTTCCAATTTAGGAGAAGGTACAATTATCTCATCAAGTTCTACTTTCCTCCCACTCACTTCTTTCGAGAGAAACTCCTTCTCTAGAAAGGATCCATTCTTAGCAACGAATATCTTGCCTTTGGATCTGTGATAGAAGGTGTACCCAGCAGTCTCTTTTGGGTATCCTATGAAGACACATTTCTCCGACTTGGGTTCGAGCTTATCAGGTTGAAGTTTTTTCACATAAGCATCGCAGCCCCAAACTTTAAGAAACGACAACTTTGGTTTCTTGCCAAACCATAGTTCATAAGGTGTCGTCTCAACGGATTTAGATGGTGCCCTATTTAACGTGAATGCAGCTGTCTCTAAAGCATAACCCCAAAACGATAGTGGTAAATCAGTAAGAGTCATCATAGATCGCACCATATCCAATAAAGTACGGTTACGACGTTCGGACACACCATTACGCTGTGGTGTTCCGGGTGGCGTGAGTTGTGAAACTATTCCACATTGTTTCAAATGAAGACCAAACTCGTAACTCAAATATTCTCCTCCACGATCAGATCGTAGAAACTTTATTTTCTTGTTACGATGGTTCTCTACTTCACTCTGAAATTCTTTGAACTTTTCAAATGTTTCAGACTTGTGCTTCATTAAGTAGATATACCCATATCTGCTCAAATCATCAGTGAAGGTTAGAAAATAACGATACCCGCCGCGAGCTTGAACACTCATTGGCCCACATACATCAGTATGTATGATTTCCAACAAATCTGTTGCTCGCTCCATAGTTCCGGAGAACGGAGTTTTAGTCATCTTGCCCATGAGGCATGGTTCGCAAGCACCAAATGATTCATAATCAAGTGATTCCAAAAGTCCATCACTATGGAGTTTCTTCATGCGCTTTACACCAATATGACCTAAACGGCAGTGCCACAAATAAGTTGCACTATCATTATTAACCTTGCATCTTTTGGCTTCAATATTATTAATATGTGTATCACTACAATCGAGATCCAATAAGAATAGACCACTCTTCAAGGGTGCATGACCATAAAAGATATTATTCATAAAAATAGAACAACCATTATTCTCTGATTTAAATGAATAACCGTTTCGCAACAAACAAGATCTAGATATAATGTTCATGCTCAACGCTGGCACCAAATAACAATTATTTAGGTCTAAAACTAATCCCGAAGGTAGATGTAGAGGTAGCGTGCCGACGCCGATCACATCGACTTTGGAACCATTTCCCACGCGCATCGTCACCTCGTCCTTAGCTAATCTTCGTTTAATCCGTAGTCCCTGTTTCGAGTTACAAATATTAACAACCGAACCGGTATCAAATACCCAGGTACTACTACGAGCATTAGTAAGGTACACATCAATAACATGTATATCACATATACCTTTGTTCACCTTGCCATCCTTCTTATCCGCCAAATACTTGGGGCAGTTCCAATTCCAGTGTCCAGTCCCTTTGCAGTAGAAGCACTCAGTTTCAGGCTTGGCTCCAGACTTGGGTTTCTTCGTGGGAGTAGCAACTGTCTTGCTATTCTTCTTGAAGTTCCCCTTCTTTCCCTTGCCCTTTTTCTTGAAACTAGTGGTCTTGTTAACCATCAACACTTGATGCTCCTTTTTGATTTCTACCTCCGCAACTTTGAGCATAGCGAAGAGCTCGAGAATTGTCTTCTGCATCCCTTGCATATTATAGTTCATCACGAAGCCTTTATAGCTTGGTGGCAGTGATTGAAGAACTCTATCAATAACACTATCCTCGTCAACTTTGCAACCAAGTTGAGTCATATGATTGTAGTACCCAGACATTCTGAGTAAGTGTTCACTGATATAACTATTCTCCTCCATCTTGCAGCTGTAGAACTTATTGGAAATCTCATATTTCTCAATCCGGGCATTTGCTTGAAATATTAACTTCAACCCCTGGAACATCTCATATGGTACATGACGTTCAAAACGTCGTTGAAGTCCCGGTTCTAAGCCGTAAAGCATGGCACACTGAACTATCGTGTAGTCATCAGACCGCGTCTGCCAGACGTTCAAAGCGTCTACATTAGTGGGAGGGGGTTTGTCACCTAGCGGTGCTTCAAGGACATAATTCTTCTGTGCAGCAATGAGGATAATCCTCAAGTTACGGACCTAGTCCGTGTAATTGCTACCATCATCTTTGAACTTAGCTTTCTCTAGGAATGCATTAAAATTCAAAGGAACGGTAGCACGGACATTGATCTACAACGACATAGATATGCAGAAACTATCAGGACTAAGTTCATGATAAATTAAAGTTCAATTAATTACTTAAAGAACTCCCGCTTAGATAGACATCCCTCCGGTCATCTAAATGATCACGTGATCCAAATCAACTAAACCATGTCCGATCATCACGTGAGATGGAGTAGTTTCAATGGTGAACATCTTATGTTGATCATATCTACTATATGATTCACGCTCAACCTTTCGGTTTCCACTGTTCCGAGGCCATATCTGCATATGCTAGGCTCGTCAAGTTTAACCCGAGTATTCTGCATGTGCAAAACTGGCTTACACCCGTTGTATTTGAACGTAGAGCTTATCACACCCGATCATCACGTGGTGTCTCGGCACGACGAACTTTCGCAACGGTGCATACTCAGGGAGAACACTTATACCTTGAAATTTAGTAAGGGATCATCTTATAATGCTGCCGTCGTTCTAAGCAAAATAAGAAGCATAATAAGATAAACATCACATGCAATCAAAATATGTGACATGATATGGCCATCATCATCTTGTACTTTTGATCTCCATCTCCAAAGCAACGTCATGATCACCTTCGTCACCGGCTCAACACCTTGATCTCCATCGTAGCATCGTTGTCGTCTCGCCAACTATTGCTTCTACGACTATCGCTACCGCTTAGTGATAAAGTAAAGCAATTACATGGTGATTGCATTTCATACAATAAAGCGACATCCATATGGCTCATGCCAGTTGCCGATAACTTTACAAAACATGATCATCTCATACAAAACCATATATCTCATCATGTCTTGACCATATCACATCACAACATGCCCTGCAAAAACAAGTTAGACATCCTCTACTTTGTTGTTGCAAGTTTTACGTGGCAGCTACGGGCTTAGCAAGAACCGTTCTTACCTACGCATACAAAAACCAGAACGATGTTTCGTCAAGTATGTGTTGTTTTAACCTTCACAAGGACCGGGCGCAGCCACACTTAATTCAGCTAAAGTGAGAGAGACAGACACCCGCCAGTCACCTTTAAGCAACGAGTGCTCATAACGGTGAAACCAGTCTCGCGTAAGCGTACGCATAATCGGTCCGGGCCGCTTCATCTCACAATACCGCTGAAGAAAAGTATGACATGCTGGTAAGCAGTATGACTAGTATCGCCCACAACTCATTGTGTTCTACTCGTGCATATCATCTACGCATAGACCTAGCTCTGATACCACTGTTGGGGAACGTAGTATTTTTAAAATTTTCCTACAATCACGCTAGATCTATCTACTAGATGCATAGCAACGAGGGGGAGAGTGTGTCTACGTACCCTCATAGACCGGGAACAGAAGCGTCTAATGACGCGGTTGATGTAGTCGAACTTCTTCGCGATCCAACCGATCAAGTACCGAACGTACGACACCTCCGCGTTCAGCACACGTTCAGCTTGATGACGTCCCACAAGCTCTTGATCCAGTTGAGCTTCACGGGAGAGTTTCGTCAGCACGACGGCGTGGTGACGGATATGATGAAGTTACCGGCGCAGGGCTTCGCCTAAGCACTGCAACAGTATAATCGAGGTGTGTTTCTGTGGAGGGGGGCACCGCACACGGTTGGGAGATATCAACTGATCAACTTGTGTGTCCTAGGGTGCCCCCTGCCCCCGTATATAAAGAAGCAAGGGGAGGGGCCGGCCAGCCCTTCTATGGCGCGCCAGGGAGGCAATCCTACTAGGAATAGGATTGCAATCCTATTCCTAGTAGGAGTCCACCAAGAAGAAAAAAGGGGGGAAGGAAGGAGAGGGAGAGGTGGCGCCCCCCCAATCCTAGTCCAACTAGGATTCCCTGGTGGGGCGCCGGCCAGCCTCTATGGGCTGCCTCTCTTCTTTCCTCAAAACCCACTATGGACCATACCCCCTCGTGGGGGGTTCCGGTAACCCCCTCCGGCAATCCGATTAAATCCGAAAAACTTTTCCAGAACACTTCCGGTGTCCGAATATAGTCATCCAATATATCAATCTTTATGTCTCGGACATTCCGAGACTCCTCGTCATGTCCGTGATCTCATCCAGGACTCCGAACTACGTTCGGTACATCAAAACTCATAAACTCATAATACCGATCGTCATCAAACGTTAAGTGTGCGGACCCTACGGGTTCGAGAACTATGTAGACATGACCGAGACTCATCTTCGTTCAATAACCAATAGCGGAACCTGGATGCTCATATTGGTTCCTACATATTCTACGAAGATCTTTATCGGTCAAAACGCATAACAACATACGTTGTTCCTTTTTGTCATCGGTATGTTACTTGCCAGAGATTCGATCATCGGTATCTCTATACCTAGTTCAATCTCGTTACCGGCAAGTCTCTTTACTCGTTCCGTAATACATCATATCGTGACTAACTCATTAGTCATTTGCTTGCAAGGCTTATTATGATGTGCATTACCGAGAGGGCCCAGAGATACCTCTCCGACTCTCGGAGTGACAAATCCTAGTCTTGATCTATGTCAACACCACGAATACTTTCGGAGACACCTATAGAGCATCTTTATGATCACCCAGTTACGTTGTGACGTTTGATAGCACACAAGGTATTCCTACGGTATTCGGGAGTTGCATAATCTCATAGTCATAGGAACATGTATAAGTCATGAAGAAAGCAATAGCAGTAAAACTAAACGATCATAGTGAGCTAACGGATGGGTCTAGTCCATCACATCATTATCCTAATGATGTGATCCCGTTGATCAAATGACAACTCATGTCTATGGCTAGGAAACATAGCCATCTTTGATCAATGAGCTAGTCTAGTAGAGGCATACTAGGGACATACTATTTTGTCTATGTATTCACACATGTATCAAGTTTCCGGTTAATACAATTCTAGCATGAATAAAAGACATTTATCATGATATAAGGAAATACAAATAACATCTTTATTATTGCCTCTAGGGCATATTTCCTTCACGTGCTTTACCACAGATATAGTATTCAGAAGCACTCCAGCCTTTGGGTTTATGGAGGTCGAAGTAGATGGTCGGCCATGACAAACTTTATATAAATTCAGACGGAGATAAGTTTGATGGTAAAAGTACATTAATACATATAATCAAACGACTACTCATTTTCTATTCCTTCTATCAGGATGTCTAGCTTACAGTCCTGTAGGGAAAGCTTGGCAGCTATCTCTACTTGGTCATAAACCAAATATGGAGGCATTTCCTGTCCATCGGACCCTCGAGGTCCCACTCGGGCCATGTGATTTGGATCAAGACGAGTGTAGTGCGTCTTCACCATAGCCCACGCTTCTCGAGCACCCATGCGGCATGCTGATGCTTTCCATAGTTGGAAGCGGTGCCGAGCCCCTTTGAACAGTTCCGCCAAATCCTCCATAGATTCTGGAGGGGAGTCGCCGGCCATAGAACTCTGGCCATACTCTTCATGACCTTCCGAGCCCATTCATGTACCCTGGAAAGCTCCTGCAACACATCGCCCTCAAAACCGTACACTCCGCCTTCACGCTGACTAGTCAATAAACCTGCAGAAAAAGTTTTTATAAGAAACTTTTAATCTAAGAGACTATAAAGGAGAGCTAGGTATAAGAGACATACTAAACATGCCGCTTTTTTCCTCCGGTTCTCTTCCAAGGCATTTGAGAGTTGGGTCTTTACGCCCTTTTGCTCCTGTTCGAGCCTAATGTTTATATCATGCGCTTGGTTCCTTTTTCCATATCCTGCGTCAATACACGCTCGCTAGCAGCTTTTTCCTCCTCGACAAATTTATTGTCCTCTAGCGCAGCTCTTAGCTTCCTCTCCAGTTGGTCGGTCGATCCTGGTGCTGTATTACACATTAGTATATACATACTACTAATCGGAAGAACTGTCATAGTTTCCAGACATAATTATTCTTACCAACAACATCCTTTCTGAATTCCTTCGAATTCTTTAATTCGGCAAGCTGAGTCCGGCACTCTTTAAGTTCCTTGGATAAAGAGTTATTCTTTTCTCGAATGACCTATAAAAATACAACGATCCTCAAATCAGTTTTATCAACAGCTTCAAGTCTCGGTGGCTACTGGCATAGGAATACTCAAATTAAAAACTTACTCTCATATCTTTTGAAAGCTGTTGAGTAGCTCCGGCGAGTCCGTCTTGAGTAGCTCGGATATAAGCATCTACAGAATTGAGGGAGTTAAACGCATCCTCAGAAAAAGCAGGGTCACGACCTCCGCCATCGATGAATCATCGCGACCTCCACTTCGGAATTGGTAGCTGAGACTTCATCCGAATCCTCCTGGAGAGGACAATCCGGCACCGAATTAGCATTCCCCCTTGACGGGCCTGATGCCGGATTGGCTGGAGCTTGGCCTGCGTCACCACCGGGGACAGTCCGGCTTAAATTCCTCCTAAAAGGAAGAGACAATGCGGAAAGTTATAATAACAATTTCACCACCCAGTGCATGGTAAAACAAACATACATCTTTGAAGGTCCGCTGGTATTCGTAGTCCTTTTCCGCTTCAAAGCCTCGCCCGACATGGGCGCCGCCCTCTGGGTTGGCAGTCTACGCGCAGTTCGGCGTGAGGAGCGCCGTCCCTGTTTAAGTATGATAGAATACGGTGGGTAAATGCGCACTGGGAATCTTCTCGATTAGTGAAGAAGGAATAAAGCCTGGGTAATCGGCTACTATAGCCACCAAGGTGCCCTCACGGCAGGCCTGATAGAAGACTCCCTCTTCTAACTCTACGCCTATGTCTGATTCCTCTTCATATCCGAGGCCCGTCTTTGGGAACGGGTCCTCTAGCTGCGGGGCGGGAATGTTAATCCCCTTGACCACCTTCCTCCACTCCTATTGGGAGAATCCAAATACAGTTCGGTCAATACATCATAACAATGAATGGAGCAGTGAAAGAGAGGGACTCACCCAGTCGGGAAGATTGTACATAGAAAGGCCTTCCCGGCATGTTAAACGGATGAAGTCCTGCTTCTCTCCTTTGTAAATGCCTTCCAGAACAGTGCCTAGAATGGCAGGGTCATCTAGATCCAGGCGTAGGCGGCGCGAGGCATCATTCTGACCATTGTAATGATACATTGGAAGTCCTCTGGCTTGGTGCTGCTACACACATCGCTTCATTGAAATGGCCATTACTTTGATTATAGTTAATCCCGAACTAGCAAGCAATTTGATATTGCTGGCCAGCCGGCTAACCTCCGCTCTCTCTTCTTTCGAAGGACCGCGGGGACACCAGTTGAAAAGCTTCTTTGGCGGAGCACTGGAATACGGGGGGAGTCCACGTCGAACTGGATCTGGGAAAGCGACATCTTCAATATAAAACCACTCCGAGGGCCACTCTTCGGATGCCTTCTTTAGAGTACCGGAGAGATAGCATGTCCTGGCTATACGCCATACTTCGGCGCTCCCAACTTCAAATATGGATCCTTCTTCCGATCGAGGGACAAGGCATAACTACCTTCTCCACAGCTCAAAGTGGGGCTCGCAACCCAAGAAAAGTTCGCATAAAGTGACAAAACCCGCAATGTGCAGAATTGACCCTGGAGTAAGATTGTGCAGTTGGAGGCTGTAGAACTCCAGGAGTCCCCTAAGAAAGGGCTGGACAGGGAACTCCATGCCTCTTAAAAGGTAGGGGACGAGACATACCCGCTCTCCATCGGAGGGGTTGGGAAAGCTCTCTGCCAGAGCTTGGTTGTCAACATATGTTAGTCCGGCCCGGACGGGGACTAGATCCTTAGGAGGGAGATACCCCTGCACTTGCAGCGTCCGCAGATGCGCGTGAGACACAGAGCAGCTTTTCCATTCTCCTGCACGAGGGCCATGAGGGCGTGAGGAGGAGCTCGGGGCACTGGTCATGTTTGAATATTTTTTACAGGCACTAGGGTTTCTTCTGCGTGGAATGATGAAAGGTGGTCGGATGTATTCTCTTATATAGGCGCCTTCCCAGACCAGTCAAGGGGGTATTTACAAAAGACGCCTAGACGATTCACATTCATTGGACACGTGGAAGACGAGAGGACGGCGGCAAGGAATCAGCAGATTATAATATTTGAAGAAGTCGAACTATCATCCAGGAGGACTCGGCTTGCAAGACCGAAGACATGAAGCCGGATACAATCTTGTCCTTGAAGGTAAGTCTGTGGGATACTGAGGGAGTCCTGTATTCAGGGGTCCGCATTCATCCGGGTCGTTGAAGCTGGGCCGCATTGATGGGCTGCATGAAGAAGAAGCACAAGGCTCTCCCCCGTATTTGGTCAGGACTCCTATGTATGTAGAAAGGCAGGTGTAGAGTCCGGATATATCAATTAATTCCTCCCAAGTCACGCTTATAACCCTAGGTCCCCTCCGGTGTGTATATAAGCCGAGGGGTTTAGTCTATAGAGGGGATCATTTTCATAATATCCTCATAGTCTAGACCTAGGGTTTAGCCATTACGACCTCGAGGTAGATCAACTCTTCTATACATATTCATCCATACTAATATAGTAGGAAGTAGGGTTTTACCTCGATCGAGAGGGCCTGAAACTAGGTAAACATCGTGTCCCCAGCCTCCTATTACCATCGATCCTCAGACGCATAGCTTGGGCCCCACTACCCGAGATCTGCCAGTTTTGATACTAACAGGTGGTAAGAACAACGGTGTCCGGATACTATGATAGTTGTGCTGATCACTAGGGTGTTATGTATATACAAATTTTTAATACAGCAACAGGGTCGACCGACCAACTGGAGACGGATCTCAGAGCTGCTTTGGCGGACAAAAAATTTGCCGAAGGGGAAACAGCCGCTCGCAAGCGCGTATTGACGCAAGCCATAGAGCAAAGAAACCGAGCGCAGGATAAAAGTGTTAGGTTGGAACATGAGTTAAATGGTGTAAGAGCCCAGCTCTCAAGTACTCCCTCCGTCCAGAAATACTTGTCATCAAAATGGACAAAAGGAGATGTATCTAGAACTAAAATATATATAGATACATCCTGTTTTATCCATTTTGATGACAAGTATTTCTAGACGGAGGGAGTACCATGGAAGAGAATCGGAGGCTAAAAGGCGGCATGTTCAGTATGTCCCTTATACCTAGCTCTCCTTATAGTCTATTATTTTGGAAGTTTCTGTTAAAACTTTTCCTACAAGTTTGTTAACTAGGCAGCCCGAAGGAGGAGTGTCCGGTTTTGAGGGTGACATGCTGCAAGAGCTTTCCAGAGTCCACGAGCGAGATCGGAAGGCCATGAAGAGTATGGCCAGGGCTTTATGGCCGGGTGATTCTCCTCTGGAAACTATGGAGGACTTGGTGGACTTGATCAAACGGGCTCGACGCCGCTTCGAACTCTGGAAAGCATCAGCATGTCGCATGGGTGCTCGAGAGGCCTGGGCCATGGTGAATATGAGCTACACTCGTCTTGATCCAAATCATATGGCCCGCGTTGGACCTTGTCGGTGTCAAAACCGGCGGATCTCGGGTAGGGGGCCCCGAACTATGCGTCTGAGGATTAATGGTAACAGGAGGCAGGGGACACGATGTTTACCCAGGTTCAGGCCCTCTCGATCGAGGTAAAACCCTACTTACTGCTATATTAATATGGATGAATACGTATACACGAGTTGATCTACCTCGAGATCGTAATGGCTAAACCCTAGGTCTAGCCTATGAAGATATTATGATTCCTCTCTATCTAGCCTCTATGAACTAAACCCCCCGGTTTATATACACACTGGGGAGGCCTAGGGTTTGTACATATCATCTTGCAGAGGAAGGAAAATCTACACCTGAGCCTAAAACTTGCCATTACAAGAATCCATGAGTCCTATCCGGATACGAGAGATCATCTTCTGTAATAATCTTCACGGCCCACCAGGAGTTTGTGCGGCCACATGAGGACCCCCCGATCCAGGACTCCCTCAGTAGCCTCTGAACCTGTCTTCAATGACGATGAGTTCAGCTTCCGTATTGTCTTCGGCATTGCAAGGCGGGTTCCTCATCCCGAATATATCTTCTTTAAATAGATGGATTGTGTTCGGCTCTGCATGATTAGTGCAACCCTTAGCCTCGAAGGAAAGACCCTTTAAAGAAAAATGAATAATGTGTCTCTACTGATATCTTTTGGGTGAAGCGTCACGTCCAACCCACTAACATATCGAACCATTTTATTTGGTCCTAGTTTCGCGTTTAGAGGTATATCCTCTGACACGTCCCATTAGAATAGAGATCGTGCCTGCTTATTGTGGGATCCTTATCAGTGTGACGTGAGCACCCACGCCGCGCATTACGCATGACTACTTTGGGAACCGGCGAGTTTATGGCTAAAGTGGGGGGACGCTATGTATTCGCAACATTATAAAAGGACATCAATCCCTTTCACCAGGCCCACGCCTTCCTCAAGCTTGAGCTCTCCAATCTCCCTTGCCCCCGTATTCTCATCTCTTGCGCCCACAACTCCTCGTTCCTCAACCACAACTCCTCTTCCCAGCAATGGCTGGATTCGGTGCCAGAGGCAAGTGGGAGGCTTCCACGGTCACCGAAAAGACCGTGGAGGATCTACGGAGCGCGGGCTATCTCGCCGGCGACATCGCACACCGAGTCCCCCCTAAGGGCCGGGTGATTCCCGTTCCTAAGGCGGGTGAGAGGGTAGTTTTTACCTCTCACTTTGTTAGGGGGCTAGGGTTTCCACTCCACCCGTTTGTTCGGGGTCTTTTGTTCTTCTACCGGCTAGATTTCCATGATCTAGCCCGAACTCAATTCTTCACATATCCGCTTTCATAGTGATGTGTGAAGCCTTTCTCCACATTCCCCACACTTTGGCCTATGGCTTAAGACCTTCAACGTGAAGCCGAAGGTGGTTGATGGGGAACATGTAGAGTGCGGGGGCGCCATGATCAGCAAGCTCCCGAACGCAACTTGGCCGAAGGGATCGTTCGTGGAGACGAACAAGGTCTGGCAGCGGGAATGGTTCTACATCACTGAACCCCGCGACACCAAGTGGGCGACGGAACCTGTTTTCAGATCCGGACCCCCGATGAGGTTGACCTCGTGGACTAAAATGGGTTTGGACTCGGGTTCGCACACTGAGGTAACGACTCTCGTGGGTCGTGTGTCCGGCGTGATCTCCATGGGGCACCGGCTCTCCTCCGTGATCCAGGTGATGCTGAATCGGCTTGTTCTCCCTTGCCAAAGCCGGGCTTCCTCCCTATGGGAGTTTGATCCAGCAGGAGACAAGACGCGGAAGCATCTGTTCGGCTCTACGCACAAAGAGATCTGGAAGTACCTCTTCAAGAGCCAGAAGGAATGTCCCAAAGAGGACGAGGATGCGGGCTTCAGCACCGGAGCTTCCGCCAAAGTGGTAATAATAATCCGTGCCGAACACTTACCCTTTCCATTATCCATGATAACAGGAGTTGGAATTTTTATGTGATATACAGGGCTGGACGAAGAAGGTGTCCCGGATTAAGTGTCCGACACCTTTGCCCGAAGAGCCAGCACTGCCTCTACTGACGGTGATGGTGGTCTCGGCATCGTACAAGGCGCCGACCAAGAATGCAAAGAAGACAAAGGGCAAGGGGGGCGGAGACAGCCCACCTCCTACGGGCAAGAAGCTTGAGGATCTCCGCATCCACTCCTCTCACGAGCAGGAGGAAGATGATGAGGAGGAAGAGGAAGAAGAAGAAATGAGCCCTATGCAAAGCAGGGGGGAGGAAGAGGGGGACCGTTGCTGACGTGGGTACGGTCGCGCTCCGAAAGAAACTAAACCTTGGAGCTAGTTCGAGTTCATCCGAACATAGCTATGTGATGAAGCCGAGGGAAAAAACCCTGCCCGAGATGTAAGTCAGTCCGAACTCAAGTGTTGCACCTTTATTTATTTAGCTTCTCTGGTATTTTAATTAGTATTTTTCTCCTCCTGACCTACAGCCCTCTCGATGTAAACCCCGATGTTACATCATTGAAGGGGAACTCTCTGGCACCTGGGGAGACAGAGAGTGACCCGCCAGTCCGGGCTCCATTGCTTGTAATCGGCGGGGACACCGAAGTGTCGTCCCAGCGGGTTCTCTCCGCCCAAATAGATGAGGGCGGGGCAGGAGACAGAGCGGTCGAGGGTGATACCTCGGCGGCTGCTGACCATGGGGAGACGGCCCCCATGGAGACCGAAGACGTGGGGCCCAAACAGTCCGGGGCCCCACCGAACACCATCCCGGAGGCTAGCGCGGCTCCGGGGTCCGAAGACCCGAGTCCTCAAGCGGAGGAGGATACAGCGGCGCCCGGAGTTAATCCGGAGGTGCCAGATTTTATGGAGGGAGCACTGCAAAGTGCTCCCGTCATTGAAGAACACCACACGTGATGGGTGCGGTGATGAAGAAGATTCAGTCCGCCAAGGGCAGACTGAATGAAGCCTTCAACAGCCTTTTAACGGGCTTTGAGGTAAGCAATGTAATATTGTTAAGAAATTTTATTTGTTTTAAATACACATATATAACCAGTAGCCCTTGATGCTTTGTGTGATTCTGAAAAGAATCGGACGAAGTATCCATAGAATAGCATACTTACGGATTTGAACTATTATGCATGCTTCCTTAGTTACGGCAGCTGCGCGAGACGCAGTGGTTGCCGAACTAAATCGGAAGGTCGAGGTGGCGAACGAGGACCTCGACCGTATCCATCGGCGTTTTGATGAAACGCAAGGTATGCGGATTTTTTCAATGTCACTAAGACCTAATTGATTTAGTATGTTTGAAAACTCTAATATTGTATTCTGTTTTACATAGTTGGCGCCGCTGAGCTCGAGGCCCTTAAGGGCGAGGTTGCCAAGGACAAGAAGGCGGCCGAGGCAAACAAGGCGGCCGCTGATAAAGCGGCTGCTGATTTGGAGGTCGTAAAGGCGGAGTGCGAGAAGCACAAATCTCGGGTGTTCAAAGTCGAGGTCGAGCTCCAAGATGCCATCCTTAAGTGTGAGGCATCGGAGAAGAAGGCTTCGGAGTAGGCGACCGAGCTGCCTGCGATAGTAAAGTCTACCCAGGACGAGCAAGGCGAGGCACACAGCGCCTGTGAGGAAATCAAACAAGCGTGACAGATAGCATCTGGTAAGATATTTCTCTTACAGAGCATCTTCGGAGGGCGGAAGTATATTGGGATGACACGATTTTGGAGTTCTCCAGGCGTGTTTGCTGATCTTCCGAGGAGCAGCGCAGATGCCGCTCAATACTTCAAAGCCCAGGAGGGGAATGATATGGAGAAGTTGTTCTGGTCGCAGTTCTATGCGCCACAACATCCAGTTCCCCTCAACGACCAGATGAAGCAGCTGGTCGAGCTGCACAACATGGCTGGTTCGGCCATGAAGGACTTAATAGTCCGGCTATGACCCGCTGAGCTAATCCCAAGTAGTTACTTCTGATTGGTAAAGCGATTCGTACAGGCGAGTCCGTGGGTCGACGCACTAACGCGTTCGTCCTGCATAGAAGGTGCTCGGATGGCCTTCGCTTGTGTCAAAGTGCATTGGGCGAAGATGAACGCAGTGCATATAGCTACTGTTGGCCCGCCCGCAGGCAAGGAGCACCGCAAGCCGGAGAAGTACTTTGAGGACATCATTGACGGCGCCCGCCTTGTAGAAGGCCAGTGTTTCAAGGATGTTGTCTTCGAATGATTGTATCCGGATGTAAAAACTATGCTTATGAATCCAATGTATATAACTTTTGCGCTATTATAATATCAGCGTCTTTTTCCTCCTGTGTGACTGTTTATTTTAAATCTGAAAGCTTCCAGTCGTCGGCTTTAGCCCTCAGGTACATAGTACTGGGGTGTATGGTCATATGCAAATACATGCTTTATCAAACGTCTCGGTCCGTATAGGAGGTGTATGCGGAGCGAACCAGGCAATCAGACTATGTGGCGTTATACCTTTCACTTAGTCATAGGAGTTTGACAAGTGGGGCTAGGTACTAGCCCCTAGTGCGGATGAAGTATCCAATTGCACTTGGCTAGGCGAAAAAACCAACCCTTCATATAACACGGGGTAGACCTCTATCGATCGTAGTATAACACTAAGTCACCGGAATGCAGATCAGGTTCTCGCTTAACATGACAGTCAGTTTTCGGCTTTCTCTACTGAGGTACTCGAACGGACTAGCCAGAAGTACTATCACAATAGTTCTCCCTTTACACCCTAGCCGAGCAATCGGGAACATAGGGGTAAGCACAGGAGCCGGGCAACCCAACTATTGACCCAAGACATGATTCGGAACTAATGCATATAAGGCAAACATCCAGGACGCCGAACACTCCCTATAGGTGTTCGGTCTTTTCAACGTATGCCAGGGCTGAATACAGCCCCTGGTAATAAACCATTATTGGCAAGGCACATATGGCAATCTGATGCGGGAAGAGAACATTTTATGGTGAGTGAATAAAACTCCTAACATAATGCAAATGAAGCTGCTCTGTTAATATCCCTCTATAGTACGGCGAACCGTAATTTTACAGACAATGATGAGGACCTTCTTTGGACATTTTACATGCCAGGAATGTATATAACAAGAAAGAGAAAAAAGGTTTACACAAGTGTCGGTGTACTAAGGTAGGGGTACCTCAGTACCCCAACTTGTGCACGGGCAGTTGCAGCTTCCCGCGGCAAGGTTTACTGCTGGCTCGCCGGAGACCTTCCTGCTCCTTATCTAACCATTCAAAGACAAAGTATACAAGACAGAAGACCAAGACCCCGGCAAGAGGAGCTTGCCGGGAAGGCCGTTCCAGGCTCAAGATTGCTTAACTAGCACGAGGCCCTGGCAAGAGGAGCTTGTCAGGACGAACAGAAGATTTTATCTTAGAAGACCCAGCAAGGGCTCGGGGAGCGGCAAGCTTCCGGGCCCGGCAAGGTCGAGATCCCCGGCAAGGTGCTTGCCGGGGGAGGTGCGCTGTGTGCCCGCGCTCCAGCTCATCAGCCCACGCGTCGCCCTGGGGCCACTCCAGGGACGCGTGGCGGATGGCTGTGCAGCCTGGGGGACACGGTGGCACTCCACGGCAGTGGATCCATCGCCGTGGCAGACGGAGACGCAACGGCGGGAGCTTTTGGGGTCGACGGCGACGGGCATTAAATGCCCTTGTCCCCCACTGTCAAAGTAGGTATAGACCACTGTTCTGCACTGTAGCTCCACTGTTCCCGCACTGTTCCAACTACCACCTATTTTACATTTTTACCCCTTTCTCCTACGTTGACACCTGTCGGTGACCCCTTGCACTATAAAAGGAGGCCCATGCACAACGTGGAGGGGGTTCGAAACCTAGATCATTCTCACGCTCGTGTAGCTGCTTCTTCAAGCTCCGAGCGCCCAACTCAATACACAACCAAGCAGGAGTAGGGTTTTACGCATCCGTGCGGCCCGAACCTGGGTAAAACTGCCCGTGCGTCTGCCTCGATCTGCTCTTCGTGCTCCCTCCGCCCTCGTACCGCACAGACAAGGGGCTCCGGTCCCATAGGTGTTCGTGGTGGACAGTTTCCCCCGACATCTTTGGCGCGCCAGGTAGGGGGCGTCGAGGTTGTGCGAACCTGATCCGGCGTTCGCGCGGGCGCAATCTTCATCAACCTCTCCAGCTTCATCAGCAACTTCATCAGCGACAACTCCATGGCTCCGAAGAAGAAGCCTTCGGAGGTCGGAGGCCCGTCCGCGTCTCACCCGCCGCCACCAGAGCCAACGGTGGGCGGGGGAGACGCCGTCGGAAGGGTGGTTGCCGGCGAGGACACTCACGGTGCCACCAGATCCAAGAACAGGACGGACGACCGGACCTCGGTCTCCGTGGACGCGCCACGTCCATCGCAACATACGACGACCCCGCAGCGCCATACCACGGGAGGTGGTATCCGCTTGCTGGGACAAGGCCATACCGGAGGTTCGCGGGACGCCCCGGACCCCCGTCCGGGCACAAGCAAAGCGAAGGCGCCGGCGCGGGACCCCGCTCCTTCTAACATCGTTAGAAGTCCGAGCGTATCCCGCTCCTCGCACCGCTCGCCCGCGTTCCCCACTACTCCGGCAGAAGCGCTCGCAAGGGCGCAGCTGCTCCTCGATTTTCCTCCAGCGGCCGACAAGGCCGAGGAATGGAGGGCCACTATCCGGAGCCTGATAGACTTCGCCAACAACGACTCTCCGCAACAGCCGTCGGCCTCACGGCCGCGGCAGGCCGAGAAGACGAAGGCTATCGGCGACAAGACTGCCGGGGGTGCGACAAGCGTGCACTCCCCGCCGCAGAAGCAGAAGACGCCGCCCCGCCGGAACAATCCCGACGACGGCTCCACAGCCTCGTCGGACCCGCGGGCCCGTCGGGACCAGCGCCAGGTCCTCGACGACCGGCGAGATGAAGACGCTCGAACCACGATCGAGCGCCGCCGAGAAGCTCGGCGACAATCCGACAAGAGAGCTGGGAACACTGTCGACGCACCCGCGCCCGGCGAACCAGGCGACTTGCCGTACGCGGCAGGCTGTCCTGCGTTCACCCGCGAGCTGCGGCGCGTCCAGTGGCCCAGCATGAAGAACTTTAAGCCCGACGTACCGGAGAAGTACGACGGCAAGACGCACCCCTCGGAGTTTCTCAGCGTCTACACCATAGCAGTACAAGCTGCCGGGGGGCGCGACGAGAAGATCCTAGCCAACTACTTCCCGCTCGTGCTGAAGCCGAACGTCCGTTCGTGGCTCATGCACTTGCCGGAAGGCTCTATCTCTTCTTGGGCCGACCTCTGCCATCAGTTTGTTGGCGCCTTCACCGGCGGCCACAAACCCCATGGCCAGGAGAGCGATCTCCACATTTTGGCCCAGAAGGAAGGCGAACCCCTGCGCAAGTATATCCAACGTTTCAGCCGGGTACAGCACAACATCCCCGACGTTCACCCTGCTGCGGTTATCAGCGCGTTCCATCAGAACGTGCGTAACCGCCGCATGCGGGAGGAGATGGCGATGACCAAGATCAGGGACGTCAGCGAGCTCTACGCTCTTGCCGACAAGTGCGCCCGTGCAGAAGAGGGGAGGAAACTCCCCGGGGAGGATGCTGGCGCAGGGGGAAGCGACAGCGACGACGCCGCCCCGGCAAAGAAGAGCCGGCGGCGGAACAACAGGAAGAAGGGCAAGAAGGAAGTGCTTGCCGTCGAGAAGTCCGGCAAGGAGGCCCCCGCCAAGCAAGCGCAGGCTGGCGGCTCCGGCAAGGAGCCTGCCCCTGCGGCGGCGGCCGACAAGCCGGGTAGCTCCGACAAGCAATACTGCAAGATTCACCGCACCAAGGGTCACGACCTCTCCAACTGCAAGCGCGTCGAGTACCTCGTCGAGCAGCAAAAAGCTGAGTACGAGAGGCGCGACAAGGAGAAGGCCCAAGGTGGCGGGGAAGAGCCCAGCAAGAAGCGGCCATTCAATGGCCGAGGAGGTCACACCACCGGCAACCGAATCCAGCGACAAGCAGGGGGCTGTCCCGACAAGCTCTGGCCCCGACAAGGAAGACTCTGCGCAGGAAAAGGAAGAGGTGCGGAAGAAGATGGTGCAGCGCCCAGTGTATTTTGTAAGTTCCCTTCTCCAGGGAGCTAGATCAAGGTACTCTGGTGTGCAAAAATTGCTTTTCGGCCTTCTCATGGCCTCGAGGAAGCTGCGCCACTACTTCCAAGCCCATGAGATAACAGTGGTCACTCGCTTTCCATTGAAGAGGATATTGCACAATCCAGAGGCAACAGGCAGGATCGTCGAGTGGGCACTGGAACTGTCAAGCTTCGGACTCAAGTTTGAAAGTACTTCAACCATTCAGAGCCGAGCTTTGGCAGAGTTCATTGCTGAGTGGACCCCAACGCCAGAAGAAGAAGTTCAAGAAACAAGCGCACCCGTGCAAGAAGCAACAAGTGAATGGGTAATGTACTTTGATGGTGCCTTCTCGCTGCAAGGCGCCGGTGCCGGCGTGGTACTCATCGCGCCCACCGGAGAGCACCTCAAGTATATTATCCAGATGCACTTCCCAAGAGAGCAAGCGACAAACAATACTGCAGAGTATGAAGGCTTGCTCGCCGGCCTCAGAATTGCGGCTGAACTTGGGATCAGAAAGCTGATTGTACGTGGAGATTCTCAGTTGGTGGTCCGGCAAGTCAACAAGAGCTACCAGAGCCCTTTGATGGAAGCATATGTAGATGAAGTGAGGAAGCTTGAAGAGCACTTTGAAGGTCTGCAGATGGAGCATGTCCCGAGAGCTCAGAATGAAATTGCAGATGGCCTTTCAAAGTGTGCTGCGATGAAGTTACCTGTGGAACCAGGGACCTTCCTGCTCAAGCTAACTCAACCATCAGTTACACCATCAATTGGGCAGTCTAAGAAGAGAAAGTTGGTCTCCGGCGACTACTTGCCGGCGGATCTTCCAGAAACCGCCGCCAAGGTCCCCAAGATCAACGACAAGAACGCTGAGGAACAGTTTGCTCCTGCAAGCCCTCGGGCTTGTGCAGTTGAAGCAAGTGTTCCCGACAAGCCTCGCCCCGGCGAGCTTGCCGGGGGACCGTCAGCTCCGACAGGACCAGAGGTCTTTGCCGTAGAAGCTGGGGTTCCCGCAGCGGCCCTCGAGCCTTTAGTCCTTGCCGTCGAGCCCCGGGCTCCGGCATGGGCACAGCAGATCGTCCGTTTTCTGCAAACTGGAGAACTTCCCGACGACCCTCAAGAGATAGAGAAGATAACCAGGCAGTCAAGTATGTATCAGTTTGTGGATAACGAGCTGTACAGAAGAAGACTCAATGGTGTCAGGTTGAAATGCATCTCCAGAGAAGATGGACAGAAGCTGTTGGCAGAAATACACGGAGGCATATGCGGCCACCACATTGGCACAAGGGCACTTGCCGGGAAAGCTTTCCGGCAAGGGTTCTTTTGGCAAGAAGCCCTCCAAGATGCAACTGCACTAGTAACCAAGTGTGAAGCGTGCCAGTTCCATGCAAAGCAAATACATCAGCCAGCTCAAGCTCTCCAAACAATCCCTTTGTCATGGCCCTTCTCGGTCTGGGGGCTCGATATCCTCGGCCCTTTCCCTCGCGCTGTCGGGGGCTTTGAGTACTTGTACGTTGCAATCGACAAGTTCACAAAGTGGCCAGAAGTGGAGCCAGTGAGAAAGGTGACAGCACAGTCAGCAGTCAGGTTCTTCAGGTCGATTGTTTGCCGTTTCGGGATCCCTAACAGGATCATCACCGACAACGGTACACAATTCACTAGTCGCACCTTCATGCAATACGTCCAAGACCTTGGCGCCAAGGTCTGTTTCGCTTCTGTTGCTCACCCGAGGAGCAACGGTCAAGCGGAGAGGGCAAATGCTGAAGTGCTGCGCGGACTCAAGACAAGGACCTTTGACAGGCTGCGCAAGTGCGGAAGGAATTGGATAGAGGAGCTCCCGGCGGCTCTTTGGTCAATCAGAACGACACCGAATCGAGCCACCGGACAGACACCCTTTGCCCTAGTCTACGGGGCAGAAGCAGTTATCCCCACGGAACTCGTATACGGATCTCCTCGAGTGCTCGCTTATGATGAGCTCGAGCAAGAGCAACTGCGGCAAGATGACGCATTGCTCCTTGAGGAGGGACGTCTCCAGGCTGCTGTACGAGCTGCTCGATACCAGCAAGCTTTGCGCCGCTGCCATAGCCGCAAAGTCAAGGCCAGGAGTCTCGAGGAAGGCGACCTTGTTCTTCGGCGTGTTCAGTCCGCCAAGAATTCCAACAAGTTGACGCCGAAGTGGGATGGCCCTTATCGGGTGAGACAAGTTACGAGGCCCGGCGCTGTCCGCCTCGAGACCGAAGAAGGCTTACCGGTGAGCAACTCCTGGAACATAGAGCATCTTCGCAAGTTTCACCCCTAAGGCGCGGTTGCCGTGATCCGCTCCGGCAACCACCTTTTGTACAAGCTTTGCCGCTGTTGCATGTAACCCTTTGTACAAAGCCGGGCGCAGACCCCGTGCATCAGTAAAGATTTCGTGTTTTCGCATCGATTGCCTTTCGCATGCTTCTCTTTGCTATTTGCGTGTTTTATTTGGCATTTGATGCAACACTTAGATACTCGGTAAGCACTATTACATCGAAAGGCAATATGCTTGTTTCCCCCTCCTTTTCCTTTTTCTCTTAAGCAGGAGGAACGTTCCTCGCGCACAAGTTTGCCGGAGGGGAAGGAGATGGAGGAGGAACTAAGTGCCGTTCAAGAAGGAAGAGCCTTACCGGAAAGCAAACAACATGAGCAAGCAGCTTATGAAAGATAAGTTGTTAGAATTTGACCAGTTCAAATTTTAAATTTTGGTTGTCTTCCTTGAACGATCACACTTTGTATGGAAAACCTGTGCGCGGAGGAACCTACCCGTAGCTTGCCGCACCCTTATCTTGTCTTCGAGTCCACTCAACGATTTAAGTGAGCTGCGACAAGTGTCGCGCCCTTGCTTCGTTCCCGAGTACACTCAGCAAGCTAAGTGCGTTGCGACCTGCTGCGGTAAGGTTGCTTGCCGGCGAGGACCTTGGCCAGCAGGCTGCTCAGAGTCCAGCACTCAGCGCTCGCGGCAAGGGCCCCTTGCCGGCAAGCTCCCCGGGAGCGTAGGGTGAAAAACATACAAAGTCAAAGATTGGAACAAGGAAGATAACATTGCACTGATTGATTAAAGTAAAGCAAATATCTTACAAAGATAACTTGTCGCAATGGACTAATGAGTTCATAACATAACATGCAGCAACAAAAAGATAAAGATAGATGGGACCCTAGTCTACGCGGTCGCCCTCCTTCCTGCCAAGCTTTGCCACCTTGGCGATGATGTGGCTGACCTGCTCCTTCAGGGCCTCCGTGTTCGCATCCTCCGGCAAGTTGCGAAGAACGTTCGTCAGGTTGATCCCCGGGTTGCGGAACACAATCTTCGTCAAGACCCGCTCCAGAGTTCCCGCGCAGAGACGGCGCGACTCCTCGGCCAGCTGCGCGGGGATGCGGTTCCGGAGACCTGCAAGGGCCGGAGCGACGCCTCTGAAGAAGAGGCTGAGCTTGGCGCTGTGCGGGAGATCTGGATCCGGCGAGTAGATAAGATGCTCGGCCTTCAAAGCAAGCAACTCCTGGTCAATGTTGGACGCAGAAGAAGCCAGCTCTTCGGTCCACGCCTCGATGGTCTGCCGGAATAGCTCAGACGCCTTGTTGACGCTATCCACCAAAGTCCGCTCCTTCCGGAGCTCCTCCTTCAGCTTGTCTTCTCGGAGCTTGGCGGCGTCAATTGAATCCCTCAGAGTTGAGACCTTCAGCTCCAAGTCTTCGATGGAATCCTTGGCGGCCTTCAACTCGTCGCCCTTCTTTGATAAGCTTACTTGGAGCTCCGCGTTGGTGTGGGCGTCCTTCTCGCGCTCAGTAATGAGCGCGGCAACCTTCTCGGCGCTCACCTTCATCGCCTTCTCCAACTGGATGACCTTGGCGGCGAGCTCCTTCTTGGCGTCTTCCGCGGCAGCAGCAGCGGCTTTCGCCTCCTTCAGCTCCCCGCCAAGAGCAGCCTCGCGAGCGGCAAGGTCCTCCTCGTGGGAGTCGAGATCCACCTTCCGCTGTGCGAGCTCTCCCTCTCGCCGGGACATCTCCACCCCGGCGAGCCGTTGCTGTTCCTCAGCCTCGGCCTTCTCCAGCACCCATTCTTCATATTCGCCGGCAAGGCGCTCGCGCGCCTCCGCCACCTCGCGGAGGCCCGCCTTGTGGGCAGCGCTGAGCTCCGCCGCACGCTTCTCCATTTCGGCGGCGGCCTTGGCGGCAAGCGCTTCCCGGGAGGCAAGCTTCGCCTGCCTGGCCCGGTAAAGGGCCAGGAGTCGGTGGAGAAGCTTCTCCTCCTCGGGCCCATCTCCTTCGCCGGGCGCCTCGACGACTGTCAGACCCGCGGAGGCGAGGACTTCTCCGTCAAACGCCTCGCCCTCCGCGGGAGCTCTTGATGAAGACCCCCAAGGCACTTGGATAAAGATGCCATTGGGGGCACGAAGATAGTAACCGGCTGGCTCCTCGCCGGCGGAGGGACCGGCGGCCGGTGCAGCATCTGATGCTCCCGCCACCTCCGGGTTGGCGGTGCGGTCGCCGTCCCCCTCCCCGGCCGCTGCATCTGCAGCCGGAGCGGTCTCCTGCACGGCCGCCTCGGTGGTTTCGGCCGTCTCCGCGGTGGCCTCGGCCATCTCCACGACGACGGGAGCGTCATCGCCGCCGCCCTGCGCGCCCTCCTCATCCTCGATATTGATGACCTCGGTCTCCATCGGTGCGGGAGGAGGAGGAGGAAGATCTAAGAGAAGAAGAAAAAGAAGTTCAAAATCAAGCAAAGATCCAAAAAGAAGCAAAGTCAAGAAAACCAAGTACAGAACGTACCTTGGCGGACGTCCTCTGCGGCGGGCTCCCTTGCCGGGGAGCTCGGCCCTGGCGGAGTGGCCGTCCTCGCCGGGCTGCTCGCCCTTGGCGGGGTACTCTGCCTTGGCGGAGTACCCGCCCTTGGCGGAGCGCTCTCCCTCGCCGGAGAGTTTTGCCTTGCCGGGGACGGCGGGGCCTGCGGCTCCTCGGTAACGGCCTCCGGGCGCTCTTCCCGCTGCGGCTCCACCTCTGCACAAGAGAATATAGAAGAACCAAGACATTCAGAGATCAAAGCCCTAAGCGCGCCCCGACGAGCAAAAACAGTAAACCTCTAACTTACGCTGGGGGCTGCGCTGGGGGCTGCTCCCCGGAGCGGCACTCGGGTCCGGCAAGATCGGCTCCGCCGCGATCCCTGCTTCCGCGACGGGTGGGTCTTCCACGACCTCAACTGTGGGCACCTTGACCCTCTTCGCGCGCTGCTCCAAGGTCCTGCAATCACAAGCAACAAACAAAATCAAGCGTCAGCAACAATCGAGATATAAAAATCAAGAAGGAGTAAGGTCTCGGGTCCTTACTCTTGGTCCTCCTCGTCGTCCTCGCTCAGCGCGGAGAAGTCGAACTCCACGGTGGGCGCGTCGGCGCGAGGAGCGGAGGATGAAGGTTCCCTCGCGCGTTTCGGAGCCACCGGGGCTGGGGGCTGCGTAGGCCCAGCCCCTGTGGTGGCCGGCGCCCGAGAAGGGGGCGGAGCAGCTGCTCCGCTCCGAGAAGATCCTTGCCGGCTCGGTGCCGGCCTGCGGGACGCCTCTGCCGTGGCCGGCACGCCGGCCGCCCTTGGCGCGGTTTGGCTCGGCCGGGGAGCTGCCCGGCGAGCTGGCTGTTGCCGGGGCGCTCGCGTCTGCTCTCCCGTCGCCGCCTTGCGGAGACGCTTCAACGGGGACTGCTTCGGGCTTGCCGGGGGCGGGGAGCTCTCCGACGAGGAGAGGTCGTCGGCGTACAACTCTGTCGATCCGCCGGAGCCTTCGGCCTCCTCCTCCTCCTCCTCCTCTGCCTCGGCCGGCTCGCTGGGCCCAGCATCCGACGATGCGGCCCTCTTCCCCTTGGCGCCTCCGCCCCTCGCGGCGCCTCTGCTTCCTCCGGCGGTGCCCTCCATTGCCGCGGCCTCCGTCGCGATCCCACTGATCCCAGAGTGCCTCAGCGAGGGGATCACGGCGAGCGCGTCGGGAGGGAGCTCTAGCAGCTTGCGAATTTCCTCATTGTCCGCCTGGCTGGCGGCATCCGCGGCTTCCGCCTCCGCGGGTGTGTATCCAAAGTTTCCCGCCGCCGCGGCTGCGGCGACTTCTTCAGCACGAGAAGCTATGTAAGCAATCTCTTGGTCGGTGGTGGCCCGCGTGTGCAGCTTGAGATCGTCCTTCTTCTCCAA
Organism: Secale cereale; assembly: GCA_902687465.1. Classification (NCBI taxonomy): domain Eukaryota; kingdom Viridiplantae; phylum Streptophyta; class Magnoliopsida; order Poales; family Poaceae; genus Secale; species Secale cereale. The sequence continues at coordinate 137,576,286 of LR738714.1, forward strand.
CACCTCCACAAGGCGGTCGTAGAACTCGAGGACGTCGATGGGCTTGGGCGCAATCCACGTGCGCTCCACTCCATGAGAGTCGCACGCGGGCATCATCGCGACAAGGCGATCCCGGGCGCTACTGGCGCAGAGCGGCACCACTCCCCGGGGAGCGCGGAAGTACTCGGGGTGGGCCGGGTCGAACTTGAAAAGTTCCCTGACCATACCCCGCAGCTCGAGTGTTGTGAAGTTAAAATTGAGGCCGGGGCGCAGCCTCATGATGTCTGCCGGGCCGCCATATTGCCACGCCGGCCTCTTCCGGTCTTGGAGGGGGGCGATCCGGCGACGAAGAAAGTCCTTGCCCACTTCAGCGACAGACAGCGGCGCCAAACGAAGACGCATGATCCTGACGAGAGCAATATCCAGCTTGGAGTCGTCGGAATCGAAGTTACTCCAATCCCTGCCGCGCACGATGGGCGATGTGCGCGGCGCGGTGAAGTGTTGCGGCCGCTCCTCGACGACCCAGCACCACTCCGCACGCCACTCTTCCCACTTGCCGCGGAGCTCCCCCGGCAAGTAAGCGGGTTTCTTATTCAGCCTGAACACCCAAGAGATTCCTCCGGAGAGGGGGGCGTCGGCCTCTACTCTGGGGATGAAAAAGTGCCTAAAGAGAGCTACGTTGGGCTGGATTCCTACGAAGTTTTCGCACATGTGTGCGAAAACGGACATGGTGAGGATGGCGTTGGGAGTGAAGTCGAGGAGGTGGAGGCCATAAGTATTCATGATATCGCAGAAAAAGTTTGAGAAGGGAGGGCACAGACCGCAGTGGAAGAAGGCTGCGAAAAAGTAATACCCGCCGGGGTAGTGGTCCTTGGCGACGGCCGGGTAGACGCGCGTGCGGGGGTGCGCTGGGGTCTCCTTGGCCCAGAACCAATAATATTTGCTCCAGAGTTCCCGCACGCCGAGCCTCGGCGAGAAGACGATGTGCTCCTTCCGGTACGCGGCGAGCTTCGCCGCCTGATCTGACTTCTCCCGCTTGGACTTCTCCGCCTTCGCCTTGTCGGTCTTTGGGGCCATGGCGGACGCGGTGGAAGGAAGGGGGCGAAGAGCTTGGTGGTGGCGGAGGAGTAGAGGCAAAGAGCAGAGGAATCTGAGGAAGAAGACGATGGTAATGAGTGCGCAGGGAGGGGAACCGCGCCGCTCTCTCTGCTTTTATGGGGGAGTGGGGGGCGTTTCGCCCTTCCCATTAAAGAAATCGTGGGCACGTCCCATCCCACGGCGCCGCAATCGACGCGTGCCGTTACCGTGGGGTGCGGCGGATAGGGAAGTGGATTCGGCGCGCCACGGGCCGCGGGTGCCCGTGCACTGTTTTGGGCCTGGCCCAACAGCGCTCGGCACCGTGTGTGGCCCAGGCCCGGGGGCTCCTGTCGGTGTACTAAGGTAGGGGTGCCTCAGTACCCCAACTTGTGCACGGGCAGTTGCAGCTTCCCGCGGCAAGGTTTACTGCTGGCTCGCCGGAGACCTTCCTGCTCCTTATCTAACCATTCAAAGACAAAGTATACAAGACAGAAGACCAAGACCCCGGCAAGAGGAGCTTGCCGGGAAGGCCGTCCCAGGCTCAAGATTGCTTAACTAGCACGAGGCCCTGGCAAGAGGAGCTTGTCAGGACGAATAGAAGATTCTATCTTAGAAGACCCGGCAAGGGCTCGGGGAGCGGCAAGCTTCCGGGCCCGGCAAGGTCGAGATCCCCGGCAAGGTGCTTGCCGGGGGAGGTGCGCTGTGTGCCCGCGCTCCAGCTCATCAGCCCACGCGTCGCCCTGGGGCCACTCCAGGGACGCGTGGCGGATGGCTGTGCAGCCTGGGGGACACGGTGGCACTCCACGGCAGTGGATCCATCGCCGTGGCAGACGGAGACGCAACGGCGGGAGCTTTTGGGGTCGACGGCGACGGGCATTAAATGCCCTTGTCCCCCACTGTCAAAGTAGGTATAGACCACTGTTCTGCACTGTAGCTCCACTGTTCCCGCACTGTTCCAACTACCACCTATTTTACGTTTTTACCCCTTTCTCCTACGTTGACACCTGTCGGTGACCCCTTACACTATAAAAGGAGGCCCATGCACAACGTGGAGAGGGTTCGGAACCTTTGCAACTCTCACGCTCGGTGTAGCTGCTACTGTAGTTCTTCAAGCTCCCGAGCTCAATACAAACCAAAGCAGGAGTAGGGTTTTACGCGTCCATCGCGGCCCGAACCTGGGTAAAACTGCCCGCGCGTCTGCCTCGATCTGCTCTTCGTGCTCCCTCCGCCCTCGTACCGCACAGACAAGGGGCTCCGGTCCCATAGGTGTTCGTGGTGGACAGTTTCCCCCGACATCTTTGGCGCGCCAGGTAGGGGGCGTCGAGGTTGTGCGAACCTGATCCGGCGTTCGCGCGGGCGCAATCTTCATCAACCTCTCCAGCTTCATCAGCATCTTCATCAGCAACAACTCCATGGCCCCGAAGAAGAAGCCTTCGGAGGTCGGAGGCCCGTCTGCGTCTCACCCGCCGCCACCAGAGCCAACGGTGGGCGGGGGAGACGCCGTCGGAAGGGTGGTTGCCGGCGAGGACACTCACGGTGCCACCAGATCCAAGAACAGGACGGACGACCGGACTTCGGTCTCCGTGGACGCGCCGCGTCCATCGCAACATACGACGACCCCGCAGCGCCATACCACGGGAGGTGGTATCCGCTTGCTGGGACAAGGCCATACCGGAGGTTCGCGGGACGCCCCGGACCCCCGTCCGGGCACAAGCAAAGCAAAGGCGCCGGCGCGGGACCCCGCTCCTTCTAACGTCGTTAGAAGTCCGAGCGTATCCCGCTCCTCGCACCGCTCGCCCGCGTTCCCCACTACTCCGGCAGAAGCGCTCGCAAGGGCGCAGCTGCTCCTCGATTTTCCTCCAGCGGCCGACAAGGCCGAGGAATGGAGGGCCACTATCCGGAGCCTGATAGACTTCGCCAACAACGACTCTCCGCAACAGCCGTCGGCCTCACGGCCGCGGCAGGCCGAGAAGACGAAGGCTATCGGCGACAAGACTGCCGGGGGTGCGACAAGCGTGCACTCCCCGCCGCAGAAGCAGAAGACGCCGCCCCGCCGGAACAATCCCGACGACGGCTCCACAGCCTCGTCGGACCCGCGGGCCCGTCGGGACCAGCGCCAGGTCCTCGACGACCGGCGAGATGAAGACGCTCGAACCACGATCGAGCGCCGCCGAGAAGCTCGGCGACAATCCGACAAGAGAGCTGGGAACACTGTCGACGCACCCGCGCCCGGCGAACCAGGCGACTTGCCGTACGCGGCAGGCTGTCCTGCGTTCACCCGCGAGCTGCGGCGCGTCCAGTGGCCCAGCATGAAGAACTTTAAGCCCGACGTACCGGAGAAGTACGACGGCAAGACGCACCCCTCGGAGTTTCTCAGCGTCTACACCATAGCAGTGCAAGCTGCCGGGGGGCGCGACGAGAAGATCCTAGCCAACTACTTCCCGCTCGTGCTGAAGCCGAACGTCCGTTCGTGGCTCATGCACTTGCCGGAAGGCTCTATCTCTTCTTGGGCCGACCTCTGCCATCAGTTTGTTGGCGCCTTCACCGGCGGCCACAAACCCCATGGCCAGGAGAGCGATCTCCACATTTTGGCCCAGAAGGAAGGCGAACCCCTGCGCAAGTATATCCAACGTTTCAGCCGGGTGCAGCACAACATCCCCGATGTTCACCCTGCTGCGGTTATCAGCGCGTTCCATCAGAACGTGCGTAATCGCCGCATGCGTGAGGAGATGGCGATGACCAAGATCAGGGACGTCAGCGAGCTCTACGCTCTTGCCGACAAGTGCGCCCGTGCAGAAGAGGGGAGGAAACTCCCCGGGGAGGATGCTGGCGCAGGGGGAAGCGACAGCGACGACGCCGCCCCGGCAAAGAAGAGCCGGCGGCGGAACAACAGGAAGAAGGGCAAGAAGGAAGTGCTTGCCGTCGAGAAGTACGGCAAGGAGGCCCCCGCCAAGCAAGCGCAGGCTGGCGGCTCCGGCAAGGAGCCTGCCCCTGCGGCGGCGGCCGACAAGCCGGGTAGCTCCGACAAGCAATACTGCAAGATTCACCGCACCAAGGGTCACGACCTCTCCAACTGCAAGCGCGTCGAGTACCTCGTCGAGCAGCAAAAAGCTGAGTACGAGAGGCGCGACAAGGAGAAGGCCCAAGGTGGCGGGGAAGAGCCCAGCAAGAAGCGGCCATTCAATGGCCGGGGAGGACGCCGCGGCAAGGCCAAGCAGCGGCAAGGAGATCGACCTCCCCGGGGCCGCGACAACGACGAAGACGACGATGAAGACATGGAGGACGACGAGAACAGCGAGCAGGAGTTCCAGAAGGCCACGGAAGTCCTATGCGTCGACGGTGGCGCCTCCCTGCACACCTCCCACCGCCAGCTGAAACAGTGGGTGCGTGAGGTAAATGCAGCGGAGCCGCCCGTGGAGTCGCGCAGGCTCCTCAAATGGTCCAGCACGCCCATCATTTTTGACCTTGAGGATCACCCTGACCGCACCACTGCGGTCGGGTGCTTGCCGATGCTGGTCTCACCCACCATCCGCAACCTCAAGGTCACCAAAATGTTGGTTGACGGCGGGGCCGGGCTGAATTTGATCTCCTCTGCTGTGATCAAGAAACTCCAGATTCAAGACGGCGAGCTCGAAGAGACCGGTTCATTCCAAGGAATCAACCCGGGAAGGAGCAAGCCCAAGGGAAAGATTACTCTGCCGGTGACCTTTGGCGGGGAGCTCAACTTCAGAACTGAGCGCATCACCTTTGACGTTGCTGATATTCCATTGCCCTACAATGGGATACTCGGCCGTCCCGCCCTAGCCAAGTTCATGGCAGCTTCCCACTATGCTTACAACGTGCTGAAGATGCCGGGGCCGATAAGCGTCATCACTGTCCACAGCGACAAGAAAGATGCGCTTATTTGCGCCGACAAGATTTACCGGGATGCGGCAGCTGCGGCCGAGAAGGATACTCTTGCCGCTGAAGCTCCCGGGGGGAAGAAAACGAAGACCAAGTCCGGCAAGTGCTCTGGGACACACTCCGGCAACCGCACCTCTTCGGAGTGCTGCGCTGCCGTCGAGGACGTTCCATCGAGCTCCACCGGCAAGAGCAAGAAAGGAATGGCTGCTCCTCCGGCAACCAAGAAGGTGTCCGCAAGGGAGGATGGCACTGGTGGTACCTTCACCATCAGCGCCACCCTTGACAGCAAATAGGAAAGCGCGCTCGTCGCCTTCCTGCGGGCGAATGTCGATGTGTTTGCTTGGCAACCATCTGACATCCCCGGTGTTCCCAGGAAGGTGATTGAGCACAAGCTTGCTGTCTGCCCTCATGCGCGGCCCATCAAGCAAAAAGTAAGGAAGCAAGCCGTGGAGCGCCAAGAGTTCATCAACGAGGAGATCAAGAAACTAGAGGCAGCAGGCCTAGTTAGAGGTGTGATCCATCCGACGTGGTTGGCAAACCCAGTCGTCGTGCGCAAAGCCAACGGGAAGTGGAGACTGTGTATAGACTTCACCGATGTCAATAAAGCATGTCCCAAGGATCCCTTCCCTTTGCCGCGCATTGACCAGATCGTTGACTCCACTGCCGGATGTGAGCTACTCTGTTTTCTTGATGCATACTCAGGCTATCACCAGATTTTCATGGCCAAGGAAGATGAAGAGAAGACTGCATTTATCACTCCATGTGGCACTTACTGCTTTATCCGCATGCCATTTGGACTGAAGAATGCAGGCTCAACTTTTGCAAGGGTAGTGTACACTGCTTTTGAGCCACAGATCCACAGGAATGTAGAAGCCTACATGGATGATATCGTGGTGAAGAGCAAGAGCAAAGAAACACTGATTCAAGACTTGGAAGAAACATTTCAGAACCTGCGCAGGATACAGCTCAAGTTGAACCCCGAGAAGTGCGTCTTTGGAGTCCCCTCCGGCAAGCTTCTCGGGTTCTTTGTTTCGCAGAGAGGGATTGAAGCCAACCCCGACAAGATCAAAGCCATCGAGCAGATGGAAGCCCCGAGGCGAGTCAAGGATGTCAGGAGGCTTGCAGGTTGTGTGGCTGCCCTCAGTAGGTTCGTTTCTAAATCTGCAGAACGCGCCCTGCCTTTCTTCAAAATCTTGAAGAAGGCAGGTCCCATGAAGTGGACTCCGGAAGCGGAGGCAGCGCTGCAAGATTTGAAACGGTACCTTTCCTCTCCTCCAATACTTGTCGCACCTAGACCACAGGAAAAGTTGCTGCTGTATTTGGCGGCAACCAACCAGGTGGTTAGTGCTGCGTTAGTAGCGGAGAGAGAGTCCGACGAGGAGGTCACACCACCGGCAAGCGAATCCAGCGACAAGCAGGGGGCTGCCCCGACAAGCTCTGGCCCCGACAAAGATGAATCTGCGCAGGAAAAGGAAGAGGTGCGGAAGAAGATGGTGCAGCGCCCAGTGTATTTTGTAAGTTCCCTTCTCCAGGGAGCTAGATCAAGGTACTCTGGTGTGCAAAAATTGCTTTTCGGCCTTCTCATGGCCTCGAGAAAGCTGCGCCACTACTTCCAAGCCCATGAGATAACAGTGGTCACTCGCTTTCCGTTGAAGAGGATATTACACAATCCAGAGGCAACAGGCAGGATCGTCGAGTGGGCACTGGAACTGTCAAGCTTTGGACTCAAGTTTGAAAGTACTTCAACCATACAGAGCCGAGCTTTGGCAGAATTTATAGCAGAATGGACCCCAACGCCCGATGAAGAAGTTCAAGAAACAAGCGCACCCGTGCAAGAAGCAACAAGTGAATGGGTAATGTACTTTGATGGTGCCTTTTCGCTGCAAGGCGCCGGTGCTGGCGTAGTACTCATTGCGCCCACCGGAGAACACCTCAAGTATATTATCCAGATGCACTTCCCAAGAGAGCAAGCGACAAACAATACTGCAGAGTATGAAGGCTTGCTCGCCGGCCTCAGAATTGCGGCTGAACTTGGGATCAGAAAGCTGATTGTACGTGGAGATTCTCAGTTGGTGGTCCGGCAAGTCAACAAGAGCTACCAGAGCCCTTTGATGGAAGCTTATGTAGATGAAGTAAGGAAGCTTGAAGAGCACTTTGAAGGTCTGCAGATGGAGCATGTCCCGAGAGCTCAGAATGAAATTGCAGATGGCCTTTCAAAGTGTGCTGCGATGAAGTTACCTGTGGAACCAGGGACCTTCCTGCTCAAGCTAACTCAACCATCAGTTACACCATCAATTGGGCAGTCTAAGAAGAGAAAGTTGGTCTCTGGCGACTACTTGCCGGCGGATCTTCCTGAACCCGCCGCCAAGGTTCCCAGGATCAACGACAACGCTGAGGAACAGTTTGCTCCTGCAAGCCCTCGGGCTTGTGCAGTTGAAGCAAGTGTTCCCGACAAGCCTCGCCCCGGCGAGCTTGCCGGGGGACCGTCAGCTCCGACAGGACCAGAGGTCTTTGCCGTAGAAGCTGGGGTTCCCGCAGCGGCCCTCGAGCCTTTAGTCCTTGCCGTCGAGCCCCGGGCTCCGGCATGGGCACAGCAGATCGTCCGTTTTTTGCAAACTGGAGAACTTCCCGACGACCCTCAAGAGATAGAGAAGATAACCAGGCAGTCAAGTATGTATCAGTTTGTGGATAACGAGCTGTACAGAAGAAGACTCAATGGTGTCAGGTTGAAGTGCATCTCCAGGGAAGATGGACAGAAGCTGTTGGCAGAAATACACGGAGGCATATGCGGCCACCACATTGGCGCAAGGGCGCTTGCCGGGAAAGCTTTCCGGCAAGGGTTCTTTTGGCAAGAAGCCCTCCAAGATGCAACTGCACTAGTAACCAAGTGTGAAGCGTGCCAGTTTCATGCAAAGCAAATACATCAGCCAGCTCAAGCTCTCCAAACAATCCCTTTGTCCTGGCCCTTCTCGGTCTGGGGGCTCGATATCCTCGGCCCTTTCCCTCGTGCTGTCGGGGGCTTTGAGTACTTGTACGTTGCAATCGACAAGTTCACAAAGTGGCCGGAAGTGCAGCCAGTGAGAAAGGTGACAGCACAGTCAGCAGTCAGGTTCTTCAGGTCGATTGTTTGCCGTTTCGGGATCCCTAACAGGATCATCACCGACAACGGTACGCAATTCACTAGTCGCACCTTCATGCAATACGTCCAAGACCTTGGCGCCAAGGTCTGTTTCGCTTCTGTTGCTCACCCGAGGAGCAACGGTCAAGCGGAGAGGGCAAATGCTGAAGTGCTGCGCGGACTCAAGACAAGGACCTTTGACAGGCTGCGCAAGTGCGGAAGGAATTGGATAGAGGAGCTCCCGGCGGCTCTTTGGTCAATCAGAACGACACCGAATCGAGCCACCGGACAGACACCCTTTGCCCTAGTCTACGGGGCAGAAGCAGTTATCCCCACGGAACTCGTATACGGATCTCCTCGAGTGCTCGCTTATGATGAGCTCGAGCAAGAGCAACTGCGGCAAGATGACGCACTGCTCCTTGAGGAGGGACGTCTCCAGGCTGCTGTACGAGCTGCTCGATACCAGCAAGCTTTGCGCCGCTACCATAGCCGCAAAGTCAAGGCCAGGAGTCTCGAGGAAGGCGACCTTGTTCTTCGGCGTGTTCAGTCCGCCAAGAATTCCAACAAGTTGACGCCGAAGTGGGAAGGCCCTTATCGGGTGAGACAAGTTACGAGGCCCGGCGCTGTCCGCCTCGAGACCGAAGAAGGCTTACCGGTGAGCAACTCCTGGAACATAGAGCATCTTCGCAAGTTTCACCCCTAAGGCGCGGTTGCCGTGATCCGCTCCGGCAACCACCTTTTGTACAAGCCTTGCCGCTGTTGCATGTAACCCTTTGTACAAAGCCGGGCGCAGACCCCGTGCATCAGTAAAGATTTCGTGTTTTCGCATCGATTGCCTTTCGCATGCTTCTCTTTGCTATTTGCATGTTTTATTTGGCATTTGATGCAACACTTAGACATTCGGTAAGCGCTATTACGCCGAAAGGCAATATGCTTGTTTCCCTCTCCTTTTCCTTTTTCACTTAAGCAGAAGGAACGTTCCTCGCGCACAAGTTTGCCGGGGAGGAAGGAGATGGAGGAGGAACTAAGTGCCGTTCAAGTAAGAAGAGCCTTACCGGAAAGCGGACAACATGAGCAAGCAGCATATGAAAGATAAGTTGTTAGAATTTGACCAGTTCAAATTTTAAAATTTTGGTTGTCTTCCTTGAACGATCACACTTTGTATGGAAAACCTGTGCGCGGAGGAACCTACCCGTAGCTTGCCGCACCCTTATCTTGTCTTCGAGTCCACTCAACGATTTAAGTGAGCTGCGACAAGTGTCGCGCCCTTGCTTCGTTTCCGAGTACACTCAGCAAGCTAAGTGCGTTGCGACTTGCTGCGGCGAGGTTGCTTGCCGGCGAGGACCTTGGCCAGCAGGCTGCTCAGGGTCCAGCGCTCAGCGCTCGCGGCAAGGGCCCCTTGCCGGCAAGCTCCCCGGGAGCGTAGGGTGACAAACATACAAAGTCAAAGATGGGAACAAGGAAGATAACATTGCACTGATTGATTGAAGTAAAGCAAATATCTTACAAGGATAACTTGTCGCAATGGACTAATGAGTTCATAACATAATGTGCAGCAACGAAAAGATAAAGATAAATGGGGCCCTAATCTACGCGGTCGCCCTCCTTCCTGCCAAGCTTTGCCACCTTGGCGATGATATGGCCGACCTGCTCCTTCAGGGCCTCCGTGTCCGCATCTGCCGGCAAGCTGCGAAGAACGTTCGTGAGGTTGATCCCCGGGTTGCGGAACACGATCTTCGTCAAGACCCGCTCCAGAGTTCCTGCGCAGAGACGGCGCGACTCCTCGGCCAGCTGCGCGGGGATGCGGTTCCGGAGACCTGCAAGGGCCGGAGCGACGCCTCTGAAGAAGAGGCTGAGCTTGGCGCTGTGCGGGAGGTCTGGATCCGGCGAGTAGATAAGATGTTCGACCTTCAAAGCAAGCAACTCCTGGTCAATGTTGGATGCAGAAGAAACCAGCTCTTCGGTCCACACCTCGATAGTCTGCCGGAAGAGCTCGGAGGCCTTGTTAACGCTCTCCATCAAGGTTCGCTCCTTGCGGAGCTCATCCTTCAGCTTTGCCTCCTGGGCCCGGGCAGCATCAAGCGATTCTTTCAGGGTGGTGACCTTCAGCTCCAAGTCTTCAATGGAATCCTTGGCGGCCTTCAGCTCGTCACCCCTCTGGGACAAACTCACCTGGAGCTCTGAGTTGGTGTGGGCATCCTTCTCGCGCTCCAGGATGAGCGCGGCAACCTTCTCGGCGCTCACCTTCACCGCCTTCTCCAGTTGTTCAACCTTGGCGGCAAGCTCCTTCTTGGCGTCTTCCGCGGCAGCAGCAGCGGCTTTCGCCTCCTTCAGCTCCCCGCCAAGGGCAGCCTCGCGAGCGGCAAGGTCCTCCTCATGGGAGTCGAGATCCACCTTCCGCTGCGCGAGCTCTCCTTCTCGCCGGGACATCTCCACCCCGGCGAGCCGTTGCTGTTCTTCAGCCTCGGCTTTCTCCAAAAGCCACTCTTGATATTCACCGGCGAGACGCTCGCGCTCCTCCGCCACCTCGCGGAGGCCCGCCTTGTGGGCAGTGCTGAGCTCCGCCGCACGCTTCTCCATTTCGGCGGCGGCCTGGGCAGCAAGGGCTTCCCGGGAGGCAAGCTTCGCCTGCCTGGCCCGGTAAAGGGCCAGGAGTTGGTGGAGAAGCTTCTCCTCCTCGGGCCCATCTCCTTCGCCGGGCGCCTCGACGACTGTCAGACCCGCGGAGGCGAGGACTTCTCCGTCAAACGCCTCGCCCTCCGCGGGAGCTCTTGATGAAGACCCCCAAGGCACTTGGATAAAGACGCCATTGGGGGCACGAAGATAGTACGCCTGCTTCTCGCCGGTGGAGGGGCCGGCGGCCGGTGTAGCATCCGGTGCTCCCGCCACCTCCGGGTCGGCGGTGCGGTCGCCGTCCCCCTCCCCGGTCGCGGCGTCAGCGGCCGGAGTGGCCTCCTGCGCGGCCGGCTCGGTGGCCTCGGTCGCCTCCTCGGTGGCCTCGGCCATCTCCACGACGACGGGAACGTCATCGCCGCCGCCCTGCGCGCCCTCCTCATCCTCGATATTGATGACCTCGGTCTCCATCGGCACGGGAGGAGGAGGAAGAAGATCTAGGAGAAGAAGAAAAAGAAGTTTAAAATCAAGCAAAGATCCAAAAAGAAGCGAAGTCAAGAAAACCAAGTACAGAACGTACCTTGGCGGACGTCCTCTGCGGCGGGCTCCCTTGCCGGGGAGCTCGGCCTTGGCGGAGTGGCCGTCCTCGCCGGGCTGCTCGCCCTTGGCGGGGTACTCTGCTTTGGCGGAGTACCCGCCCTTGGCGGAGCGCTCTCCCTTGCCGGAGAGTTTTGCCTTGCCGGGGACGGCGGGGCCTGCGGCTCCTCGGTGACGGTCTCCGGGCGCTCTTCCCGCTGCGGCTCCACCTCTGCACAAGAGAAGATAGAAGAACCAAGACATTCAGAAAAAAAAAAGAGAGATCAAAGCCCTAAGCGCGCCCCGACGAGCAAAAACAGTAAACCTCTAACTTACGCTGGGGGCTGCGCTGGGGGCTGCTCCCCGGAGCGGCACTCGGGTCCGGCAAGCTCGGCTCCGGGGCGATCCCTGCTTCCGCGACGGATGGGTCTTCTACGACCTCAACTGTGGGCACCCTGACCCTCTTCGCGCGCTGCTCCAAGGTCCTGCAATCACAAGCAACAAGCAAAGTCAAGCGAGAAGCTTGCCGGAGGGAACTCCAAAGACGCACTTCTCGGGGTTCAGCTTGAGTTGTATCCTGCGCAGGTTCTGAAACGTTTCTTCTAAGTCTTGAATCAGTGTTTCTTTGCTCTTGCTCTTCACCACGATGTCATCCATGTAGGCTTCTACATTCCTGTGGATCTGTGGCTCAAAAGCAGTGTACACTACCCTTGCAAAAGTTGAGCCTGCATTTTTCAGTCCAAATGGCATGCGGATAAAGCAATAGGTGCCACATGGAGTGATAAATGCAGTCTTCTCTTCATCTTCCTTAGCCATGAAAATCTGGTGATAGCGTGAGTATGCATCAAGAAAACAGAGTAGCTCACATCCGGCAGTGGAGTCAACGATCTGGTCAATGCGCGGCAAAGGGAAGGGATCCTTGGGACATGCTTTATTGACATCAGTGAAGTCTATACACAGTCTCCACTTCCCGTTGGCTTTGCGCACGACGACTGGGTTTGCCAACCACGTCGGATGGATCACACCTCTAACTAGGCCTGCTGCCTCTAGTTTCTTGATCTCCTCATTGATGAACTCTTGGCGCTCCACGGCTTGCTTCCTCACTTTTTGCTTAATGGGCCGCGCATGAGGGCAGACAGCAAGCTTGTGCTCAATCACCTTCCTGGGAACACCGGGGATGTCAGATGGTTGCCAAGCAAACACATCGACATTCGCCCGCAGGAAGGCGACGAGCGCGCTTTCCTATTTGCTGTCAAGGGTGGCACTGATGGTGAAGGTACCACCAGTGCCATCCTCCTTTGCGGACACTTTCTTGGTTGCCGGAGGAGCAGCCATTCCTTTCTTGCTCTTGCCGGTGGAGCTCGATGGAACGTCCTCGACGGCGGCGCAGCACTCCGAAGAGGTGCGGTTGCCGGAGTGGGTCCCAGAGCACTTGCCGGACTTGGTCTTCGTCTTCTTCCCCCCGGGCGGAGGGAGCACGAAGAGCAGATCGAGGCAGACGCGCGGGCAGTTTTACCCAGGTTCGGGCCGCACGGATGCGTAAAACCCTACTCCTGCTTGGTTGTGTATTGAGTTTGGGCGCTCGGAGCTTGAAGAAGCAGCTACACGAGCGTGAGAATGATCTAGGTTTCGAACCCCCTCCACGTTGTGCATGGGCCTCCTTTTATAGTGCAAGGGGTCACCGACAGGTGTCAACGTAGGAGAAAGGGGTAAAAATGTAAAAGAGGTGGTAGTTGTAACAGTGCGGGAACAGTGGAGCTACAGTACAGAACAGTGGTCTATACCTACTTTAACAGTGGGGGACAAGGGCCTTTAATGCCCGTCGCCGTCGACCCCAAAAGCTCCCGCCGTTGCGTCTCCGTCTGCCACGGCGATGGATCCACTGCCGTGGAGTGCCACCGTGTCCCCCAGGCTGCACAGCCATCCGCCACGCGTCCCTGGAGCGGCCCCAGGGCGACGCGTGGGCCGATGAGCTGGAGCGCGGGTACACAGCGCACCTCCCCCGGCAAGCACCTTGCCGGGGATCTCGACCTTGCCGGACCCGGAAGCTTGTCGCTCCCCGGGCCCTTGCCGGGTCTTCTAAGATAAAATCTTCTATTCGTCCTGACAAGCTCCTCTTGCCAGGGCCTTGTGCTAGTTAAGCAATCTCGAGCCTGGGACGGCCTTCCCGGCAAGCTCCTCTTGTCGGGGTCTTGGTCTTCTGTCTTGTATACTTTGTTTTTGAATGGCTAGATAAGGGGCAGGAAGGTCTCCGGCAAGCGCGTGATGAACCCTGCCGCGGGGAGCTGCCGCTGCCCGTGCACAAGTTGGGGTACTAGGGTACCCCTACCTTAGTACACCGACAGGAGCCCCCGGGCCTGGGCCACACACGGTGCCGAGCGCTGTTGGGCCAGGCCCAAAACAGTGCACGGGCACCCGCGGCCCGCGGCGCGCCGAATCCACTTCCATATCCGCCGCACCCCACGGCAACGGCACGCGTCGATTGCGGCGCCGTGGGATGGGACGTGCCCACGATTTCTTTAATGGGAAGGGCGAAACGCCCCCCACTCTCCCATAAAAGCAGAGAGAGCGGTGCGGTTCCCCTCCCTGCGCACTCATTGCCATCGTCTTCTTCCTTGGATTCCTCTGCGCTTTGCCTCTACTCCTCCGCCACCACCAAGCTCTTCGTCCCCTTCCTTCCACCGCGTCCGCCATGGCCCCAAAGACCGACAAGGCGAAATCGGAGAAGTCCAAGCGGGAGAAGTCAGATCAGGCGGCGAAGCTCGCCGCGTACCGGAAGGAGCACATTGTCTTCGCGCCGAAGCTCGGCGTGCGGGAGCTTTGGAACAAATATTATCTGTTCTGGGCCAAGGAGACCCCAGCGCACCCCCGCACGCGCGTCTACCCGGCCGTCGCCAAGGACCACTACCCCGGCGGGTATTACTTTTTCGCAGCCTTCTTCCACTGCGGTCTGTGCCCTCCCTTCTCAAACTTTTTCTGCGATATCATGAATACTTATGGCCTCCACCTCCTCGACTTCACTCCCAACGCCATCCTCACCATGTCCGTTTTCGCACACATGTGCGAAAACTTCGTAGGAATCCAGCCCAACGTAGCTCTCTTTAGGCACTTTTTCATCCCCAGAGTAGAGGCCGACGCCCCCCTCTCCGGAGGAATCTCTTGGGTGTTCAGGCTGAATAAGAAACCCGCTTACTTGCCGGGGGAGCTCCGCGGCAAGTGGGAAGAGTGGCGTGCGGAGTGGTGCTGGGTCGTCGAGGAGCGGCCGCAACACTTCACCGCGCCGCGCACATCGCCCATCGTGCGCGGCAGGGATTGGAGTAACTTCGATTCCGACGACTCCAAGCTGGATATTGCTCTCGTCAGGATCATGCGTCTTCGTTTGGCGCCGCTGTCTGTCGCTGAAGTGGGCAAGGACTTTCTTCGTCGCCGGATCGCCCCCCTCCAAGACCGGAAGAGGCCGGCGTGGCAATATGGCGGCCCGGCAGACATCATGAGGCTGCGCCCCGGCCTCAATTTTAACTTCACAACACTCGAGCTGCGGGGTATGGTCAGGGAACTTTTCAAGTTCGACCCGGCCCACCCCGAGTACTTCCGCGCTCCCCGGGGAGTGGTGCCGCTCTGCGCCAGTAGCGCCCGGGATCGCCTTGTCGCGATGATGCCCGCGTGCGACTCTCATGGAGTGGAGCGCACGTGGATTGCGCCCAAGCCCATCGACGTCCTCGAGTTCTACGACCGCCTTGTGGAGGTGTTGGAGAAGAAGGACGATCTCAAGCTGCACACGCGGGCCACCACCGACCAAGAGATTGCTTACATAGCTTCTCGCGCCGAAGAAGTCGCCGCAGCCTCGGCGGCGGGGAACTTTGGATACACACCCGCGGAGGCGGAAGCCGCGGATGCCGCCAGCCAGGCGGACAATGAGGAGATTCGCAAGCTGCTAGAGCTCCCTCCCGACGCGCTCGCCGTGATCCCCTCGCAGCTGGCCGAGGAGTCGCGCCGTCTCTGCGCGGGAACTCTGGAGCGGGTCTTGACGAAGATTGTGTTCCGCAACCCGGGGATCAACCTGACGAACGTTCTTCGCAGCTTGCCGGAGGATGCGAACACGGAGGCCCTGAAGGAGCAGGTCAGCCACATCATCGCCAAGGTGGCAAAGCTTGGCAGGAAGGAGGGCGACCGCGTAGACTAGGGCCCCATCTATCTTTATCTTTTTGTTGCTGCACGTTATGTTATGAACTCATTAGTCCATTGCGACAAGTTATCTTTGTAAGATATTTGCTTTACTTCAATCAATCAGTGCAATGTTATCTTCCTTGTTCCAATCTTTGACTTTGTATGTTTTTCACCCTACGCTCCCGGGGAGCTTGCCGGCAAGGGGCCCTTGCCGCGAGCGCTGAGTGCTGGACTCTGAGCAGCCTGCTGGCCAAGGTCCTCGCCGGCAAGCAACCTTGCCGCAGCAGGTCGCAACGCACTTAGCTTGCTGAGTGTACTCGGAAACGAGGTAAGGGCGCGACACTTGTCGCAGCTCACTTAAATCGTTGAGTGAACTCGAAAACAAGATAAGGGTGCGGCAAGCCACGGGTAGGTTCCTCCGCGCACAGGTTTTCCATACAAAGTGTGATCGTTCAAGGAAGACAACCAAAATTTAAAATTTGAACTGGTCAAATTCTAACAACTTATCTTTCATAAGCTGCTTGCTCATGTTGTTTGCTTTCCGGTAAGGCTCTTCCTTCTTGAACGGCACTTAGTTCCTCCTCCATCTCCTTCCCCCCCGGCAAACTTGTGCGCGAGGAACGTTCCTTCTGCTTAAGAGAAAAAGGAAAAGGAGAGGGAAACAAGCATATCGCCTTTCGATGTAATAGTGCTTACCGAGTATCTAAGTGTTGCATCAAATGCCAAATAAAACACGCAAATAGCAAAGAGAAGCATGCGAAAGGCAATCGATGCGAAAACACGAAATCTTTACTGATGCACGGGGTCTGCGCCCGGCTTTGTACAAAGGGTTACATGCAACAGCGGCAAAGCTTGTACAAAAGGTGGTTGCCGGAGCGGATCACGGCAACCGCGCCTTAGGGGTGAAACTTGCGAAGATGCTCTATGTTCCAGGAGTTGCTCACCGGTAAGCCTTCTTCGGTCTCGAGGCGGACAGCGCCGGGCCTCGTAACTTGTCTCACCCGATAAGGGCCTTCCCACTTCGGCGTCAACTTGTTGGAATTCTTGGCGGACTGAACACGCCGAAGAACAAGGTCGCCTTCCTCGAGACTCCTGGCCTTGACTTTGCGGCTATGGTAGCGGCGCAAAGCTTGCTGGTATCGAGCAGCTCGCACAGCAGCCTGGAGACGTCCCTCCTCAAGGAGCAATGCGTCATCTTGCCGCAGTTGCTCTTGCTCGAGCTCATCATAAGCGAGCACTCGAGGAGATCCGTATACGAGTTCCGTGGGGATAACTGCTTCTGCCCCGTAGACTAGGGCAAAAGGTGTCTGTCCGGTGGCTCGATTCGGTGTCGTTCTGATTGACCAAAGAGCCGCCGGGAGCTCCTCTATCCAATTCCTTCCGCACTTGCGCAGCCTGTCAAAGGTCCTTGTCTTGAGTCCGCGCAGCACTTCAGCATTTGCCCTCTCCGCTTGGCCGTTGCTCCTCGGATGAGCAACAGAAGCGAAACAGACCTTGGCGCCAAGGTCTTGGACGTACTGCATGAAGGTGCGACTAGTGAATTGTGTACCGTTGTCGGTGATGATCCTGTTAGGGATCCCGAAACGGCAAACAATCGACCTGAAGAACCTGACTGCTGACTGTGCTGTCACCTTTCTCACTGGCTCTACTTCCGGCCACTTTGTGAACTTGTCGATTGCAACGTACAAGTACTCAAAGCCCCCGATAGCGCGAGGGAAAGGGCCGAGGATATCGAGCCCCCAGACCGAGAAGGGCCATGACAAAGGGATTGTTTGGAGAGCTTGAGCTGGCTGATGTATTTGCTTTGCATGAAACTGGCACGCTTCACACTTGGTTACTAGTGCAGTTGCATCTTGGAGGGCTTCTTGCCAAAAGAACCCTTGCCGGAAAGCTTTCCCGGCAAGCGCCCTTGCGCCAATGTGGTGGCCGCATATGCCTCCGTGTATTTCTGCCAACAGCTTCTGTCCATCTTCCCTGGAGATGCACTTCAACCTGACACCATTGAGTCTTCTTCTGTACAGCTCGTTATCCACAAACTGATACATACTTGACTGCCTGGTTATCTTCTCTATCTCTTGAGGGTCGTCGGGAAGTTCTCCAGTTTGTAGAAAGCGGACGATCTGCTGCGCCCATGCCGGAGCTCGGGGCTCGACGGCAAGGACTAAAGGCTCGAGGGCCGCTGCGGGAACCCCAGCTTCTACGGCAGAGACCTCTGGTCCTGTCGGAGCTGACGGTCCCCCGGCAAGCTCGCCGGGGCGAGGCTTGTCGGGAACACTTGCTTCAACTGCACAAGCCCGAGGGCTTGCAGGAGCAAACTGTTCCTCAGCGTTGTCGTTGATCTTGGGAACTTTGGCGGCGGGTTCAGGAAGATCCGCCGGCAAGTAGCCACCGGAGACCAACTTTCTCTTCTTGGACTGCCCAATTGATGGTGTAACTGATGGTTGAGTTAGCTTGAGCAGGAAGGTCCCTGGTTCCACAGGTAACTTCATCGCAGCACACTTTGAAAGGCCATCTGCAATTTCATTCTGAGCTCTCGGGACGTGCTCCATCTGTAGACCTTCAAAGTGCTCTTCAAGCTTCCTCACTTCATCTACATAAGCTTCCATCAAAGGGCTCTGGTAGCTCTTGTTGACTTGCCGGACCACCAACTGAGAATCTCCACGTACAATCAGCTTTCTGATCCCAAGTTCAGCCGCAATTCTGAGGCCGGCGAGCAAGCCTTCATACTCTGCAGTATTGTTTGTCGCTTGCTCTCTTGGGAAGTGCATCTGGATAATATACTTGAGGTGTTCTCCGGTGGGCGCAATGAGTACTACGCCAGCACCGGCGCCTTGCAGCGAAAAGGCACCATCAAAGTACATTACCCATTCACTTGTTGCTTCTTGCACGGGTGCGCTTGTTTCTTGAACTTCTTCATCGGGCGTTGGGGTCCATTCTGCTATAAATTCTGCCAAAGCTCGGCTCTGTATGGTTGAAGTACTTTCAAACTTGAGTCCAAAGCTTGACAGTTCCAGTGCCCACTCGACGATCCTGCCTGTTGCCTCTGGATTGTGTAATATCCTCTTCAACGGAAAGCGAGTGACCACTGTTATCTCATGGGCTTGGAAGTAGTGGCGCAGCTTTCTCGAGGCCATGAGAAGGCCGAAAAGCAATTTTTGCACACCAGAGTACCTTGATCTAGCTCCCTGGAGAAGGGAACTTACAAAATACACTGGGCGCTGCACCATCTTCTTCCGCACCTCTTCCTTTTCCTGCGCAGATTCATCTTTGTCGGGGCCAGAGCTTGTCGGGGCAGCCCCCTGCTTGTCGCTGGATTCGCTTGCCGGTGGTGTGACCTCCTCGTCGGACTCTCTCTCCGCTACTAACGCAGCACTAACCACCTGGTTGGTTGCCGCCAAATACAGCAGCAACTTTTCCTGTGGTCTAGGTGCGACAAGTATTGGAGGAGAGGAAAGGTACCGTTTCAAATCTTGCAGCGCTGCCTCCGCTTCCGGAGTCCACTTCATGGGACCTGCCTTCTTCAAGATTTTGAAGAAAGGCAGGGCGCGTTCTGCGGATTTTGAAACGAACCTACTGAGGGCAGCCACACAACCTGCAAGCCTCCTGACATCCTTGACTCGCCTCGGGGCTTCCATCTGCTCGATGGCTTTGATCTTGTCGGGGTTGGCTTCAATCCCTCTCTGCGAAACAAAGAACCCGAGAAGCTTGCCGGAGGGGACTCCAAAGACGCACTTCTCGGGGTTCAACTTGAGCTGTATCCTGCGCAGGTTCTGAAACGTTTCTTCCAAGTAAAAGAAAGATAGGATACAACTTGGCGGACAGCTTCGTGCTCCCTCCGCCCTCGTACCGCACAGACAAGGGGCTCCGGTCCCATAGGTGCTCCGGCTCTTCTGGCCGTTCAAGAAGGAAGAGCCTTACCGGAAAGCAAACAACATGAGCAAGCAGCTTATGAAAGATAAGTTGTTAGAATTTGACCAAGCAGCTTATGAAAGATAAGTTGTTAGAATTTGACCAGTTCAAATTTTAAATTTTGGTTGTCTTCCTTGAACGATCACACTTTGTATGGAAAACCTGTGCGCGGAGGAACCTACCCGTAGCTTGCCGCACCCTTATCTTGTCTTCGAGTCCACTCAACGATTTAAGTGAGCTGCGACAAGTGTCGCGCCCTTGCTTCGTTCCCGAGTACACTCAGCAAGCTAAGTGCGTTGCGACCTGCTGCGGTAAGGTTGCTTGCCGGCGAGGACCTTGGCCAGCAGGCTGCTCAGAGTCCAGCACTCAGCGCTCGCGGCAAGGGCCCCTTGCCGGCAAGCTCCCCGGGAGCGTAGGGTGAAAAACATACAAAGTCAAAGATTGGAACAAGGAAGATAACATTGCACTGATTGATTAAAGTAAAGCAAATATCTTACAAAGATAACTTGTCGCAATGGACTAATGAGTTCATAACATAACATGCAGCAACAAAAAGATAAAGATAGATGGGACCCTAGTCTACGCGGTCGCCCTCCTTCCTGCCAAGCTTTGCCACCTTGGCGATGATGTGGCTGACCTGCTCCTTCAGGGCCTCCGTGTTCGCATCCTCCGGCAAGCTGCGAAGAACGTTCGTGAGGTTGATCCCCGGGTTGCGGAACACGATCTTCGTCAAGACCCGCTCCAGAGTTCCCGCGCAGAGACGGCGCGACTCCTCGGCCAGCTGCGCGGGGATGCGGTTCCGGAGACCTGCAAGGGCCGGAGCGACGCCTCTGAAGAAGAGGCTGAGCTTGGCGCTGTGCGGGAGATCTGGATCCGGCGAGTAGATAAGATGTTCGGCCTTCAAAGCAAGCAACTCCTGGTCAATGTTGGACGCAGAAGAAGCCAGCTCTTCGGTCCACGCCTCGATGGTCTGCCGGAATAGCTCAGACGCCTTGTTGACGCTATCCACCAAAGTCCGCTCCTTGCGGAGCTCCTCCTTCAGCTTGTCTTCTCGAAGCTTGGCGGCGTCAATTGAATCCCTCAG
Organism: Secale cereale; assembly: GCA_902687465.1. Taxonomy (NCBI): domain Eukaryota; kingdom Viridiplantae; phylum Streptophyta; class Magnoliopsida; order Poales; family Poaceae; genus Secale; species Secale cereale. The sequence goes on from LR738714.1 coordinate 137,596,712, forward strand.
AGTTGAGACCTTCAGCTCCAAGTCTTCGATGGAATCCTTGGCGGCCTTCAACTCGTCGCCCTTCTTGGATAAGCTTACTTGGAGCTCCGCGTTGGTGTGGGCGTCCTTCTCGCGCTCAGTAATGAGCGCGGCAACCTTCTCGGCGCTCACCTTCATCGCCTTCTCCAACTGGATGACCTTGGCGGCGAGCTCCTTCTTGGCGTCTTCCGCGGCAGCAGCAGCGGCTTTCGCCTCCTTCAGCTCCCCGCCAAGAGCAGCCTCGCGAGCGGCAAGGTCCTCCTCGTGGGAGTCGAGATCCACCTTCCGCTGCGCGAGCTCTCCCTCTCGCCGGGACATCTCCACCCCGGCGAGCCGTTGCTGTTCCTCAGCCTCGGCCTTCTCCAGCACCCATTCTTCATATTCGCCGGCAAGGCGCTCGCGCGCCTCCGCCACCTCGCGGAGGCCCGCCTTGTGGGCAGCGCTGAGCTCCGCCGCACGCTTCTCCATTTCAGCGGCGGCCTGGGCAGCAAGCGCTTCCCGGGAGGCGAGCTTCGCCTGCCTGGCCCGGTAAAGGGCCAGGAGTCGGTGGAGAAGCTTCTCCTCCTCGGGCCCATCTCCTTCGCCGGGCGCTTCGACGACTGTCAGACCCGCGGAGGCGAGGACTTCCCCGTCAAACGCCTCGCCCTCCGCGGGAGCTCTTGATGAAGACCCCCAAGGCACTTGGATAAAGATGCCATTGGGGGCACGAAGATAGTAACCGGCTGGCTCCTCGCCGGCGGAGGGACCGGCGGCCGGTGCAGCATCTGATGCTCCCGCCACCTCCGGGTTGGCGGTGCGGTCGCCGTCCCCCTCCCCGGCCGCTGCGTCGGCAGCCGGAGCGGTCTCCTGCACGGCCGGCTCGGTGGTTTCGGCCGTCTCCGCGGTGGCCTCGGCCATCTCCACGACGACGGGAGCGTCATCGCCGCCGCCCTGTGCGCCCTCCTCATCCTCGATATTGATGACCTCGGTCTCCATTGGCGCGGGAGGAGGAGGAGGAAGATCTAGAAGAAAAAGAAGTTCAAAATCAAGCAAAGATCCAAAAAGAAGCAAAGTCAAGAAAACCAAGTACAGAGCGTACCTTGGCGGACGTCCTCTGCGGCGGGCTCCCTTGCCGGGGAGCTCGGCCCTGGCGGAGTGGCCGTCCTCGCCGGGCTGCTCGCCCTTGGCGGGGTACTCTGCCTTGGCGGAGTACCCGCCCTTGGCGGAGCGCTCTCCCTCGCCGGAGAGTTTTGCCTTGCCGGGGACGGCGGGGCCTGCGGCTCCTCGGTGACGGCCTCCGGGCGCTCTTCCCGCTGCGGCTCCACCTCTGCACAAGAGAAGATAGAAGAACCAAGACATTCAGAGATCAAAGCCCTAAGCGCGCCCCGACGAGCAAAAACAGTAAACCTCTAACTTACGCTGGGGGCTGCGCTGGGGGCTGCTCCCCGGAGCGGCACTCGGGTCCGGCAAGATCGGCTCCGCCGCGATCCCTGCTTCCGCGACGGATGGGTCTTCCACGACCTCAACTGTGGGCACCTTGACCCTCTTCGCGCGCTGCTCCAAGGTCCTGCAATCACAAGCAACAAGCAAAGTCAAGCGTCAGCAACAATCGAGATATAAAAATCAAGAAGGAGTAAGGTCTCGGGTCCTTACTCTTGGTCCTCCTCGTCGTCCTCGCTCAGCGCGGAGAAGTCGAACTCCACGGTGGGCGCGTCGGCGCGAGGAGCGGAGGATGAAGGTTCCCTCGCGCGTTTCGGAGCCACCGGGGCTGGGGGCTGCGTAGGCCCAGCCCCTGTGGTGGCCGGCGCCCGAGAAGGGGGCGGAGCAGCTGCTCCGCTCCGAGAAGATCCTTGCCGGCTCGGTGCCGGCCTGCAGGACGCCTCTGCCGTGGCCGGCACGCCGGCCGCCCTTGGCGCGGCTTGGCTCGGCCGGGGAGCTGCCCGGCGAGCTGGCTGTTGCCGGGGCGCTCGCGTCTGCTCTCCCGTCGCCGCCTTGCGGAGACGCTTCAACGGGGACTGCTTCGGGCTTGCCGGGGGCGGGGAGCTCTCCGACGAGGAGAGGTCGTCGGCGTACAACTCTGTCGATCCGCCGGAGCCTTCGGCCTCCTCCTCCTCCTCCTCCTCTGCCTCGGTCGGCTCGCTGGGCCCAGCATCCGACGATGCGGCCCTCTTCCCCTTGGCGCCTCCGCCCCTCGCGGCGCCTCTGCTTCCTCCGGCGGTGCCCTCCATTGCCGCGGCCTCCGTTGCGATCCCACTGATCCCAGAGTGCCTCAGCGAGGGGATCACGGCGAGCGCGTCGGGAGGGAGCTCTAGCAGCTTGCGAATCTCCTCATTGTCCGCCTGGCTGGCGGCATCCGCGGCTTCCGCCTCCGCGGGTGTGTATCCAAAGTTTCCCGCCGCCGAGGCTGCGGCGACTTCTTCAGCGCGAGAAGCTATGTAAGCAATCTCTTGGTCGGTGGTGGCCCGCGTGTGCAGCTTGAGATCGTCCTTCTTCTCCAACACCTCCACAAGGCGGTCGTAGAACTCGAGGACGTCGATGGGCTTGGGCGCAATCCACGTGCGCTCCACTCCATGAGAGTCGCACGCGGGCATCATAGCGACGAGGCGATCCCGGGCGCTGCTGGCGCAGAGCGGCACCACTCCCCGGGGAGCGCGGAAGTACTCGGGGTGGGCCGGGTCGAACTTGAAGAGTTCCCTGACCATACCCCGCAGCTCGAGTGTTGTGAAGTTAAAATTGAGGCCGGGGCGCAGCCTCATGATGTCTGCCGGGCCGCCATATTGCCACGCCGGCCTCTTCCGGTCTTGGAGGGGGGCGATCCGGCGACGAAGAAAGTCCTTGCCCACTTCAGCGACAGACAGCGGCGCCAAACGAAGACGCATGATTCTGACGAGAGCGATATCCAGCTTGGAGTCGTCGGAATCGAAGTTACTCCAATCCCTGCCGCGCACGATGGGCGATGTGCGCGGCGCGGTGAAGTGTTGCGGCCGCTCCTCGACGACCCAGCACCACTCCGCACGCCACTCTTCCCACTTGCCGCGGAGCTCCCCCGGCAAGTAGGCGGGTTTCTTATTCAGCCTGAACACCCAAGAGATTCCTCCGGAGAGGGGGGCGTCGGCCTCTACTCTGGGGATGAAAAAGTGCCTAAAGAGAGCTACGTTGGGCTGGATTCCTACGAAGTTTTCGCACATGTGTGCGAAAACGGACATGGTGAGGATGGCGTTGGGAGTGAAGTCGAGGAGGTGGAGGCCATAAGTATTCATGATATCGCAGAAAAAGTTTGAGAAGGGAGGGCACAGACCGCAGTGGAAAAAGGCTGCGAAAAAGTAATACCCGCTGGGGTAGTGATCCTTGGCGACGGCCGGGTAGACGCGCGTGCGGGGGTGCGCTGGGGTCTCCTTGGCCCAGAACCAATAATATTTGCTCCAGAGTTCCCGCACGCCGAGCCTCGGCGAGAAGACGATGTGCTCCTTCCGGTACGCGGCGAGCTTCGCCGCCTGATCTGACTTCTCCCGCTTGGACTTCTCCGCCTTCGCCTTGTCGGTCTTTGGGGCCATGGCGGACGCGGTGGAAGGAAGGGGGCGAAGAGCTTGGTGGTGGCGGAGGAGTAGAGGCAAAGCGCAGAGGAATCTGAGGAAGAAGACGATGGCAATGAGTGCGCAGGGAGGGGAACCGCGCCGCTCTCTCTGCTTTTATGGGGGAGTGGGGGGCGTTTCGCCCTTCCCATTAAAGAAATCGTGGGCACGTCCCATCCCACGGCGCCGCAATCGACGCGTGCCGTTACCGTGGGGTGCGGCGGATAGGGAAGTGGATTCGGCGCGCCGCGGGCCGCGGGTGCCCGTGCACTGTTTTGGGCCTGGCCCAACAGCGCTCGGCACCGTGTGTGGCCCAGGCCCGGGGGCTCCTGTCGGTGTACTAAGGTAGGGGTACCTCAGTACCCCAACCTGTGCACGGGCAGTTGCAGCTTCCCGCGGCAAGGTTTACTGCTGGCTCGCCGGAGACCTTCCTGCTCCTTATCTAACCATTCAAAGACAAAGTATACAAGACAGAAGACCAAGACCCCGGCAAGAGGAGCTTGCCGGGAAGGCCGTTCCAGGCTCAAGATTGCTTAACTAGCACGAGGCCCTGGCAAGAGGAGCTTGTCAGGACGAACAGAAGATTTTATCTTAGAAGACCCAGCAAGGGCTCGGGGAGCGGCAAGCTTCCGGGCCCGGCAAGGTCGAGATCCCCGGCAAGGTGCTTGCCGGGGGAGGTGCCCGGCAAGGTGCTTGCCGGGGGAGGTGCGCTGTGTGCCCGCGCTCCAGCTCATCAGCCCACGCGTCGCCCTGGGGCCACTCCAGGGACGCGTGGCAGATGGCTGTGCAGCCTGGGGGACACGGTGGCACTCCACGGCAGTGGATCCATCGCCGTGGCAGACGGAGACGCAACGGCGGGAGCTTTTGGGGTCGACGGCGACGGGCATTAAATGCCCTTGTCCCCCACTGTCAAAGTAGGTATAGACCACTGTTCTGCACTGTAGCTCCACTGTTCCCGCACTGTTCCAACTACCACATCTTTTACATTTTTACCCCTTTCTCCTACGTTGACACCTGTCGGTGACCCCTTGCACTATAAAAGGAGGCCCATGCACAACGTGGAGGGGGTTCGAAACCTAGATCATTCTCACGCTCGTGTAGCTGCTTCTTCAAGCTCCGAGCGCCCAACTCAATACACAACCAAGCAGGAGTAGGGTTTTACGCATCCGTGCGGCCCGAACCTGGGTAAAACTGCCCGTGCGTCTGCCTCGATCTGCTCTTCGTGCTCCCTCCGCCCTCGTACCGCACAGACAAGGGGCTCCGGTCCCATAGGTGCTCGTGGCGGACAGTTGCAGAAAAAGTTTGAGAGATGCAACTTCAAGTATAAAGTTTTTCTTGCTCATGTTGTTTGCTTTCCGCTGCGGCTCCACCTCTGCACAAGAGAAGATAGAAGAACCAAGACATTCAGAGATCAAAGCCCTAAGCGCGCCCCGACGAGCAAAAACAGTAAACCTCTAACTTACGCTGGGGGCTGCGCTGGGGGCTGCTCCCCGGAGCGGCACTCGGGTCCGGCAAGATCGGCTCCGCCGCGATCCCTGCTTCCGCGACGGATGGGTCTTCCACGACCTCAACTGTGGGCACCTTGACCCTCTTCGCGCGCTGCTCCAAGGTCCTGCAATCACAAGCAACAAACAAAATCAAGCGTCAGCAACAATCGAGATATAAAAATCAAGAAGGAGTAAGGTCTCGGGTCCTTACTCTTGGTCCTCCTCGTCGTCCTCGCTCAGCGCGGAGAAGTCGAACTCCACGGTGGGCGCGTCGGCGCGAGGAGCGGAGGATGAAGGTTCCCTCGCGCGTTTCGGAGCCACCGGGGCTGGGGGCTGCGTAGGCCCAGCCCCTGTGGTGGCCGGCGCCCGAGAAGGGGGCGGAGCAGCTGCTCCGCTCCGAGAAGATCCTTGCCGGCTCGGTGCCGGCCTGCGGGACGCCTCTGCCGTGGCCGGCACGCCGGCCGCCCTTGGCACGGCTTGGCTCGGCCGGGGAGCTGCCCGGCGAGCTGGCTGTTGCCGGGGCGCTCGCGTCTGCTCTCCCGTCGCCGCCTTGCGGAGACGCTTCAACGGGGACTGCTTCGGGCTTGCCGGGGGCGGGGAGCTCTCCGACGAGGAGAGGTCGTCGGCGTACAACTCTGTCGATCCGCCGGAGACCTTCCTGCTCCTTATCTAACCATTCAAAGACAAAGTATACAAGACAGAAGACCAAGACCCCGGCAAGAGGAGCTTGCCGGGAAGGCCGTTCCAGGCTCAAGATTGCTTAACTAGCACGAGGCCCTGGCAAGAGGAGCTTGTCAGGACGAACAGAAGATTTTATCTTAGAAGACCCAGCAAGGGCTCGGGGAGCGGCAAGCTTCCGGGCCCGGCAAGGTCGAGATCCCCGGCAAGGTGCTTGCCGGGGGAGGTGCCCGGCAAGGTGCTTGCCGGGGGAGGTGCGCTGTGTGCCCGCGCTCCAGCTCATCAGCCCACGCGTCGCCCTGGGGCCACTCCAGGGACGCGTGGCGGATGGCTGTGCAGCCTGGGGGACACGGTGGCACTCCACGGCAGTGGATCCATCGCCGTGGCAGACGGAGACGCAACGGCGGGAGCTTTTGGGGTCGACGGCGACGGGCATTAAATGCCCTTGTCCCCCACTGTCAAAGTAGGTATAGACCACTGTTCTGCACTGTAGCTCCACTGTTCCCGCACTGTTCCAACTACCACATCTTTTACATTTTTACCCCTTTCTCCTACGTTGACACCTGTCGGTGACCCCTTGCACTATAAAAGGAGGCCCATGCACAACGTGGAGGGGGTTCGAAACCTAGATTATTCTCACGCTCGTGTAGCTGCTTCTTCAAGCTCCGAGCGCCCAACTCAATACACAACCAAGCAGGAGTAGGGTTTTACGCATCCGTGCGGCCCGAACCTGGGTAAAACTGCCCGTGCGTCTGCCTCGATCTGCTCTTCGTGCTCCCTCCGCCCTCGTACCGCACAGACAAGGGGCTCCGGTCCCATAGGTGTTCGTGGTGGACAGTTTCCCCCGACATCTTTGGCGCGCCAGGTAGGGGGCGTCGAGGTTGTGCGAACCTGATCCGGCGTTCGCGCGGGCGCAATCTTCATCAACCTCTCCAAGCTTCATCAGCGACTTCATCAGCAACAACTCCATGGCCCCGAAGAAGAAGCCTTCGGAGGTCGGAGGCCCGTCCGCGTCTCACCCGCCGCCACCAGAGCCAACGGTGGGCGGGGGAGACGCCGTCGGAAGGGTGGTTGCCGGCGAGGACACTCACGGTGCCACCAGATCAAAGAACAGGACGGACGACCGGACCTCGGTCTCCGTGGACGCGCCACGTCCATCGCAACATACGACGACCCCACAGCGCCATACCACGGGAGGTGGTATCCGCTTGCTGGGACAAGGCCATACCGGAGGTTCGCGGGACGCCCCGGACCCCCGTCCGGGCACAAGCAAAGCGAAGGCGCCGGCGCGGGACCCCGCTCCTTCTAACGTCGTTAGAAGTCCGAGCGTATCCCGCTCCTCGCACCGCTCGCCCGCGTTCCCCACTACTCCGGCAGAAGCGCTCGCAAGGGCGCAGCTGCTCCTCGATTTTCCTCCAGCGGCCGACAAGGCCGAGGAATGGAGGGCCACTATCCGGAGCCTGATAGACTTCGCCAACAACGATTCTCCGCAGCAGCCGTCGGCCTCGCGGCCGCGGCAGGCCGAGAAGACGAAGGCTATCGGCGACAAGACTGCCGGGGGTGCGACAAGCGTGCACTCCCCGCCGCAGAAGCAGAAGACGCCGCCCCGCCGGAACAACCCCGACGACGGCTCCACAGCCTCGTCGGACCCGCGGGCCCGTCGGGACCAGCGCCAGGTCCTCGACGACCGGCGAGATGAAGACGCTCGGACCACGATCGAGCGCCGCCGAGAAGCTCGGCGACAATCCGATAAGAGGGCTGGGAACACTGTCGACGCACCCGCGCCCGGTGAACCAGGCGACTTGCCGTACGCGGCAGGCTGCCCTGCGTTCACCCGCGAGCTGCGGCGCGTCCAGTGGCCCAGCATGAAGAACTTTAAGCCCGACGTACCGGAGAAGTACGACGGCAAGACGCACCCCTCGGAGTTTCTCAGCGTCTACACCATAGCAGTGCAAGCTGCCGGGGGGCGCGACGAGAAGATCCTAGCCAACTACTTCCCGCTCGTGCTGAAGCCGAACGTCCGTTCGTGGCTCATGCACTTGCCGGAAGGCTCTATCTCTTCTTGGGCCGACCTCTGCCATCAGTTTGTTGGCGCCTTCACCGGCGGCCACAAACCCCATGGCCAGGAGAGCGATCTCCACATTTTGGCCCAGAAGGAAGGCGAACCCCTGCGCAAGTATATCCAACGTTTCAGTCGGGTACAGCACAACATCCCCGACGTTCACCCTGCTGCGGTTATCAGCGCGTTCCATCAGAACGTGCGTAACCGCCGCATGCGTGAGGAGATGGCGATGACCAAGATCAGGGACGTCAGCGAGCTCTACGCTCTTGCCGACAAGTGCGCCCGTGCCCTTTCCCCCGTCGCCGCCTTGCGGAGACGCTTTGCCGGGGACTCCTTCGGGCTTGCCGGGGGCGGGGAGCTCTCCGACGAGGAGAGGTCGTCGGCGTACAACTCTGTCGATCCGCCGGAGTCTTCGGCCTCCTCCTCCTCCTCCTCCTCGGCCTCGGCCGGCTCGCTGGACCCAGCACCCAGCGATGCGGTCCTCTTCCCCTTGTCGCTTCCGCCCCTCGCGGCGCCTCTGCTTCCTCCGGCGGTGCCCTCCATTGCCGCGGCCTCCGTTGCGATCCCACTGATCCCGGAGTGCCTCAGCGAGGGGATCACGGCGAGCGCGTCGGGAGGGAGCTTTAGCAGCTTGCGAATCTCCTCCCTATCCGCCTGGCTGGAGGCATCCGCGGCTTCCGCCTCCGCGGGTGTGTATCCAAAGTTTCCCGCCGCCGCGGCTGCGGCGACTTCTTCAGCACGAGAAGCTATGTAAGCAATCTCTTGGTCGGTGGTGGCCCGCGTGTGCAGCTTGAGATCGTCCTTCTTCTCCAACACCTCCACAAGGCGGTCGTAGAACTCGAGGACGTCGATAGGCTTGGGCGCAATCCACGTGCGCTCCACTCCATGAGAGTCGCACGCGGGCATCATAGCGACAAGGCGATCCCGGGCGCTGCTGGCGCAGAGCGGCACCACTCCCCGGGGAGCTCGGAAGTACTCGGGGTGTGCCGGGTCGAACTTGAAAAGTTCCCTGACCATACCCCGCAGCTCGAGTGTTGTGAAGTTAAAATTGAGGCCGGGGCGCAGCCTCATGATGTCTGCCGGGCCGCCATATTGCCACGCCGGCCTCTTCCGGTCTTGGAGGGGGGCGATCCGGCGACGAAGAAAGTCCTTGCCCACTTCAGCGACAGACAGCGGCGCCAAACGAAGACGCATGATCCTGACGAGAGCAATATCCAGCTTGGAGTCGTCGGAATCGAAGTTACTCCAATCCCTGCCGCGCACGATGGGCGATGTGCGCGGCGCGGTGAAGTGTTGCGGCCGCTCCTCGACGACCCAGCACCACTCCGCACGCCACTCTTCCCACTTGCCGCGGAGCTCCCCCGGCAAGTAAGCGGGTTTCTTATTCAGCCTGAACACCCAAGAGATTCCTCCGGAGAGGGGGGCGTCGGCCTCTACTCTGGGGATGAAAAAGTGCCTAAAGAGAGCTACGTTGGGCTGGATTCCTACGAAGTTTTCGCACATGTGTGCGAAAACGGACATGGTGAGGATGGCGTTGGGAGTGAAGTCGAGGAGGTGGAGGCCATAAGTATTCATGATATCGCAGAAAAAGTTTGAGAAGGGAGGGCACAGACCGCAGTGGAAGAAGGCTGCGAAAAAGTAATACCCGCCGGGGTAGTGGTCCTTGGCGACGGCCGGGTAGACGCGCGTGCGGGGGTGCGCTGGAGTCTCCTTGGACCAGAACCAATAATATTTACTCCAGAGCTCCCGCACGCCGAGCCTCGGCGAGAAGACGATGTGCTCCTTCCGCAACGCGACGAGCTTCGCCGCCTGATCTGACTTCTCCCGCTTGGACTTCTCCGCCTTCGCCTTGTCGGTCTTTGGGGCCATGGCGGACGCGGTGGAAGGAAGGGGGCGAAGAGCTTGGTGGTGGCGGAGGAGTAGAGGCAAAGAGCAGAGGAATCTGAGGAAGAAGACGATGGCAATGAGTGCGCAGGGAGGGGAACCGCGCCGCTCTCTCTGCTTTTATGGGGGAGTGGGGGGCGTTTCGCCCTTCCCATTAAAGAAATCGTGGGCACGTCCCATCCCACGGCGCCGCAATCGACGCGTGCCGTTACCGTGGGGTGCGGCGGATAGGGAAGTGGATTCGGCGCGCCGCGGGCCGCGGGTGCCCGTGCACTGTTTTGGGCCTGGCCCAACAGCGCTCGGCACCGTGTGTGGCCCAGGCCCGGGGGCTCCTGTCGGTGTACTAAGGTAGGGGTACCTCAGTACCCCAACCTGTGCACGGGCAGTTGCAGCTTCCCGCGGCAAGGTTTACTGCTGGCTCGCCGGAGACCTTCCTGCTCCTTATCTAACCATTCAAAGACAAAGTATACAAGACAGAAGACCAAGACCCCGGCAAGAGGAGCTTGCCGGGAAGGCCGTTCCAGGCTCAAGATTGCTTAACTAGCACGAGGCCCTGGCAAGAGGAGCTTGTCAGGACGAACAGAAGATTTTATCTTAGAAGACCCAGCAAGGGCTCGGGGAGCGGCAAGCTTCCGGGCCCGGCAAGGTCGAGATCCCCGGCAAGGTGCTTGCCGGGGGAGGTGCCCGGCAAGGTGCTTGCCGGGGGAGGTGCGCTGTGTGCCCGCGCTCCAGCTCATCAGCCCACGCGTCGCCCTGGGGCCACTCCAGGGACGCGTGGCAGATGGCTGTGCAGCCTGGGGGACACGGTGGCACTCCACGGCAGTGGATCCATCGCCGTGGCAGACGGAGACGCAACGGCGGGAGCTTTTGGGGTCGACGGCGACGGGCATTAAATGCCCTTGTCCCCCACTGTCAAAGTAGGTATAGACCACTGTTCTGCACTGTAGCTCCACTGTTCCCGCACTGTTCCAACTACCACATCTTTTACATTTTTACCCCTTTCTCCTACGTTGACACCTGTCGGTGACCCCTTGCACTATAAAAGGAGGCCCATGCACAACGTGGAGGGGGTTCGAAACCTAGATCATTCTCACGCTCGTGTAGCTGCTTCTTCAAGCTCCGAGCGCCCAACTCAATACACAACCAAGCAGGAGTAGGGTTTTACGCATCCGTGCGGCCCGAACCTGGGTAAAACTGCCCGTGCGTCTGCCTCGATCTGCTCTTCGTGCTCCCTCCGCCCTCGTACCGCACAGACAAGGGGCTCCGGTCCCATAGGTGCTCGTGGCGGACAGTTTCCCCCGACAACAAGGTCTTAATCTAAAAAGAAACCTTGGTGCGGGTCCCTGCTGCACGTGTGCGCCGTTTCCTCATCTGTAATGTGTCCTTGAGGGTGTGAGTATGATGGCCATCTGTAAAAAGAAAAAGAAAAATAAACCTGGAAAGGAAGAAATTGATCCGGTGTGGCCATAACAAGTATAGTTCATTTAATGAGCCTAAATAAGATAAGTTTTAGAGTCCGAATAGGGTCTAGCCGAACTACGGACTATATGCAGGTGCCCCTAGTCGCTACCCAAGGAATTTTTAAGGCATAATTATGTACTCGAGGCACATATGCTATTACCTTATGGGGCGGTCGACGGGGGCATAGCTGTCAATCTTGCTCAGGTTCTTCTGAGCCCCCGCACTGAAGCATATGCTGGACACGTTTAGTTGTGTCCGCTGTTAATAGATTAGCCGGCTTGAATAGGCCGCATTGGGCTTCGGCTGCTAAGGCCGCAGTGTCCTCCTCCGTACGGAGAGAGCGCTCCATATTTCCATTGACCGTGATAACGCCATGTGGTCCAGGCATCTTGAGCTTTAAATAGGCATAATGCGGGACTGCATTAAAGCAGGCAAAGGCCGTTCTTACGAGTAAAGTGTGATAGCCACTTCGGAACGGAGCTATGTCGAAGAGTAGTTCTTCGCTTCGAAAGTTGTCGGGAGAACCGAATACAACCTCGAACGCTAAAGAGCCTGTGTAGCGAGCTTCAACGCCCGGTATCACTCCTTTAAAGATCGTGCTGCTTGGCTTGATTTTTGATGGGTCGATTCCCATCTTTGCGGACAGTGTCCTGATATATCAGATTGAGACTACTACCGCCGTCCATAAGGACTCTGGTTAGATGGTATCCTTCTATTATTGGGTTGAGCACTAAGGCAGCCGAACCCCCATGCCGAATACTGGTCGGAAGATCCCTGTGATCGAAAGTGATTGGGCAGGCTGACCATGGGTTGAATTTTAGGGCGACGGGCTCAACGGAATAGATGTCTCAGAGTGCGCGCTTGCGCTCCCACTTTGGGATATGAATGGCATATATCATGTTCAATGCTTTGACCTCCAGTGGAAATTTCTTCTGTCCCCCTATATTCGCCTGGCCAGGTTCATCCTCGTCTTCGCTCTGAGGCTCCTTCCCCTTGTGTTCGGCGTTTAGCTTGTCGGCCTGCTTGAAAACCCAACAGTTATGGTTGGTGTGGTTGGCAGGTTTCTCCGGGGTGCCATGGAATTGACAGGGCCTGTCTAATATCCTGTCCAAACTTGATGGATCATCTTTGTTGCCTTTAAATGGCTTCTTCCGTTGACCAGGTCTAGAACCACTGAATCCGGCGTTTACCGATGTATCATCTGGGCTTCCAGCATTGTTTTGATGCTTGTTTTTATTGCACCGTGGCTTTCCATTGCCATCCCTGACTTCAGATGTTCCAGGGTCACTGGTGCTGCTACGAGCTAACCAGCTATCTTCACACGTGCAAAAGAGGGTCATGAGTGTGGTTAGGGCTGCCATTGTCCTCAGCTTTTCCTGTCCAAGGTGTCTAGCCAGCCATTCATTCCAGATACTATGCTTGAATGCCGCTAAGGCTTCGGCGTCCGGACAGTCGACGATCTGGTTCTTCTTAGTGAGAAATCGGTTCCAAAGCTTGCCGGATGACTCCCCGGGTTGTTGGATGGTGTGACTTAAATTGTCAGCATCCGGGGGCCGGACATATGTCCCTTGAAAATTTTCCCAAAAAGCGTCCTCAAGTTCTTCTGAACTCCCAATGGAGTTCTCTGGGAGGTTGTTTAGCCAGTGTATAGCTGGTCCTTTTTGCTTGAGGGGTAAATATTTGATGTCGTGAAGATCATCTCCTCGAGCCATGTGGATGTGAAGAATGAAATCTTCTATCCAGATGGCAGGATTCATCGTTCCATCGTACGCTTCGATGTTCACGGGTTTAAACCCTTATGGGAAAACATGACCCAGCACCTCATCGGTGAAGCATAGAGGGTTTGAAGATGCGCTGTATCTTGCTATATCGTGGTGTATATCCGATGGTTGTGGTGTTCGGTATTGACCCCGAACTGGTATGTCACCGGCACGATTGGCTTGATAGCCGCCGTCCCGTGTGGGAGCTCGGTCCCTAGGTCCGAATATAGACCTGGTCTTGCTAGCTTTTTTGTTTAGGTCCTCACGTAGATCGTGTTTTCGGACTTGTCCGCACCGTCCTTTCCTTTACGGGGTGGTGGTGCGGGTTTGTATACATTGCTAGCTGCTCTATCCCGTCCACGAGGTGGTCGGTCCGGCTGGTCGATGGTGTTATTTTTTGGTGGGACGGGCGCAACAGCCTCGTCGTCGAATTCGGGCAGCAGCTTACGCTTGGGATAGCCTTTGGTTTGGATGTTAAAGCCATGTTTTTGTTCGGCGTCTAGCACCTCATTTCATCTATCGTTGAGCGTGTCCTGTGCAGCTCGAAGCTGTCTGTGCTGCTTTTTAGGCTCCGTGTTGTGGCTATAAGCCGTCGATGGAAGCGCTTTTGTTCGGAGGTTTCTTCTGGGAGGGTGTACTCATCCTCATCCATACTAGCCTCTTCTTCAGAGATCGGTTCATAGTCACCATCTTCGGCATAGCTGTCATCGGACGGCGGCTTCGGACTCTATTCGCCGTCCTCTCGCTCCTCCTGCACTATCGCTGGATCTGCGGGGTCTTCGGCTTATTCCGGAATGTCACCGTCATTAGTCACGATGTTGCCGTCGAAGTCTTCTGAAGCGTAGTCGAGCAGATCGGTTAGATCATCAACTGTGGCTACCAAGTGGGTGGTGGGTGGGGAAAGTAATTCTTCATCCCCCTGGGTATAGCGCGGCTGTTCATCAGCCTCCAGTTCAAACCGGATATAGTCCGGCTGTGTGCTCTCATCGAAGGAGAAAGATCTTAACAACCTTAACATGTCACCAAGTGGTGAGTGCTGGAAAATATTCGCAGCACAGAATTCGGCAATAGGCGCCTGATTGGATTTGAAGGGCGCAGTTACGCGCAATTCGGAATCAGAAACCGGAGTCGAGTCCGGGGTTCCGGTAAGACAGATCCCATCATTTGGTTCCGTGTGCGGCTCCAATGCCGTAGAGCCTGCGGTTCCCGTAGTGGGGTTGAGCTTCCCGTCCTCGGGTGACGCGATATGTTCTGGATCTTGGGCCAAAACTATTGCAGGTACTATTTCCGGATCCGATGACAGAGTTAGGTCATGATCATCGTGGTGGCAGAGAGGGATTGTCGTTGGCTCGAATCCGGTGAAGATCAAGTCTCCACGGATATCAGCAGCGTAGTTCAAGTTGTCGAACCTGACATGATGGCCAGGGGTGTAGCTCTCGATCTGCTCAAGGTGGCCTTGCGTGTTGGCACGAAACGCGAAGCCGCTGAACATGAAAAGTTGGCCGGGAGGGAATATCCCCTTGGCATCGCCGTTGCAGTTGACGACGTGATCCATCAGTCTTTCCGTCGACGACGTAGTTGAACTTTCAATGAAAGCACCAATGTCAGTGTCAAAACCGGCGGATCTCGGGTTGGGGGTCCCGAACTATGTGTCTGAGGATTAATGGTAATAGGAGGCAGGGGACACGATGTTTACCCAGGTTCAGGCCCACTCGATTGAGGTAAAACCCTACTTCCTGCTATGTTAATCTGGATGAATATGTATACAAGAGTTGATCCACCTCGAGATCGTAATGGTTAAACCCTAGGTCTAGCCTATGAAGATATTATGATTCCTCTCTATCTAGCCTCTATGGACTAAACCCCCAGGTTTATATACAAACCGAGGAGGCCTAGGGTTTGTACATATCATCTTGCAGAGGAAGGAAAATCTACACCCGAGCCTAAAACTTGCCATTACAAGAATCCAGGAGTCCTATCCGGATATGAGAGATGATCTTCTGTAATAATCTTCAAGGCGCACCAGTCCGGCCCACCAGGAGTTTGTCCAGCCACATGAGGACCCCCCGATCCAGGACTCCCTCGGACCACAAGGGCCAGATGGACAAGAAATTCCTCCGCATTTGGTATATGACCAAGTAGAGACAGCTACCAAGCTATCCCAACAGGACTTTGAACTAGACAACCTTATAGAGGGAATTGAAAAAGAGTAGTCATTTGATTCTATGTATTAGTGTACTTTGACCATCAAACTTATCTCCGGCCGAATTTATAAAAAAGATTGTCATGGCCGACCATCTGCTTTAACCTCCATAAACCCAAAGGCTGGAGTGCTTCCAAATACTATATCTGTGGCTAACACATGATATGTTTGGAAACCAGGCAATCCGGTCATAATTGCTTCAACAGACAAACTATGTTCGGGGAGTTATGTTATATTACTGTTTAACGTAAGAAACATCTTACAGAGAGAATAGTTCCGTTAGGGGTTCCTTTCCCTGGGTCGGCGTGCATACCGATGCGGGCCTAGGCTTTTAATCCTATGAAAAGGATTGTAGGATGCCATATCATGTGATAGTTCAAAATACGCTTTAGAATGCGATATGTCGTGTATCCGCCGACCGATCATTCCCATAAGAGCGCTAGCTTTCGGCTTCACCCAGTCTGAGGTACATATCCAGATTACCCGGTTGTAACAATCGCAGAGGTGCTCCCTTTACACCCTAGTCGAACAATCGGAAACGTAGGGGTAATCATAGGAGCCAGGCAACCCAGCTTGGCCAGAACTTAAGTCATATTGGTGCATATAATGGCAAGGCAGGACGGTAAGAAACAGACGACATTTTAAGCAATAAGCTTTTATTGGTAATTTGCTTTGTTAAAGAAGCCCCAAGTATATTTGAGGTAGATATATTCGAGGATGTACTTATCCTGTGACAGTTCGGGCGAGCCGAATACTTGCCAATGAGAGCGAACATAAAAAAGAAAAGGAGAAGAACAAAAGATAAAAGACAAGACCTGACGTGAAAGGAGGAAAAGAAGAAAAAAAAACTGCTACCAAACTATCCATAAAATCATCGGAGCCTGGCAGCATTCCACGGGTTCGGCTCAAGGCGGTTGTCCTATGCATTCCAAAGGCGATAGGCTCCACCGGTGAGTACTTCGTCGATAATGAAGGGGCCCTCCCATTTTGGTTTGAGCTTGTCCTTTTTCTTCTCCGGTGGGCATAAAACGAGTTCACCGATGTTGTATGTCTTGGCCCGCACTTCTCTGCTCTCGTATCGCCTGGCCTGTTATTGATAAAATGCAGAACGGGCTTGCGCTATATCGCGCTCCTCTTCAATTCCATCTAGGTCGTCTTGCCGATCAAGCTCAGCTTCTCTCTCCTCGTACATGCGCACTTGAGGTGAGTCATGAATAATGTCGCAAGGCAAAACAGCCTCTGCGCCGTACACCATGAAAAAAGGTGTTTATCCGGTCGTACGATTAAGTGTGGTCCACAGCCCCCATAGTACGGAGTTAAGCTCTTCGACCCAGTATTTATCAGACTCCCGTAGGGGGCGCACTAGTCGGGGTTTAATGCCGCTCATTATCAGGCCATTGGCTCTTTCGGCTTGATCGTTTGTTTGAGGATAGTACACATAAGAGTAATCAAGTTTAATACCTAACTTCGCGTACCAGTTTTTTACCTCGTCAGCTGTGAAGTTGGAGCCATTGTCTGTGTTAATACTATGCGGGACACCATAACGGTGTACTACGCCGGATATAAAATCTATCACACGCCCTGCCTTAGCTGTTTTTACTGGTTTGGCTTCTATCCATTTAGTGAATTTATCTACCATCACCAGTAAGTATTTCTTTTTATGGCTTCCCCTTTGAGAGGTCCGATCATATCAAGCCCCCAGACCGCAAAAGGCCACGTAATGGGGATTGTTCTCAGAGCGGTGGGAGGCATGTGACTTTGATTTGCAAAGAGCTGGCATCCAATGGAGTGTTGGACTAAGGTCAGGGCATCTTCTTGGGCAGTGGGCCAGCAAAAGCCAGCTCAAAAAGCTTTTCCTACGAGTGCCCGGGCTGCGGCATGGTGGCCGCCCATTCCAGCGTGTATTTCAATGAGAATTTCCCTTCCCGCCTCTATGGAGATGCACCTTTGTAAAATTCCAGTTGTGCTTTTCTTATACAGTTCACCTTCATGAACTTTGTAGGCTTTAGAACGCCGGACCATCCGGCGGGCCTCATTTTGGTCATTGGGGAGTTCGTGCCTCTTAAGGTATGCTAGGAAGGGCTCTGTCCAGGAGGCTATGACAGCCATTATTTCGTGAGCCGAGGTAGTTATCTCCATGTCTGGGTCTCCGATGACTTCTTGGTTAAGTTCGGTCGGGGTGTGTTCGGATCCGAATTCGTGTCGCCGCTCGCGTCCTACCATGTTACTGATGGCTTAAATAACCTTTCCAAAAATGTGTTAGGTGGGACGGGGTCAATTTTGTGCCCATATGAGCGAGTACGTCAGCGGCCTGGTTATTATCTCGGGCTACGTGATGGAATTCCAACCCCGCAAATCGAGCTAACATTTTCAATATAGCATTGCGATAAGCTGCCATTTTTGAATCCTTCGCATCAAAATCTCCAATAATTGGGAGATAGCGAGGTTTGAGTCTCCGCGTACCTCGAGGCGTTATATGCCCATGGATACAGCTAGACGGAGACCATGTAATAGGGCCTCATATTCGGCCACATTGTTTGAGTCCATGTACATAATTTACAGGACGTACCGGACTGTATCCCTAGATGAAGATGTCAATATTACGCCGGCTCCCGACCCGGCTAGCATTTTGGAACCGTCGAAGTACATTGTCCCATGGGAGTATGAGCTCTAGTCTTTAGGGAGTTCAGCTTCGATCCATTCTGCGACAAAGTCAGGCAACACTTGGGATTTAATAGTCCGGCATGGCTTATAAGATATTTCAAATGGTAAGAGCTCAATGGCCCATTTGGCTATGCGTCCAGTGGCATCTTTATTGTTGATAATATCGTCAAGTGGTACCTCGGATGCCACTGTGATCGAACACTCTTGGAAGTAGTGTCGTAGTTTCCGAGATGACATGAAGACCGCATAGGCAATTTTCTGATAGTGGGGGTACCGTGATTTGCATGATGTTAGAACCTCGGATACGTATTATACGAGTTTTTGAACGGGGAATTTATGTCCCTCTTCGGCTCGTTCGATGACAAGCACGGCACTCACTACCTGGTGAGTGGCTGATATATACAGCAACATTGGTTCGCCAACACCAGGGGCGGCTAGGATTGGGTTGTTCGCTAGTAGAGTTTTTATTTCTTCCAATCCAGTTGTGGCCGCGTCCTTCCATTCGAAATTGTCCCTGCATCGTAGCAATCTACAACGTGGCAATGCTTTTTCTCCTAATCCGGAGATGAAGCGGCTTAAGGCCACTAGGCAACCTGCTAATTTTTGCACTTGCTTGAGGTCGGTTGGTATTTTGAGCTCTGACAACGCCCGAATTTTAGCTGGGTTAGCTTCGATTCCTCTATGGGATACGATGAACCCTAATAGCTTTCCGGCTGGAACACCGAAAACACATTTTTCCAAATTGAGCCTTATGTCATATTCTCGAAGGTTGGCAAATGTAATGCGGAGATCTTCCACCAAAGTCTCTACGTGTTTGGTCTTAACGACTACATCGTCAACATATGCCTCCACTGTTTTGCCAATTTGTTATTCCAAGCATGTTTGAATCATGCATTGATATGTGGCGCCAGCGTTTTTCAGTCCAAAGGGCATAGTGTTGAAACAAAACGGACCATACAGGGTGATAAATGTCGTTGCCGCCTTATCGGATTCCTTCATCCTTATCTGATGGTATCCGGATTAAGCTTCAAGGAAGCACATAGAGTCGTGTTCGGCCGTTGCATCGATAATTTGGTCAATGCGGTGCAAAGGAAAGGGATCCTTGGGACATGCCTTATTTACGTATGTGAAGTCGACACAGAGGCGCTAGGATTTATCCTTCTTCGGTACCATGACTAGGTTGGCTAGCCAATCCGGGTGTTTAATTTCGCTGATGAATCTGACTTCCAATAGCTTGGCTAGCTCTTCTCCCATTGCTTGTCTTTTGGGTTCACAAAACTGTCACAGTGACTGCCTGACTAGTTTGAACCCTTTGATAATATGGAGGCTGTGTTCGGCCAGCCTGCGTAGGATTCCCGACATATCTGAAGGGTGCCAGGCGAATATATCTCAATTTTCTCGAAGGAAGGCGCGTAACACGCTGTCTACCGCCGGATCCAACTATGCCCCGATGGATGTTGTCTTATTAGGGTCCGTTGGGTGCACTTGGAATTTCATGATTTCATCTGCTGGTTTGAAAGAGGTAGACTTCGATCTTTTGGCGAGGACCAGATCGTCCTTATCCACCGTTGATCATAAGGTAGTTAATTCCTCAGCCGCGAGAGCTTCGGATAATGCCTCTAAGGCTAAGGCTGCCGTTTTGTTCTCGGTGCAGAGTGCTCTATCTGGATCACTTGTTAATGTGATCACTCCATTGGGTCCTGGCATTTTAAGCTTCATGTACCCGTAATGGGGTATAGCTTGAAAGCGTGAGAAAGCGTCCCGTCCTAGAAGGGTGTGGTATCCGCTATGAAAGGGAACTATGTGGAAGAGCAGTTCCTCCGATCTATAGTTATCGGATGTGCCGAATACTACATTGAGCTTAATGCTGCCCGAACACTAGGCTTCGCGGCTAGGTATAATTCCTCTAAAGGTTTTGTTGGTGTGCTCAACGCAGGATTTTTTGACCAGCATTTTTGCAAGCGTTTCCTCATATATGATGTTCAGCCCGCTTCCACCATCCATAAGTACTTTAGTGAGGCAGAAGCCGTCCACTATTGGATCTAGTACAAGAGTTGCTGATGCTCGGATCGGCCGGACTCGAGGTGCATCTTCGGCAGAAAAACTAATTGCCGAGTCACTCCATGGGCTTGTAGAGCTAATTTGGTAGACCTCGGCAATTTCGCGATCCGCTCTCTTGCGGTGGTTATTTGAGGAGAACGTCTCACAGACAGTGAAGACATCGACGTCTTTATCCCTCGATACGACGGTGGCGAGAATTGTCGTACCGCTCTTTGCTACCTGCCGGAGTACCCAACATGCTCTAAGGCAATGGTTTGGGACATTGTGCGGGGTTGCGTGTATTTGGCAAGGTTTATCGAGCAGTTCGCCCAGTATGGACCTGTGCCTTAAAAATGTTTGTTGTTGCCAATAGGGATATTATCGGATGACCTGCTAGGGTATGTCTGTTTAGCCTTGATAATGTACTGTCCGGACTGTTCGAGAGGTGTATTCTGGGCTTTCCAAGTGTTTTCCATTGCGCAGTACTTTTGTACTAAATGCAACAGTTTTGTGAAACTTGGAACACGATGTCGGTTGAGGGCATTCAAGACTCCCTCGTCCGTGCAGTTGCGGGAAAAATAGAGAGACTACCTCGTCGTCGCAGCAGTCCCTGATCTTGTTTTTAACAAGCAGGAATCTGGCCCAGAAGTGGTTGACCGTTTCCTCGGGCTGCTGTTGTATGTTTGCGAGATCATCTATGTCTGGGTGTCCGGATTTACTTGGAGATATTTTCCCAAGGTGGGTGGGTGTTGGTAATTTTGGATCACAACCCAAGGTGGTATTCGGGGTTTTGACAACCTCCAATGTAGGAGATCTGGGTTCGACAGGGTCTAATCGTTCCCTAGTCCGGGCGTCAATCCCAGAGCTTAAGGAACATAAGGTACGTCCCACCAGGGACGTGTTCGGCTCGATGGGTTCTAAGATCCGAACTTTGGCGGTCTCCGTATCGGGAGGAGGAGTCTATTCGGCTCCGTCATCCACTGCTGCAACTAGATGAGTGATCGGGAAGGGATCGATCTCATGACCGGATTTAAGTCCGATATAATCTCCTGGCAATGAAAGCCCCAGGACGGCGATACAATCCAGCAACTCGTTTAAGGGCGAAAGATATGCCGAGGCCGCATCATCGGAGTGGCCAGAGTCGACATAGGGGTGGTGCTCGATGACCGCAGGGAGTGTTGGCGGCCCCGAGGCCATGCGGGCGCATATATCGAGTCCGCTGAGCTGGAGAACCTGGCCAATGGCCAAGTTATTTCCGAGGGTGATCTCGTCACTGATGACGAGGCGAGCCATCGACCGCTCATCGCGAGCGCATAGCGGAGCTCTCAATAAAAGCATTATTGTCGTTGTCAAAACCGGCAGATCTCAGGTAGGGGGCCCAAGCTGTGCGTTTAGATGATCGATGGTAATAGGAGGTTTGGGACACGATGTTTACCCAGGTTCAGGCCCTCTCGATCGAGGTAATACCCTACTTCCTGCTTGATGTCTACACACGCTTCTACTCTTGTAGACTATGTTGGGCCTCCAAGCGCAGAGGTTTGTAGGACAGCAGCAATTTCCCTCAAGTGGATGACCTAAGGTTTATCGAACTCAAGGAAGTAGAGGTTGAAGATGGTCTCCCTCAAGCAACCCTGCAACTAATATACAAGAAGTCTCTTGTGTCCCCAACACACCTAATACAACTAGGAGTTGTATAGGTGCACTAGTTCGGCGAAGAGATGGTAAATGGCAAGTGATATGGATGGCAAAACAAAGTAATATAAATCTGTAATAAAAAGTGCAGCAAGCAAACAAGTGGTAAACGTGAGCACAAATGATATTGCAATGGTGGAAACAAGGCCTAGGCTTCATACTTTCACTAGTGGCAACTCCCAACAACATTAACATAATCGAATCACATGATATTTCCCATAAAACATGTAATGGAGACGCACCCGGAGGTCATTCCTTCGTGGTCAAGAGAGGACGAGAATTATGTAGGGCTACAAAAGCACACCTCAAAGTTCGTAGTTCTCAATCTAAGGATTTCCCAATGTCACCGCGGCCATCCAAAGAGAGTCCCACAATCACCACAAAATATCTAAAGGATAGTCAAAGACAAGCACCAAGAGACTCTCAATCTTCAATCAACACACAAGAGAGGAAATCACTCATGAAATTATTCTTCTAATCCATGTCCAATAGACCGCTGTCACCTTGGTCTCGGGGATTATACTAGATAAAGACAAGTGAGTACATCAATCCAATACATAGAGGAAGGGGAAATATCATGGGATCACCCTAGATTAACATAGCCTATGATCACAATGAAGATCACATCATGGGAGAGAGAATTGACCACATAGCTACTAGTAGAAACCTCAGCCCCGAGGAGGAACTACTCCCGCATCATGGAGGGAGGAAGCAACGTCGATGGAGATGAATCCGGGGGCACTTCCCCGTCCCGGCAGGGTGCCGGCACAAGAATTCTGGTCCCCCGAAGCTTGATGGCGATGGCGTCGGAGATCTTAATTGCGTCTGGAGAAAAGGGGTCTGGAATCAGGGTTTCCGCGACACGGTGTAAATATATGCCAAAGGGGGGCATCAGAGGGGGTCAGGGGGGCCCAGGCGCCCCCCCCCCCCGGCGCGGCTAGGAGGGGGGCCGCGTGGGCAGGCCGCCTGGAGCCCCTGTGGGTCCCCTCCGGCCCTACTTTGGCCAAATGGAAGCTTCCGGAACGCTGATTTTTTATATATTTTTCCCGGAATTTTTCTGGCAATTTACGTAATGGGAAAACCTGAAATACAAAAACAGCAGAAAACAGAAACTGGCACTGGGGTGCACTGAGTTAATAGGTTAGTCCATATATGATCAAAAGTGTATGGAAGTGTATAAATAACATAGCAATATCACACAAAAGAGGCATGGAGCAAGCAGAAATTATAGATACGTTTTGGACGTATCAACATCCCCAAGCTTAATTCCTGCTCGTCCCCGAGTAGGTAAATGATAACAAGCATAATTTTTGTGGCGACATGCTATTTACCATATAAGGACTTTTCATAGTCACATGACAAAAGCTTACTGAGACAATGAATCTGTAGTAATTAAGTTGCATCATGAGAAAATCACAAAGAACTGAAAGTTTTACAATATGATACTGAAACATCAAATAGATTTGTAATGAACATGATGTGTAAATATGATAAAGTGATATCTCGCTTGCCCCCTTTAGTGAAGCAAAACATAAATGCAGGGGCACCTCCAAGGTTTAAGTGATGACTAGCTACAATGATTTCAGAATAAACGATATCACAATCATGCAAAAGACAATGCTACTTTGGGACAATGCACATTACACTCAGAATGACAATCATGCTCTCAGTAGTTGGTGCTTTTAAAAGAAGGTGGAGACTCTCGAACCGTGGCTTTTGTTGGCAAGGTTGAAAACCCGTAGTCGGAAACAAAGACAAAACATGTACCAGAGCTCTTGATTTTAAAAATAGAGGTAATAATTTATTTTTAGATCATGCATGTTTCATCAACGAATGCTAGCAGACAACTCAATCACTTCTTGAGATGGACAAGTTTCGAGGAACGGCTCCCGAATGAGGACGATCACATCCTCTTAATCTCCTTTGTTTATCACTGCCAAAGTTTTCTGATTTCTCATGAACAAAGCGTGAAGGAGGGTTTGTTTGTTATATTATCTTTTTGAGCCGGGCGCACTCAATGCGAGTTCCTTCTCGTATTATGGGTTTGCACATTATACATGCAATCCCGGGGTGAAGCTTGTCCAACTTAAAAAGATCATGAATTAACCACTACTTCCTCATGAACTTAAAACAAAGGCACAAAATAGGAATGTTTTTTTTCTTTGAAAAATTTCGAGATGGCACATGCAAGTCTCCGTTAGGAATGGCAGGTAAATACCATGTAGGAAGGTATGGTGGACTCATATGGCATAACTGGATTAAAAGGATGTGGATGCACAAGCAGTCAGTCCGCTTAGTACAGGTGGAGGTTAGCAAAAGACTGGGAGCGAGCAACTAAGAGAGGAATGACGGTCATAATCATGCAGAGCGACAAAGCAACATTGAATCAGGCATGGAAGTTATATCGCTACTCAGAAACAAAAGATCATCAAGGCTTGACAGACTTTCTTTACAGTCTTAAATATGCGTGAGCATACGCCAAGTCAATCAAAATAAATTCTTGAAGGAAGATATTACTAAACCATACCACATCATAGGCAAACAAACCATGTTGGTACTCCAATAACACATTGGGAACCCCCCAGCTATTTGAGACTAACCATAAGAAAACCTGAACTACTAAGCGCCATTATGCACGTAGCATCTGTATCATAGACATATCAACCAATGCAACAGAAGCAAACTCTCTTAATAAGATAAGCATGATAACTAAAGAGAGTTCAAGCAACCAACTAAACAAAAGCTCTTTAAAAAGATAAGCATGAAAACTAAGAGCTAAGCATGATAGCAGCTATTAAAAGACCAAGAACATACACAACAAAGATAGACATGAAAATTCTATGTTGTGTTCTAGGTTGAAGAGGAGCGTGTTTCTCTCCCACACAAAGAAAGCTGAGTTCCGACTCGTTATGAAAAGCTAAAGGAAACTAAAAAGGAAACTAAGAGCAAGACGCTCCAAGCATAGCACATAACACATGAAGTGATAAAAATATAATGGAACGAAAGACGAACTGATAATGTTGATGGAGAAGGGGATGCACGGGGGCATCCCCAAGCTTAGACACTTGAGTCTCCTTGAATATTTCTTGGGGGTGCATGCGGGCATCCCCAAGCTTGAGCGTTTGACACTCCTGAATCTTTTTATCATCTTCCCTCGCACACTTGAAAACTCCCTTCATACATAACTCATCATAATCTGATTAGCGAGGTTAGTACCCATAATAAAATAATTGTTCCTTGCTGGAAATAAGGATACTCTTGAAGGTCTACTGTTTCTCAAGATTGCCAAAAGGTTTTTGCAAAGAAAAAGCAAGCTCAAGGTTTGCAAAATGAAGGAAAGGCAAAACAGGACAGAATCTGTGAAAAACAGACCAGCAGGTAGTAAATTATTTTTTCGGGGCACTTCTGCAACTCAAATCAAAAAACTCAGAACAGATGCCCAAAAGCCAATTGTATAGAGCACGCTGTCGAAAAAATTCAGACCAAAAAGATGATCTGGTGATTTTATATACGAATTTTTCTATCCAAGGACATAATCTGTTTCCTGGACAGCACGTCACAAATTTTGAACTTTCTTGTAATCAGAGGCTACACTTGGCACAAAGCTGAAAAGTAAAGATACAATAATGATGCTACTGTAGTAACAACATCAAGACACAACAAAAGCAAAATAAAATTTTATTCATTGTGGGCTGCCTCCCAAAAGCGCTTTCTTTTATGCCTTTAAGCTAGGCATAAGACTTTAATGATGCTCTCGTAGGAATAAGAGTTGAAGAACAAAAGAGAGCATCAAGAAGCAAATACCAAACACATTTAAGCCTAACATGCTTCCTATGCATAGGAATAATGCAATAGAATAATTCATTGAAGCACAAAACAATAAGCATAGGAAGACAAAACAAGTGCAGCTTCAAAACCTTCAACATAAAGAGAGGGAACTTGATATTATTGAAATATCTATAAGCATATGTTCCCTTCTCATAATAATTTTCAGTGGGATCACGAATAAACTCAACAATATAAGCATCACATAAAGCATTGTTACCATGATCCACATGCAAAAAGGTACTCTTACTCTCCACATAAGCATCTTTGGGGAGCCCATGGTTAGGACATTTTAGCATTAACGTTTTCAGTCTCCCCCAAGCTTGAGCTACGCTCTCTCCGTCACAAGACCTAAAGTTATAGATATAGTTCCTGTCTCGATGAATTTCATGAAGAGGATAAAACTTAGTATAAAAGAGAGACATAAGCTCTTGCCAATCAAGCAAGTGCGAGTTATCGAGAAGCTTATACCAATCTGAAGCTTTATCTATAAGTGATACGGCGAACAATTTCCTCATGACAAACTCCCTTGATACACCTGCAAGCTTAAATAATGAACATAGTTGTGACAGATATAGCAAGTGTTCACCGGGATGTCTGTCTCCTGCATAACGATTAGCCAAAATATAATCGATAATACCAGCCGGCATTTTATAGGGTACAATTTCAGTAGGAGGAGGAGCAACCACCACAGGTGTGGGGCGTCTTCCCACAAGCAACGAACTAAGAATGCGGTTTTCCATAAACATAACTAGTGAAATAAAAACAAGAAACAAAAAGATTTAATTGCAAGATCTAAAGATATACCTTCAAGCACTCACTTCCCCGGCAACGGCGCCAGAAATAGCTTGATGTCTACACACGCTTCTACTCTTGTAGACTATGTTGGGCCTCCAAGCGCAGAGGTTTGTAGGACATCAGCAATTTCCCTCAAGTGGATGACCTAAGGTTTATCGAACTCAGGGAAGTAGAGGTTGAAGATGGTCTCCCTCAAGCAACCGTACAACTAAGATACAAGAAGTCTCTTGTGTCCCCAACACACCTAATACAACTAGGAGTTGTATAGGTGCACTAGTTCGGCGAAGAGATGGTAAATGGCAAGTGATATGGATGGCAAAACAAAGTAATATAAATCTGTAATAAAAAGTGCAGCAAGCAAACAAGTGGTAAACGTGAGCACAAATGATATTGCAATGGTGGAAACAAGGCCTAGGCTTCATACTTTCACTAGTGGCAACTCCCAACAACATTATCATAATCGAATCACATGATATTTCCCATAAAACATGTAATGGAGACGCACCCGGAGGTCATTCCTTCATGGTCAAGAGAGGACGAGAGTTATGTAGGGCTACAAAAGCACACCTCAAAGTTCGTAGTTCTCAATCTAAGGATTTCCCTGAAGGAAATATGCCCTAGAGGCAATAATAAAGATGATTATTTGTATTTCCTTATATCATGATAAATGTCTTTTATTCATGCTAGAATTGTATTAACCGGAAACTTAGTACATGTGTGAATACATAGACAAAACAATATGTCCCTAGTATGCCTCTACTAGACTAGCTCATTGATCAAAGATGGTTATGTTTCCTAGCCATAGACATGAGTTGTCATTTAATCAACGGGATCACATCATTAGGAGAATGATGTGATGGACAAGACCCATCTGTTAGCATAGCACTACGATCGTTTAGTTTTACTGCTATTACTTTCTTCATGACTTATACATGTTCCTATGACTATGAGATTATGCAACTCCCGAATACCGTAGGAACACCTTGTGTGCTATCAAACGTCACAACGTAACTGGGTGATCATAAAGATGCTCTACAGGTGTCTCCGAAAGTATTCGTGGTGTTGGCATAGATCAAGATTAGGATTTGTCACTCCGAGTGTCGGAGAGGTATCTCTGGGCCCTCTCGGTAACACACATCATAATAAGCCTTGCAAGCAAAAGACTAATGAGTTAGTCACGAGATAATGTGTTACGGAACGAGTAAAGAGACTTGCCGGTAACGAGATTGAACTAGGTATAGAGATACCGACGATCGAATCTCGGGCAAGTAACATAACGATGACAAAAGGAACAACGTATGTTGTTATGCGGTTTGACCGATAAAGATCTTCGTAGAATATGTAGGAACCAATATGAGCATCCAGGTTCCGCTATTGGCTATTGACTGGAGATGAGTCTCGGTCATGTCTACATAGTTCTCGAACCCGTAGGGTCCGCACGCTTAACGTTTCATGACGATCGGTATTATGAGTTTATGAGTTTTGATGTACCGAAGGAGTTCGGAGTCCCGGATGAGACCGGGGACATGACGAGGAGTCTCGAAATGGTCGAGACGTAAAGATCGATATATTGGACGACTATATTCGGACATCGGAAAGGTTCCGAGTGATTCGGGTATTTTTCGGAGTATATGGGCCTTATTGGGCCATACGGGAATAGAGGAGAAAGGCCAAAAGGAAGGAGGCGCGTGCCCCCCCTCTGGTCCGAATTGGACAAGGGGTGCAGCCCCCTTTTCCTTCCCCCTCTCCACCTCTTTCCTTCTCTCCTACTCCGGAAAGGAAAGGGGAATCCTACTAGGACTTGGGAGTCCTACTAGGACTCCCCACACTTGGCGCGCCCCCTCTAGGGCCGGCCTCTCCCTTACTCCTTTATATACGGGGGTAGGGGGCACCCTAGGACACACAAGTTGAATTGTTCCAGCCGTGTGCGGTGCCTCCCTCCACAGAAACACACCTCGGTCATACCGTCGCAGTGCTTAGGCGAAGCCCTGCGCCGGTAGATACATCATATCCGTCACCACGCCGTCGTGCTGACGATACTCTCCCGTGAAGCTCAACTGGATCAAGAGCTCGTGGGACGTCATCAAGCTGAACGTGTGCTGAACGCGGAGGTGCCGTATGTTCGGTGCTTGATCTGTTGGATCGCGAAGAACTTCGACTACATCCACTGCGTCACTTGACGCTTCCGCTTCCGGTCTACGAGGGTACGTAGACACACTCTTCCCTCTCGTTGCTATGCATCTGGTAGATAGATCTTGCGTGATCGTAGGAAAATTTTAAAATACTACGTTCCCCAATAGTGGTATCAGAGCCAGGTCTATGCGTAGATGATATGCACGAGTAGAACACAATGAGTTGTGGGTGATACTAGTCATACTGCTTACCAGCATGTCATACTTTGCTTCGGCGGTATTATGAGATGAAGCGGCCCGGACCGACATTACGCGTACGCTTACGCGAGACTGGTTTCACCGTTACGAGCACTCGTTGCTTAAAGGTGACTGGCGGGTGTCTGTCTCTCTCACTTTAGCTGAATCAAGTGTCGCTACGCCAGGTCCTTGTGAAGGTTAAAACAGCACATACTTGACGAAACATCGTTGTGGTTTTGTATGCGTAGGTAAGAACGGTTCTTGCTAAGCCCGTAGCAGCCACGTAAAACTTGCAACAACAAAGTAGAGGACATCTAAATTGTTTTTGCAGGGCATGTTGTGATGTGATATGGTCAAGACATGATGAGTTATACGGTTTTGTATGAGATGATCATGTTTTGTAATGTTATCGGCAACTGGTAGGAGCCATATGGTTGTCGCTTTATTGTATGAAATGCAATCGCCATGTAATTGCTTTACTTTATCACTAAGTGGTAGCGATAGTCGTAGAAGCAATAGTTGGCGAAACGACAACGATGCTACGATGGAGATCAAGGTGTCGCGCCGGTGACGAAGGTGATCATGACGGTGCTTTGGAGATGGAGATCAAAAGCACAAGATGATGATGGCCATATCATGTCACATATTTTGATTGCATGTGATGTTTATCTTATTATGCTTCTTATTTTGCTTAAAACGACGGTAGCATTATAAGATGATCCCTTCCTAAATTTCAAGGTATAAGTGTTCTCCCTGAGTATGCACCGTTGCGAAAGTTCGTCGTGCCGAGACACCACGTGATGATCGGGTGTGATAAGCTCTACGTTCAAATACAACGGGTGTAAGCCAGTTTTGCACACGCAGAATACTCGGGTTAAACTTGACGAGCCTAGCATATGCAGATATGGCCTCGGAACACTGGAGACCGAAAGGTCGAGCGTGAATCATATAGTAGATATGATCAACATAAGATGTTCACCATTGAAACTACTCCATCTGACGTGATGATCGGACATGGTTTAGTTGATTTGGATCACGTGATCATTTAGATGACCGGAGGGATGTCTATCTAAGTGGGAGTTCTTAAGTAATATGATTAATTGAACTTTAATTTATCATGAACTTAGTCCAGGTAGTATTAGCATATCTATGTTGTAGATCAATAGCTCGCGATGTTGCTCCACTTATTTTTTATATGTTCCTAGAGAAAACCAAGTTGAAAGATGTTAGTAGCAATGATGCGGAATTGTTCCGTGATCTAAGGATTATCCTCATTGTGCACAGAAGAATTATGTCCTTGATGCACCGCTAGGTGACAGACCTATTGCAGGAGCAAATGTAGACGTTATGAACATTTTGACAAAAGCTCGATATGATGACTACTTGATAGTTTAGTGCACCATGCTTTACGGCTTATAACCGGGACTTCAAAAACGTTTTGAAACGCCACGGAGCATATGAGATGTTCCAAGAGTTGAAATTAGTATTTCATACTCATGCCCGTGTCGAGAGGTATAAGACCTCTGACAGTACTTTGCCTACAAGATGGAGGAGAATAGCTCAACCAGTGAGCATGTGCTCAGATTGTCTGGGTAGTACAATTGCTTGAATCAAGTGGGAGTTAATCTTCTAGATAAGATAGTAATTGACAAAGTTCTCTAGACACTATCACCAAGTTAGTAGAACTTCGTGATGAACTATAATATGCAAGGTATGACGAAAGTAATTCCCGAGCTCTTCACGATGCTGAAATCGGCGAAGGTAGATATCAAGAAAGAGCATCAAGTGTTGATGGTTAACCAGACCACTTGTTTCAAGTAAAGGGCAAAGGGATAGAAGGGGAACTTCGAGAAGAATGACAAGCAAGTTGTCACTCCCGTGAAGAAACCCAAAGCTAAACTCAAGCCTGAAACTAAGTGCTTCTACTGCAAAGGAAATGGTCACTAGAAGTGGAACTGCCCTAGATATTTGGCGGATAAGAAGGATGGCAAAGTGAACAAAGGTATATTTGATATACAGATTATTGATGTGTATTTTACTAGTGTTCATAGCAACCCCTCGGTATTTGATATTGGTTCAGTTGCTAAAGAGTAGTAACTCGAAATGGCAGTTGCATAATGAACAGAAACTAGTTAAAGGATGAAGTGACGATGTGTATTGGAAGTAGTTCCAAGATTGATATGATCATCATCGCACACTCCCTATACTTTCGGGATTAGTGTTGAACCTAAATAAGTGTTATTTGGTGTTTGTGTTGAGCATGAATATGATTTGATCATGTTTATTGCAATACTGTTATTCATGTAAGTTAGAGAATAATTGTTGTTCTGTTTACATGAATAAAACCTTCTATGGTCATACACCCAATGAAAATGGTTTGTTTGATCTCGATCGTGTGATACACATATTCATAATATTGAAGCCAAAAGATGCAAGGTTAATAATGATAGTGCAACTTATTTGTGGCGCTGCCGTTTAGGTCATATTGGTGTAAAGCACATGAAGAAACTCCATAGTGATGGACTCTTGGAATCACTTGATTATGAATCACTTGGTGCTTGTGAACCATGCCTCATGGGCAAGATGACTAAAACTCCGTTCTCCGGAACCGTGGAGCGAGCAACAGAGTTATTGGAAATCATACATACTGATGTATGCGGACCAATGAGTGTTGAAGCTCGCGGCAGGTATCGTTATTTTCTGACCTTCACTGATGATTTGAGCAGATATGGGTATATCTACTTAAAGAAGCACAAGTCTGAAACATTTGAAAAGTTCAAAGAATTTCAGAGTGAAGTGGAGAATCATCGTAACAAGAAAATAAGAATTTCTACGATATGATCGTAGATGTAAAATATTTGAGTTAGCGAGTTTGGCCTTCAATAAAAACAATGTGAAATAGTTTCACTACTCACGCCACCTGGAACACCACAGTGTAATGGTGTGTCCGAACGTCATAACCGTACTTTATTAGATATGGTGCGATCGATGATGTCTCTTACCAATCTACCACTATCGCTTTTGGGGTTACGCATTAGAGAAAACTACATTCACGTTAAATAGGGCACCATCTAAATCCGTGGAGATGACACCGTATGAACTGTGGTTTGACGAGAAACCTAAGCTGTCATTTCTTTAAGTTTGGGACTGCGATGCTTATGTGAAAAAGTTTCAACATGATAAGCTCGAACCCAAATCGGAGAAGTAAATCTTCATAGGATACCCAAAAAGAAACTGTTGGGTACACCTTCTATCACAGATCCTAAGGCAAGGTCTTTTTTGCTAAGAGTGGATCCTTTCTAGAGAAGGAGTTTCTCTCGAAAGAAGTGAGTGGGAGGAAAGTAGAACTTGATGAGGTAATTGTACCTTCTCCCGAATTGGAAGGTAGTACATCACAGAAACTCGTTTCAGTGATTCCTACACCAATTAGTGAGGAAGCTAATTATGATGATCATGAAACTTCAGATCAAGTTTCTGCTGAACTTCGTAGATCAACCAGAGTTCGTTCCGCACCAGAGTGGTACGGCAACCAAGTTCTGGAAGTCATGTTACTAGACCATGATGAACCTACGAACTATGAGGAAGCGATGATGAGCCCAGATTCCGCAAAATGGCTTGAGACCATGAAATCTGAGATGGGATCCATGTATTAGAACAAAGTATGGACTTTGGTTGACTTGCCCGATGATCGGCAAGCCATAGAAAATAAATGGATCTTCAAGAGGAAGACCGACGCAAACGGTAATGTTACTGTTTACAAAGCTCGACTTGTTGCGAAAGGTTTTCAACAAGTTCAAGGAGTTGACTACGATGAGACTTTCTCACCCGTAGCGATGCTTAAGTCTTTCTGAATCATGTTAGCAATTGCCGCATTTTATGAAATCTGGCAAATGGATAACAAAACTACATTCTTTAATGGATATATTAGAGAAGACTTGTATATGATGCAACCAGAAGGTTTTGTCAATCCTAAAGGTGCTAACAAAATGTGCAAGCTCTAGCGATCCATCTATGGACTGGTGCAAGCATCTCGGAGTTGGAATATACGCTTTGATAAGTTGATCAAAGCATATAGATTTATACAGACTTGCGGCGAAGCCTGTATTTACAAGAAGTGAGTGGGAGCACTACAACCATTCTGATAAGTATATGTGAATGACATATTGTCGATCGGAAATGATGTAGAATTTTCTGGAAAGCATAAAGGAGTGTTTGAAAGGAGTTTTTCAAAGAAAGACCTTGGTGAAGCTGCTTACATATTGGGCATCAAGATCTATAGAGATTGATCAAGACGCTTGATAAGACATTCGATGAGTACATACCTTGATAATATTTTGAAGTAGTTCAAAATGGATTAGTCAAAGAAGGAGTTCTTGCCTGACTTGTAAGGTGTGAAGTTGAGTAAGACTCAAAGCCAGACCACGGCAAAAAAATATAGAGAGAATGAAAGTCATTCCCTATGCCTCAGCCATAGGTTCTATAAAGTATGCTATGCTGTGTACCAAACATGTTGTGTACCTCGCCATGAGTTTGTCCAGGGGGTACAATAGTGATCCAGGAGTAGATCACTGTACAGCGGTCAAAATTATCCTTAGTAACTAGATGACGAAGGAAATGTTTCTCGATTATGGAGGTGATAAAGAGTTCGTCGTAAAGGGTTACGCCGATGCAAGCTTTGACACTAAATCCATATGACTCTAAGTATCAATCTGGATGCGTATTGAAAGTGGGAGCAATTAGCTAGAGTAGCTCCATGCAGAGCATTGTAGACATAGAAATTTGCTAAATACATACGGATCTGAATGTGACAGACCCGTTGACTAAACTTCTCTCACAAGCAAAAAATGATTACACCTTATTACTCTTGGGTATTAATCACATAGCGATGTGAACTAGATTATTGACTCTAGTAAACCCTTTGGGTGTTGGTCACATGGCGATGTGAACTGTGGGTGTTATTCACATAACGATGTGAACTATCGGTATTAAATCACATGGCGATGTGAGCTAGATTATTGACTCTAGTGCAAGTGGGAGACTGAAGGAAATATGCCCTAGAGGCAATAATAAAGATGATTATTTGTATTTCCTTATATCATGATAAATGTCTTTTATTCATGCTAGAATTGTATTAACCGGAAACTTAGTACATGTGTGAATACATAGACAAAACAATATGTCCCTAGTATGCCTCTACTAGACTAGCTCATTGATCAAAGATGGTTATGTTTCCTAGCCATAGACATGAGTTGTCATTTAATCAACGGGATCACATCATTAGGAGAATGATGTGATGGACAAGACCCATCTGTTAGCATAGCACTATGATCGTTTAGTTTTACTGCTATTGCTTTCTTCATGACTTATACATGTTCCTATGACTACGAGATTATGCAACTCCCGAATACCGTAGGAACACCTTGTGTGCTATCAAACGTCACAACGTAACTGGGTGATCATAAAGATGCTCTACAGGTGTCTCCGAAAGTATTCGTGGTGTTGGCATAGATCAAGATTAGGATTTGTCACTCCGAGTGTCGGAGAGGTATCTCAGGGCCCTCTCGGTAACACACATCATAATAAGCCTTGCAAGCAAAAGACTAATGAGTTAGTCACGATATAATGTGTTACGGAACAAGTAAAGAGACTTGCCGGTAACGAGATTGAACTAGGTATAGAGATACCGACGATCGAATCTCGGGCAAGTAACATACCGATGACAAAAGGAACAACGTATGTTGTTATGCGGTTTGACCGATAAAGATCTTCGTAGAATATGTAGGAACCAATATGAGCATCCAGGTTCCGCTATTGGTTATTGACCGGAGATGAGTCTCGGTCATGTCTACATAGTTCTCGAACCCGTAGGGTCCGCACGCTTAACGTTTGATGACGATCGGTACTATGAGTTTATGAGTTTTTATGTACCGAAGGAGTTCGGAGTCCCGGATGAGACCGGGGACATGACGAGGAGTCTCGAAATGGTCGAGACGTAAAGATCGGTATATTGGACGACTATATTCGGACATCGGAAAGGTTCCGAGTGATTCGGGTATTTTTCGGAGTATATGAGCCTTATTGGGCCATACGGGAATAGAGGAGAAAGGCCAAAATGAAGGAGGCGCGTGCCCCCCCTCTGGTCCGAATTGGACAAGGGGTGCAGCCCCCTTTTCCTTCCCCCTCTCCACCTCTTTCCTTCTCTCCTACTCCGGAAAGGAAAGGGGAATCCTACTAGGACTTGGGAGTCCTAGTAGGACTCCCCACACTTGGCGCGCCCCCTCTTGGTCCGGCCTCTCCCTTGATCCTTTATATACGAGGGCAGGGGGCACCCTAGGACACACAAGTTGAATTGTTCCAGCCGTGTGCGGTGCCCCCCTCCACAGAAACACACCTCGGTCATACCGTCGCAGTGCTTAGGCGAAGCCCTGCGCCGATAGATATATCATATCCGTCACCACGCCGTCGTGCTGACGAAACTCTCCCGTGAAGCTCAACTGGATCAAGAGCTCGTGGGACGTCATCAAGTTGAACGTGTGCTGAACGCGGAGGTGCCGTACGTTCGTTGCTTGATCGGTTCAATCGCGAAGAAGTTCGACTACATCAACCGCGTCACTTGACGCTTCCGCTTCCGGTCTACGAGGGTACGTAGACACACTGTTCCCTCTCGTTGCTATGCATCTGGTAGATAGATCTTGAGTTATTGTAGGAAAATTTTAAAATACTACGTTCCCCAACATTTCCAATGTCACCGCGGCCATCCAAAGAGACTCCCACAATCACCACAACATATCTAAAGGATAGTCAAAGACAAGCACCAAGAGACTCTCAATCTTCAATCAACACACAAGAGAGGAAATCACTCATGAAATTATTCTTCTAATCCATGTCCAATAGACCGCTGTCACCTTGGTCTCGGGGATTATACTAGATAAATACAAGTGAGTACAACAATCCAATACATAGAGGAAGGGGAAATATCATGGGATCACCCTAGATTAACATAGCCTATGATCACAACGAAGATCACATCATGGGAGAGAGAATTGACCACATAGCTACTGGTAGAAACCTCAGCCCCGAGGAGGAACTACTCCCGCATCATGGAGGGAGGAAGCAACATCGATGGAGATGAATCCGTGGGCACTTCCCCGTCCCGGCAGGGTGCCAGCACAAGAATTCTGGTCCCCCGAAGCTTGATGGCGATGGCGGCGGAGATCGGAATTGCGTCTGGAGAAAAGGGGTCTGGAATCAGGGTTTCCGCGACACGGTGTAAATATATGCCAAAGGGGGGCATCAGAGGGGGTCAGGGGGGCCCAGGCGCCCCCCCCCCGGCGCGGCCAGGAGGGGGGCCGCGTGGGCAGGCCGCCTGGAGCCCCTATGGGTCCCCTCCGGCCCTACTTTGGCCGCATGGAAGCTTCCGGAACGCTGATTTTTTATATATTTTTCCCGGAATTTTTCTGGCAATTTACGTAATGGGAAAACCTGAAATACAAAAACAGCAGAAAACAAAAACTGGCACTGGGGTGCACTGAGTTAATAGGTTAGTCCAAATATGATCAAAAGTCTATGGAAGTGTATAAATAACATAGCAATATCGCACAAAAGAGGCATGGAGCAAGCAGAAATTATAGATACGTTTTGGACGTATCACTGCTATATTTATATGGATGAATATGAATACAAGAGTTGATCTACCTCGAGATCGTAATGGCTAAACCCTAAAGCCTGGCCTATGAGGGTATTGTGATGTTGATGATCCCCTCTACTGACTACCCCCCAGCTTATATACACGCCAAAGGGGACCTAGGGTTACAAGGGTGACTTTGGGAGGAAGTAATTGATACATCCGGACTCTACACTTTCCTTTCTACGTACATAAGAGTCCTGAACGAACACGGGGGAGAGTCTGCATGTCGGGGTTTTGGTGCGACATATGCCAACGGATGGCTTATCATGCGTGGGGACAATAGAACATCGCCGGGCCCTGGAAGCGGGATAAGGTGATACTTAGGACGCCTACGAATCTTACCCAGGTTTGAGGCTCTCCGCGTCATGACTAATGTCAATAGGGAGGCTACAAGGTTGCTCCTTGAGCGGTGTCGTCTAGAGGAGGAAGAAGGGCAAGGCTAGCTCTCTACCTTCGCTCTAGGGAATCTGGATGGTTGCTAGGGTTTCTCCCTATCTCTCTCTCTCTCTCTCTCTCTCTCTCTCTGTGTCTCTCTTCTCCTTCGAGTTCAACCCCTCCATATGGAGGACCCTGGGGGGGCCGTGAATGGCCATGGAAAGGAGTATTGATGTCAATATGTTCGATCGAGAAGATTGGACGAGTTTATATAGACCTACCCTCTAGGGGTACAATAGTAATCCAGGCGGAATGGCCCCCAGCTGTCAGTGTCTTTTGGTGCTGGCCTTCCCGGCAGCTGGCTGGGGCCCGCCGTCTGTGGGCTCTTGTGATTGCCTTTCACTGTAGTCGTTGTTCCAGGACAACAGCATCGTCAGGAGGGGAATGGCTACAGTGCAGCCGCCTCCTGCCTTACGCTGCCTCCACGTCCTGTCTTGTCATCTTGATGAGGTTCAGACTCCTAGGGCACGGTGAGCCGCCTGCTACCAGGCGGACTGTCTCCCCAGGCCGCCTGTCAGGGGCCGATTGTCTCTTGTTCACCCACTAGCGAGTGGGGCCAGTCGCCTGCTGGCTCTGCCGCCTTTGGGTGGTGGGATCATGGCTTCCTCTGACCGTGGCTTGGTCACTAGAAGTATGGCTACAGTGATACGCCGCTTAAGAGGCGTCCACAAGATATGCCTCACTGTAGCCACGCCCTTATAGATTCTCTAAGGACATGCTCAGCTGTAGCCATGCCTTAGCCTTGTCGTGGTTCCTTAGCACGTGTCCCGAGGGGGAGGCGTAGGGTCGTCTGCTGGCTGCTGGCTACGGAGCTGCCGCCTATTCGGGCCCCTGCCGCCTGCTGGCAGTCGGCTCCTGGGCCTAGATGTCCTAGGAGGCAGCCTGATGAGCAGGCGGCCGGGGGTAACAGGCGGCCCCCAATTGTCTTGAAATACCATGGGTGGTCGATGAGGACACCCGTGGTCAATATCTCCTATAGTAGTCCCCGAAGCGAGTGGAACTCTGTGGTTGCGATTGGAGCTGCGGGGTTCCAGCAGCTTCCCACTCTGAGTAAGGTTCGGCGTCCCTTCTCCGTCTTCTGGAAAGGGCCAGCTGCTCGCAGCCGGGCCTCTGTCAAAGGCCGGCCTCTGGCAGCCGGGCCTCTGTCCTCAAGTCTTCGGGAAGAAGATACCGTCTGGACGGCGGGCTGCGGCGTGGGTCTGCCGATCGTTGGCGGCACTCCATGCGTCGCCGCCCTGTCGCGTCAGCCTGCCAGCCCACGCGCGCGACACGACGAAGCAACGGGCTGGGGCCCGCCACTAAAGGGCCTTGGTCCTCGCGCGGATCTAATGTGGCAGAGGCAATTGATTGCCCTCCCCACGCGCATTTAATGTGCTGGGATTAGGCGCGAAAAAGGTTGGGATCGTGCGGGGCATGGAGCGGTTAATCCCACGCCCCGCCCCCTCGGCTTCGTCGCCCCGAGCCTATAAGTAGGCCCGGGGAAGCGGGTTAGCACCGCTCGCGCACACACCCCGCTCCATTCTCCTCTTCTCCCTTTCTCTCCCTCACGCTCCTCGCCATCTCCGCTTGCAGCTCTCCGGCGGAAAGAATCCGTGCCCCGAGCCATGGCTTCAGCGGCGCAACCGCCGGCCCGCCACTCTGGCGAGTGGGACGGCAGCGAGGTCCTCGCTGAACACATCTACTACCTCCGCCACACACGAAAGTTTCCCTCCGAAGACAAGGTCGCCGTGCGCTTGGCGCCGGCGGCGGAAATCCGGCCGACGCCGTGGTTCGGCAAGCGGGTCATTTTCCACTCGCACTTCCTGTGCGGCTTCGGGCTCCCTGCCAGCGGCTTCTTCCGCTCCTTCCTCGAGTTCTTCAACATCCAGCCCCACCACCTCACACCGAACATGGTGGTGACGCTATCTGCCTTCGTCATCCTCTGCAAGGCGTACCTCAGGATTCTCCCCACAATGGAGTTGTGGACCGAGCTCTTCTACATGAAGCTTGGTACCGCGGTCCAGGGCGTGGCAGCCCAGTGTGGGGGATGCATTGCGGTGAAGCGCAGCGGGGCCAAGAACTTCTTCCTGCCACCTCAGCTCGTGCAGTCGGTGAAGCTGTGGCAGAAGACGTACTTCCACGTCTCCAACGTGGACCCCGCGCAAGATTTCATCGGCCTGCCGAACTAGGCACCCGGCCCGCCTGCCGAACCCCGTGACTCTTCGAAAACCCGGCCCGTCTCCCTCACACAAGGGGCCTCCATCGCCGTGCGGCGCCTTCGGGAGTTGAGGGACAATGAGGGCCTAGTGTTCTCGGACCTCTTGCTTACTTTTGTAGAGCGCCGGTTGCTGCCGCTGCAGTCCCGCCTGCCCATAATCTGCGACATGAGCGGGCGCCGGGACCCGAGCCGGACATGCGCCAAGCCGATGCCATATAAGGAGGTGGCATACTTGGTGAATTCCGTCTCCAATTGCAAGCTCTCCAACTCGTGCTAGGACTTCGGCAAGCCGCCGTACAGCCGCAGCAACCCACCGCCTGTGGTGAGCTCTCTCTTTCCTTATTCTTCTTTCTTCTCTCCCCGCCTGTCCCAGCCGCCTGATCCTTGTGCCACCTACATATCTTCCCCGGCCAGCCAGAGCCGCGCTCTGACCAGCCGGGCCACCCCTGGATCCATATTGCTCCCAGAGCGATAAGAGTGACCCCGATCTTGGGGCCGCCACTATGGAGGAGGAGGAGGTGACAGGTGGCGGGGGGCAGCCAGCAGATGGCCCGTCAGACGGCGGCATCGAGAGCTGGCCGCACGACGACGAGGAGGAGGAGGAGGCGCCAGTTCGCGTCCGAGAGGCGAACCCGCCTACGCGCGGCAGCCACCAGGCGGGTTCGTCAACCGCAGCCGGCGGCGTGAAGCGCTGGTCCTCTGCTGGGCCGACTGGCAGCAAGCCCAAAAAGCTCCGATTGTCGGCCGCCGCCACCAAGCGCCAGGAGGCGGCCGCCAAATCGGTCCTTCCTAGGGTTCCCAAACCTAGGCCAGTTGTGTCCGGGAAAGGACCGCATTTTGTTTTTCTTTTGCGTTTATCTTATTCCTCCGTCCCCTTTGTGCGTGATTTGCTATCTTCTTGGGAATGCCCACACAAAGCACCGCTTTCTCTCTCGTGGGCACCCGTGGGCTCTTGGGGGCACGGATACCCCCCCTGCGCCACGCCGCATTGATCCTGCCGCCGCGCTCTGGTAGGCGACGGAGAGGAACGCCCATGAGGCGCGTGAGGAGCAGGAGGCTGCGGCCTGTGAGCGGGCGAGGGCTGATGCTGCCGCCCAGGGGGAGGCCAAGGCAGCCACCAAGGCCCAGGCAGAAGACGCCGCCAATGTCCCGAAACAGGAGGCGGGCCTCCAACAGCCGGCGGACCGCGCCAACCCCCAGGACATGGGCTCTTTGGAGCCGTCCATCCAAGTGCCGGCTGCTGGCGAGAAGCCGGCTCTCAACAATGACGGAGACGCCCGCGCCGCCGTGGAGACGGAGGTGACTCCCCCTTCGCTGCCTGCTGGCACACAAGACAACCGACATGCGGGAGCAGAGGTGCCACCAGCGGAAGGCGTAATGGTGGCAGGCCCGCAGCCAGCCCCCCGAGCCCCCGCCCGTCCGTGTCTTGCGAGGGCGGTCTCAGCGCCGCGGAGTGTAGAGGCCGGCGCCGCCCGTTCGTCGTCGCCGGAGAACGAGGCCACCAGCGCGGCGCCACCAGGCTGGACGCCCGGAGGTGGCGGTGCGCTGATTGTTGCGTCGCGAGACATCCTTGACTGCTTCAATTCTCTGAGCGAGGTCGTGCAGACGGTCTTGCGGGAGTTCTTGGCCACGCGAACTTCCGTTCGGGTACGTTGACTCCTTGTTTTTGTTTTCATTCCTTCAATTTCTTCCGTGGGGGCGCGTCAGCCCACCCACTGAGTGTAGTCCCCGGGTTTCGAGCCGGCTGCTGAGCAGGTGGCTTGGAACTCCAAGGTATACTTTATGAGCTAACTTGTTTCTTATTGTAGGATTATCACAATCTTCGGGTGGCGGCCTTCAACTCCCAGCGTTAGGAGCTGGCGCAACTACGGACTGCTCTGGCCGACAGCCAGGGTAAGTGTTTTCTTCTCTTCCTTGCGGGGGCGCGTTAGCGCACCCGCTGGGTGTAGTCCCCAGTTCCGAGCCGGCTGCTGAGCAGGCGGCTTGGATGTGGGGACCCCGACTTAGGAGTCGAGATCACCGAATGCACGTGTGCAGTGATCCCAGAGATCAATGCTCACTGAACACACAGAAGCTGAATAACAAGAGTCTTACATCCATACAAATAGTCTTACATGAATTAAGGCCATTATGGCCAAGTCTAACATAGGTAGAGCCTCACGGGCTGAATAGCAAATAACTCAAATAGCGGAAGTCTTCGATAACGGGAGAACCCATGCCATCTGCCTTAACCCTACAGGCATTCTGACTGGGATAGCGTCCTAGTTCGCATGATCGTCTCCAAAGAACTCTTCCTCATAATCCTGTTCTTCCATGCCTGGCCAATTAAATAACCAGTGGCAAGCCAATGAGTACTTTGAATGTACTCGCAAGCAACCCATGATGTGGTACAGTAACAGTGCAATTGAATAATAATGATCAATCTAGCAAGGCTAGAACAAATATTCTACCATCAAGTTTATGCATCAATAACCTCGCATAACCTTGAAGACAGGTTACCGATATCAACATGAAT
Organism: Secale cereale; assembly: GCA_902687465.1. Lineage (NCBI taxonomy): Eukaryota > Viridiplantae > Streptophyta > Magnoliopsida > Poales > Poaceae > Secale > Secale cereale. The sequence goes on from LR738714.1 coordinate 137,638,038, forward strand.
ATGATTCAACTCATCAAGTCAAGTCACCATCCTTGACTTATCACACATATTCCAACACCGATGAAGTAAAATTCTGGACATAGTTTAAGTAGCACCACCCAACTGTCCATGACCGTGGACACGGCTATTCGAATAGTTTTACACTCTGCAGAGGTTGCGCACTTTACCCACAAGATCCGGGGAACTTCCGTGTCATCCACGACCCGCGGTACCTCAAGTACCCGGGGTAAGCACCCGGTCATTACCTTTCCTTAGACGACACTAACATAGAGTCCACTCGTTGGTACACGGCCCTCGGGTACAAACAATAGATCACGGGACTTGCCCTAATTTCGATGTCACGCGTACCCGAAGGGACCAACGGTGTGTCCGGTGCCCTGTAAAAACAGTCATGGCCGTCTATCCAAGCACGACCCCGTCCCGGGAAAGACCTCAAGTCTTCCCGTCACTAGTAATGCGGGCACCATGCTAGTATCGACCTAAGTAATCAATAAAGCCCCGTCCCATAAGGGGTAGTGTGGTTGCACATTTTTGGTTGGGACGGTAGTCACACATAAATCTAATCCATCATTCCACCATGCACATGATATTACCGGCACATCACTTCTTTCTCAAGTGAGGACCTAACACATCATCACCCTCGGGCATTAGGGGCACCCGATGGGTTCATGCAAAGATTTCTACTACGAGGGTTCAAATCACACATGCATCATATAAGCATCATGACCAACTATTGCGTGTCATCTAGCACATAGTGAGATCATCAAGCATGCATCATATGGTGGAATCAACTAGGTTACCATCGTAACCCTAATATCATGCATCGGAAACAAACGGGTTCCGAGGAACAAGTGTATCATGGTCAAAGGGCTGCTTGCCTGGATTGGCTTGGTCTTCAAAGTCTTCAAGTCCTTCTCCTTCTTCTTCCACAGCAACTTCGTCAAATACGGGATCTATACGTCGCATAATAACCACGGGAAAATAAGAATACAAACAAAACGGAAAAATCAAAGTGCTCAGAAAAAATGTCAACTCATTTTTGTAAAATACTAGAGGAATTTCTAAGGTGGGGAAAAATCTTAGTTGGAGTTTTGGAGTTACAGAATAGAATCTATTGATTTTTGAACAGGAGTATTACTGCCCAAATTTAAATTAAATTTGAACAGTACAGAAAAGTTTCATGGATTTGAGTGAAAGTAGTACCATTAAATAGGTTGGAATATTACAAGTTTTTAGGAGTTGGAATTATTTAATTTGGATCATTATTCTTTTCTGTAGAAATGTTTAAAACATTTACAGAAAAGAAAAGGAAAAAGCGTCCTGTGCACTGGGCCAGAGAAGGCCACAGTGCACGGCCCAGACGGATCGGCCCAGCCGCACGGGAGCCTGCGCGCGCACGTCAGGTTTTTAAACCTGACGGGCGGGGCCCGTGGGTCAGTGGCACAGAGGAAGGGGAGAGAGGTGAGGGGATGACAGGCGGGGCCCGCCTGTCATCTCTAACCCCACGGCCACGGCGACGGCGAGCTCACCGGCGAGGTTCCCGGCCACGGCGACGGCAACGGAGGGCAGGAACGTGACCAGCGTCGTGTCGCGGATGCAGGGGTGGTGGTGCGGCACGGCGGGGAGGTCTGGTTCGCCGGCGACGAGGTGGGACGGCGGAATCTCGTCGGAGGGTCGTGGTTCTGGTCGTTTCCGACTGCCACAGAGAGGGGAAACAAGGGGGAAAGGATCAGTGAGGCGAGGGGGTTCCGAAACAGGTGAAAGGAGAGGCAGGGGAGGCCCGTACCACGAGATCACCGGCGGCCCGACGCGGCGGCGCTCCGGTCGATCCCGAGTACTGGGACCTCTTGGGGTCGAACTGAAGATGCTGGGGGGCTCAGTGGAATGGAGTGAGGCTTGTGGTGCTGCTGGAGAGGCTCGGGAGGGGCTATTTATAGGAGCTCGACGGAGGCCCGTGGTCCAATGCGCCGGCGAGCTCCGGCTCGAGGCTACAGCGCACGAGAGGCCAAGGGAATGGGTCTGTGGAGTTCCTGGACGATCTCCACGTCCAGCTGAGGGAGAAAGAGAAGCGCGGGAGCGTCAGGAGCGTGCGCGCGTGCGAGGCAGAGGAGTGGCCGCCGCGGGCGGCCAGCGCGCGTGCGATAACGGCCACTAGAGGGCGCAGGAGGAGGGGGGACAGCGCCGGGGAGGTCGCGGACGTCGAGGGGCCTCGACTGGCGCAAGGGGGAGGCCCGAGGCTGTCGGGGGAGGCCGATTGGCCGAAGCTACAGTGCTTGTCTGCACTGTTGCGTGCTCTAGAGCGCGCGTTTGGCTGGCATCGCCGCGCTCTCGCTCTCCTGGTCAAACCCAACGTGTCCAGCAGCATCTAGAAGGTCAGGGGGGAAGTAAAGAATTGGCCTGAGGCCTTGGATGCCCTGGAGATGCTGAGAGAGAGTGAGGGTGCTGGTGAATGGATGAAAACTTGCTGTCCAGCAAGGTAAAACAGGGATCTCACCCCTCAATCATGGAGCTGGGGTGCTGGGGAAGTTACTGTTGGTAGCTAGTAACTCAATGATCATGTGGTAAGAAGTTGAGGCCATGGAGAAAAGTAAAAGTGATCAAGTTGGAGGTTTTAGCAATTCTGCAGAAGGTGTTTGATCAGTGTTTGGTCAAGTAAATGAACTCCACTTGACATGGCACTTAACAGGGTTGAAAGACATGAGAAAATAGGGTGCTTCACCAAGTTTGGGCCCATTTGAAGAAACTAGCCAATGTAACTTTGGTGAACCCTAGAAATCAACAGAAACAGTTTCATCTTGATTGAGTCAAGCTAATCATCTCCCCTTGATGCACCACTTGGTGCAGCATCATTATTTGGGGTATTGATCATGCTCACAAAGTTTGAAGCTCCAGATAAAAAGTTGGTAATGTAGAGTTGTTCAAATTTGCATTTGAACAGAAAGGGTTTTGAGGTGATCTGATCAAGTTGCTCTATTCAAATTCTTGTGCCATTTGGTCTAGATGCCTTATTAGGTCATTCTAGCATGTGCACCAAGTTTGAGAGCATTTGGACAAGTTTGGCAATATAAAGTTGCTCAAACTTCAAATATGGACAGAATGGTTATGAAGGGGTTTGAGGATGTTTTCTTGCTTCCCAAGGCATGGGACTTGGCAAGATCATCAAATATGTCATATATGACATGATAGAATTTCCCTGGAGTTTTTGGAGAAAATTTCCTTTGTAAATATTTCAAAAGCTTGAAATATCCAGAAAGGGTTTTAGAGGGTTTAGCCCATTATTTTGAACATGACCAAGTGTTGAAACTCTTATATATGGACAATATATGTCCTCTGAGTCTCTCTGAATTTTGGAAAATATTTTTGAAATAGTTAAATAATTTTCCCCTATTAAAGACCATTTCTGGCCTTAAGAAAAAGCTTTTAAATAAAATAGGAAAATAACTTTTAAAATTATACCTTTGTGGTTTCTGGGAGTCCTATGACTACTAGGTCCCAAACAAACCTTTTGAAATAATTTTCTCACCCTAAATCAAGTACTTGAAGTGCAAATCTCAATTCAGGGGTTTTTGGTAAACTAAATTTATAAAATACTTTTTGGCCAAATTAATTTGTAAGAAAATACTATACTATCATATAACACTTGGCATGATCATTGGGAAGAAGTTTTGGGTATGGAGATGAAATCTACAAGAGATCATAGTTGACTTTAATGAGCACATGAAAAAGCACATGAAGAAAAACTCAATTCCAAATAAAAGCCAAATGATGCTAAAAAAATTTGCTGGTCCAAATTTTCATGCTTCAAAGATACAAATAACATGTTACAAAATGCAGGGTGTGACAAACCTACCCCCCTTACAAGAATCTCGTCCCCGAGATTCCTAAACTAGGGCTTAAAAGAGGTCGGGAAACTCGGATCTAAGATAGTCTTCTCGTTCCCATGTTGCTTCTGCTTCGGTGTGGTTGCTCCACTGGACCTTGAAGTACTTGATGGTACGGCTTCGCGTACGTCGTTCTGCTTCGTCCAGAATACGAATGGGCTTCTCGCGGTAGGTCAAATCAGGCTGCAGATCAATGGCTTGGTGATCCACATCCTTGTAGAGATTGGGCTTGTCTGGAACTTGGAGATATTTTCGGAGTTGTGACACATGGAATACATTGTGCACATCGGATAGCTCAAGTGGTAGTTCCAACTGATAAGCCACTTCTCCCCGTCGTGCAGTGATCTCAAAGGGTCCAATGAACCTTGGTGCGAGCTTCCCCTTGACAAGGAAACGCTTGGTTCCCTTCAGAGGAGTTACCCGCAGGTACACATGGTCCCCGACATGGAAACTCATGTGTCGGCGTCAAGTGTCAGCATAACTCTTCTGCCGTGACTTGGCTGCCTTTAATCGCTCTCTGACTAGTTGGACTTGCTCTTCTGCTGCGCGGAGATTATCCGGTCCAAAGACTAGTCCTTCTACAGTCTCTGACCAGTTGAGGGGTGTGCGACATCTGCGTCCGTACAACACCTCAAATGGTGCCATCTGAAGGCTTGACTGGTAACTGTTGTTATAGGAGAACTCGGCAAAAGGGAGACAGTCTTCCCACTTGGCTCCATATGCCAGGACACAGGCTCGGAGCATGTCTTCGAGAATCTGATTGACTCGCTCAGTTTGACCTCCGGTCTGTGGGTGGAAAGCTGTGCTGAAAGGCAACTTGGTTCCCAGGGCTTCTTGGAACTTCTTCCAGAACCTTGAGGTGAACTGGGTTCCTCGATCTGACACAATCTCCTTGGGAACGCCGGGAAGGCTTACAATTCGGTCGATGTAGAGAGCTGCCAGCCGGTTGCCATCATAAGTGGTCTTGACAGGAATGAAATGGGCCACCTTGGTCAAATGATCGACTATGACCCAGATGGAGTCATGTCCTCTATTCGACCTTGGTAATCTAGTGATGAAGTCCATTCCGACTTTATCCCACTTCCACTCAGGAACCTTGAGTGGTTGAAGCAATCCAGCAGGTCGCTGATATTCAGCCTTGACCCTTTGGCACACATCACACTTTGCAACATAGGTTGCAATCTCTCTCTTCATACCGTGCCACCAGAATCGTGCCTTCAAGTCTTGGTACATCTTGGTTCCTCCGGGGTGGATGGAGTACGGAGTGTTGTGGGCTTCTTGCAGAATCAGCGTCTTCAGCTCGGTGTTGTTTGGTACGCAGAGGCGACCTTTGTACCAAACAATCCCCTGCTCGTCTTCGGAGAATCCTGGGGCCTTGCCCAGCTTCATCTTTTTCTTGATACCTTCGATGCTTGCATGTCCATCTTGTGCCTTCTTGACGTCGTCCATCAGGGTTGGTCTGACTTCCAAATGATCCAGAAATCCAGGGGTGACCAATTCCAAACTGAATTGTTCGATCTCCTTAAACAAGGCTGGCTGTCTTTCTTGAATAACGGCATTCAAAGAGCAAGCCTTCCTGCTTAAGGCATCGGCCACCACGTTAGCCTTCCCAGGGTGATACTGAACACTGAGGTCATAGTCTTTGATGAGTTCCAACCATCTCCGCTACCTCATGTTCAATTCCTTTTGGGTGAAAATGTACTTCAGACTTTTGTGGTCTGTGTAAATCTCACACCGTTTCCCTAGGAGGTAATGCCGCCATGTCTTCAAGGCATGAACTACTGCTGCTAGCTCAAGATCGTGAGTAGTGTAGTTCTCCTCATGGGGTCGTAGCTGCCTGGAGAGGTATGCTATGACGCGGCCTTCTTGCATCAGAACGCTTCCCAATCCGGTTCGAGAGGCATCACAATATATCACGAACTCCTTGTGAATATCAGGTGTTGCCAGAACTGGGGCGGTGGTCAATCTCTTCTTGAGCTCTTGGAAGCTCTCTTCGCATTTTGGCGTCCACTCGAACCTCTTGTCCTTTTTGAGGAGCTGAGTCATTGGTCGTTGTGATGGCCTGGCTTATTAGGGATGATAGACTACTCATATCAATAAGGAATTCCTTCTTTTCCGGGAGCCCATTCGGATAGAACTCCAAAGTTAAGCGTGCTCAGCTTGGAGTAGTTTCAGGATGGGTGACCGACCGGGAAGTTGCTCCCGGGTGCGCACGAGTGAGGACAAAGTGCGCAGAAAAGACTAGTATTGATATGTGAGGTCAGTCTAGATCCCGCCAGGAGTAACGACCACCGGTGGGTGTGTCCGGGGCGTTACAGTCGTGCAATGCTAGAGAATCCTTCCACGAACTTGCGGTAATAGCCCGCTAGTCCGAGGAAGCTTCTGACTTCCTTGACGGTCGTTGGAGATTGCCATTGGGTCACAGCTTCGATTTTTGCAGGATCAACAGATAATCCTTCCTCGGTCAAGACATGGCCTGAGAATCCAACTTTATGCAGCCAGAACTCACACTTGCTGAATTTGGCATACAGTTGGTGCTCATGAAGCATGTCTAGGACCATCCTCAGATGCTGCTCGTGCTCTTCCTCCGACTTCGAGAACACAAGAATGTCATCAATGAAGACAACAACAAACTTGTCCAAATATTCCATGAAGACTTTATTCATGAGATACATGAAGTAAGCTGGGGCATTGGTTAACCCAAAATACATGACCGTGCACTCGTACAGGCCATATCTGGTTACGAATGCCGTCTTCGGAATATCTTGGGGTTTGATCTTCAGCTGGTAGTACCCAGATCTGAGGTCGATCTTGGAGAATACCTTGGCTCCGCTGAGCTGATCAAACAGATCTTCGATCTTGGGAAGTGGATACTTGTTCTTGATTGTAATTTCAATGAGGGAACGATAGTCAATGCATAAGCGGATGGTACCGTCCCTCTTGGCCACAAACAGAACAGGAGATCCCCAAGGGGAGGCACTTGGGCGGATAAATCCCTTCCTTAGCTGCTCTTCCAGCTGCTTCTTCAACTCGGCTAATTCTTCCGTCCCCATTCTATAAGGCTTCTTATAGATGGGTCCTGCTCCGGGCACGAGCTCGATGATGAACTCAATGTCACGGTCAGGGGGCATTCCCGGTAGTTCATCCGGAAAGACATCAGGATACTCACATACCACCGGTACTTGATCTAGCCCAACTTCAGACAGACAGTTGACTTTAGCGGCTTGAGCGGAAGAGGAGTTGGGAGCAAACTTGACTTCGACTCCTTGGTCATTGGTCACAGTGACTGTCCGATTGGCACAGTCTAACAAGCCTTGGTGCTTGCTGAGCCAATTCATGCCTAGGATCACATCCAAGCCTTGCGATCTGAGGACGATAAGGTCTGCTAGGAAGTCTACACCGTTAATGGTAATACTGACTCCTTTACAGCCTATCTTGGCTCTCATCTCGGCTCCGGGGGTTTGTACCACCATAGGGTTATTCAGGGGTGTAGGGGTCATGCCACTTTTTAATGCAAATCTTTGAGTGACAAATGAATGTGTTGCTCTAGAATCAAACAAGACAGTTGCAGGTGCTGAGTTGACAAGGAACGTACCCAGCACGACGTCCGGGTCTTCCTGGGCTTCTTCAGCAGTGACGTGATTCACACGCCCCTTCCCATAGTTCGGTGGATTGCGAGGAGCTGGGTTCCTTGGTGGCATTCCACGGCCTTGTCCCCGGTTCTACGCATTGGGGCGCGGGGCATCAGGCTTCTTATTAGGGCACACCCTTGAGATGTGTCCGGGCTGACCACATCCAAAGCAAGTGACTTGGTTTGGATTGATCTTGTTGCCACCACTGGTATTGGGGTTGAAAGCTGGCCTGGGGTTGGCATACTGCTGAGGCTGAGGATTGGCACGAGGTGCAGGAGCTCTTGGTTGCTGATAGGTTGGCTTGGCCGGGGCTGACTGCCACGGACGAGGCTTCTGGTTGCTGGAACTTCCCTTACTGACCAACTTGCGTTTGCGAGTGTCTTCCAAAGCACGCCGCTTGTCTTCAAGCATAAGTGCCTTGTTCACTAGGTCAGGGAAGGACGGGCAGTCGCACACGACAAGCGAGTATTGCAGAGTCTGATTGAGGCCTTCCATGAAGCGCTCCCTTTTGGCAGCATCAGTGCTGACATCCTCAGGGGCATACCTTGACAGAATACTGAACTTCTGCATGTACTCCTTGACAGTGCCACTTCCTTGCTTCAGGGCTCGGAACTCACGCTTTTTGATAGCCATGATTCCGGAAGGAATGTGGGCCTTGCGGAATTCTGCCTTGAAGTTAACCCAAGTGATGTCTTGTTCAGCATGCATGACCTTGAATCCATCCCACCAAGCTCTTGCAGTTCCCCCGAGGCAGTGGGCTGCATAAGACACCTTCTCGCGGTCTTCGGTGCATCCGACTAGTTCCAGTATCTCCTCAATGGAACGGACCCAGTCGTCTGCATCCAGGGGTTCAGCAGTCTCGATGAAGGTTGGCGGTGCATACTTCTTGAACTCTGCCAACGTGGAACGTCCATTGCCATTCCCCGCCGGCTGGCGGTTGTTGGTGACAGCTTGAGCAATCAGCTGAAGAGCTGCAGTGTTGGCTTGGCGTTCCTCTCGGAAAGCTTGGAGAAGCTGAGCCATGTCCATGCTTGGACGAGGTGGTGGTGGAGCTTGGTCGTTGGTTTGGTCGTGGCCTTCCTCTGGCTGAGAGGATGCTCCGGCTTCGGGCTGCTGGGTAGAGGTACCAGTACGAGTTACAACAGGCATCCTGTTGGAGCGGTAAAAGGTCTCATGACTCGGAAGAGGGAAAGCAAGATAGATGGGTGCCTAGTAAGGGGGTGGGTGTGACACTAAATCAAATCATGCAAGGGTCGTAAGGCCAAAACACATTCATTAAAAATCCAAATGGGTGATGTAGTCGTTTACACATTCCCGAAGGAAGAATACGACATACATCCAGACACAACAAAAGCAAACACTAGATGGTTTCATATGAACCATACAAGGACTCGACTGCGCATAGGGGTTACACGACCTATCCTGCCGTAGAGGTTACAACTGGCATATCCGAGTAGCGAATAATACCTAAGCGGCGGAATGCTCGGTCGCGTATTCCGGCTCTTCTGGGTCTTCCTCCTTGTCTTCATCTGTCTGGGCTCCCTTGTCTCTTGAGGGTGTGGGGGAGTGGAGGAGTTGGATACGACGGTGCTTCGTTGGTGGTGCAGGGAAAAGATTGCGATATTCCCTTGCTGTCATCCGGCGTCGCCGAGGTGGTTCTTCACCCTTGGAAGATACATCCTCGGAGGGCCTTCCGCCTCGGTATGCGATAGCGGATTGTCCAGAAGGTGCTCCTTCCTTATTGATCCTGTTTGCCTTCTCTTGAGCTCGACAAAGAAGTGCCTTGGTCTTGTGAAGTTCTTCTCGAAGCTTCATTGATTCCGAGGCCAAGTCTTGTGCCAGGCTATCGACACACAAACTGAAGTAGTTCTGGAACCGAAGCGAGAGTCCTTCCTTCAGTGGAGGGGCTAGTGCGCTGCTTTCTTCGTCACCTTCCTTCCGGTAAGGTAAGAAGCGAGTTGTCATCTTGGCTGCCATATCCGGAAGAAACTCGCGGAGACGGGTTAACGCCTTGAGTGCAGCAGCCTCAACAGCGAGTGGTAGTGTTGCCATCTGGGGTCCCTCGAAGAACCAACTTGTGGGAGGGTCGTTTGCCTTTACGATCACTTCCACATGGTACTCCACCTCAGTATCGCTCACCCAATGCTCAAGGTAGGTGAGGATGGGTGCTCGGTGGAACTGACACTCCTGGAGGCTATCCTCGAGAAGTAAGGGAAACCCAGTGGTCAGGTGCTCTTCGGGTACAGTGGCCATCTACAAAGGTGGAATAGGAGGGGTTAATAAGCTGATGAAATCTCAGGTTTAGAAAAGAAGAGAGGTTCAGAAGGTTTTTGAAAAGGGGTCTCATCTAACTAACGCCCATGCTAACTAAGGCTTCCTACAGTCAGGATGGCTCTGATACCAGCTCTGTGGGGACCCCGACTTAGGAGTCGAGATCACCGAATGCACGTGTACAGTGATCCCAGAGATCAATGCTCACTGAACACACAGAAGCTGAATAACAAGAGTCTTACATCCATACAAATAGTCTAACACGAATTAAGGCCATTATGGCCAAGTCTTACATAGGTAGAGCCTCACGGGCTGAATAGCAAATAACTCAAATAGCGGAAGTCTTCGATAACGGGAGAACTCATGCCATCTGCCTTAACCCTACAGGCATTCTGACTGGGATAGCGTCCTAGTTCGCATGATCGTCTCCAAAGAACTCTTCCTCATAATCCTGTTCTTCCATGCCTGACCAATTAAATAACCAGTGCCAAGCCAATGAGTACTTTGAATGTACTCGCAAGCAACCCATGATGTGGTATAGTAACAGTGCAATTGAATAATAATGATCAATCTAGCAAGGCTAGAACAAATATTTTACCATCAAGTTTATGCATCAATAACCTCGCGTAACCTTGAAGACAGGTTACCGATATCAACATGAATATGATTCAACTCATCGAGTCAAGTCACCATCCTTGACTTATCACACATATTCCAACACCGATGAAGTAAAATTCTGGAAATAGTTTAAGTAGCACCACCCAACTGTCCATGACCGTGGACACGGCTATTCGAATAGTTTTACACTCTGCAGAGGTTGCGCACTTTACCCACAAGATCCGGGGAACATCCGTGTCATCCACGACCCGCGGTACCTCAAGTACCCGGGGTAAGCACCCGGTCATTACCTTTCCTTAGACGACACTAACATAGAGTCCACTCGTTGGTACACGGCCCTCGGGTACAAACAATAGATCACGGGACTTGCCCTAATTTTGATGTCACGCGTACCCGAAGCGACCAACGGTGTGTCCGGTGCCCTGTAAAAACAGTCATGGCCGTCTATGCAAGCACGACCCCGTCCCGGGAAAGACCTCAAGTCTTCCCGTCACTAGTAATGCGGGCACCATGCTAGTATCGACCTAAGTAATCAATAAAGCCCCGTCCCATAAGGGGTAGTGTGGTTGCACATGTTTGGTTGGGACGGTAGTCACACATAAATCTAATCCATCATTCCACCATGCACATGATATTACCGGCACATCACTTCTTTCTCAAGTGAGGACCTAACACATCATCACCCTCGGGCATTAGGGGCACCCCATGGGTTCATGCAAAGATTTCTACTACGAGGGTTCAAATCACACATGCATCATATAAGAATCATGACCAACTATTGCGTGTCATCTAGCACATAGTGAGATCATCAAGCATGCATCATATGGTGGAATCAACTAGGTTACCATCGTAACCCTAATATCATGCATCGGAAACAAACGGGTTCCGAGGAACAAGTGTATCATGGTCAAAGGGCTGCTTGCCTGGATTGGCTTGGTCTTCAAAGTCTTCAAGTCCTTCTCCTTCTTCTTCCACAGCAACTTCGTCAAATACGGGATCTATACGTCGCATAATAACCACGGGAAAATAAGAATACAAACAAAACAGAAAAATCAAAGTGCTCAGAAAAAATGTCAACTCATTTTTGTAAAATACTAGAGGAATTTCTAAGGTGGGGAAAAATATTAGTTGGAGGTTTGGAGTTACAGAATAGAATCTATTGATTTTTGAACAGGAGTATTACTGCCCAAATTTAAATTAAATTTGAACAGTACAGAAAAGTTTCATGGATTTGAGTGAAAGTAGTACCATTAAATAGGTTTGAATATTACAAGTTTTTAGGAGTTGGAATTATTTAATTTGGATCATTATTCTTTTCTGTAGAAATGTTTAAAACATTTACAGAAAAGAAAAGGAAAAAGCGTCCTGTGCACTGGGCCAGAGAAGGCCACAGTGCACGGCCCAGACGAATCGGCCCAGCCGCACGGGAGCCTGCGCGCGCACGTCAGGTTTTTAAACCTGACGGGCGGGGCCCGTGGGTCAGTGGCACAGAGGAGGGGGAGAGAGGTGAGGGGATGACAGGCGGGGCCCGCCTGTCATCTCTAACCCCACGGCCACGGCGACGGCGAGCTCACCGGCGAGGTTCCCGGCCACGGCAACGGCAACGGAGGGCAGGAACGTGACCAGCGTCGTGTCGCGGATGCAGGGGTGGTGCGGCACGGTGGGGAGGTCTGGTTCGCCGGCGACGAGGTGGGACGGCGGAAGCTCGTCGGAGGGTCGTGGTTCTGGTCGTTTCCGACTGCCACAGAGAGGGGAAACAAGGGGGAAAGGATCAGTGAGGCGAGGGGGTTCTGAATCAGGTGAAAGGAGAGGCAGGGGAGGCCCGTACCACGAGATCACCGGCGGCCCGACACGGCGGCGCTCCGGTCGATCCCGAGTACTGGGACCTCTTGGGGTCGAACTGAAGATGCTAGGGGGCTCAGTGGAGTGGAGTGAGGCTTGTGGTGCTGCTGGAGAGGCTCGGGAGGGCCTATTTATAGGAGCTCGACGGAGGCCCGTGGTCCAGTGCGCCGGCGAGCTCCGGCTCGAGGCTACAGCGCACGGGAGGCCAAGGGAATGGGTCCGTGGAGTTCCTGGACGATCTCCACGTCCAGCTGAGGGAGAAAGAGAAGCGGGGGAGCGTTAGGAGCGTGCGCGCGTGCGAGGCAGAGGAGTGGCCGCCGCGGGCGGCCAGCGCGCGTGCGATAACGGCTACTAGAGGGCGCAGGAGGAGGGGGGACAGCGCCGGGGAGGTCGCGGACGTCGAGGGGCCTCGACTGGTGCGAGGGGGAGGCCCGAGGCTGTCGGGGGAGGCCGATTGGCCGAAGCTACAGTGCTTGTTTGCACTGTTGCGTGCTCCAGAGCGCGCGTTTGGCTGGCATCACCGCGCTCTCGCCGTCCTGGTCAAACCCAACGTGTCCAGCAGCGTCTAGAAGGTCAGGGGGGAGTAAAGAATTGGCCTGAGGCCTTGGATGCCCTGGAGATGCTGAGAGAGAGTGAGGGTGCTGGTGAATGGATGAAAACTTGCTGTCCAGCAAGGTAAAACAGGGATCTCACCCCTCAATCATGGAGCTGGGGTGCTGGGGAAGTTACTGGTGGTAGCTAGTAACCCAATGATCATGTGGTAAGAAGTTGAGGCCATGGAGAAAAGTAAAAGTGATCAAGTTGGAGGTTTTAGCAATTCTGCAGAAGGTGTTTGATCAGTGTTTGGTCAAGTAAATGAACTCCACTTGACATGGCACTTAACAGGGTTGAAAGACATGAGAAAATAGGGTGCTTCACCAAGTTTGGGCCCATTTGAAGAAACTAGCCAATGTAACTTTGGTGAACCCTAGAAATCAACAGAAACAGTTTCATCTTGATTGAGTCATGCTAATCATCTCCCCTTGATGCACCACTTGGTGTAGCATCATTATTTGGGGTATTGATCATGCCCACAAAGTTTGAATCTCCAGATAAAAAGTTGGTAATGTAGAGTTGTTCAAATTTGCATTTGAACAGAAAGGGTTTTGAGGTGATCTGATCAAGTTGCTCTATTCAAATTCTTGTGCCATTTGGTCTAGATGCCTTATTAGGTCATTCTAGCATGTGCACCAAGTTTGAGAGCATTTGGACAAGTTTGGCAATATAAAGTTGCTCAAACTTCAAATATGGACAGAATGGTTATGAAGGGGTTTGAGGATGTTTTCTTGCTTCCCAAGGCATGGGACTTGGCAAGATCATCAAATATGTCATATATGACATGATAGAATTTCCCAGGAATTTTTGGAGAAAATTTCCTTTGTAAATATTTCAAAAGATTGAAATATCCAGAAAGGGTTTTAGAGGGTTTAGCCCATTATTTTGAACATGACCAAGTGTTGAAACTCTTATATATGGACAATATATGTCCTCTGAGTCTCTCTGAATTTTGGCAAATATTTTCGAAATAGTTAAATAATTTTCCCCTATTAAAGACCATTTCTGGCCTTAAGAAAAAGCTTTTAAATAAAATAGGAAAATAACTTTTAAAATTATACCTTTGTGGTTTCTGGGAGTCCTATGACTACTAGGTCCCAAACAAACCTTTTGAAATAATTTTCTCACCCTAAATCAAGTACTTGCAGTGCAAATCTCAATTCAAGGGTTTTTGGTAAACTAAATTTATAAAATACTTTTTGGCCAAATTAATTTGTAAGAAAATACTATACTGTCATATAACACTTGGCATGATCATTGGGCAGAAGTTTTGGGTATGGAGATGAAATCTACAAGAGATCATAGTTGACTTTAATGAGCACATGAAAAAGCACATGAAGAAAAACTCAATTCCAAATAAAAGCCAAATGATGCTAAAAAATTTTGCTGGTCCAAATTTTCATGCTTCAAAGATACAAATAACATGTTACAAAATGCAGTGTGTGACATTGGAACTCCAAGATTGTCTTATCTTTCTACTGATGCTGATGCTCTTTCTCTTTTCTGGCCAGCGACCGCGACCAACCTCCGCAACCAGCTGGGCGAGATTCAGGCGGAACTTCCCGCTAAGGAGCGGGAGCGCGACCTCGCCGCCCAGGACCGTGACCGCCTGGCCAAGGAGCTGGCAGACCAGGCGGGGACGCACAAGGCGGAGCTTGGGAAGTTGCCGGATGCCGAGATGCTCCTTCGGGCTGAGTTTGAGACCGAGCGCTCGAACTGGGCCGAGAAGGAGGCGGTTCTGCAAGAAGGCTATGGGGCCATTGCAGACATGGTCGACGGTAGGCCGCCTGCCCTGTTTTCTTGTGCTTGCCGTCTGCTGCGACTAACCTTCTTTTTCTAACACATTGTCTAGTTCTTGCAGAATTCTTCCCGGGCCATTCTGTTGCCGCCAGCTAGGCTATCAAGGCCCGGCGCGATGAGAGGCGCGAGGCGGGCCGGGTGATCGCGCCCAACGCGCCCCGGAATCCCACCGAACAGCTTCTTGATGTCGGGGCACGCCTCCAGCCGGCCCACCGCCTGCTCCGCCGCCTGCAACGTGTTGGGGCCCAAGTACTGGCCACCCTCTGGCCAGGCGTCCCAGTACTCCGCACGCCCAGCCGAACTGCCGACTGGCTCGAGGTGGCCAGCCGCCGCTTCGAGGTCTGGAAAGGGTACCGCAGCGAGGGCCGGTGCGCGGACCGCCCTGGAATTCGCCAAGGGTTGGTACCCGGACCTGGATCGCCCAGCTGGAGACCTTCCGCCTAGAAGCCGAACTTGAACTGGCAGCGGTGCAAGGGGATCTTGTCAAGCGCGCCGCCTCCCTCGCCGAGTACGCTGACACTGCCGTTTTCATCCCAGAGTTGGATGAAAACGGCCATGTCGTGCCACCCGACAACTTCGGGCTAGACCTGGCGGCGCCGGAGGAGCTGGACTAAGAGATCGCCTCAAGTGACGAAGGCGAGGATGAGGAAGATAGCGATGGGGAAGCCAGCTCCCAGGAGGCGGAGCCGTCTTCTCGCTACCAGCCCGATCAGGCCTCTACGGGCGGGCCCAACGGGACGGCGCCATCTGCTGCAGGAGGCGACCAGGCCGAGACCCGTCAGGCGGCTCCCCCAGCAGCCGGCCCCGTTGACCCCCGTCGTGCTACCTGCTCCGCTTGCTGCACCTTAGGCGTCATTTGTGTATCTTTCATTTCCTGTTTTTTCTTAAGACTTGGTAGGATTAGTCCGAACAATTCCACCCACTGGGTGTATCAGTAAGCTATTGCTGAAAGGCGGCCTTCGAGGCCTTTTATTATAAATATTCTCTTAATGTTGCATATGTTTATGCTGTTTGCCGGGTTCTTGAGTTAGCACTGTCCTTTGTTCCTTCGGGAGTTTATCTTTTGCCGTTTCCTTTAACTGCCGTCCTGCCAGCCATACAACCAAATTGTGGTCTGTGACTGGATGAGGTACTTAGCTGTTTTCCGGATAGGCAAGTATCCCGCCCTCTAGAACACGGTGTGGCTAAGCCAGAAGCCGGCTGACCGGCTGCTCAGCAGCCGACCAACTTGTATATAAAGGGCCGTCTTTCCCTATGTTTATTTTTCCTTAGCCATTTTTCATGTGGGCACCACTTCCTGCCTTTGACTCCCACCAGTCGGACAACCGCGTTGTGCGAGTCTATGACTATAGGTGGGAGAGGGCTTGGATGTCGTCACATTACTTGTCCGATTGTTGAAGAAAAAGTTGTAAACATAGGGCCAGGCGGCAAGTCCCCGGGCCGTCTGCTTGGTCCCGGTGCCGGACGAAGGAATGAAAAATACTCATTCACAGGCATAATTCTTATCATATAGATAAAGGGCTGGACAGTCCCCGAGGACTCCTCGGGGGTCCCATTGTTTCTCAAAATAAAGTAGATAGCGCGCCACATACTGTCTTTAGCTATAAAAGCGGCGAAGTAGGTTTGCGTTCCACGGGCGCTCCGACTCCTTGCCCGAGTCATCTCTTTTGTGTGCTCTTGGCTTCTGTGCATCAATGAGGTAGTAGGCATTATTGCCTAGTACCTTGCTGATGATGAATGGTCCTTCCCAAGGGGCTGAGAGCTTGTGCTGGCCGGATGTTCGCTGGATCAGCCGGAGCACAGATCCCCCTCGCGAAAGGAGCATGGCCTGACCCGCCGGCTGTGCTAACGACGGAGACCCTGCTGATAGATGGCGGGCCGGCGGAGTGCTACCAGCCGGGCCTCCTCCAGCAGGTCCACGCCGTCTTCTCGTGCTTCTTTTGCTTCGGCTTCTGTGTACATGGTGACACGAGGCAAGTCAAACTCAACATCTGTTAGGATGACGGCCTCGGCCCCATAGACGAGGAAGAAAGGAGTGAAGCCGGTTGACTTGTTCGGAGTTGTCCCGAGGCTCCAGAGGACAGACGACAACTCTTCGATCCAGCAGCTGGTTGATCGTTCCAAAGGCTCGACCAGCCGGGGCTTGATGCCGGACATGATAAGGCCATTAGCACGCTCAACTTGGCCGTTTGACTGCGGTGGGCAACGGACACCAAGTCTAGTCGGATGCCCTGTGTTGGCAGAAACGGGCCAATGCGCCTTTGGCAAAGTTTGTGTCATTGTCGGTGATGATGTTGTGCGGTATGCCATACCGGACTGTGATGTCTGCAATGAAGTTCACAGCAGTTGGGCCGTTGAGTTTCTTGATCGGCTTTTCCTTGATCCACTTGGCGAACTTGTCCACTTCTACGAGCAAATGGGTCAGGGCGCCTCGGGCTGTCCTGAAAGGACCCACCATGTCTAGTCCCCAGACAGCAAACGGTCAAGTGATCGGAATAGTCTTGAGTGCAGAAGTCGGCAAGTGTTGCTTGGAACTGAAGCGTTGGCAGCCATTGCACTTCTTAACTAAGTCTTTGGCATCGTCCAAAGCTGTCAGCCAGAAGAAGCCGTGACGGAAAGCTTTGGCAACGAGGGATCTTGAGGCCGCGTGGTGGCCGCACTCCCCTTTATGAATGTCCTTCAGAATAGCTAGACCCTTCTCTGCTTCCACGCAGGGCTGGAAGACGCCTGTTGCACTTCTTCTGACAAGCTCTATGTTAACTATTGTATATGCTGAAGCTCGGCGTTGAACTTGTCATGCCAAAGTTTCGTCTGCTGGCAGTTCTCTTCTGAGTAGGAAATTGAGGATTGGCTGTGCCCAAGACGGCGCTGAGACTCCTGTTATTTTTGCCACTAAGACCAGGACGGTTGGGCTGGGAGGCGGAGGGCTGGGGTGAGCCGCCTGCTATGCTTCTGAAGTCCCCAGGCCGGCTGCAGCAGTCCCTGAGCCATCTGCTGGAGCTGACTCTTCTTGGCCGCCTGCTGGAGCAGTCCCCGGGCCAGGAACCGGTGCAGCGGCTGCTGGGCCGTCTGCTGGAGTTGGAGTATCTAGGCCGCCTGCTGGAGCAATCCCCAGGCCGGCTACTGAGGTTGTCGGGCCGTCTACTCCAAGATCAGCTGGTATGAAGATTGACTCTGACTCTCGTGATGGCTTGATAGACGGCTTGTGTGTGCACTGGAGGGACACGCCGGCTGGTATTGCTTGGCGGGTGGAGCCAATTCGTGGCAAGGCATCGGCTTGCACGTTGTCAGCTTGTGGCACATGGAGGAACTCGCAACCGTCAAAGTGCCCACTGATCTGCTGGACAAGGAGACGGTAACTCGCCATGTTTGCGTCCTTGGCGTCCCATTCCCCGGAGGATTGCTGGACAACCAAATCCGAGTCACCATAGCACAGCACTTGGCGGATGCCAATCTCTTTGGCCATCTGGAGCCCTTGAATGAGTGCCTCATACTCGGCCACATTGTTGGAGGCGGCAAAGTGGATTTGCAGGGTGTATTTGAGCTTGTCGCCATTGGGAGAGGTGAGGACGACGCTGTGACACCCCGAGACCGGTGCGCCAGGTGTCAGCCAGTTATTCGTCGCTGTTGCCATGTCATCTGCTTGCGTGTTGCATCTTGCCATGTCATCATGTGTGTTGCATCATCATGTTTTCAAAACTTGCATCCGGCCGAACCCCCTCGTCCTCTTTGTTGTCCGTTCTGAGCCCAGACACACTCACACGCGCCCGCGGCGCCTCCGAATATTTATTTTATGAGTGGCTGGAAAATGTTCTCGGAATGGGATGAAA
This sequence comes from Secale cereale, assembly GCA_902687465.1. Classification (NCBI taxonomy): domain Eukaryota; kingdom Viridiplantae; phylum Streptophyta; class Magnoliopsida; order Poales; family Poaceae; genus Secale; species Secale cereale. The sequence goes on from LR738714.1 coordinate 137,656,506, forward strand.
CTTGGTGTGTGGTCTTATTATAGTGTAGACAGGCCGCCTGCCAAATTTCGTCGCATTCAGAGTTCGTTTGATAGCCCAATGGATAACTATAGCGTCACTAGTCGCCGATATAATCGTCGGACGTTTTCGGTCTCCGAAAACCTCCGCGGGCCTCTCTCTCTCTCTCTTCTCTCCACATAGCCTAGCCCATATACACAGCCCACTAGGCCTTCCTAGCATCCCTCCGCTCCAGTGCCGTTGGATCGCGATCGGAGGGCTCCATTTTGCCCCAAAACCCCCAAACCCTAGTCCCCTTGCTATATATGGACACTCTCTTGTCCATTTTGGGCAGCCTAGGTCTCCACCTACCTCCTAGCCCCCCCTCTGCCTCAAAATTCGTGCCACCAGCCCCTCCACACAGCCAGCCGCCGCCTCCTCCTAGATTTCCGGCGCTGGCCACCTCGCCATCGCCACTTGGCGGCCTCTGGTTGGCCCCCCGCCGCCAGTCAGCGCCCCTCCTCCAACGGGAAGCCGCCACCTCGCCTCTCCCTGTGCCTCCCAGCCGGCAGCTGCCAGGCCCAGCTCGAGCCACTTCCACAGCCCGCAAGCCCACGTGCGCGCCCCAAGCTGGCCTGCCCCGCCTCAAGCCCAGCCACCACCTATCCGGCCCGACCCAGTGAGCAGCACCGGTCCATCTCCTCTCCACGTCTTGGTCCAGGCCCTTGGTGAGCAGCCCCAATTCCCTCGCACGTGCGTTGTATAGTCTTCTGTCACTCACTTTTCCTCTATAAAAAATGGCTAAGTCATTTTCTGTCATAAATATGTGTGCATCTTTGAGTTGATGTAACTTTTTGTGTGTATGTCCAAATGATGCATATAATATGTCAAAATGATCGTGGTGATATTGTCTTCATTTTGTTCCATTGTGCCATGCTTGTTTGAGTTCATCTTGATGCCCTAATCAACGTTGCAAGAGTGCTATAAGTTTAAAACTGTTGTTACCTGTAACTTTGTTAGCATGTTTGAGATGTGATAACTTTGTGCATGTTTATCCAAATAGAGCATATGATATGTCAAAATGTTGCTTGTGAAGTGCTCTACATGTTGGTTGCTGTAGCATTCATGTTAGGTGTCATTTTGCCATGTTAATCTCTGTTGCAAAAGTGCATTTGGCTGTTAAGTGCTGAAAATTGTTATGAGATGCTGATTTCACTTGCTCATTGCTATTGATGTGTTTGTCTTCATGCCACATGTTTATACGTTTTAGAAGCACAATCATATGGTTTTTGCTGTGGTGCAATCCACTTTCCATGATATGCCTTGAGGTGACTTAAACAAGCTTTTAAACATGCCATGCCAATGTTGTTGTTTTATACTTGGTGAAAAAACTGCTAAGTCTGGAATCTGTTAAACCTGATGCTATGTTTGCTTGATGCCTCACTCAGATCCATGCTTGTTTTAGTATGTCAAATGATCATGCCTTGTTGTCCATGTTATGATCTATCCATCCATGCCCTTGTTTGCATATTTGGCCTGCTGTAGCTTATTTATTTCTTGCTCTCAAGTTGCTATAAATTTACCTGTCAGGTTTTTATCAGCATGATCAATTTGGTGAAGCTTGTTGTTATTGATCCATGCCTCCTATGGAGTTGCTCCAATGGAGTTGTTTGATGTATGTGATGTTTATTACATGTCCATGATCTTTATATACTCCCTCCATTCCTTAATATAAGGTGTATTATTTTTTCAAAAAGACAAACTTGTCTAACTTTGACCAAGTTTATAGCCAAAAATATCAATGTTTAGACTATCAAATCATTACCACTGGATTTCCCATGAAATATATTTACATATTACATATATTTAGTATTGTAAATCTTTATATATTTTGCTATTAAGTTGGTCAAATATAGGTTGCATTTGACTTTTTGAAAAACTAACACACCTTATATTTAGGAACGGAGGGAGTACCTAGTAGAGTTTATATGCTTGTTGTTTTGTGCCTCCGAAGGCAGCATCATGATGATGTTTTTGCCTTCCTAGATTTTGACTAAGTCTGGATAAATTTATTGCAACTTTCCATGCTTGGTTAATTGTGTTCCAGCAAGTTTTTGGGTGTGCCCTAAGTTCATGCTTGTTAAGTATCATGTCTATTTCACATCCATGCCTCTTTTTATCATGTTTGGGTGTTGTAGCATATATGTATCTTGCTCCAAAGTTGCTATGCTGTTTTTGACAGCTTGTTGTTATATCTTGTTTCGTGTGTATGTGTTGAACCGTTGCTCCGTTTTGAGTGTGCCCTATATGAAACTTGTGTGATTTTGCATGTAGAAGCATAATATCATGTTGTTTACATGTTTGGAGTGTGTTCTCTTGATGTTTGGGTGCATCTTGCACCGTTGCCATGCTTGACTTGTTTTGCTCATATCTTCTAGGCCGTAGCTCCGAATTAAATAAACTTTATATGAAACTTGACTAGAATTTTGAGTAGATCATCATGGTGCATGTTAACTTGCTGTTTAAAAACTTTAAATTAAGGTTTGTTCAGGTCTGTACCAAATTCAAAATGTGCATATGAGGACATACCAGAAATGTTATGTGTTGATTCCGGCCTCATTTATGTTGGTTTGTGTTGTTCTTGTGTGCTTCATCCCTTGCCATGAATTGCATCATATAGACTTGTCTTGCATCCTACTTGGTTGAGCATCTTGTCATGTTCTTGTGTTGTGTGTTTACCGTGTTGTGTGGTTTCTCTCGCTAGTTCTTTTCCGTTGCGATCGTGAGGATTCATTCGTCTACACGTGCTTCGACTTCCAGGCTTCTTCTTCATCTTCCTCATGGACCGTTCTTCTTCCTTGCGGGATCTCAGGCAAGATGACCATCACCTTGGATACCTTTACTATCTTTGCCATGCTAGATGTCTCGATGCTATCGTTATATGTCGCGCTACCCATCTTTTATGTCAGCCTCTCCTTGTTGCCATGAAACCTCTAACCTTTGACACCTTCCCAGCAAACCGTTGTTTGGCTATGTTACCCGCTTGCTCAGCCCCTCTTATAGCGTTGTTAGTTGCAGGTGAAGATGAAGATCGTTCCATGTTGGAACTTGTTGTTGGAATATCACATTATATCTTATTATTATTAACACACCTATATACTTGGCAATGGGTGGAAGGCTTGGCCTTTTGCTAGGTGTTTTGTTCCACTCATGCCACCTTGGGAGCCGATAAACCGGTGTTATGTTCCTTGATTTTGCATTCCTTACACGGTTGGGTATATGGGGACCCCTTGACAGTTCGTCTTTGAATAAAACTCCTCCAGCAAGGCCCAACATTGGTTTTAATTTGCAACATAATAAAACTTTAATTAATTAATTGCATAGGGAGTTAGCACTACCCGAGGATTCTTTCTACATAGCAGGGGGGCCAGTGCCGATTGTGTTGGTCCCAAACGGGGGTTCGACGGGGCCGCCACGGGGAAACTCGAGGTATCTGGCTCCCGTAAAATCACCCATCCGGTCGTGACCTGAGATGAGATACGCGCGGCTACTATCAGGGTGTCGGCACGCCGAGTGGTCTTGCTGGACTTGTTTTACCATTGTCGAAATGTCTTGTGCACCGGGAATTCCGAGTTTGATCGGTCCTTCCCTAAGATAAGGGGTTATATTATTATTACTTCTGCTGATCGTGAGAGCTTGTGATGGGCTAAGTTGGGACACCCATGCGGGGTTATGACCTTTCGAAAGCCGTGCCCGCGGTTATGTGGCAGATTGGAATTTGTTAATGTCCGGTTGTAGAAAACTTGACAGAGGATCCGAAATAAAACACACAACTGTGTGAGTAATCGTGACTGTCTCTTTTCACTTTGAGAAGAGAACATGGTGGGGTTATGTTTGACTCGTAGGTAGTTCGGGATCTTTAGCGATCACTACTAGTTGGCGACCGTTTGCATAGATGCTCATCTTATTCTTGTACTCGTAAGTTAGCCACCATACTTATGCTTAGACGCTGCTGCAACCTCACCACTTTACCTCTTCCTACCCATTAAGCTTTGCTAGTCTTGTTACCCATGGTTATGGGATTGTTGAGTCCTCGTGGCTCACAGATGCTACAACAACAGTTGCAGGTGCAGGTTTCCGATATCTTGACGTGAGAGCGATGATCGTTGTGTTGGAGTTCTTTCTTCTTCTTCTTCTTCAGTCTTGGGTTAGGTTCCGGGTCGACAGCCTGGGATAGCAGATGGATGTCATTGTGCTTTTCATGTTTGCATCCGTAGTCGTATGCCTTGTATTGATGTTGTTGTATGCATGTGACTTGTATGTATTGTTGTATCCCCCATTGTATGTATGTAATGGTACGATGTAATGATATCCATCTTGCTAAGTACCCGAAATGCGGTTGTGCCCCAATCACGTAAGTGTCACGTGATCGGGATAGAATCGCATCTTGGGCCTGACAGACGCCGGCTCCCAAGCCAGTGCGCATCTTTGACCCATCAAAGTGCATCCGCCAATGGGTTGAGTCTGGAGCAGGCGGCAGGTACTAGGTCTCGGCCTAGTCGACGAGGGTGTGGGCCAAAGCTTGCGATTTGAGGGTGGAGCGGGGCTGGTAAAAGATGGTAAAGGGGGCCAGCTCAATGGCCCACTTCACCACTCTTCCTGAAGCATCTCTGTTGCCCATGATTTCAGCAAGCAGGGCCGTGCATAGAACCGTGATTGGATGTTCTTGGAAGTGCTGCTTGAGCTTCTTGGTGGCGAAGTACTTGCCATAGCACATCTTCTGGTAGTGGGGGTAGTTCTGCTTGGAGACTGAAAACACCTCGCTCAAGTAGTAGACCGGCCTCTGGACAGGCAAGGCTCTGCCGTCCTCTGGTCGTTCAACCACAATCATAGTGCTGACCACCCGGCTTGTGGCGGCTACGTAAAGGAACATGGGTTCCTTGTCTGTTGGCGCCGCTAGGACAGGCGGGGTGGACATCACTTTCTTGAGCTGCTGGAAAGCTTCATTCGCCTTGTCGTTCCATTCAAAGCAAGTGGTCTTCTTCATCAGTTGGTACAAGGGGAGTGCCTTTTCGCCTAGCCGGCTGATGAATCGGCTGAGCGATGCCAGGCACCCGGTGAATTTCTGGACGTCCCATATGCGAGTCGGCCTCTCCATTCTCTCAATGGCCTTGATCTTTGCAGGGTTGCACTCGATGCCGTGTTCAGATACCAGGAAACCAAGGAGCTGGCCTGCTAGTACCCCGAAGACGCATTTCTCCAGGTTTAGCTTGATCTGAAAGCGGCGCAGGTTTTCAAAGGTCTCTTGGAGGTCCTCCAAGAGAGTTCCCTTGTTCTCCGTCTTCACCACGATATCGTCCACAAAGACGTGGGCGTTTCTGCCAAGTTGCTTGAGGAGACACTTCTGCATGCAACGCTGAAAAGTGGCGCCGGCACTCCTTAAGCCGAACGTCATAGTCAGGTAGCAGAAGGCCCCAAATGGCGTGAGGAAGGCGGTCTTCAGGCGGTCGGCCGGATCAAGTTTGATCTGGTGATACCCGGAGTAGGCATCAAGGAATGACAGCAGCTCGCATCCGTCTGTGGAGTCAATCACTTGATCTATTCGCGGCAGAGCAAACGGATCTTTAGGGCAGGCTTTGTTAAGGCTGATGTAGTCAATGCACATGCGCCATTTTTTGTTTTTCTTCAGCACTAGGACTGGGTTGGAGAGCCACTCGGGATAATACACTTCCATAATGAAGCCGGCTGCTAGCAGGTGGGCGACCTCTTCTCCAACAACTCTTCTTTTTTCTTCTGACAGGAGGCGGAGCGGCTGCCTGACAGGCTTTGCATCTTCTCTCACATGTAGCTTGTGCTCGGGAAAATCTGTCGGGACACCCATCATGTCTTTGGGGGACCATGCGAAGATGTCCCGATTCTCATGGAGGAAATCGACGAGCTCACTTTCCTATTTGCTGTCTAGGTTTGACCCTATGACAGCAAATCACTCTGGGTGAGATGGGTCCAACGCAATCTTCTTTGTCTCCTTGGCCGGCTGGAACGAGCCTTGCGGCTCCGCCTCCCTGGGGTCGACTGGAATGGCTGGCTGCTCGCCGGCCATTGCCACCAGCCGTTCCAGGCAGCGCTTCTCTTCAACTACGACAACGGACTTGGCCAGACGGCTACTGGCAGTCGCACATGCGATGGACTTCTCATAGTCCCCGGCTATGGTGATTATTCCTTTGGTACCCGACGTCTTCATCTTGAGGTAGGCGTAATGGGGTACTGCCATGAATTTCGCAAGAGCCGGCCGGCCCAAAATCACGTGATAGGGGCTTTCCAGGTTCACCACTTCAAACCAGATTGGCTCCCGTCGGAAATGCTTCTTGTCACCAAACAGGACATCAATCTTGGCCTTGCCGATTGGTGTGCAATAGAGGCCCGGAACAATACCGTGGAACACGGTCCTGGTAGGCTGAAGTTGTTTTTCTTTGATGCCCAACTTCTCCATGGTATCACAGTACATGATGTTGATGCTGCTGCCGCCGTCTACTAGCACTCGGGAGAAACGACAGGCCCGCCTGTTGGTGGAGAGAGTGGCATCCAGAACCAATGCGTAAGCCCCTGGTGAAGGCATGATAGTGGGGTGATCTTCACGGCTCCAGCCGATGGGCCTTTCAGACCAGTGCTTGAATTCTGGGCTTCGATGGCAACGGTGTTGACTTCTCTGCGCTGCTGGCGCCGGCTGTGCCTATCGTCCGCCTGGCTTGTGAAGAAGACGTAGGCTCCATTCTCTTCTGGGAACTCGTCCGGGACCTGGCCGTCGGGGCGAGCAGTCGGTGGTTTGGGAGGTAGAGCCGCCTGCCCAGCAGGCGGCGACGGCAGAGCTTCTCCTCTGGAAATCCGCGTGAGTCAATGAAACTTTCATGTGGTGTGATTGGAGGGCTTCGCGCCGCTGTGAAACTTGCAGGGGGCATCCAGAGCTTGATCGTAGGAGAAGGCGGGCTGCCAGGCTGGCTTGCCACCATTTTGGCGTTTGGGACCTGCTTGTGCTTTTGGCTGCTGGCCATCAACTTCTGCCACCAGCCGGCTATTGGAAGCCTGCGGGTGGGCCTTGCTCTTGTGATCAGTCTGCTGCTGGCGCCGACTGGACTCTCCAGCCGGCGTTTTGGGAGCTGGGGGAGCCATCTTTCCGGAGACATCCACCTGTAACTCGGACTTCATGGAAGAATCTGCAGTGGCGTATTTGTCTGCTATGCTTAGCAGCTCGTCCAACGTGGCTAGCTCGTCGTAGATGAGCTTGGGCTTGAGCAAGGTGCCTTCTCTGCACCCGGCCGTGAAGTACTCGATGGCTTGTACCTCGTGCACTCCCTCGCAAGAGTTGCGCAGCTCTGCCCAACGTGTCAGGTAATCACGAGCAGACTCATTCGGGCCTTGGACGCATAAGGAGAGCTGGCGTGGCTTGGGAGGACGCTTGTAGGTGCTGGGGAAGTTGCGAGTGAAGGCATCGGTGAAGTATAACCAGCCGTTGATGTTGTTGGGCTTGAGGTTGTTCAACCACGTCGGGGTCGTGCCCTGGAGCATGAGTGGCACGTACTTCACCGCAACATGCCTGTTGCCGGTTGCTAAGCTAACAGCCGTGGAATAGTCCACCAGCCAGTCTTCCGGCTTCACCGATCCGTTTTACTTGGGGGTGTCTCTGGGGAGTGAGAAGCCTTTGGGAAAAGGCTCATCATGGATGCGGGGGCCAAAGCAGGCTGGGCTGAGGGCATCTTCTTCTTCAACCGCTTGGGACCGAGCTAGTCCGTTGAGGCGGTGGCGGGCGTCATTCTCCCCAACTCCCTCGCAGCGGCCCAAGCGGCCTGCGAGAGAAGGGTGGTCAACAGGCGGGGGAGACACATGCCTCTCCCGACGAGGAGGAGGCGGGCGTTCCTCTCGCCGCTCTACAGCCCTTGGGAGGCCGTCTTGATCGCGTTCGATGGTGATGCGAGTCTGTCTGCTGCGGCTAGCAGCCGGCTCCGAGTCACGCCGGTTCTGGGTGCCGACTGTTGGAGAGTGGGACGTGGCTCCTTGCTCCTGCCGAAGAGGGCGGTTATCTGCTTGCGCGCCTGCCTCTGATGCCCGGCGAGGGGCTTCCTGCTGCACGGCAGCCGCGTCGAGGAGCTGAAGGGCGCGCTGAGTCATTTAGCGAAGCTCGTCTCCCTCCAAGTGGCCTAGCTCATTGACTGCCGCCTGGGTAGACCTTAGGTTCTCCGATGTGGTGGGGTACATAGGTCATGGGACCCCAACATGTCAGCCAGCACTCTACCGCGATCGCGGACGGCACCAGCCCGGCTGGGCTTGCCAGCAGCCGGCGTGCCGCCTATGGCACGGTCCATTTCGTGGCGGTAGGCTTCAGTGAGGCGCCGGGAAGCGGCCAGCTTGTTGGCGTTGTCGAGGAGTGAGATGTGGAGCGCCTCCAGTGCCGCGACGTCCGTCCCCGCGGCGATGGGGTCGGAGAGGCTCATCATGGCCGCCTGCAGCGGGTCTTGGCCCGACTCGCCGGAAGGCTCGTCGTGGCTAGTAGCCAGCACCTCCGTGATGGTGCTGACGCCACTACCGCAGGCTGCAGTGGGGAGGGGATTGTCGATGATCACCATGTGCTCGGGAAAGGAATCAGTGCATGCCGCGTCGAGGTCGATGATCATGTCAACTGGTGGGTCAAAGGAGCCCACGAACTCCATGTCAGAGGCGCGCTCGTTGACGATGTGGAGCTTGTCGAGGAGCTCGACGAGGCAGCTCTCCGGGGCAACTGGCTCTGCGGCCGAAGAGGGCTCGTCATGAATGTGGATGCCGACAAGAAGGTCGGCGAGTCCGCTCGCGGCGCATGCGGCCTCAGCGCCGCGAAGCAGGCCGGCATCCACGCCTGCGGGCGTGCCGGGCTGGCTGTGCTCGCTAGGGAGAAACAAAGTTCCCGTCCAGAACATGTCTCCGGACGACGGTGCACCTTGCCCCACGATGGGCGCCAAATGTCGGGGTTTTTGTGCGACATATGCCAACGGATGGCTTATCGTGCATGGGGACAATAGAACGTCGCCGGGCCCTGGAAGCGGGATAAGGCGATACTTAGGACGCCTACGAATCTTACCCAGGTTTGGGGCTCTCCGTTGAGATAACACCCCTAGTCCTTCTCTGCGGGGACTCCGCATCATGACAAATGTCAATAGGGAGGCTACAAGGTTGCTCATTGAGCGGTGTCGTCTAGAGGAGGAAGAAGGGCAAGGCTAGCTCTCTACCTTCGCTCTAGGGAATCAGGATGGTTGCTAGGGTTTCTCCCTATCTCTCTCTCTCTCTCTCTCTATCTCTCTTCTCCTTGAAGTTCAGCCCCTCCATCTGGAGGACCCTGGGGGGTTTATATAGGCCTACCCCCCAGGGGTACAATAGTAATCCAAGCGGAATGGCCCCCAGCTGTCAGCATCTTCGGGTGCCGGCATTCCCACCTTCTGGCTCGGGCCAGCCGTCTGTGGGCCCTTGTGATTGCCTTTCACTGTAGTCGCTCTTCCGTGATGATAGCATCGTCAGGAGGGGAATGGCTATAGTGCAGCCGCCTCCTACCGTATGCTGTCTCCACATCCTGTCTTGTCATCTTGATGAGGTTCAGACTCCTAGGGCACGATGAGCCGCCTGCTACCAGGTGGACCATCTCCCCAGGCCGCCTACCAGGGGCCGATTGTCTCTTGTTCACCCCACTGGCCGGTGGGGCCAGCCGCGTGCTGGCTCGGCCACTTGTGGGTGGTGGGATCATGGATTCCTCTGACCGTGGCTTGGTCACTGGCAGCATGGCTACAGTGATACGCCGCTTAAGAGGCGTCCGTAAGATACGCCTCACTGTAGCCACGCCCTTATAAATTCTCTAAGGACAAGCTCAACTGTAGCCATGCCTTAGCCTTGTCGTTGTTCCTCAGCATGCGTCCCGAGGGGGAGGCGTAGGGCCGTCTGCTGGCTACTGGCTATGGAGCTACCGCCTGTTCGGGCCCCTGCCGCCTGCTGGCAGCCGGCTCCTGGGCCTAGCTGTCCCAGGAGGCGGCCTGATGAGCAGGCAGCCGGGGGTAACAGGCGGCCCCCAATTGTCTTGAAATACCATGGGTGGTCGATGAGGACACCCGTGGTCAATATCTCCGACACTGCGGCTTCTTCTTTACGTGGACCAACAATACGGCCCAGCTTCAACGACCCGGATGCCTGAGGACCCCTGAATATAGGACTCCCTCACCAGGATTGTTTCCCTTCACAGTATTGAAGGAAATATGCCCTAGAGGCAATAATAAAGTTGTTATTCATATTTCCTTATATCATGATAAATGTTTATTATTCATGCTAGAATTGTATTAACCGGAAACTTAGTACATGTGTGAATACATAGACAAAACAGAGTGTCCCTAGTATGCCTCTACAGGACTAGCTCGTTGATCAAAGATGGTTATGTTTCCTAACAATAGACATGTGTTGTCATTTGATGAACGGGATCACATCATTAGAGAATGATGTGATGGACAAGACCCATCCGTTAGCTTAGCACTATGATCGTTTAGTTTTACTGCTATTGCTTTCTTCATGACTTATACATGTTCCTATGACTATGAGATTATGCAACTCCCTAATACCGGAGGAACACCTTGTGTGCTATGAAACGTCACAACGTAACTGGGAGATTATAAAGATTATCTACAGTTGTCTCCGAAGGTGTTTGTGGTGTTGGCATAGATCAAGAATAGGATTTGTCACTTTGAGTGTCAGAGAGGTATCTTTGGGTCCTCTCGGTAATACACATCATAATAAGCCTTGCGAGCAAATGACTAATGAGTTAGTCACGACATGATGTATTACAGAACGAGTAAAGAGACTTGCCGGTAACGAGATTAAACTAGGTATTGAGATACCGATCATCGAATCTCGGGCAAGTAACATACCGATGACAAAGGGAACAATGTATGTTGTTATGCGGTTTGACCGATAAAGATCTTCGTAGTATATGTAGGAGCCAATATGAGCATCCAGGTTCCTCTATTGGTTATTGACCGGAGATGAGTCTCGGTCATGTCTACATAGTTCTCGAACCCGTAGGGTCCGCACGCTTAACGTTCAGTGACGATCACTATTATGAGTTTCTGTGTTTTGATGTACCGAAGGTTGTTCGGAGTCCCGGATGAGATCGGGGACATGATGAGGAGTCTCAAAATGTTTGATACGTAAAAATCGATATATTGGAAGGCTATATTCGGACATTGGAAAGGTTTTGAGTGGTTCGGGTATTTACCGGAGTACCGGAGAGTTACGGGAATTCGCCGGGGAGTATATGGGCCTTATTGGGATTTAGAAGAGAGAGAGAGGGGCTGCCTGAGGCAGCCGCGCCCCCCCTCCCCCAAAGGCCTAGACCGAATTGGACTAGGGGGAGCGCCGGCGCCCCCTCGTTCCTTCTCTTCTCTCTTCCCCTTCCTTCTCTCCTACTCCTACTCCTTGGAAGGGGGGAATCCTACTCCCGGTGGGAGTAGGACTCCCCAGGGCGCACCATAGTACAGGGTCAGCCCTCCCCCTCCTCCACTCCTTTACATACGGGGGTGGGGCACCCCATGGACACACTAGTTGATCATTGATCTTTTAGCCATGTGCGGTGGCCCCCTCCACAGAAACACACCTCGGTCATATCGTTGCAGTGCTTAGGCGAAACCATGTGTCAGTAACTTCATCATCACCGTCATCACGCCGTCGTGCTGACGGAACTCTCCCTCGAAGCTCTACTGGATCGTGAGTTCGTGGGACGTCACTGAGCTGAACGTGTGTAGATCGCGGAGGTGCCGTACGTTCGGTACTAGGATTGGTCGATCGTGAAGACGTAGGACTACATCAACCGCATTGTCATAACGCTTCTGCTTACGGTCTACGAGGGTACGTGGATAACACTCTCCCCTCTCGTTGATATGCATCACCATGATCTTGCGTGTGCGTAAGGAGTTATTTCGAAATACTACATTCCCCAACAGTGGCATCATGAGCCAGGCTTATGCGTAGATGTTATATGCACGAGTAGAACACAAGTGAGTTGTGGGCGATACTAGTCATACTGCTTACTAGCATGTCATACTTTGATTCGGCGGTATTGTTGGATGAAGCGGCCCGGACCGACATTACGCGTACGCTTACGCGAGACTGGTTCTATCGACGTGCTTCACACATAGGTGGCTGGCAGGTGTCAGTTTCTCCAACTTTAGTTGAATCAAGTGTAGCTACGCTCGGTCCTTGTGATTGTTAAAACAACACATACTTGACGAAACATCATTGTGGTTTTGATGCGTAGGTAAGAACGGTTCTTGCTCAGCCCGTAGCAACCACGTAAAACTTGCAACAACAAAGTAGAGGACGTCTAACTTCTTTTTGCAGGGCATGTTGTGATGTGATATGGCCAAGACATGATGCTAAATTTTATTGTATGAGATTATCATGTTTTGTAACAGAGTTATCGGCAACTGGCAGGAGCCATATAGTTGTCGCTTTATTGTATGAAATGCAATCGCCAAGTAATTGCTTTACTTTATCACTAAGGGGTAGCGATTGTCGTAGAAGCAATAGTTGGCAAGACGATAAGGATGCTAGGATGCAGATCAAGTTGTCGCACCGGTGACGATGGTGATCATGACGGTGCCTTGGAGATGGAGATCAAAGGCACAAGATGATGATCGCCAAATCATATCACTTATATTGATTGCATGTGATATTTATCTTTTATGCATCTTATTTTTCTTAGATCGACGGTAGAATTATAAGATGATCTCTCACTTAATTTCAAGGTATAAGTGTTCTCCCTGAGTATGCACCATTGCGAAAGTTCGTCGTGCTGAGACACCACGTGATGATCTGGTGTAATAATCTCTACGTTCACATACAACGGGTGCAAGACAGTTTTGCACACGCAGAATACTCGGGTTAAACTTGACGAGCCTAGCATATGCAGATATGGCCTCGGAACACTGGAGACAGAAAGGTCGAGCCTGAATCATATAGTCGATATGATCAACATAAGATGTTCACCATTGAAAACTACTCCATCTCACGTGATGATCGAACATGGTTTAGTTGATTTGCATCACGTGATCATTTAGATGACTAGAGGGATGTCTATCTAAGTGGGAGTTCTTAAGTAATATGATTAATTGAACTTTAATTTAGCATGAACTTAGTCCTGATTGTATTTGCAAATTATTTTGTAGATCAATAGCTCGCGTTATTGCTCCCCTATGTTTTTGATATGTTCCTTGAGAAAACTAAGTTGAAAGATGTTAGTAGCAATGATGCGGAATAGGTCCGTTATCTGAGGATTATCCTCATTGTTGCACGGAAGTATTATGTCCTTGATGCACCTCTAGGTGATAGGTCTATTGCAGGAGCAGATGCAAACATTATGAACGTTTAGCAAAGCTCAATATGATGTCTACTTAATAGTTTAGTGCACCATGCTTTACGGCTTAGAACTGGGACTTCAGTAACATTTTGAACGCTACGAAGCATATGAGATGTTCCAAGAGTTGAAATTAGTATTTCATACTCATGCCCATGTCGAGAGGTATGAGACCTCTGACGGTACTTTGCCTACAAGATGGAGGAGAATAGCTCAACCAGTGAGCATGTGCTCAGATTGTCTGGGTACTATAATTGCTTGAATCAAGTGGGAATTAATCTTCTAGATAAGATAGTAATTGACAAAGTTCTCTAGTCACTATCACCAAGTTAGTAGAACCTCGTGATGACCTATAATATGCAAGGGATGACGAAAGTAATTCCCGAGCTCTTCGCGATGCTGAAATCGGCGAAGGTGGAAATCAAGAAAGAGCATCAAGTGTTGATGGTTAACAATAACACTTGTTTCAAGTAAAGGGCAAAGGGATAGAAGGGGAACTTCAAGAAGAATGACAAGCAAGTTGTCACACCCGTGAAGAAACCCAAAGCTAACTCAATCCTGAAACTAAGTGCTTCTACTGCAAAGGAAATGGTCACTGGAAGTGGAACTACCCTAGATACTTGGCGGATAAGATAGATGGCAAATTGAACAAAGGTACATTTGATATACAAATTATTGATGTGTACTTTACTAGTGTTCATAGCAACCCCTGGGTATTTGATACCGGTTCAGTTGCTAAAATTAGTAACTCGAAACGAGAGTTGCAGAATGAACAGAGACTAGTTAAAGGTGAAGTGACAATGTGTGTTGGAAGTGGTTCCAAGATTGATATGATCATCATCGCACACTCCCTATACTTTCGGGATTAGTGTAAAACCTAAGTAAATGTTATTTGGCATTTGGGTTGAGCATGAATATGATTTGATCATGTTTGTTGCAATACGATTATTCATTTGAAGTCATAGAATAATTGTTGTTCTGTTTACATGAATAAAACCTTCGATGGGACCCAATGAAAATAGTTTGTTGGATCTCAATCGTAGTAATACATATATTCATAATATTGAAGCCAAAAGATGCAAAGTTGATAATGATAGTGCAACTTATTTGTGGCACTGCCTTTTAGGTCATATTGGTGTAAAGTGCATGAAGAAACTCCATGGAGATGGACTTTTGGAATCACTTGATTATGAATCATTTGATGCTTGTGAACCATGCCTCATGGGCAAGATGACTAAAGACTCCGTTCTCCGGAACAACGGAGCGAGCAACTGACTTATTGGAAATAATACATACTGATGTATGCGGTTCGATGAGTGTTGAGGCTCGCGGCGAGTATCATTATTTTCTGACCTTCACAGATGATTTGAGCAGATATGGGTATATCTACTTGATGAAACATAATTCTGAAACATTTGAAAAGTTCAAAGAATTTCAGAGTGAAGTAGAGAATCATCGTAACAAGGAAATAAAGTTTCTATGATCTGATCGTGGAGGCGAATATTTGAGTTACAAGTTTGTTCTTCATTTGAAACAATGTGGAATAGTTTCACGGCTCACGCCACCCGGAACACCACAGCGTAATGGTGTACCCAAACGTCATAACCACACTTTATTAGATATGGTGCGATCCATGATATCTCTTACCAATTTACCACTATCGTTTTGGGGTTATGCATTAGAGACAGCTGCATTCACGTTAAATAGGGAACCATCTAAATCCGTTGACATGACACCAAATGAACTATGGTTTGGCAAGAAACCTAAGATGTCGTTTCCTAAAGTTTGGGGATGCGATGCTTATGTGAAAAAACTTCAACCTGATAAGCTCGAACCCAAGTCGGAGAAATGTGTCTTCATAGGATACCCAAAGGAGACTGTTGGGTACACCTTCTATCAGAGATCCAAAGGCAAGATATTCGTTGCTAAGAATGGATCCTTTCTAGAGAAGGAGTTTCTCTCGAAAGAAGTGAGTGGGAGGAAAGTAGAACTTGATGAGGTAATTGTACCTTCTCCCGAATCGGAAAGTAGTACATCACAGAAACTAGTTCCAGTGATTCCTGCACCAATTAGTGAGGAAGCTAATGATGATGATCATGAAACTTCGGATCAAGTTACTACTGAACTTCGTAGGTCAACCAGAGTACGTTCCGCACCAGAGTGGTACGTCAACCCAGTACTGGAAGTCATGCTACTAGACCATGATGAACCTATGAACTATGATGAAGCGATGATGAGCCCAGATTCCACAAAATGGCTTGAGGCCATGAAATCTGAGATGGTATCCATGTATGAGAACAAACTGTGCACTTTGGTTGACTTGCCCGATGATCGGCAAGCCATTAAAAATAAATGCATCTTTAAGAGGAAGACTGACGCCGATGGTAATATCTACAAAGCTCGACTTGTTGAGAAAGGTTTTCGACAAGTTCAAGGTGTTGACTATGATGAGATTTTCTCACTCATAGCGATGCTTAAGTCCGTCTAAATCATGTTAGCAATTGCCGCATTTTATGAAATCTGGCAAATGGATAACAAAACTGTGTTCTTTAATGGATTTAGTAAAGAAGAGTTGTATATGATGCAACCAGAAGGTTTTGTCAATCCTAAAGGTGCTAACAAAATGTGCAAGCTCCAGCGATCCATCTACGGACTGGTGCAAGCATCTCGGAGTTGGAATACATGCTCTGATAAGTTGATCAAATCATATAGTTTTATACAGACTTGCGGTGTAGCTTGTATTTACAAGAAAGTGAGTGGGAGCAGTACAGCCTTTCTGATAAGTATATGTGAATGACATATTGTCGATCGGAAATGATGTAGAATTTTCTGGAAAGCATAAAGTAGTGTTTGAAATGAGTTTTTCGAAGAAAGACCTCGGTGAAGCTGCTTACATATTGAGCATCAAGATCTATAGTGATAGATCAAGACGCTTGATAAGTTTTTTCAATGAGTACATACCTTGACAAGTTTTTGAAGTAGTTCAAAATGGAACAGTCAAAGGAAGAGTTCTTGCCTGTGTTGCAAGGTATGAAGTTGAGTAAGACTCAAAACCCGACCACGGCAGAAGATAGAGAAAGAATGAAAGTCATTCCCTATGCCTTAGCCATAGGTTCTATAAAGTACGCCATGTTGTGTACAAACATGTTGTGTACCTTGCCATGAGTTTGGCAAGGAGGTACTAAAGTGATCTAGGAGTAGATCATTGAACAGTGATCAAAATTATCCTTAGTGGAATAAGGATATGTTTCTCGGTTATGGAGGTGACAAAAGGTTTGTAATAAAGGGTTACGTCGATGCAAGTTTTGACACTGATCCAGATGACTCTAAGTCTCAATCTGGATACATATTGAAAGTGGTAGCAATTAGCTAAAGTAGCTCCGTGCAGAGCATTGTAGACATAGAAATTTGCAAAATACATACAGATCTGAATTTGGCAGACCCGTTGACTAAACTTCTCTCACAAGCAAAACATGATCACACCTTGGTACTCTTTGAGTGTTAATCACATAGCGATGTGAACTAGATTACTGACTCTAGTAAACCCTTTGAGTGTTGGTCAGATGGCGATGTGAACTATGGATATTAATCACATGGTGATGTGAACTATTGGTATTAAATCACATGGCGATGTGAACTAGATTATTGACTCTAGTGCAAGTGGGAGACTGAAGGAAATATGCCCTAGACGCAATAATAAAGTTGTCATTTATACTTCCTTATATCATGATAAATGTTTTCTATTCATGCTAGAATTGTATTAACCGGAAACTTAGTACATGTGTGAATACATAGACAAAACAGAATGTCCCTAGTATGCCTCTACTTGACTAGCTCGTTGATCAAAGATGGTTATGTTTCCTAACCATAGATATGTGTTGTCATTTCATGAACATGATCACATCATTAGAGAATGATGTGATGGACAAGACCCATCTGTTAGCTTAGTACTATGATCATTTAGTTTTACTGCTATTGCTTTCTTCATGACTTATACATGTTCCTATGACTATGAGCTTATGCAACTCCCAAATACCGGAGGAACACCTTGTGTGCTATCAAATGTCACAACGTAACCGGGTGATTATCAAGATGCTCTACAGGTGTCTCCGAATGTGTTTGTGGTGTTGGCATACATCAAGAATAGAATTTGTCACTCCGAGTGTCGGAGAGGTATCTCTGGGCCCTATCGGTAATACACATCATAATAAGCCTTGCAAGCAAATGACTAATGAGTTAGTCAAGAGATGATGTATTACGGAACGAGCAAAGAGCCTTGCCGGTAACGAGATTGAACTAGTTATTGATATACCGACGATTGAATCTCGGGCAAGTAACATACCGATGACAAAGGGAACAACGTATGTTGTTATGCTGTTTGACCGATAAAGATCTTCGTACAATATGTAGGAGCAAATATGAGCATCCAGGTTCCGCTATTGGTTATTGACCAAAGATGAGTCTCGGTCACGTCTACATAGTTCTCGAACCCGTAGAGTCTTGGTCACGTCTACATAGTTCTCGAACCCGTAGGGTCCGCACGCTTAACGGTCGATGACAATCGGTATTATGAGTTTATGTATTTTGATGTACCGAAGGTTGTTCGGAGTCCCGGATGAGATCATGGACATGACGAGGAGTCTCAAAATGTTAGAGACGTAAAGATCAATATATTGGAAGGCTATATTCAGACATTAGAAAGGTTCTGAGTGGTTCGGGTATTTATCGGAGTACCGGAGAATTACAGGAATTCGCTGGGGAGTATATGGGCCTTATTGGGCTTTATGGGAGAGAGAGGGGCTGCCTGAGGCAGCCCCCCCCCTCCCAAGGCCTAGTCCGAATTGGACTAGGGGGAGGGGCGGCGCCCCCTTCTTCCTTCTCTTCTCTCTTCCCCTTCCTTCTCTCCTACTCCTACTACTTGGAAGGGGGGAATCCAACTCCCGGTGGGAGTAGGACTCCCCCGGGCGCGCCATAGTAGAGGGCCGGCCCTCCCCCTCCTCCACTCCTTTATATACGGGGGTGAGGGGCACCCCATGGACACACTAGTTGATCATTGATCTTTTAGCCGCGTTCGGTGCCCCCCTCCACAGAAACACACCTCGGTCATATTGTCGCAGTGCTTAGGCGAAGCCCTGCGTCGGTAAATTCATCATCACCGTCATCACGCCATCGTGCTGATGGAACTCTCCCTCGAAGATCTATTGGATCATGAGTTCGTGGGACGTCACCGAGCTGAACGTGTGCAGATCACGGAGGTGCCGTACGTTTGGTACTAGGATCGGTCGATCGTGAAGACGTACGACTACATCAACCGCGTTGTCATAACGCTTCCGCTTACGGTCTACGAGGGTACGTGAACAACACTCTCCCCTTTCGTTGCTATGCATCACCATAATCTTGCGTGTGCGTAGGGATTTTTTTTTGAAATAATACGTTCCCCAACATGTATTCCACTGGTTATCAGCTCAGATCGTGGGAGCTTATTCACTTCAAGACTCTGGGCATGTTTCCAAGAAGGAATGGGAACTCATCTATCTTTCAGCACCACATTTCACCCTCAGTCTCAGGGACAAGTTGAACGCGTCAATCAAGTTCACGAAGACATGCTTCGAGCCTGTGTTATTTCCTTCGGCAAGAAATGGGAGGAATCTCTCCCGTATGCTGAGTTCTCTTACGACAATAGCTATCAAGCTAGTCTGTAGATGGCTCCCTTCGAAGTAGTGTATGGACGAAAGTGTCGAACCCCTCTGAACTGGTCAGGAACTGGGGAACATCCACTCTTCGGTCCGAATATTATCCAACACGCCGAAGAGATAGTCCGCGTCATTCGCGAGAATCTCAAGACTGCTCAGTCACGTCAGAAAAGTCAGTATGACCGTCATCACAAAGACATGGTCTATCAACCTGGCAAAAAAGCTTATATTCGAGTTACACCAATGAAGGGTGCACACCGCTTCGGGATCAAGGGCAAGTTAGCTCCTCGCTATATTGGTCCTTTCACTATTCTCGAAAGGTGTGGAAAAGTGGCATACAAGTTGGAGCTTCCATCGAACCTTTCTCAGGTTCACGATGTGCTCCATGTGTCACAGCTCCGCCGCGGCTTCAAGGACCCAATCCGCGCAGTGGATCATGAAGTGCTCGAGTTGCAACAGGACCTCTCCTATAAAGATTATCTGGTATACATTCTCTACCAAGCGGAACACCGCACACGTCCGAAGGCGATCAAGTTCCTCAAGGTCCACTGGTCACATCACTCTGTAGACGAAGCTACCTGGAACGTGAGGATCGTCTTCGTGATGAATACCCTGAACTGTTTCCTTCTAACTCCTAAATCTCAAGATGAGATTTCTTGTAGTGGAGGAGAATTGTAACGCTTGTATAATTATGCTACAGTAAACCTCTTCTAATGATGCCACATCATCATTGTTACTGCTCTTAACCTCGCTTTTCTTTGAAATCGATTCAAATTCAACCCGAGTTTACAGTCAAAATTCAAATTTTGTCAAACGTGCAAACTAAAATGTTCAACTTGTTGGAAACAATCATTTGGAAATATTGGTGAAGCAGTCATACTTTTATAATGGGTTTAAGTACACAAAATAATTTAAAAACAGCAAACAAATAACAACAACAAAAGAAACAGAAACCCCCCTCCCCCAGCGGGCCTCGTGACCCAGCTGGCCTTTCAGCCGGCTAGGCCGGCCCACTCCCCCGCACCTCCCCTGGCCTATATGGCCCCCGAAACCCTAACCGCTAGCACCACCACTCCCCTCGTTCCCCACTCCTCCCACGCTCCTCTCCCTCCACCCACGACCCGGTCTGGATTGGGGGCGCTCGCCACCTCCCCCCCCCAACCGCAACGACCGCGTCGCCCGCAATCGCTCGACCCCGCCGCCGCTCGGAGCCCCCCTCGCCGGACCATCGCCGGATCGCCTCCTCGTCCCCATCCTCACCGGACTCCATCGACCCTCGCCGCCCCGATCCCCCGCAGCGCCGGTGAGGCCCACGACCTCCCTCTCCTCCTCTCTCCCCAGTCTGCCCCACATGCGCTCACCACCTCACGAGGCCGTCCTCGCCCTCCCCTTGTCGCGCCCGCGCTCATCGCGAGCTCCGCCTCGCCCGCCATGCGTCGCCGCCGCCCGGTGCACCCTCGCACGCCTGTTGCCGCTTCCGACGCCTGTCGGAGCCTGCGCCTCTGTCCATCGTTGCATGGACCTGCCCCCGCTGCCTCTCGCCACTCCTGTCTGCCCTGGCCGCGTCAGGACTGCGTAGCGGCCGCGTAGCCCCCCCTCCCCCCCTCACCGCCCACTCGCACAGCCCGCCTCCGGCGGCCTCGGCCGTCGCAAGCCCCTGCCTCCGCCTCCAGCCCCGCCCCATCCTGCTCGGTTGCCGCCGCCCTGACCCTGCCTCGCCTGGCCTCACAGAAATGCACGCCGGCAACCTCGTCCATCTCCCGTGGCCAACTATGCCGCCCACCGCCCTAGCCCCGCTCCGCTCCGACCGTAGCCCGCATGCACCGCCCCGTACCCCTTCCCCGCGTCGCTCGCTAACGGCATCGCCGCATCCGCGACTCCCGCTCACTCGCTAGCCGCGTCGGGCGCCCAACACCCAGCGGTCGTGCTCCAGAACCCCGCGCGCCCGTTACGCCCGCCCCGCTAAGGCCCTAGGCCTATGGCGAATGGGGCCAAGCCAGCCCCTGTTAACAAAAGAGAATAAAAAATATTTTAAAAAACATTAATTAATTAGCTAATTAATTAATAGGTAATTAATTATTTAACTTAATTAACCCAATTTAATTACCCTAATTATCTAGGTTAACTAATTAAATATGTTTATTTAAGTTGTGAAAATGACTAGGGGACCCACCTGTAAGTTTGACCCAGTCAATAGCCTGGTTGACTGCTGACATCATGCTGATGTCATGATGATGTCATAACCCTGTTTTCCTTTTAATTAAATATGTTAATCCCAAAAATGATTTAAAAACTTTAGAAATTAATATAAAATAATATGTAACTCAAATGAAAAAGTTTTATACATGAAAGTTACTTAGAATGACGAGATGAATGTGAATATGCAGTCCGTTCATCTGCCACACGTACCTATCATAGCGAACATGCAACATTCCCCCTCCGATTCATCTGTCCGAAAAAGCGTAACTCCGGAAAAACATTCCCGAATGTTATCCCCCTTCGCCGATGTCGTGTAGCACCGTGTTAGATCACACCGAGCACTGCTTTTTGCTTGTCATGCAACTATTTGCTTTATATTTACTGTTTCTTCCCCCTCTTCTCTCTGGTAGCCCCCGAGACTGACGCTGCCGCCGAATACGACTACGCCTCTAATGACCAGACCTTTTCAGCGGAGCTTCCAGGCAAGCCCCCCCCCCTTGATCATCCCGATATCGCCCATTCCATTCTCTCTCATGCTTGCATTAGATTTTGCTACTATTATTGTTTGCTCCTACTCTGATGCATAGCCTGTTTTTGTACCTCCTATTGTTTCCTACCTGGTTATCCTACACTGCTTAGTATAGGCTGGAAGTGATCCATCAGTGACGCCCACCTTGTCCTTGTTGCCCCTGCTTCATCATCGACGAGTCGATCAACATGATTGACACCCAGGGCCCGACACCTCACATCACTTCACCCCCTTAGTTATACGACTCTGCATAGTTACTATTGAGTGCCGAGGGTGATACCTCGTAATGCACTCATGATGATCACTCTGTAGTGTAGCTATTCGGTCATGGTTAACGAGGGTGATTCCTCTTTCACCATTCCCGATATGACTCTGTCATGGAACACCTCAAGTGTGAACCTCGAGGGTGATTCCTCCTACGTTCGCGTTGATGATTACATTGAGAGGAATCCACCGAGGGTGATTCCTCGGGTTTCCCCCTTGGTGTTTGGACACACGGTTACCTTGACTTTACTTGAGACATGTTAAAGTCGGGTCGGCCCTGAGGGGTACCTGCGAGTTGATGTGAAAGTCGGGCGGGCCCGTGGAGCACCCGCGAGATAATTACGAGGCACGACCGGGCAGGCAGGCCGCCCCCGAGTGGGCTGGGCTAACCCTTGCCGTATTTCCTTGAGACGGGGCGACGGGGTCACATTATCGTGAGTCTCTGCTCCTCTTCGTTTGGGTATTTGTTATGAATTGGCCTCTGGCCTTTACGCACTAACCGCCACGCGAAAATAGTTATGGGCCTCGGCGTCGTGGTATCAGTCGAAGCTTTGTCTGACATCCAGTTCAGCATTGTGGGCTTGTCGGGCTAGTGCCATCCAGTATGAGGTGGTGCTCGTCCCGGCTCGTCGCATAACGACCGGGAGTGCAACGGGCGATAGCCCATGACCCCGGAGTGCTTAGGATGTAGACTGGCGGGGACCTCTCTGTTGAGCCGAGGTAGGCTTGCGACGTGTTGATCTTCCGAGGCTGGGCATTGACCCAGAAAAGTGTGTCCGGCCAGAGTGATTGAGCGTGAGGGTAACGTGGTGCACCCCTGCAGGGAAATTATCTATTTGAATAGCCGTGTCCACGTTAATGGACGTTCAGTCTTATATCCCGATCTATTACAACTACAAATGGATACTTGAGATATGTGATGGATATTGTTACAACATGCTTGTTAATTAAAATGCTATTTTGTACTCCCTTCTACTACTGCAAGATGGTGGCTTCCTTAAGGTGCTTGAAGATGCTAGTCTTCGATAGGTTAGGCATTTCCCCCTATTCTGGCATTCTGCCGTTCAGGCCACAGATACAGCTCATTCCTTTGATACTGATACATATTTAGTATAGATCTGATACTTGCAAGTACTTTGGATGAGTAGTCACCGTTGCTTTGCTCCCCCTTTTACCCATTCTTTCCTCTTTCTGGTTGTTGCAACCAAATGGCTGATCCTAGGAGCCAGATGCCACCCCAGCTGGCTACTGCTACTACCCCGACGGAGTCTACTACTACGTGGAGACCGCTGACGACCAGGAGTAGTTAGGAGGTCCCAGGCAGGAGGCCTTGCCTCTTCGATCGTTGATGTTTGTGCTAGCCTTCTTAAGGCAAAACTTGTTTAACTTATGTCTGTACTCAGATATTGTTGCTTCCGCTGACTCTGTTGCTTTCGAGCTTCTATATTCGAGCCCTCGAGGCCCCTCACTTGTAATATGAAGCTTGTATTATTTTGATTTGTGTCTAAAGTTGTGTTGTGATATCTTCTCGTGGGTCCCTGATCTAGGTCGTACACATTTGCGTGCATGATTAGTGTACGGTCAAATCGGGCGCGTCACATCGATCAAGTTTGGATTACAACCCAAATGCTACCACGTAAACATCAGGAGGGAAGATAGGGACTGAAAGAGCCAGCTTCAGCACCCCAGTCTAAGCACCCCCGACCTCCATGCTTGCAACACACGGTACACCTCGCTTGCCACCTACTCGACCCTAGTGCCATTTATAAAATGAAGTAATAATATAGTTAAAATAGAGTGAGTGTCCTCTCTATCATTTCATTTCCAATGTAAATAAAGAAAGTGCTTATCTTTGTTACTATATGTTTTATCAACTAGTCCCATTGTTAATGCTTAAGTGCTTCTACAAACTGGGCTGCTTAATTTTAGTTGATCTGCACAAAAATAGAGATTGGAATGTCTCAAGGCCCCTCCTTGCACTACCGTTGTACACTGATGTTCATCACTAGCAGAAGGTGTATCGGGGAGAATTGGGTCGATTTCTAGTATGAGGCCTACCGCATGTGGCGTCGCAGGGCCCATCTCGCCCTCGCACCATGGCATACTATGATACTATCACAATATTTTCCCATTAAGAAAATGAAGTTTATTCTATTTATTAGTGTATGTTTTATCAACCAGTGCCACTATAACGTAATCCTGCTTTTTCATTATCTGTGCAAACAGGGTTATTCAGCTGCATTTTGGTGGAATTGCACAAATGTACACATGGAACCGGCATATATGCAGAGTGCGAGGTGCAAAGTAAAAATTACAGACACGGGGAATGCTCCATGTAAGCATTGGCGCTATGTGTGGACGGATCTTTCTCGGTAGCAAATCCTCTAATCCAATACTAGTAGCTTATATTGGCACTTTTCTAGGGAGTACTCTTTTCTGAAAGAAGCACCAATCGATTTTTCTTTATTTGTACACGGTGTTTGTTTTTTGTCCACAGCTATTTTGGGGTGATTGGCGTAGTACTCGAAGACTGATTGTAAGCATGATTTTCATTAGTTGTCCCACTCATTGTAAGCATGAGAAGATGGAAGATTAGGTTAGTGTGAAGCTTACCTTAAACCCTACCACCGCCGTTGAAATGAGTCGAGCGGCAAGGGAACCATGGACAACGGCGGGGAAGCAACAACGCGCCATCCGGTCTCGTCTTGCGGTGGGAGAACGAATACTCATGTGGCTCCGGCTGACACCTCACACTAAGGAACGTCACACCGTACTCGATTGTCACACCCAGATTTCCATGCCACAACATTTAAGCTAATAATCATGCTAAAATGTGGTTTAGCAAAAACTTTTGAGTGTTTTTGACTTTGCTTGATTGATTTTCTGTCTGCTGTTTGCTAGTGCTCTAAAAATCAAATAAATCATCCAACTCTTAAACTTCATCTCCTTGATCCAAAACCTTTTCCCAATGATCATGCCATGTGTATAGACCAGTATAGTATTTTCTTATAAAAATATTTTGGCCAAATAGTATTTTCAAAAATTAGTTTTCCAAAAACCCATGAATTGAGGTTTGTACTGCAAGTACCTTATTTAGGGTGTGAAAAATCTTTCAAAAAGTATATTTGAACCCTATTAGGTATAGGATCCCATAAACCACAAAATTATAATTTTAAAAGTTATTTTTATATTTTATTTAAATGCCTTTTCTTTAGGCCAGAAATGGTCTTTAAAAGGTTAAAATTATTTATCTATTTCAAAAATATTTGCCAAAATTCAGAGAGACTCCTAGGGAATATATTGTCCATATATAAGAGTTTCAACACATGGTCATGTTCAAAATATTGGACAAATCCTTCCAAAACCCTTCTTGGATATTTCAAGCTTTTGAAATATTTACAAAGGAAATATTCTCTAAAAATTCCAGGGAAATTCTATCATGTCAGATATGACATATTTGATGATCATACAAAGCCTCATGCCTTAAAGATCAAGAAAACATCATCTAATCCCCCGAAAACGATTTTTGTCCATTTTGAAGTTGAGCAACTTTACATTGTCAAACTTGTCCAAATGCTCTCAAACTTGGTGCACATGCTAACATGGTCCAATTATACATCTAGACCAAATTACACAAGTATTGGAGAAGCATAGCTTGATCTAAGTGCCCAAAACCCTTTCTGGCCAGATCCAAATTTGAACAACTCTACATTGCCAACTTTTTATTTGGGACCTCAAATTTTGTGGACATCCTCACAACCCCAAATGATGACACTACACCAAGTGGTGCATCAAGGAGAGATGATTAGCTTAACTTAATTTTGGAAAATCCATTTCTGTTGATTTCTAGGGTTTACAAAAGTTGCATTGGCAACTTTGCCCAAATGAGCTCAAATTTGGTGAAAGGGCCTAAATGTATTTGCATTTCATCCTGTTAAGTCTCATGCCAATTGGAAGTCATTTGCTTGCCCAAAACTACATCAAACACCTTCTGCCATTTTACCAAAACCACTGTTTTGACCCCTTCCACTACTCCCCCTTGCCTCAAGTTTTACCACAACTGCTCCTACTCACCCTCTACCTCCAGGAACTCATTCTCCTCCACAGCTCAATGATTGAGGGGGGTAAAACCCCATTTTACATCTCTGAACCTCCATTTTAACCCTTGTCTCTCAGCACTCTCTCCTTCTAGAAGCTCACCAGGGCATCCAAGGAAACCACCCCTTTGTTTACTCCTCATCTGACCCCCTAGACACTATTGGCCACGCCCTGGACGCCAAAGCGATGCCAATGGCAGCCATATGCATGCTCTGGAGTGCGCTACAGTGCTCTGGCGCATTGTAGCCACCCCCATCCCGATGCCCCGACAACCTCGGGCCTCCCCAGCATGTCCCCCGAGGTCGCCTCGACGTCTGGGACACGGCACATCGCCGGCCCCCACCTGACCCTCTCTCCTCTCCCCTCTGTGAGCTCGCCCGTGCGCGCCCTGGACCGCGCCCACGGTGCACCAACGCGCACACCATATAGAGCCCCATTGGGCTCTCTCTCTCGACTCCTCTCGCTCTCCCACTACTCTAGCAAACCCCCAGACAACCTATCTCTCCCTCTTGAGCCCTCTGTCTACCTCCATGGCTGACGGCCCCTTCCACGGCCATTCGACCCTCCACCTCTTCGGACCTCCTCGACCTGCTTTGGGCGTCTGGATGGATGCGGCACTTCGTTCTAAGCACTGCGGTGTGCCGCACACCACCGGAGGTGGCCGGAATCGCCAGCACGGGCGGCAGCCAGGCCCTGCTCCGACCTTGTCCGTGCACGCACGAGGGAGGTGCTCCCTCTACCCTGCCTCCTCCTTCGGGCGCGGCCGAGCCGCACGGCACCGCTCCCATCGCCGGCCGGCGCAGGCGGGCGGTGTGGCGCCGGCAGCCAGCAAGGCCGAGCCTCCCCTGCCCCCCCCCCCGGGTCGAGAGGAAGACGCCGGCGGACCAGGGAGACGATCTGCGGCTGGGCCCCGTAGGTCAGCGACCCCGCCAGCTGCCACGTCGTTTAAGTGGAGGCGGGGCGGCAGGAAATCACTTTCCCAGCGCGAAAGCGTATTCTACGAAGGCGCCTCCGACGTCACCACCCCCCTATGCGCGCGGCCGAGCCGTTGGGCCGGCCCAGTTGCTATACGGCTATCTTCCGCCCAGTGCGCAACATAAGGGTATAAACCCTTTCTCTTTCCCTATTTCTTTTTCCGTAAACTTCAAAAATCCATAAATAAATCAAATATTTCTTTTCTTCACAAATATAATCAAAATGTCATTTTTCTATTTCTGTGATAAACTTTAGAAAATCACAGAGAGCTCAAATTTGATCCAAATGCAATGGTTCAAATTTGTAGATGCTTCTAAGTTCATAACTTAGTTTATGAACATTATTATTAATACTTTTTGTACCCCACCAAATAATGAGCCATTTCTTCATATTTGTCAACTTTGCAAAATCCTAGGAAATTCATTTGAACTCCAAATCCAGTGAAACCAACTCCTAGATGTTTCTAAAATCATGATTTGTTAAATGGGTGCCTTTGCTCATTTTTCAAAAATATATTTCTGTACACTTCCGTCAAATCCATAAACCCCTTGATTCCATCATATTGAAATGTTCCAAACTATCCATTGATCCAATACCTACGAAACCACCTTGGTCATTTCTCATATGACCAGAGGTATCCTAGAAAAGTCCAACTCCTATTTTTAGAGCACTTTTATTTTTGCCTTGTTGTGTTGCTTATTATGGTTGTTTCCATCGTTAGTTGACGAACTAGACGGAGTACTTGGAGAAAGACCAGAGGATTTGAAGACCCCAAGGACTTGGTTAAGACAGGCAAGCAGCCCTTTGACCATGTTTGAGAAACCTTTTTATGCATGTCTCATAGCACCTTATTATCAATGCATCAGAATCATGTGGAGGTGGTGACCACTTTGGTTGGTACCTTTGTTACTTTACTATTGGAACTTGCATCAAGCATGACCCTACCTTCTTATGAGGGTTATGCCGGTGGGAGTAGATAGATATATGCTATAGTAGTTGGCTACACAAATGGGTCAGGGTTATGCATTGAGAGAAACAAGTGTGGTATGACATACTTGCAAATAACCCAGTGGGTGCCACTAATGCCCCTGGGAGTTGATGAGGAGCTAGGGCACTACTTGGTGGAGAAGTAGTGTGCTGAGGTTGATGAAAGTGTTGTTTACAGAGATGGATTAGATTTATGTGTGATTACCGTCCCAACCAATCATGTGCAACCACTCTACCCCTTATGGGACGGGGCATTATTGATTACTTAGGTTGATACTAGCATGGTGTCCACATCACTAGTGACGGGGGAGACTTGAGGTCACTCCTGGGACGGGGTCGTGCTTGGATAGGCGACCATGAATGTTTTTATAGGGCACCGGACACACCGTTGGTCCCTTCGTGTACGCGTGACATTGAAAAAGGGCAAGTCCCATGATCTATTGTTTGTACTCGAGGGCCGTGCACCAACGAGTGGAACCTATGTTAGTGTCGTCTAGGGAAAGATAATGACCGGGTGCTTCCCCCGAGTACTTGAGGTACTGCGGGATCGTGGGTGACACGAAAGCTTGCCGGATCTTGTGGGTAAAGTGTGCAACCTCTGAAGAGTGTAAAACTATTCGAATAGTCGTGTCCACGGTCAAGGACAGTTGGGTGGTGCTACTTAGACTATGTCCTTAAGTTTCTGGAAAATAACACGGTTTGGTAAATTTGTTGATGTGATTGTGAGAAAGTCACGATGAGCGTGAGCAAGAGTTGTTCATAACTCTTTTATGATGTTGATGTCTGTAACCTCCTGATACTTGTTGCAGACGCATGCATGACCTTGTTATATGTTGATCATACTTTCATATGAAAAACTAGCTTTCCGCAAAACTGCCAATTTAGCAGTAGAGCCTTGCATAATTATTCTGTCATCACACTTGGGTTGCTTGCGAGTACATTCAAAGTACTCATTGGCTTGCCACTGGTTATTTTATTGGCCAGGCATGAAAGAACCAGATGTGTTGAAGATATCTTGGTGGCGAACATGCGAGCTAGGACGCTTCCTAGTCAGAATGCCTGTAGGGTTAAGGCAGATGGCATGGGTCCAAGTTGTTATTGAAGATTTCCGCTGCGATGATATACTCAAGACTTGACCTTAATGCTCCTATTTGTGTAATACGGTATGTATGGATGTAAGACTCTTGTTATTCAGCTTCTGTGTGTTCAGTGAGCATTGATCTTTGGGATCACTGTACACGTGCATTCGATGATCACGACTTATGAGTCGGGGTCCCCACAGAGCTGGTATCAGAGCCATCCTGACTGTAGGAAGCCTTAGTTAGCATGGTCGTTAGTTAGGGTAAAACTATTTCCAAAACTATCATTAGTTTTCAAACTATCTATACTTCTCTTCCCTTCTCAGTTTTTCGAAAACTAGGCTATACTTGATCTCTTCCCCTTCAAAACTTTGGTCACTAGAACCCTTATGCCTCAGACCACTGGATTTCCTTGCAATCCTCGTGGATAATCTAGGAGTACACCTTGCCAAACACTCACTCATCTCTTCTAAACACAAGACTGGTGACACCACAACAAAACGATGCCAACAGAAGTTACATCCTCGAGGAATGAGGACATGAAGACCCAGAAGATGGTGACACCCTTGACACTGCCCCAAGATGGTGCTACCTTAACCTACGATGACCAGGGCACAGGGTGTGCAAGATCATAATATACATCGCTAATAGAGTAATCATGTCACTACTGTTGTTGTATCGGCAACCACCGGTGGATGAGAACCTCGCCATTTGGTCCGCCTCACTATAGTGAGCAGGAAAACAGTTCTCTTCGTCCCCCGGTCTTGGTGTCGATGTTGTCATCAACATAACCGACATGTTGAACCTCTACTATGCCCTATTAATATCATTGCATAAAGGATTGCCTACCTGGCACCCTCGACGCCCCAGAAGGCACAAGGGATCGTCAATATTAAAGAGACAAGAGAAGACCAAGTCAACGCCAGCTACAAGGAGACCTCTTCACCGCATCACCTCATCAGGCGAGAGGTTGTTGAAGATTCTTCAGGCTTAACCCGGATTGTTCGTCAAACAACTACAAGGGACATAGAAACACCTGAGGAAAACTCAGAAGACTGCACGATGCACAAGTCACGACTACTGAGTCCGAGAA
Organism: Secale cereale; assembly: GCA_902687465.1. Classification (NCBI taxonomy): domain Eukaryota; kingdom Viridiplantae; phylum Streptophyta; class Magnoliopsida; order Poales; family Poaceae; genus Secale; species Secale cereale. The sequence continues at coordinate 137,686,810 of LR738714.1, forward strand.
CCCCTAGGGTGGGATGAGTCGTGTACCCCCTATGAGCAGTCGAGTCCGTATGATGGTTCGAATAGAACCATGATTGTGTGTTGCTTGATTTTATTTGTTTGTGTTTTGATATAAGTCGTACTTTGCCCTAGGCAACAAGTACATGGCTATATCATGTTCATTGCCTTGTTTCTTTTATTTTGCTCTTTTCGCACCTGTTTGTTTGCACTTGCACTATAGTACCCCCTTTAGGCATTCCCCTCCTCTATGCTACTTTTTTCCCCTCTTCTCTCTCCTCAACTGAAGACCAGCAAGACAAAAAGTACCAAGGATTCCAGCTCGGCAACCAATTAACAATGAAGACTTCTGCTACAACCTCCACGACCAAGAGCAACCTTGTGAAGTCATGTTTACCCCTCAAGATTAGAAAAAAACCCACTCCTAGACCCTTTGAGACTTCACGAGATACTCCAACACGAATCATATGCCTAACCCATAGAATTACAAGAGAACAAGTTAAGCCTCTATAACCTTGCACAACACTGGGTTCATAATGGAACTAGTGGACACAGTGAGTGAGCACATTTTCATCCTAATATAGCACAAGAACTGACGATGCCATAGATAGACCACTTTGAGGATATAGGACAGACGATATGGTGACTTTAGATAAGTGACTTCGAGGAATTATCTGAGACCTTGATGGATTGTGAGGTTTTCATATTGGTGGGATCATGACTTTGGGGAAGCATGTAGGAATTCTCGTTGGACATGAGATTTGGATTTAAGTAGGTGATTCTGGTTGGGTATAGATGCTAGAGATGTCTGCATGGTTCGGAGTAAATTGGATTTAGACCAATGATCCTGATCATGATACCATGCTTCTCGGTGGACCATAAACTAGGAGATTGGATTATTTGTCGGAGTTGATTAAGGGATCTATATAATCATGACCTTGGAGTTTACTTGACCATGATGGTGGGCATTTGGTGGACTTACTATAATAATGCATAGCCCTTCCAAGTATTTGGGTATTATACGGACTTGGGACCTTGAGGAACACCGTAGACATCAGATTTATAGAATTGTTGGATTATGTGGTGATTGACGGAATTTACCGGGTTGTTGGAGTTGATCTATAGGAAGGAAACAAGACCTTGGAGTGGCATATGACGTGTTTCCTTAGAATAGAGATGAATTATCTTAAACCTTGCAAGGATGGGATGAGCACTTGGATTGTCGTGTTTAATTCAAGCCTAGCAGCTTGTATGCCTTACCCATGGATTCTTAGGGGTAGCCATACATATGGTTTTTCGCGGACCGTAGACATGTATAATTTTGTTAGACCTCCTTTTGGGAGTCATGAGGTTATGTGGAGTCATGAGGTTATGTATGGCATGAGTGGTGATTGAAGTTGGTGTATACGAGAGGATGCATTTAGTGGAATAAGGTTATTCGTTTGGAGTACTAGATGGAGCTATTGGCATCTCAGAAACCGTGCTTAAGGATAAGATAATAAACGTTCACTCACACACTAGGATCCTTGAAACCCTTAAGCCCCACCAAGCCACAACATGGTCAGATCCTGACCATAGCCTTGACTCTAAGTCAAGAAGACCTTTGCCAATACTCAAACGACACCCCCACCAAGACCACAGCCTACCTTGCGTACCCCATAGACTTCATGGAGTATTTGGACAAGTTGGGTAACATCATTATTTGATGGCCTACTTGGCTGCCCGAAGACAAAAGAAGAGACGGACAGCTGGATAGAAGACTTTGGAAGACCGTCATGTCAAGAAGGAAGAACTACACCAACCACCATCATCAAGAAGTAAACTTCCACATCAAAGACCAGGCGTATCTGCAAACCACTCCTCTCGAAGGAACCAAGCATTTCCATGTCGAAGGGACGCTCACACCAAGATTTATCGACTTTCTTCAAGACCACTGCAAGACAAATAGTAGACGGCTACCAGCTAGAGTTACCACCCGAGTTACCCACCGTACACCAAAATACTCCACGAGTCACCACTCTGGAAGTACTTCTTACTTCCTAACTAGCCCGGTCTCTGCGAGGACATCGATCACCTACCCCTTGACATCTAGCCCAACCTAACCTATGCAAGAGACCCCTCAGCAACCTGCATCAAAAGGAAGCAAGCGAGAAGCCACACCACCAAGTACCTCAAGGTTCCAGGGAGCACCACTCGGAAGCAGAACCAACAAGAAGAAGTGAAGACTACCCCGTATCCAAGACTCCGTATTCCTTTCCACGCCTAGTCTGGGAATCTCGGGGACGAGATTCTTGTAAGGGGGTAGGTCTGTCACACCCTGATTGTCATGCCACAACACTTAAGCTAATAATCATGCTAAAATGTGGTTTGGCAAAAACTTTTGAGTGTTTTTGACTTTGCTTGATTGATTTTCTGTCTGCTGTTTGCTAGTGCTCTAAAAATCAAATAAATCATCCAACTCTTATACTTCATCTCCTTGATCCAAAACCTTTTCCCAATGATCATGCCATGTGTATAGACCAGAATAGTATTTTCTAATAAAAATATTTTGGCCAAATAGTATTTTCAAAAATTAGTTTTCCGAAAACCCCAGAATTGAGATTTGTACTGCAAGTACCTTATTTAGGGTGTGAAAAATCTTTCAAAAAGTATATTTGAATCCTATTAGGTATAGGACTCCCATAAACCACAAAATTATAATTTTAAAAGTTATTTTTATATTTTATTTAAATGTTTTTTCTTTAGGCCAGAAATGGTCTTTAATAGGTTAAACTTATTTATCTATTTCAAAAATATTTGCCAAAATTCAGAGAGACTCCTAGGGCATATATTGTCCATATATAAGAGTTTCAACACATGGTCATGTTCAAAATATTGGACAAATCCTTCCAAAACCCTTTTTGGATATTTCAAGCTTTTGAAATATTTACAAAGGAATTATTCTCTAAAAATTCCAGGGAAAATCTATCATGTCAGATATGACATATTTGATGATCATACAAAGCCTCATGCCTTGAAGATCAAGAAAACATCATCTAATCCCCTGAAAACGATTTCTGTCCATTTTGAAGTTGAGCAACTTTACATTGTCAAACTAGTCCAAATGCTCTCAAACTTGGTGCACATGCTAACATGGTCTAATTATGCATCTAGAACAAATGACACAAGTATTGGAGAAGTATAGCTTGATCTAAGTGCCCCAAAACCCTTTCTGGCCAGATCCAAATTTGAACAACTCTACATTGCCAACTTTTTACTTGGGACCTCAAATTTTTTGGACATCCTCACAACCCCAAATGATGACACTACAGCAACTGGTGCATCAAGGAGAGATGATTTGCTTAACCTAATCTTGGAAAATCCATTTCTGTTGATTTCTAGGGTTTACAAAAGTTGCATTGGCAACTTTGCCCAAATGAGCTCAAATTTGGTGAAAGGGCCTAAATGTATGTGTCATTTCATCCTGTTAAGTCTCATGCCAATTGGAAGTCATTTGCTTGCCCAAAACCACATCAAACACCTTCTGCCATTTTACCAAAACCACTGTTTTGACCCCTTCCACTACTCCCCCTTGCCTCAAGTTTTTACCACAACTACTCCTAGTCACCCTCTACCTCCACGAACTCCTTCTCCTCCACAGCTCAATGATTGAGGGGGGGACCCCATTTTACATCTCTGAACCTCCATTTTCACCCTTGTCTCTCAGCACTCTCTCCTTCTAGAAGCTCACCAGGGCATCCAAGGCAACCACCCCTTTGTTTACTCCTCATCTGACCCCCTAGACACTATTGGCCATGCCCTGGACGCCAAAGCGATGCCAATGGCAGCCATATGCGTGCTCTGGAGCGCGCGACAGTGCTCTGGCGCACTGTAGCCGCACCCCATCCCGATGCCCCGACAACCTCGGGCCTCCCCAACATGTCCCCCGAGGTCGCCTCGACGTCTGGGACACGGCACATCGCCGGCCCCCACCTGACCCTCTCTCCTCTCCCCTCTGTGATCTCACCCGTGCGCGCCCTGGACCGCGCCCACAGTGCACCAATGCGCAAACCATATAGAGCCCCATTGTGCTCTCTCTCGACTCCTCTCGCTCTCCCACTACTCCAGCAAACCCCCAGACAACCTATCTCTCCCTCTCGAGCCCTCTATCTACCTCCATGGCCGGCGGCCCCTTCCACGGCCATTCGGCCCTCCACCTCTTCGGACCTCCCCGGCCTGCCTTGGGCGTCTGGATGGATGCGACACTTCGTTCTGAGCACTCCGTTGTGCCGCACACCGCCGGAGGTGGCCGAAATCGCCGGCATGGGCGGCAGCCAGGCCCTGCTCCGACCTCGTCCGCGCACGCACGAGGGAGGTGCTGCCTCTCCCCTGCCGCCTCCTTCGGGCGCGACCGAGCCGCACGGCACCGCTCCCATCGCCGGCCGGTGCAGGCGGACGGTGTGGCGCCGGCGGCCAGCAAGGCCGAGCCTCCCCTGCCCCCCCC
>LR738714.1:137691385-137792386 GCA_902687465.1 Secale cereale
CCCCCCCCCCCCCCCCCCCCCCCGTTGAGAGGAAGACGATGGCGGACCAGGGAGACGACCTGCGGCTGGGCCCCGCACGTCAGCGACCCCGCCAGCCGCCACACCGTTTAAGTGGAGGCGGGGCGGCAGGAAATCGCTTTCCCAGCGCGAAAGCGTATTCTGCGAAGGCGCCTCCGACGTCACCACCCCCCCTGTGCGCGCGGTCGAGCCGTTGGGCCGGCCCAGTTGCTATACGGCTATCTTCCGCCCAATGCGCAGCATAAGGGTATAAACCCTTTCTCTTTCCCTTTTTCTTTTTCTGTAAACTTCAAAAATCCATAAATAAATCAAATGGATTCCAAATTTGATGATTCAAATTTCTAGGAGTTTCTAAAATCCTGACCTACCTGTTGGTGCAACATGCACATTTTTCCATAGACCTTTTCTTCACAAATATAATCAAAATGTCATTTTTCTATTTTTGTGATAAACTTTAGAAAATCACAGAGAGCTCAAATTTGATCCAAATGCAATGGTTCAAATTCGTAGATGCTTCTAAGTTCATAACTTAGTTCATGAACATTTTTATTAATACTTTCTGTACCCCACCAAATAATGAGCCATTTCTTCATATTTGTCAACTTTGCAAAATCCTAGAAAATTCATTTGAACTCCAAATCCAGTGAAACCAACTCCTAGATGTTTCTAAAATCATGATTTGTTAAATGGGTGCCTTTGCTCATTTTTCAAAAATATATTTCTGTACACTTCCTTCAAATCCATAAACCCCTTGATTCCATCATATTGAAATGTTCCAAACTATCCATTGATCCAATACCTATGAAACCACCTTGGTCATTTCTCATATGACCAGAGGTATCCTAGAAAAGTCCAACTCCTATTTTTAGAGCACTTTTATTTTTGCCTTGTCGTGTTGCTTATTATGGTTGTTTCTATCGTTAGTTGACGAACTAGACGGAGTACTTGGAGAAAGACCAGAGGATTTGAAGACCCCAAGGACTTGGTTAAGACAGGCAAGCAGCCCTTTGACCATGTTTGAGAAACCTTTTTATGCATGTCTCATAGCACCTTATTATCAATGCATCGGAATCATGTGGAGGTGGTGACCACTTTTGTTGGTACCTTTGTTACTTTACTATTGGAACTTGCATCAAGCATGACCCTACCTTCTTATGAGGGTTATGCCGGTGGGAGTAGATAGATATATGCTATAGTAGTTGGCTACGCAAATGGGTCAGGGTTAGAAACAAGTGTGGTATGACATACTTGCAAATAACCCAGTGGGTGCCACTAATGCCCTTGGGAGTTGATGAGGAGCTAGGGTACTACTTGGTGGAGAAGTAGTGTGCCGAGGATTGATGAAAGTGTTGTTTACAGAGATGGATTAGATTTATGTGTGATTACTGTCCCAACCAATCATGCGCAACCACTCTACCCCTTATGGGACGGGGCATTATTGATTACTTAGGTTGATACTAGCATGGTGCCCACATCACTAGTGACGGGGGAGACTTGAGGTCACTCCCGGGATGGGGTCGTGCTTGGATAGGCGACCATGACTGTTTTTACAGGGCACCGGACACACCGTTTGTCCCTTCGTGTACGCGTGACATTGAAAAAGGGCAAGTCCCATGATCAATTGTTTGTACTCGAGGGTCATGCACCAATGAGTGGACCCTATGTTAGTGTCGTCTAGGGAAAGATAATGACCGGGTGCTTCCCCCGAGTACTTGAGGTACTGCGGGATCATGGGTGACACGAAAGCTTCCTGGATCTTGTGGGTAAAGTGCGCAACCTCTGAAGAGTGTAAAACTATTCGAATAGCCGTGTCCACGGTCAAGGACAGTTGGGTGGTGCTACTTAGACTATGTCCTTAAGTTTTTGGAAAACAACACGGTTTGGTAAATTTGTTGATGTGATTGTGAGAAAGTCACGATGAGCGTGAGCAAGAGCTGTTCATAACTCTTTTATGATGTTGATGTATGTAACCTCCTGATACTTGTTGCAGACGCATGCATGACCTTGTTATATGTTGATCATACTTGCATATGAAAAACTAGCTTTCCGCAAAACTACCAATTTAGCAGTAGAGCCTTGCATAATTATTCTGTCATCACACTTGGGTTGCTTGCGCGTACATTCAAAGTACTCATTGGCTTGCCACTGGTTATTTTATTGGCCAGGCATGAAAGAACAGGATGTGTTGAAGATATCTTGGTGGCGAACATGCGAGCTAGGACTCTTCCCAGTTAGAATGCCTGCAGGGTTAAGGCAGATGGCATGGGTCCAAGTTGTTATTGAAGATTTCCGCTGCGATGATATACTCAAGACTTGACCTTAATGGTCCTATTTGTGTAATACGGTATGTATGGATGTAAGACTCTTGTTATTCAGCTTATGTGTGTTCAGTGAGTATTGATCTCTGGGATCACTGTACACGTGCATTCGGTGATCACGACTTATGAGTCGGGGTCCCCAAATCAATCGATTCGTTATCCTCTGGATGCTCGACCTACGACCTATACGCCCACCACCTCCGCCTGAATTTCTCATCAGGAAAATTTGTCTGCTCCATCGTCCAAAGGAAATACTCGATGTACTCGAAGGACTATGGCATGACTGCCGTCGGGGAGTGCATCGCCGCCCTCATCACGACCTTCTTGCTCTTTGGCATACATTGCCACATGGCCCTCACGGTCCTCGAAATTTCCCACTCGTTGTGAAACCAAGTAAGGATTTCCTTCAACCTGGCTAACATCGCCTCGTCACCGCCAGTGATCTGCCTGATTCGCTGCTGCATCCTCTCGGTAGATGTCCTTTTGAGAGGTCTGGTGCTAGCTTTGGAACATAGGAGGAGAGACGGTGGTCTTGCAATGGAGAAGAGGGAGAGGCGAGACGGTGGTTTTGCAATGGAGAAGATGGAGAGGTAGGGGTGGTTGTGCAATGGAGAATAGGGAGAGGCGAGACAATGGTTTTGGAATGGAGATGATGGAGAGGAGAGGGGGTGGTTTTGCAGGGTTAGGATCCTATGCAGTAGCGCACCAGGCAGTACGGTCAGTTACGTGTGGACCCTGCCCCACATGTCATCCGCAATACAACACCATATAGTACTGTAGATGATCTCAACCTAGTTTTGCAATGGAGAAGAGTGAGAGGAGCGTGCGGCGGTGATGTCTACTACGCAACTTTATTCTTGTAGACACGTGTTGGGCCTCCAAGCCCAAAGTTTTGTAGGACAGTAGCAATTTTCCCTCAAGTGGATGACCTAAGGTTTATCAATCCGTAGGAGGTGTAGGATGAAGATGGTCTCTCTCAAACAACCCTGCAACCAAATAATAAAAAGTCTCGTGTGTCCCCAACACACCAAATACAATGGCAAATTGCATAGGTGCACTAGTTCGGCGAAGAGATGGTGATACAAGTGTAATATGGATAGTAGATGTGAGTTTTTGTAGTGCGAACAATAAAAAACAGCAAGGTAGCAAGTAACAAAAGTGAGCACAAACGATATTGGAATGACGGAAAACAAGGCCTAGGGTCTGTACTTTCACTAGTGCAATCTCTCAACGGTGCTAATATAATTGGATCATATAACCACCCCTTAACGTGCGATGAAGAATCACTCCAAAGTTCCTATCTAGCAGAGAACATAAGAAGAAATTATTGGTGGGGTACAAAACCACCTCAAAGTTATACTTTCCGATCAATCTTTCCAAGAGTTCATACTAAAGTAACACAAAGTTACCCTTTCTGATCGATCTATCCAAGAGTTTGTACTAGAATAACACAAGGTTATCTTTTCCGATCGATCTTTCAAGAGTTTGTATTAAGATAACACAAAGTTATCCTTCCCAATCAATCTATCAAGAGTTTGTACTAAGATAACACCAAAACATATTCAAATTTGTAATCCAACACAAAGAACCTCGAAGAGTGCCCCAAGATTTCTACCGGAGAAACAAAGACAAGAACATGCATCAACTCCTATACATAGATTACCCCAATATCACCGCGGGAATCCGCAAGTTGGGTGCCAAAACATATATCAAGTCGATCAATATGAGACCCCGTCTTCACCATGAGTATTCAATTGCAAGACATATATCAAGTGTTCTCAATTCCATAAAAGTATTCAATCCAAAGAAATATCAAAGGGAAAACTTAAATCATGACAACAAGAGAGGGGAAAACACCATATGATCTGACTATATTAACAAAGCCCGTGATACATCAAGATTGTGCATCTCAAGAACACTAGAGAGAGAGACAATAAACACATAGCTATTGGTACAAACCCTCAGCCCCAAGGGTGGACTACCCCCTCCTCATGGTGGTGGCCGTCGGGATGATGAAAATGGCCACCGGTGATGATTTCCCCCTCCGACAGTGTCGGTATACTAAGATAGGGGTACCTCAGTACCCCAACTTGTGCACGGGCAGTAGCAGCTTCCCGAGGCAGGGCTTACCATGTGCTCGCCATGAACCGTTCTGGTCCCTATGAAGCCATTCAAGAACAAAGTATACAAGTCAGAAGATCAAGGTCCCGGCAAGAGGAGCTTGCCGGGAAGGCCGCACCAGGCTCAAGGTTATCACTTTAGCACAAGACCCTGGCAAGAGGAGCTTGCCAGGAAGGCCAAGGGACACATACCTCAAGAGATATCTCGGCGTATCATGCGCCCCGGCAGGACCCGGAGAGCGACAAGCTTCCGGGCCTGGCAAGATCACGACGCCGGCAAGATGCTTGCCAGGGAAACCTATGCTGTGTGCCCACGCTCCAGCTCATCTGCCCACGCGTCGCCCTGGGGCCCTTCCAGGGGCACGTGGCAGACGGCTGTGTAGCCTGGGGCACACGGTGGCAAGCCACGGTGACGAGGCTACCGCCGTGGCGAACGGAGAAGCATGGACGGACGCTTTTGGGGGCGACGGCGACGGGCATTTAATGCCCTTGTCCCCCACTGTCAAAGTTAGGTGAAGACCACTGTTCATATACTGTTCATGCACTGTTACAAGTACCACCAAATTTACACTTTTACCCTCCTCTACGTTGACACCTGTCGGTGACCCCTTTGAGCTATAAAAGGAGGCCCATGCACAACGTAGAGGAGGTTCAAAACCTAGACAACTCACTCGCTCGGTGTAGCTAGTACTGTAGATCTTCAAGCTCCCGAGCTCAAGAACTCAATACAACCTAAGCAGGAGTAGGGTTTTACGCGTCCGCGCGGCCCGAACCTGGGTAAAACTGCCCGCGTGTGCCCCTCGATCTGCTCTCCGTGCTCCCTCCGCTCCCTTACGGCAACGTAGAAGGGGCTCCGGTCCCATAGGTGCTCGTGGGAGGACAGTTTCCCCCGACATCTTTGGCGCGCCAGGTAGGGGGCGTCGAGGTGGTGCGAACCTGATCCGGCGCTCACGCGGGCGCAACCTTCAGCAACTTCACCAGCTTCATCAACCTCATCGACAGCATCAACATGCCTCCGAAGAAGAAGGCTTCGGAGGTCGGAGGCCCGTCTGCGTCAATCCCACCGCCACCAGAACCAACGGTTGGTAGAGGAGACGCCGGCGGAAGGGTGACCGCCGGTGAGGAGACTCACGGCGCCACCAAGTCCAAGGACAAGACGGACGACCGGGCGAAATCCAAAGCCTTGGTGTCAGTACACGCCCCACGTCCCTCCCAGGAGGTGCAAGACCCGCAGCGGCGTGGTACTGGAGGTACCATACGCTTGCTAGGGCGTGGCCAAGCCGGAGGATCGCGGGATGCTCCAGGCCAGCGCGCTCGTACGAGCAAGGCGCGGTCGCCGGGGCGGGAACATGCTCCTTCTAACGCTATTAGAAGTCCGAGCGTGTCCCGCTCCTCGCACCGCTCGCCGCCGCTCCCCTCCTCTCCAGCAGAAGCTCTAGCAAGAGCTCAGCTGCTCCTCGATTTCCCTCCAGCGGCGGACAAGGCCGAAGACTGGAGGGCGACGATCCAGAGCCTCATCGCCTTCGCCAACAACGATGCGCCGCAGCAGCCGGCAACTTCACGGCCGCGGCAAGTCGACCAAGCGAAGGCCGATGGCGACAAGACCGCCGGGGGTGCAACTACTGTGCACTCCCCGCCGCGGAAGCAAAAAACGCCGCCCCGTCGGATCAACGTCGACGACGACTCCACGGCGTCCTCGGATCCGCGGGCCCGCCGCGATCAGTGCCAAGTCCTCGACGACAGGCGACAGGAGGACGCTCGCACCCGTATCGAGCGTCGACGAGAAGCCAGAAGACAATCTAATCAGCGCGATGGGACCGCTGTTGACATGCACGCGCCCGGTGAACCAGGCGACTTGCCGTACGCGGCAGGCTGCCCTGCGTTCACCCGAGAGCTGCGGCAAGTCCAGTGGCCCAGCATCAAGAATTTCAAGCCCAACGTACCTGAGAAGTACGACGGCAAGACACACCCCTCGGAGTTCCTCAGCATCTAAACTATAGCAGTGCAGGCTGCCGGGGGACGCGACGAGAAGATCCTAGCCAACTATTTCCCGCTAGTGCTTAAGCCAAACGTCCGGTCTTGGCGTATGCACTTGCCGGAGAACTCCATCTCCTCATGGGCAGATCTGTGCCACCAGTTTGTTGGCGCCTTCACGGGTGGCCACAAACCCCACGGCCAGGAGAGCGATCTCCACATCCTCGCCCAGAAGGAGGGAGAGTCCCTGTGCAAATACATCCAAAGATTCAGCCGCGTCCAGCACAACATTCCCGACGTCCACCCCGCCGCGGTTATCGGCGCGTTTCACCAGAACGTGCGTAACCGCCGGATGAGGGAGGAGATGGCCATGACCAAGATCCGGGATGTCAGCGAGCTCTACGCTCTGGCTGACAAGTGCGCGCGCGCTGAAGAGGGGAGGAGACTCCCTGGAGAGGATACTGGCGCAGGAGGAAGCGACAGCGAGGATGCCGCCCCGGCAAGGAAGAACCGGCGGCGGAATAATAGAAAGAAGAAGAGCAAGGAGGTGCTGGTTGTCGAGCAGTCCGGCAAGGAGGCTCCCGCCAAGAAGGCACAGGCTGGCGGTTCCGGCAAGGAGCCCGCCCCTGTAGCGGCAGCCGACAAGAAGGACGGCTCCGACAAGCAGTACTGCAAGATCCACTGCACCAAGGGCCACGATCTCCAGAACTGCAAAAGAGTGGAGTACCTCGTAGAGCAGCAAAAGGCTGAATACGAGCGACGTGACAAGGAGAAGGCCCAAGGAGGCGGAGGAGAACCCAGCAAGAAGCGGCCGTTCAATGGCCGGGGAGGACGCTGTGGCAAGGCCAAGCAGCGGCAAGGTGACAGACCTCCCCGGGGCCGCGACAAGGATGAGGATGAAGATGACGATGATGACATGGAAGAAGGAGACAACAGCGAGCAGGAGTTCCAGAAGGCCACAGAGGTTCTGTGTGTCGACGAAGGTGCCTCTCTGCACACTTCCCACCGCCAGCTCAAGCAGTGGGTGCGAGAAGTGAATGCAGCTGAGCCGCCCGTCGAGTCACGCAGGCTGCTGAAGTGGTCCGGCACGCCCATCATCTTTGACCTTGAGGACCACCCTGACCGCACAACTGCGGTCGGGTGCTTGCCGATGTTGGTCTCGCCAACTATTCGCAACCTCAAGGTCACCAAGATGTTGGTTGACGGCGGGGCCGGCCTGAACTTGATCTCCTCAGCTGTGATCAAGAAGCTACAGATCCCCGACAGCGAGCTCGAGGAAACCGGGTCGTTCCAAGGGATCAACCCGGGAAGGAGCAAGCCGAAGGGCAAGATTACGCTGCCGGTGACCTTTGGCGGGGAGCTCAACTTCAGGACGGAGAGGATCACGTTTGATGTTGCTGATATCCCATTACCGTACAATGGGATACTTGGCCGTCCTGCCCTCGCCAAGTTCATGGCAGCTTCCCACTATGCATACAACATGCTCAAGATGCCGGGGCCGATAAGCGTCATCTCTGTCCCTGGCGACAAGAAGGACGCGCTTATCTGCGCCGACAAGATCTACCGGGATGCAGCAGCCGCGGCAGGAAGCAACACACTTGCCGCTGAAGCTCCCGGGGGGAAGAACAAGACCAAGTCCGGCAAGAGCTTTGGAGCCCACTCCGGCAAACGCACCTCCTCGGAGTGCTGCGCTGCGGTCGAGGACGCGCCATCGAGCTCCACCGGCAAGTGCAAGAAAGGAATGGCAGCTCCACCGGCAACCAAGAAGGTGTCCGCCAAGGAGGACGGCACTGGTGGTACCTTCACCATCAGTGCTACACTCGACCCCAAATAGGAAAGCGCGCTCGTTGCCTTCCTGCGGGCGAATGTCGATGTGTTTGCATGGCAACCATCTGACATCCCCGGCGTTCCCAGGAAGGTAATTGAGCACAAGCTTGCTGTTTGCCCTCATGCGCGGCCCGTCAAGCAGAAGGTCAGTAAGCAAGCCGTGGAGCGCCAAGAATTCATCGTCGAAGAGATAAAGAAGTTGGAAGCAGCAGGCCTGGTTAGAGGCGTAATCCATCCTACGTGGTTGGCCAATCCAGTTGTCGTGCGCAAGGCCAATGGGAAGTGGAGACTTTGTATAGACTTCACTGATGTGAATAAAGCGTGTCCCAAGGATCCATTTCCCTTGCCGCATATTGACCAGATTGTTGACTCCACCGCCGGATGTGAGCTGCTTTCCTTCCTTGATGCATACTCAGGTTACCACCAGATATTCATGGCCAAGGAAGATGAAGAGAAGACTGCATTCATTACTCCATGCAGCACATATTGCTTCATACGCATGCCTTTTGGATTGAAGAATGCAGGCTCAACATTTGCAAGGGTGGTGCACACTGCTTTTGAGCCACAGATACACAGAAATGTAGAAGCCTACATGGATGACACAGTGGTCAAGAGCAAGAGCAAGGATACCCTGATCCAGGACTTAGAAGAAACCTTTGAGAATCTGCGCAAGATCCAGCTCAAGATGAACCCCGAGAAGTGCGTCTTCGGAGTTCCCTCCGGCAAGATTCTCAGGTTCTTTGTGTCCCAGAGGGGGATTGAAGCCAATCCCAACAAGATAAAAGCCATCGAGCAGATCGAAGCCCCGAAGCGCGTCAAGGACGTAAGAAGACTTGCTGGTTGTGTGGCTGCCCTCAGCAGGTTCATTTCAAAGTCTGCAGAACGCGCCCTGCCTTTCTTCAAAATTTTGAAAAAGGCAGGCCCTATGAAATGGACTCCAGAAGCGGAGGCAGCGCTGCAAGACTTGAAAGGATACCTGTCCTCCACTCCGATACTTGTCGCACCTAGGCCACAAGAGAAGTTGCTGCTGTACCTAGCGGTAACCAATCAAGTGGTTAGTGCTGCGTTAGTAGCGGAGAGGGAGGCAGATGAGGAACCCACATCCCCGGTAAGCGAATCCAGTGACAAGAAGGGGGCTTCCCCGACAAGCTCTTGCCCCGACAAGGACAAGTCTGCGCAGGAACAAGGTGAAGTGCGAAAGAAGATTGTACAGCGCCCAGTGTATTTCGTAAGTTCCCTCTTGCAGGGGGCTAGATCAAGATACTCTGGGGTGCAGAAGTTGCTTTTCGGCCTCCTCATGGCCTCAAGGAAGCTGCGCCATTACTTCCAAGCACACGATATAACTGTGGTCACTCGCTTTCCGTTGAAGAGGATATTGCAGAATCCCGAAGCAACAGGCAGGATCGTCGAGTGGGCACTGGAGCTGTCAAGCTTTGGTCTCAAGTTTGAGAGTACTTCAACCATACAGAGCAGAGCTTTGGCAGAATTCATAGCGGAATGGACCCCAACGCCAGATGAAGAAGTCCCAGAGACAAGCGTCCCTGTCCAAGAAGCAAGCAGCGAATGGATAATGTACTTTGATGGTGCTTTCCCGCTGCAAGGCGCTGGTGCCGGCGTGGTACTCATAACACCCACCGGAGAGCACCTCAAGTATGTTGTCCAGATGCACTTTCCCAAGGAGCAAGCGACAAACAATACTGCAGAGTATGAAGGTTTGCTTGCCGGCCTCAGAATTGCGGCCGAGCTTGGGATCAAGAAGTTGATTGTGCGGGGAGATTCACAGTTGGTGGTCCGACAAGTGAATAAGAGTTACCAGAGCCCTTTGATGGAAGCTTATGTTGATGAAGTGAGGAAGCTTGAAGAACACTTTGAAGGTCTGCAAATGGAGCACGTCCCAAGAGCTCAGAATGATATTGCAGATGGCCTCTCAAAGTGTGCTGCAATGAAGTTACCTGTGGAACCAGGAACCTTCGTGCTCAAGTTAACTCAACCATCCGTTACACCATCAGTTGGGCAAAACAAGAAGAGGAAGTTGGTCTCCGGCGACTACTTGCCGACGGATCTTCAAGAAGCCGCCGCCAAGGTCCCCAAGATCAATAGCCAAGATGCTGAGGAACAGTTTGCTCCTGCAGATCCAAGGGTCTGTACAGTTGAAGCAGGCGTTCCCGACAAGCCTTGCCCCGGTAGGCTTGCCGGGGGACCATCAGCTCCGGCAGAGCCGCAGGTTCTTGCCGTAGAAGCTGAGGTTCCCGCAGCATCCCTAATGCCTTTAGTCCTTGTTGTTGAGCCTCAGGCTCCAGCATGGGCACAGCAAATCGTCCGCTTTCTGCAAACTGGAGAACTTCCCGACGAGCCAGAAGAGATAGAGAAAATAACCAGGCAGTCGAGTATGTACTAGTTCGTTGGCAATGAACTGTACAGAAGAAGACTCAACGGTGTCAGGTTGAAGTGCATTTCCAGGGAAGATGGACAAAAGCTGTTGGCAGAGATACATGGAGGCATATGTGGCCACCACATTGGCGCAAGGGCACTTGCCGGGAAGGCGTTCCGGCAAGGGTTCTTCTGGCCAGAAGCCCTCCAAGATGCAACTGCACAAGTAACCAAGTGTGAAGCGTGCCAGTTCCATGCCAAGCAAATTCACCAGCCAGCTCAAACTCTCCAGACGATCCCTTTGTCCTGGCCCTTCTCGGTCTGGGGGCTCGATATTCTCGGCCCCTTTCCCCGCGCAGCCGGGGGCTTTGAGTACTTGTACGTAGCAATCGACAAGTTCACAAAGTGGCCAGAAGTGGAGCCAGTGAGAAAGGTGACAGCACAATCAGCAGTCAGGTTCTTCAGATCGATTGTTTGCCGTTTCAGAATCCCTAACAGGATCATCACCGACAACGGTACAAAGTTTACAAGTCGCACCTTCATGCAGTACGTCCAAGACCTTGGCGCCAAGGTCTGCTTCGCTTCTGTTGCTCACCCGAGGAGCAATGGTCAAGCGGAGAGGGCCAATGCTGAAGTGCTGCGCGGACTCAAGATAAGAACCTTCGACAGGCTGCGCAAGTGCGGAAGAAACTGGATAGAGGAGTTGCCGGCGGCTCTTTGGTCAATCAGGACGACACCAAATCGAGCCACCGGACAGACACCCTTTGCTCTTGTCTATGGAGCAGAGGCAGTTCTCCCCACGGAACTCATATACGGATCTCCTCGAGTGCTCGCTTATGATGAGCTCGAGCAAGAGCAACTGCGACAAGATGATGCATTGCTCCTTGAGGAGGAACGTCTCCAGGTTGCTGTACGAGCTACTCGATACCAGCAAGCCTTGCGTCGCTATCATAGCCGCAAGGTCAGGGCCAGGAGTCTCGAGGAGGGCGACCTTGTTCTTCGGCGTGTTCAGTCCGCCAAGAATTCCAACAAGTTGACGCCGAAGTGGGAAGGCCCTTATCGGGTGAGACAAGTCACAAGGCCCGGCGCTGTCCTCCTTGAGACAGAAGAAGGCTTACCGGTGAGCAACTCCTGGAACCTAGAGCATCTTCGCAAGTTTCACCCGTAAGGCGCGGTTGCCGTGATCCGCTCTGGCAACCACCTTTTGTACAAGTCTTGCCGCTATTGCATGTAAA
Organism: Secale cereale; assembly: GCA_902687465.1. Taxonomy (NCBI): domain Eukaryota; kingdom Viridiplantae; phylum Streptophyta; class Magnoliopsida; order Poales; family Poaceae; genus Secale; species Secale cereale. The sequence continues at coordinate 137,703,248 of LR738714.1, forward strand.
CCTTTGTACAAAGCCGGGCGCAGATCCCGTGCATCAGTAAAGCTTTTTGTGCTTCGCACTATTTGTCATTTCCATGCTTTTCTTTGTTGTTTGCATGCATCATCTGACACTTTGTGCAACGCACATCCCCGGTAAGCACTAGCAAGCTATACTTGTTTTTCCTCCTCTTTTTCTTTCCCTCTTAAGCAGAAGGAGTATTCCTCGCACACAAGTTTGCCGGGGGGGAAGGAGATGGAGGCATGAACCAAGTACTATTCAAGAAAGAGAAGCCTTGTCGGGGAACAAACAATCTATGAAAGCTAAGTTACCAAAGTTTGAGTAATTCGAATTTTTCGAATTTTTTAGTTGTCTTCCTTGAACAACCACACTTTGTATGGAAAACCTGTGCGCGGAGGAACCTACCCGTGACTAGCCGCACCCTTACTTTGTTTCGAGCACGCTCAACGACTTAAGTGAGCTGCAACAAGTGTCGCGCCCTTACTTCGTTTTCGAGTTCGCTCAGCAATCTAAGTGTGCTGCGGCTAGCTGCGGCAAGGTTTCTTGCCGGCAAAGGTATTGCCAGCAGGCTGCTAAGAGTCCAGCACTCAGCGCTCGCGGCAAGGGTCCTTTGCCGGCGAGTTCCCTAAAAACGTAGGGTGGAATGCATACAAAGTGAAGGGACCAAAGCAAGGGAGATAACACTGCATTGGTTGCTCAAAATAAGATTGTATATTACAAAGATAACTTGCCGCAATACTAACAGATTCTTGTCCGTAACATGCTTTGCAGTGGCAAAGGAAGCAGAAAGAAAGGAATCTAATCTATGCGGTCGCCTTCACGCCTCGTGATCTTGCCCACCTTGGCGACGATGTGGGCAACTTGCGCCTTCAACGCCTCCTGGTCAGCTTCGGGCGGCAAGGAGCGGAGGACATTGACGAGGTTGATGCCGGGGATGCGGTAGACGATCTTCGATAAGACCCGCTCCATGGTGCCCATGCAGAGCCGACGCACCTCGTCGGCCAGCTGCACGGGGATCTTCTCCCGCAGCCGCGCAAGCGCCGGCGCAATTCCCCTGAAGAACAGACTCAACTTGGCGCTGTGGGGGAGACTCTCGTCCGGGGAGGGACACGGCGGATACGGAAGGGGATACGGCTTGCCCAACAGCGCTCGGCACCGTGTGTGGCCCAGGCCCGGGGGCTCCTATCGGTGTACTAAGATAGGGGTACCTCAGTACCCCAACTTGTGCATGGGCAGTAGCAGCTTCCCGAGGCAGGGCTTACCACGTGCTCGCCAAGAACCGTTCTGGTCCCTGTGAAGCCATTCAAGAACAAAGTATACAAGTCAGAAGATCAAGGCCCCGGCAAGAGGAGCTTGCCGGGAAGGCCGCACCAGGCTCAAGGTTATCACTTTAGCACAAGACCCTGGCAAGAGGAGCTTGCCAGGAAGGCCAAGGGACACATACCTCAAGAGATATCTCGGCGCATCATGCGCCCCGGCAGGACCCGGAGAGCGACAAGCTTCCGGGCCCGGCAAGATCACGACCCCAGCAAGATGCTTGCCGGGGAAACCTATGCTGTGTGCCCACGCTCCAGCTCATCTGCCCATGCGTCCCCCTGGGGCCCTTCCAGGGGCACGTGGCAGACGGCTGTGCAGCCTGGGGCACACGGTGGCAAGCCACGGTGACGAGGCTACCGCCGTGGCGAACAGAGAAGCATGGACGGACGCTTTTGGGGGCGACGGCGACGGGCATTTAATGCCCTTGTCCCCCATTGTCAAAGTTAGGTGAAGATCACTGTTCACATACTGTTCATGCACTGTTACAACTACCACCAAATTTACACTTTTACCCTCCTCTACGTTGACACCTGTCGGTGACCCCTTTGAGCTATAAAAGGAGGCCCATGCACAACGTAGAGGAGGTTCGAAACCTAGACAACTCACTCGCTCGGTGTAGCTAGTACTGTAGATCTTCAAGCTCCCGAGCTCAAGAACTCAATACAACCTAAGCAGGAGTAGGGTTTTACGCATCCGCGCGGCCCGAACCTAGGTAAAACTGCCCGCGTGTGCCCCTCGATCTGCTCTCCGTGCTCCCTCCGCTCCCTTACCGCAACGTAGAAGGGGCTCCGGTCCCATAGGTGCTCGTGGGAGGACAGTTTCCCCCGACAGATAGAGTACCGGAAAGGGTCTAGATCAGTTTTCGGTGGCTACAGATGCCTACGGCGGTGGAACTTCTGATCTAGGTCTATTTCTGATGGTTTCTCTATTTACAGGAATTTTTAGCGTCGGTCTCATGTCCGGATGGGCCTCGAGGTGAGCACAACCCACCAGGGCACGGTCAAGGGCCCAGGCATGCCCCGATGTCTTGTGCCCTACTCCTTCACCTTCTGGTCCTTCCACGAAGCTTCGGGGCCCTCTTTTGTTCCAAAAAAATCTTCAAAAAGTTTCAGCCCATTAGGAGAACTTTCATTTCTGTACAATAAACAACACCATGGTAGTTCTGCTGAAACAGCGTCAGTCCGGGTTAGTTCAATGCAAATCATACCAAAACCATATAAATTGTTATAAACATGGCATGAATACTTCATAAATTTTAAATACGTTGGAGACGTATCAGCATCCCCAAGCTTAATTCCTACTCGTCCTCGAGTAGGTAAATGATAAAAGAAATAATTTAAGATGTGTGAATGCTAGCAAAGTGCACAAGTTTGATCAATGACAATTTCAATCACTTTTCCTAGCATCATAGCAAAAAATATTTAATATAGAATTTCTCATGTTTAAAGTAGCAACCAATTCACTTGTTCAGGTTCAAACAATGATTTCTCTTGAAACTCACCAACCTATGTTCTCAGTCACCAAGCAATCGTAATCCAACTTATTTAATAGAGTTTAAGTAAGAGCTCCACATACTCAACCATCGTATAGTCTTCTATGATTGATAACACTCACCGCATACACATGAGCAAAACGTTTCAACTAGACACATAGAAAGATAGGGGCTTGTAATTTCGCCTCCCAATGTATTCACCTTTGGGAGATGTCAACAATAATAACTCATGCTACCCATATTCAGCTGGACAAATGTGCCTAGGTCTTTCCTTACCACATGATGCTTGCCAAAAGAGAAAAATAAAAAGGGAATAGAGAGAAAAAATTTGACTCTTTGCATAAAAGTAAATACTAAAAAGTAAAAGATAGGCCCTTCGCAAAGGGAGGCAGAGGTTGCCATGCGCTTATTTGTTTGTATGATCAATCCCTTAATGCAAAGTAACATCACATTATATTGCCCCTTATGATAGCAACCTTTATTATGCAGTCTGTCGCTTTTATTAATTTCCATCACAAGTTCGTACAACGCTCAATTTTCCCTTACACTAAATGATCTAACAATTTTAGAAGCAATTTTTATTGCCTTTTTGCACCGATGACAACTTACTTGAACGATCTTGCTCAATCCTTAGGTAGGTATGGTGGACTCCTGAAGATAAGATTTGGGTTTAACGGTTTTTGTATGCACAAGTAGTATCTCTACTTGTTGCAGAATTTTTGGCTAGCAAAGATGGGGGGCAAGCATCACATGTTGAAGGATCTATGACAATATCACTTCTATGGGAATATGAACAAACATAAACCATTATGTTGTCTTCCTTGTCCAACATCAACAATTTTGGCATATAATATATTGATGGGGGCTCACAATCACAAAAGATTTCCAGGATAGTGTATTTGCATGTGAAAGCTCTCTTCCTTATACTAATTATTCGTGAATTTCTTGTATGACCAATATTGTGATTGTCAAGCCTCAAGATTTCACTATCTAAACCCAATGTGAAGCTACCACTAGGCATGATATGATTTCAACTTCATGACATTCAATTTATTCAAGAATTTACTCATAGGATATAAGTGAAGCACAAGAGTAAATGACAAACTACTCCAAAAGGATATAAATGAAGATCATGAGCATAATATTTATTTCTCTCAAATTAATATAAGTGAAGCATGAGAGATTTTATTCAAAAATACTAAAGCACAGCATGCTCAAAAAGATATAAGTGAAGCACTAGAGCAACGGTGTTAGAAAAGAGCTTCTTTGACGAGATGTGAATGCCGCTTATCTAACTTTTCCGGCAACTATGTGGGGGATCTATTTATTTAAAAACTTTTAGATATAAGTATTTTATTAAAATAGCAAGCAAACGAAATAAAATGACATTTCAATAATAGCACATCTCATGTGAAGAAGCAAAAATTTAGAGTCAACCGATACTAATCGATAATCGTTGATGAAGGTGGGATGCCTATCGGGGCATCCCCAAGCTTAGATGCTTGAGACTTCTAGAAATATTATCCTTGGCTGACTTGGGCATCCCCAAGCTTGAGCTTTTGTGTCTCCTTAATTCTTCTCATATCACGGTTTTCCTAAATCTCAAAAGCTTCATCCACACAAAACTCAACATGAACTCGTGAGATAAGTTACTATAAACCAATGAAAAAACCTTATCATTCTCTACTGTATCAAATCACTAAAATTATTATTCAAAATTACATACTCAATGACTCTGCATATTTAATACTCCTATCCTCAAATACAATCATTAAATAAGCAAACATAACAGCAATCTGTCAAAACAGTACAATCTGTTAAGAATGCAAGAGTATCAATACTTCCCTAACTCCAAAAGTTATGAAAAAAATCATGCTGTAGGAAATTTATGAGAGCTTATTTTTCAAAAGTTTCAACATTTTATCACATTCTGACATTTTTAGGGAATTTTTGCAACATCGGTAAATTTCTGTTTTCAAACACCAACATGTAGACTTGCAAAATAAGCATGGTAAAGGATATCCTTGACACTTTTATTAAAATAAAAGATACAAAACATTATTATAAATACCAGAAAGCCAATTCTAACAAAATAAAATGACTCTCCAAGAAAAACACTTATCATGTGAGGAATAAAAATATAGCTTCAAGTGAAGTTACCGGTAATGTTAGAGAAGAAAGAGGGGATTCCTTCCGGGGCATCCCCAAAGTTAGTTGCTTCGATCTTCCTTGAATATTACCTTGGGGTGAATTGGACATCCCCAGGCTTAGGGTCTTGTCACTCCTTGTTCTCCTCATATAGACAACTCACCCAAAACTTGAAAACTTCAATCACAAATAACTTAACAAAACTTTGTGAGATGGGTTAGTATGATAAAACAAATCATTCACTTTGGGTACTGTCAAAGACAAGATTCATAGTTGTTCTCACACAATTCCTACTGTAGCATATCATTTCTACAATTTATATTGATCAATATAAGCCATAGAAACTAGAAAACAAGCAAACTATGCATTGAAAACAGAATCTGTCAAAAACAGAACAATCCGTAATGATCTGGACAACCACCATAGTTTTGAAACTCTAAAAATTTTGAAACAAATATGACCACGTGGGTAATTTTTATATTAAACTTCTGCAAAAATAATCAACTTAAAATCACTCTTCTGTTAAAAATGAGAATTTTTCTCGTGAGTGCAAAATTTTCTGTTTTTCAGTAAGATCAAATCTACTAACACCCAACATGATCCTAAGGCTTTGCTTTGCACTTTATTGAAACAAAACATGTAAAACATGATTACTACAGTAGCATAATTATGTGAACACACAAAAATAGTAGGTATACGTGTTGGGTTGTCTCGCAAGAAGCGCTTTTTTAATGCCTTTTAGCTAGGCATGATGAATTCAATGATGCTCACATAAAAGATAAAGATTGAAACACAAAGAGAGCATCATGAAGCATATGACTAGCACATTTAAGTCTCACCCACTTCCTATGCATAGGGATTTTGTGAGCAAACAATTTATGGGAGCAAGAATCAACTAGCATAGGAAGGCAGAACAAGCAAAACTTCAAAACTTTCAACACATAGAGAGGAAACTTGATATTATTGCAATACCTACAAGCATATGTTCATCTCTCATAGTAATTTTCAGTAGCATCATGAATGAATTCAACAATATATCCATCACATAAATCATTCTTTTCATGATGGATAAGCATAGAAATTTTATTACTCTCCACATAAGAAAATTTATTCTCATGAATAGTGGTGGGAGCAAACTCAACAAAATAACTATCATTAGATTGAAAATTAAAGTCAAGATGACAAGTTTCATGGTTATCAATATTAAATATAATATAAATGTCATCACCATAATCATCATAGATAGAAACTTTGTTATCATAGTCAATCGAAACATCCTCCAAAGTAGTGGATTCCACACTAAATAAAGTCATGACCTCTCCAAATCCACTTTTATCAATATAATCATCATAAATAGGAGGCATGTTATCATCATAATATATTTTCTCATCAAAACTTCGGGGACAAAAAATATCATCTTCATCAAACATAGCATCCCCAAGCTTATGGCTTTGCATATCATTAGTATCATGGATATTCACATCATTCATACTAGCAGCATTGCAATCCTGCTCATCATATAAATATTTTGTGCCAAATGTTTTATTGACTTCTTCTTCTAACAATTGAGCACAATTTTCCGAACCATCATTTTCAATAAAGATATTATAAAGATGATCAATAATATGATGCAACCTCAATTCAATTTTTAGTTTTCTTTTTATAAACCAAACTAGTGATAAAACAAGAAACTAAAATATTTGATTGCAAGATCTAAAGATATAACATCAAGCACTCACCTCCCCAGCAATGGCGCCAGAAAAGAGCTTGATGTCTACTACGCAACTTTATTCTGGTAGACACGTATTGGGCCTCCAAGCACAGAGTTTTGTAGGACAGTAGCAATTTTTCGTCAAGTGGATGACCTAAGGTTTATCAATTCATAGGAGGTGTAGGATGAAGATGGTCTCTCTCAAACAGCCCTGCAACCAAATAATAAAAAGTCTCTTGTGTCCCCAGCACACCAAATACAATGGCAAATTGTATAGGTGCACTAGTTCGACGAAGAGATGGTGATACAAGTGTAATATGGATAGTAGATGTGAGTTTTTGTAGTGTGAACAGTAAAAAACAGCAAGGAAGCAAGTAACAAAAGTGAGCGGTATTGCAATGATGGAAAACAAAGCCTAGGGTCCGTACTTTCACTAGCGCAATCTCCCAACAGTGCTAATATAATTGGATCATATCACCACCCATCAACGTGTGATGAAGAATCACTAAAAAGTTCCTATCTAGCAGAGAACATAACAAGAAATTGTTGGTGGGGTACAAAACCATGTCAAAGTTATTCTTTCCGATCAATCGTTCCAAGAGTTCGTACTAAGGAAACACAAAGTTACCCTTTCCGATCGATCTATCCAAGAGTTCGTACTAGAATAACACAAGGTTATCTTTTCCGATCGATCTTTCATGAGTTCGTACTATGAAAACACAAAGTTATCCTTCTCGATTGATCTATCAAGAGTTTGTACTAAGATAACACCAAAACATATTAAGATTTGTAATCCAACACAAAGAACCTTGAATAGTGCCCCAAGATTTCTACCGGAGAAACAAAGACAAGAACGTGCATCTACCCCTATGCATAGATTACCCCAATATCACTGCGGGAATCCGCAAGTTGAGTGGCAAAACATATATCAAGTGGATCAATGTGATACCCCATTGTCACCACGAGTATTCAATTGCAAATATCAAGTGTTCTCAAATCCATAAAAGTATTCAATCCAAAGAAATCTCAAAGGTTAAACTAAAATCATCACAACAAGAGAGAGGAAAACACCACATGTTCCGACTATATTAACAAAGCCCGTGATACATCAAGATTCTGCATCTCAAGAACACGAGGGAGAGAGAGATTAAACACATAGCTACTGTTACAAACCCTCAGTCCCGAGGGTGGACTACTCCCTCCTCATCATGGTGGCCGTCGGGATGATGAAGATGGCCACCGGTGATGATTTCCCCCTCCAGCAGAGTACCGGAGAGGCTCTAGATTGGTTTTCGGTGGTTATAGAGGCCTGCCGCATCGGAACTTCTGATCTAGGTCTATTTCTGATGGTTTCTCTATTTATAGGAATTTTTGGCGTCGGTCTCACGTCCGGATTGGCCTCGAGGTGAGCACAACCCATCGGGGCATGGGTAAGGGCCCAGGCACGCCCCGTTGTCTTGTTCCCTTCTCCTTCAACTTCTGGTCCTTCGACGAAGTTTCGGGGGCCTCTTTTGTTCCAAAAAAAATTTGTCAAAAAGTTTCAGTTCATTTGCAGAATTTCATTTCTGCACAAAAAACAACACCACGGTAGTTCTACTGAAATAGCGTCAGTCCTGGTTAGTTCCATGCAAATCATACCAAAACCATATAAAATTGTTATAAACATGGCATGAGTACTTCATAAATTATAGATACGTTGGAGACGTATCAGGCGGATTGGATGAGAGGGCCGACGCACTCTGACTGGATCAAAATCAAAATCAATTTATCCTTCAATAAAGAAAGCAACCCCACATTAACTAGTCTCCCTTGTATTCTGGGTCATATTTATCCATGATTTTCACTAATAGAATATATGTTATACGTTCCAAAAATAATATAATACATCCAGATATGAACCAAATAATACATTTTTTGTTGACATGCATTCACATTTTGCTTGTCAAGTACAGTATGTGGTCAAACTTTGACCTTAAAATACGCAAAACAATAAAATACTTTCAAGACCAGCGTCGCTCCTCTCCTCTTAAACCACCGCCCCTCCTATCATGTTCCAATCCAAAACCAGCGCCGCTCCTCTCCTCTTCCATTTCAAAACCACCGCCACTCCTCTCCCGTTCGAATCCAAAACTAGCGCCGCTCCTCTCCTCTTCCAATCAAAAACCACCGCCGGCTAGTGAAAGTGATGTGGAGAAGTAGATCGATGGAGGAGTACAACCGATATGTGAGGATCGCAGACGGCAACCCTGTGAAGCTAGCCAGGATGTTGGAGATACAGTCTTGGTTTGACAACCCTGAGCAATTAGCGGCGACGGCGAAAGCGATGGCAAAATATCTGGAAAAGAGCGAAAAGGAGGCGATACATTAGGAGGGAGTCGCGCGGGATGATACGTCTCCAACGTATCTATAATTTTTGATTGTTTCAAGCTAGTATATTATCTGTTTTGGATGTTTAATGGGCTTTAATATACACTTTTATATGATTTTTGGGACTAACCTATTAACCCAGAGCCTAGTGCCAGTTTCTGTTTTTTCTTTGTTTTTGAGTATCGCAGAAAAGGAATACCAAACGGAGTCCAATTGACCTGAAATTACACGGAGGTTTTTTTTGGACCAGAAGAAGCCCACGGAGTACCGGAGATGGACCAGAAGAGTCCCGAGGCCACCACGAGGGTGGGGGCACGCCCTACCCCCCTGGGCGCGCCCACCTATCTCGTGGCCGCCTCGGGGACCCATGACTTGTTCCCGACTCCGACACCTCTTATATATACCCAAACTACCAGAACATAACCTAGATCAGGAGTTCCACCACGGCACGCCTCTATAGCCACAAAAAACAATTGGGGCCCTGTTCCGGCACCCTGCCGGAGGGGGATCCCTCACCGGTGGACATCTTCATCATTCCGACGCTCTCCATGACGAGGTGGGAGTAGTTCACCCTCGGGGCTGAGGGTATGTACCAGTAGCTATGTGTTTGATCTCTCTCTCTCTCTCTCTCTCTCGTGTTCTTGCTATGGCACGATCTTGATGTATCGCGAGCTTTGCTACTATTGTTGGAATTTATGATTTTTCTCCCCCCTCTACCTTCTTGTAATGGATTGAGTTTTCCCTTTGAAGTTATCTTATTGGATTGAGTCTTTAAGGATTTGAGAACACTTGATGTATTTCTTGCGTGGGATACCCGTGGTGACAATGGGGTATTCTATTGATTCACTTGATGTATGTTTTGGTGATCAACTTGCGGGTTCCGTGACCTTGGGAATCTATGCATAGTGGTTGGCACACATTTTCGTCTTGACTCTCCGATAGAAACTTTGGGGCACTCTTTGAAGTTCTTTGTGTTGGTTGAATAGATGAATCTGAGATTGTGTGATGCATATCGTATAATCATGCCCGCGGATACTTGAGGTGACAATGGAGTATCTAGGTGACATTAGGGTTTTGGTTGATGTGTGTCTTAAGGTGTTATTCTAGTACGAACTCTAGGACAGATCGAACGGAAAGATTAGCTTCGTGTTATTTTACTACAGACTCTTGAATAGATCGATCAGAAAGAATAACTTTGAGGGGGTTTCGTACCCTACAATAATCTCTTCGTTTGTTCTCCGCTATTAGTGACTTTGGAGTGACTCTTTGTTGCATGTTGAGGGATAGTTATATGATCCATTTATGTTATTATTGTTGAGAGGACTTGCACTAGTGAAAGTATGAACCCTAGGCCTTCTTTCCTAGCATTGCAATACCATTTACGCTCAGTTTTATCATTAGTTACCTTGCTGTTTTTATATTTTCAGATTATAAAAACCTATATCTACCATCCATATTGCACTTGTAACACCATCTCTTCGCCGAACTAGTGCACCTATACAATTTACCATTGTATTGGGTGTGTTGGGGACACAAGTGACTCTTTGTTATTTGGTTGCAGGGTTGCTTGAGAGAGACCATATTCATCCTACGCCTCACACGGATTGATAAACCTTAGGTCATCCACTTGAGGGAAATTTGCTACTGTCCTATAAACCTCTGCACTTGGAGGCCCAACAACGTCAACAAGAAGAAGGTTGTGTAGTAGACATCAAGCTATTTTCTGGCGCCGTTGCCAGGGAGGCTATGTAAGCGGCTGTAATGCCCCGGATGTAACACTTTCCCTATATGGCAATATATAACTTTGGCTTCATCAATTCCATTCCGAGTTCTTCTTCTTTTCGGGTTCTTCGTTTTGTCGTGTGTGTGCTGTGCTTTTCATCCATGTCATGTTGTCATGTGCATTGCATTGCATTTGTGTTGTCATTTGCATCCGGTCCCACTCGTCTCTTCCCGTCGTCCGTTTCAAGTTCCGACGCTCTCACACGTGCCCGTGGCATCCCCGAGTCCTTCTTTCGTGTGTGTACGTGTAACGTTTCCGGAATGACGTGAGACTTTTCGTGCGATGTTGTTTTGGTACGTGTAGGCCACCTGTCAAGTTTCGTCGCATTTCGAGTTCGTTTGGTACTCCAACGGTTAACCTAGTGGGCTAAAAGAACCTCTTCTTTGAGGCCCAAGTCTCCTCACAACAGCCCACCAACCAAGCACAACCCTTCCCATCATCTCGGTCGTCGAATTGTGATCGCGTGGTCGAAAACCGCTCCCCATTTGGAGTCTCCTAGCTCATTGTGCCTATAAAAACGTCCACCCCTCCATTTTCGTCCAAAAACCCTAGCTCTCTCCTCCCCGCAGCCACCGGACACTACGCCGTCGGGCCGGACATGTCCGACTAGGACCTCCGCCGCCACGTGTCGCCTCCCTATTGGTCCAGCCCCGTGCCCACTTCCCCCCGCCGTCCGGGCCCACGAGGCCCGAGGAGGGCCCGCCGCCGCCGCCCTCCGGGCCCGTCGCCTCCACACGACGTCGCGGCGCCTCGAGCTCCCTTCGCCTACCCCGCCGCCGCCCGACACCGGCCACGCCGCCGGCCTCGCCTCCAGACGCCGCCGCGGCTGCGAGCTCCTCCGCCGCCGTTCCCGCAAGCCTCCGGCGAGCCACGCCCAGGGCCCGAGCAGCTCCCGTCGTTCCGCTGCCCTCGCCGGCGTCCCATCGGCCGGATTGGGGCCGCCGCCCGCAGCCGATCCAGATCGGGCGCCGATCCGGTGCCGCTAACCTAACGGGTGTCGGCGCCATTCTCCCGCTCCGTAACCCGACCCGCAACCCGGTTGACCCGCGACCCGCGTTGACCGATCCGTAGGTTGACCCCGTTTTCCTCTAAATCCTTTTTGTTAACTTTGTTGTCTGATGGCATTTTGCAATGGCTATAAATTTTTGTGTGCATGTCCGTTTTGTGCATATGATATGTCAAAATGATCGTGGTGATGTGTACTACATTTTGTTCCAGTGTGTCATGCTTGTTTGAGTCCATCTAGATGTCTTAATCTTCGTGACAAGAGTGCTACATGATATAAACTGCTGCTACTAGTTATTTTGATGCCATGTTTGAGATGTGATAACTTGGTGCATGTTTATCCAAATGAAGCAAATGATATGTCCAAATGGTCATCACGAGATGCTCTACATGTTGGTTGCTATAGCATGCATGTTAGAGTTCATATTGCCATGTTTATCTCTGTTGCAAAAGTGCATGTGGCTGTTAGGTTTTGTAACTTGTTACGAGATGCCAAGTTGAGGAGCTCGTTGCTATTGTTGTGTTTGTCCCCCTGTCACATGCTCATATGTTTTAGATTCTCCATCATGTGATCTTTGCTGTGGTGCAAACCATTTGCCATGATATACTTTGAGGTGACTTAAACATGCTTGCAAACATGCCATGCCAACTTAACTGTTTTAACACTTAGTGAAATTTCACTAAGTCTGGAATCTGTAATATCCTGATGCTATGTTTGCTTGATGCTCTAGGCAAATCCATGATAGTTTTGGGGTGGCCATTTATCATTCCTTGTTTTATATGTTGTTGTCTATCCATTCATGCCCTCACTTGCTCATATGGATTGCTGTAGCATATTTAATTCTTGCTCCCAAGTTGCTATAAAATATTGCTGTCAGGTTTTTATTGTCATGATCAAAATGTTGTAGCTTGTTGCTATTGATCCATCCCTCCTATGGAGATGCTCCAGTGGAGTTGTTTGCTGTAGGATATGTCTACTTCATGCCCATGCTTCTTGTCACCATGTTTGAGTACTGTAGAGTATATATTTCTTGCTCCAAAGTTGCTATGTGGCTGTTAATTTCAGCTTTGCATTGTTTCTTGTTTCGGGTGTATCTTTTAGTCCGTTGCTCCGTTTTGAGCGTGCCCTACATGAAACTTGTGTGATTTTGCATGTAGATTCATGATATCATCTTGTTAACATGTTTGGAGTATGTTTGTTGGATGTTTGGCTGCATCTTGCACCGTTGCCATGCTTATCTTGTTTTGATCATATCTTTTAGACCGTAGCTCCATTTTAAACAAACTTTATATGAAACTTGACTAGATTTTCATGTAGATCATCATGGTGCATGTTAAATGGCTGTTTAACAACTTTAACTTAAGGTTTGTTCAGTTCTGAACTAATTTCAAACTATGCATATGAGGACTTATCGGATTTGTCTTAAGTAGTTCCGGCCTCATTTAAACCTGTTGTTTCTTGTGTTGTTTCCCTGTGCTTCCTACCTTGACTTGTTTTGCATCCTAAATAGACTTGTCTTGCATCCTACTTGCTTGAGTATATTGTCTTGTTCTTGTGCTGTTTCTCTGTGCTTCCTATGTTGTCATGTTGTGCATCCTAAGTGCATCTATAGTGCATCCTAAGTGATTCATACATGCATCCTGTAGTTTGCGCATTGCACCTTGTTTGATTTCGTGCCTCGTGTGTTCTTGTGTTGAGTAGAGCCGGAAGCCGAGTCCGAGTACGAGAACGAGGTTACTACCGAGGTTGAGAACGAGGAGCCGTATTACGATCCCATCGACGACTCGACAGGCAAGATGACCTGACCCAGATATCATTACTATATTTGCCTATTGCTAGAAGTCTCGCTCTTTAGCTTATTGCCTCGATGCCCATGTTTGTCTGTCAGCCTCCTATTGTAACCATGAATCTGTCTAACCACCCAACCTATGCAAACCTTTGATTGGCTACGTAGGCTTCGCTCAGCCCCTCTTATAGCATTGCTAGTTGCAGGAGAAGATTTGAAGATTCTTGCTTCATGTTGAAGTATTTGTTGGGATATCACACTATATAAACACTTTAATTAAATCACATATATACTTGGCAATGGGTGGAAGGCTAAGCCTCTTGCTTGGTGATTTGTTCCACTCATGCCGCCCTAGGAACCGTATAAACCGATGTTATGTTCCTTGATTTTTCGTTCCTCACACGGTTGGGGTTATGGGACCTCCTCGATAAACCGCTTAGCGCTAAGTCTTTTCCAGCAAGTCCCAACATTGGTACTATTTGCCTAACAACTAAAAACTTGCATAGGGAGTAATTAACCCTCTTCTTAATCAACAACCCGGGCCAGTGCTCCACATGAGTGTTGGTCCAAACTGGGGAGTCTGCAGGGCTGGTAAAAACCTGTAGAATCACCCATCCGGTTGTGGCCTGAGAGTAGATACGCGCGGCTACTGTTAGGGTGTTGGCACGCCGGGAGGATTTGCTGGATTAGTCTTACCTTAGTCAAAGTATCTTGAGCACGGGATTCCGAGAATACTCGGGCCTTCCCACCTTCGAGTTGCGACTCCGCGGATCGTGGGCTTGTAATGGGCCAAGTTGGAACACCCCTGCAGGGTTTTGAACTTTCGAAAGCCGTGCCCGCGGTTATGTGGCAGATGGGAATTTGTTAATATCCGATTGTAGAAAACTTGACACCTTGTTCAGAATACACTACCAGCGTGAGTACCGTGACGGTCATTTTCCGAAAGGGGTTTGGAAAGTGAACACGGTGGGGTTATGATTGACGTGCTTAGATAGGATCACTACGTGATCACTTTGTCGCTCGTGGCACTTCTCTTCTCGCTCTTAACACGTAAGCTAGTGCTAGTGCTGTTGCAACCTTTTTATTCTTTCTTCAGCCTTGTTCCACACCCAAGGCTTAGATAGTTGTGCTACCCGGGAACGAGATTGTTGGGTCCTCCGTGGCTCACAGATTCTACACCACACCAGATGCAGGTACTCAGGTGAACTACTCAGGTGACGGCATAGAGCTGTACTGGGAGTACGATGAAGAACGCAGTCGTTACTATGTGCACTATCCCGATGATCAGTAGTGGTTTCTACTAGGGGCGATCCGAACCTTTGGTTTTATGTATTTGGTATCTTTCATTTGGATCTTCACCCGTAGTCGGGTTGTGATGTTATTTGGATGATGTTTTGCTATGTAATGAATTGTGTGACGTGGCGAGTGTAAGCCAACTATCTCCTTTTGCAATTTTATCCCTATTTTTACATGAGTCGTGCAAAGATACCGAACTTGCGATCATTCTAGAATGTGCTTATACCTTTAAGTTGTGCCTCGACACGTAGGAGGTATAGTCCCATCCTGGGCATTACAAGTTGGTATTCAGAGCCTTCTCCGACCTAGAAGCCCCCACTGATTGATCGAATCGTTGACGGTTGAGTGTAGGCACACACTTAAAATGTTTTGAGTCCTATATATATATCGGAGAGTAGGATTTCTTTTGCTCCACGTCTCTTTTCACTCTGGTGAGGACTCCTGACGATTACTCTTGTCTCTTCTACTCTCAAAATTTCACCAATTTTTTTTAGGAATCTCGCGAGTATTGTTTGGATTGTTCCGATGTCTTTGTGACGAGAACATTGTTCTCGATGCCTCCTGTCATTTAGGGGTTGTGGCAGTGTCCCGGGGAGTTGACCTCCGAGGTGTTGTCATCACAAATATATCGGAGCAGTTCTGGAATACTTAAGACGGCCGACATCGAAAACTCTCCTATGCGGTTAGTGGCAATATAACCCCGACATCACCCAGTACTGGGGAGGTAGTTCGGAAGTATTGCCATAACTTGTATAGTAGATGCGTTTCGAAGGTCCGAGGTAGACGATTTCCGGAAATAACTGGTTATGTGTTGAAGGATGGCTACAGCTGGATGTAGGATTAGAGTTGAGTGCGCGATGCTTCCCCTGTATCCCCAACACCTGATTGCATAACTGGAAACTTTCGGAAATTAATAGGTGGGTTCATCTAGTAGCTCATAGGCATTCTTCCAACAAATGCATGATATGGAGTTCGGGGTTCTACATTGAGTGAAGTAGTTTATGGGCGTTGTTCCGATCGGGAGTTGCATCTTAAAGGGTCATTGGCTATGCTGATCCGGGGATTGCAAAACCCTTTTGTAACACGTTCCATAAGCTTTCAGCACGAATTTGTCGAACGAAACTTCTATCTTGTATTTGTTCTATCTGCTCCTTGTTGTTTTTTATTTACCTTTTGTTCTCCCAAATGGCTTCTCGTGAAGATTGTTGTTACTATTAAACTGTGGATTACATTCGTTCATTCTTGTTCGAATGTTCTTGTGAAGACTATGTTACAATTTCTAGCTGTTGATTTAGCTTATATATTCTTTCAATCAATGGCTAATAGTGGTCATCTCATTCAGGATGGCTCCTAAAAGGGTTCCCAACGCTAACCCAGAAGGTGAAGAGGTTCCTGATCGTCCTCCTTCCCCTCCTCCTCCGTTTGAGGCCTGGAGAGCAATTATGCAAGCGATGAACCAGAACACCCAGATGCTTTTGCAAATGATGCAGAATATTCAAGAAAATCAAGCAAATCAGGGTGCTCATGGGAACCAAGGCCAAGGCAATTTGTTCAACCAACCTCACTTTGCTACGCTCGACCAGTTTCTGGCAAACCAACCAAAGGCATTCAGTTACTGTGTGGACCCTCTAGATGCTGAAGACTGGATAACAGATATCAAGAAGCATTTCGAGTGCAGCAACGTAAGGCCCGAGGACTATGTGAAGTTTGCAGCCTTCCAACTCAAGGACCAAGCAGCTGATTGGTGGCAGCAGTACAAAGATTCCAGAGAAGGATGTGTAATCTCCTGGGATGATTTCTGCAAGGACTTTCGTTCTCACCACATTCCAACAAGTGTCATCGAGGGTATGCGTGAGCAATTCCGCAACCTGTAGCAAGGCTCAATGACTGTCTACCAATATAATGTCAAGTTCCAGAACCTTGCCCGCTATGCCAAGCAAGACATCCCAGATGCCAAGAGCAAGATCTATTAGTTCCGTGGTGGTCTGAAGGATGAACTCCAACTAGCTCTCACCTTGTTCGAGCCTGATGAGTTTGATCAATTCTATAACATGGCACTTAAGCAAGAGGCAGCCCAGCTCAAGATGGAAGCTTCCAAAAAGAGGATCAGAGACGCTGTTCACTCCTCCTCTTCTTCTCAAGTGGTCGCAAAGCAACAGAAGTTTTGGCTTCCACCTCCTCCAGTGATCGGAGCTCCCTACAACAACAACAAGAATTCTGGTGGCCGTGGTTTCTCCCACCCACCCAACCCAAGCAATCAGTCAAAGAATCATTTTCAAGCTTCCAAGTCAAGTGCTCCTTATCACCGTCCCCTCTCAGAAGTGGTTTGCAACAAGTGCACTCAGAAGGGTCATTATGCTAACAAGTGCCCCAACCCAAGGCGCCTTCCGCCTCCTCCACCTGTCAGCACTGCTATTGTCAAGCACAATCCAAAGGCAGCAAGAGTGAATCTGATGAATGCAGCTCAAGAAGAGAATTCTTCAGATGTGATACTTGGTAACCTTCCAGTTAACTCTATTCCTGCAAAAGTATTGTTTGATTCGGGTGCATCATGTTCTTTCATGTCATATCCATTTGCATCCAAGCATGATGTTATCACCAAGAATCTTCCCAAGACGTTGCAAGTTGTTTCTCCGGGCCGGCTAATGACTTCTAGTGTGTATGCTCCGGATGTATCTATTCGCATGGGTGATTACCGCTTTCTGGCTAAATCGGTTGTTCTCGGCAACTCCGACATTGATCTTATTCTCGGGATGGATTGGCTTTCTCAACATGATGCTCACATTGATTGTGCAAATAAGGAAGTCAAGCTTACTCATTCCAACGAAGACGTGATTATCTTCGCCTCTCGAGATAACACAATCAGGCTATTCTCTCTCAATGACAAGGGCGAGATTAATGCCATCTCTCAAATTCCGGTGGTCAATGATGTTGGAAATATGCCCTAGAGGCAATAATAAAAGAGTTATTATTATATTTCCTTGTTCATGATAATCGTTTATTATCCATGCTATAATTGTATTGATTGGAAACTCAGATACACGTGTGGATGAATAGACAGACTTTGTGTCCCTAGTGAGCCTCTACAGGACTAGCTCGTTGATCAAAGATGACCGCGGTTTCCAGGTCATAGACATGAGTTGTCATTTGATAACGGGATCACATCATTAGGAGAATGATGTGATGGACGAGACCCAAACGTTAACATAGCTTTTGATCGTGACAGTTATCGCTATAGTTTTCTGCATGTCAAGTATAAGTTCCTATGACCATGAGATCATGTAACTCACTGACACCGTAGGAGTGCTTTGTGTGTACCAAACGTCACAACGTAACTGGGTGACTATAAAGGTACTCTACAGGTATCTCCGAGGGTGTCCGTTGAGTTGACATGGATCAAGACTGGGATTTGTCACTCCGTGTGACGGAGAGGTATCTCCGGGCCCACTCGGTAATACGTCATCTCAATGAGCTCAAAGTGACTAAGTGGTTGGTCACGGGATTATGTATTACGGTAACGAGTAAAGAGACTTGCCGGTAACGAGATTGAACTAGGTATAGAGATACCGACGATCGAATCTCGGGCAAGTAACATACCGACGAGACAAAGGGAACTGTATACGGGATTGCCTGAATCCTTGACATCGTGGTTCATCCGATGAGATCATCGAGAAACATGTAGGAACCAATATGGGTATCCAGATCCCGCTATTGGTTATTGACCTGGGAGTGTCTCGGTCATGTCTACATGGTTTCCGAACCCGCAGGGTCTACACACTTAACGTTCGGTGACGCTAGGGTTGTTAGTGAGAAAAGTGTATGGTTACCGAAGGTTGTTCGGAGTCCCGGATGAGATCCCGGACATGACGAGGGTCTCCGGAATGGTCCGGAGACGAAGATTGATATATAGGATGAAAGGTTTCGGAGTACCGGAAGTGTTCCGGGGAGAATCGGGAAATCGGCGGAGTACCGGAAAGGTTTTCGGGGGGTCCGGAAGAAGTTCTGGGCCTAGTGGGCCACAAGGGGGAACACCACAGCCCTCAGGGGGCTGTGCGCCCCCCCTGGGCCCTCTCCTCATGCGGCTAAGGGGGTGGGACCCCCTAGGGCTGGCCGCACCCCTTGGCCTTGGGGGGCAAGGCACCTAGGGGGGGAAACCCTAGGGCCTGGCCGCCCCCCTGCCCTGGCCGCCGCCCCCTCCCCTTGCCCTGGCCGCCGGCCCCTAGGGGGAAACCCTAGGGCGCCCTCACCTCTCCACCCCCCCTATATATAGTGGGGCAAAGGGAGGGCAGCCAACACAGTTTGTGCCTCGGTGCTGCCCTCCCTCTCCCGTTACATCTTCTTCTCCCGCGGTGCTTAGGCGAAGCCCTGCTGGAGTTCTTCTCCACCATCACCACCACGCCGTCGTGCTGCCGGTTCTCCATCAACCTCTCCTCCACCCCTCGCTGGATCAAGAAGGAGGAGACGTCCCCGAGCCGTACGTGTGAAGAACGCGGAGGCACCGTTGCTTCGGTGCTAGGTCTTCGGCGATCTGAATCGCGACGAGTACGACTCCATCATCCGCGTTCATAACGCTTCCGCTTAGCGATCTACAAGGGTACGTAGATCACACTCTCCCCTCGTAGTTGCATCTACTAGATTGATCTTGGTGAACGGTAGGAAAAAATTTTGTTTCCCATGCAACGTTCCCCAACAGTGGCATCATGAGCTAGGATCTTGCGTAGATGCTTTCTCGAGTAGAACACAAAAGGGTTTGTGGCGTTGATGTTTAAATTGCTGCCCTCCTTAGTCTTTCTTGATTCAGCGGTATTATAGGATGAAGCGGCCCGGACCAACTTTACATGTCCACGTACATGAGACCGGTTCCATCGACAGACATGTGACTTTTGTTGCATAAGATGGCTGGCGGGTGTCTGTCTCTCCTATCTTAGTTGAATCGGAATAGAACAAGGCGGTCCTTGTAGAAGGTTAAATAGCAACTTGAATATCACCGTTGTGGTTTTGCGTAGGTAAGAAACGTTCTTGCTAGATACCCATAGCAGCCACGTAAAACATGCAACAACAAATTAGAGGACGTCTAACTTGTTTTTGCAGGGTATGTATGTGATATGATATGGCCAATGACATGATGAAATATATTTGATGTATGAGATGATCATGTTGTAATAGTTAATATCGACTTGCATGTCGATGCATACGGCAACCGGCAGGAGCCATAGGGTTGTCTTTAATTTTTGTATGACCTGCGTGTCAATCATTAAGCGCTTTGTAATGCTTTACTTTATCGCTAAACGGTAGCAATAGTAGTAAGAGCATGGTGGGCGCACGACAACCCCGATGGCAACACGATGATGGAGATCATGATGATGGAGATCATGGTGTGGCGCCGGTGACGATGGAGATCATGCCGGTGCTTTGAAGATGGAGATCAAAAGCACGAGTTGATGGCCATATCATGTCACTTATGATTTGCATGTGATGTTAATCCTTTTATGCATCTTATTTTGCTTAGGACGACGGTAGCATTATAAGATGATCCTTCACTAAAATTTCAAGATAAAATTGTGTTCCCCCCGAGTGTGCGCCGTTGCGAAGGTTCGTCGTTTCGAAGCACCACGTGATGATCGGGTGTGATAGACTCTACGTTCGCATACAACGGGTGCAAGCCAGTTTTGCACGTGCAGAACACTCGGGTTAAACTTGACGAGCCTAGCATGTACAGACATGGCCTCGGAACACGGAGGACCGAAAGGTCGAGCATGAGTCATATAGTAGATATGATCAACATGTTGATGTTCACCATTGACACCACCTCATCTCACGTGATGATCGGACTTGGGTTGGTGAATTTGGATCATGTCACGCTCGAATGACCAGAGGGATGTCAATTTGAGTGGGAGTTATAATTAATTTGATTAGGTAATAACTCACTTATCATGAACAATAGTCTAAAAATTGTCTTTGCAAATCTTATGTTGTAGATGGCTCGCGCAGGAGTTCCCCTGAATTTTAATGCGTTCCTAGAGAAAGCTAAACTGAAAGATGACGGGAGCAACTTTGTGGACTGGCTCCGCAATCTGAGGATCATCCTCACAGCTGCCCAAAAGGTTTATGTCCTAAATGCACCGCTAGGTCAACCCCCCGCTCCTGGAGCCTCTGCGGACGATATGAACGTCTGGCAGACGCGTTCGGATGACTATTCGATAGTACAGTGTGCCATGTTGTACGGCTTGGAAGGAGGACTTCAAAGACGTTTTGAACGTCATGGTGCATATGAGATGTACACGGAGTTGAAGTTCATCTTTGAGAAGAATGCTAAGATCGAGAGGTATGAGACCACCGATAAATTCTTCGCTTGCAAGATGGAGGAGAATTCGTCTGTCAGTGAGCACTTACTGAAGATGTCTGGGTACTATACCCGCATAGCTGATCTGGGACTTGTGTTCCCGGATGAGGCTATCATTGACAGAATTCTCCAGTCACTCCCTCCAAGCTACAAGAGCTTCGTCCAGCAGTACAACATGCAAGGGATGAATAAAACCATCGCCGAGCTGTTTTCGATGCTGAAAGTCGCTGAGGCAGACATCCAGAAGGAGTATCAAGTGTTGATGGTCAATAAGACCACCAGTTTCAAGAAGAATGGCAAGGGCAAGAAGGGTAACTCTAAGAAGGGTGGCAAAGCAGTTGCTAATCCAGTGAAGAAACCCAAGGCTGGGCCCAAGCCAGAGACTGAGTGTTTCTATTGCAAGGGGAATGGCCACTGGAAGCGGAACTGCCCCAAGTATCTGGCGGACAAGAAGGGGGCCAACAACAACAAAGGTATATATGATATACATATTATTGATGTGTACCTTACCAACTCTCGTTGTAGTGCCTGGGTATTTGATACCGGTTCGGTTGCTCACATTTGCAACTCTAAACAGGAACTGCGGAATAAACGGAGGCTGGCGAAGGACGAAGTGACGATGCGCGTGGGAAATGGTTCCAAGGTTGATGTGATCGCCGTCGGCACGCTCGCTCTTCGATTACCATCGGGATTAGTTATGAACCTGAATAATTGTTATTTAGTGCCTGCGTTAAGCATGAACATTATATCTGGATCTTGTTTATTGCGAGACGGTTACTCATTTAAGTCAGAGAATAATGGTTGTTCTATTTATATGAGTAATATCTTTTATGGTCATGCACCCGAAGTTAGGGGTTTATTCTTATTGAATCTCGATAGTGATGATACACATGTTCATAACATTGATGCCAAAAGATGTAGAGTAGATAATGATAATACCACTTTCTTGTGGCACTGCCGTCTCGGTCATATCGGCGTGAAACGCATGAGGAAGCTCCATGCTGATGGACTTTTGGAGTCTCTTGATTTTGAATCACTTGACACGTGCGAGCCGTGCCTCATGGGCAAGATGACAAGGACCCCGTTCTCAGGGACAATGGAACGGGCAAGTGACTTATTGGAAATCATACATACTGATGTGTGCGGTCCGATGAGTGTAACGGCGCGCGGTGGATATCGTTATTTCCTCACCTTCACTGACGACTTAAGTAGATATGGGTATATTTACTTAATGAAGCATAAGTCTGAAACTTTTGAAAAGTTCAAGCAATTTCAGAGTGAAGTTGAAAATCATCGTAACAAGAAGATCAAGTTCCTACGATCTGATCGAGGGGGAGAATATCTGAGTTATGAGTTTGGTGATCACTTGAGAAAATGTGGAATTGTTTCACAGTTGACGCCACCTGGAACACCACAGCGTAATGGTGTGTCCGAACGTCGTAATCGAACCCTATTAGATATGGTACGTTCTATGATGTCTCTTGCCGATTTGCCACTATCGTTTTGGGGATATGCGCTAGAGACAGCTGCATTCACTTTAAATAGGGCTCCATCTAAGTCCGTTGAGACAACACCGTATGAACTATGGTTTAGTAAGAAACCGAAGTTGTCTTTTCTCAAGGTTTGGGGTTGCGATGCTTATGTCAAAAGGCTTCAGCCAGAAAAGCTCGAACCCAAAGCGGACAAATGTGTCTTCATAGGATACCCAAAAGAAACAGTTGGGTACACCTTCTATCTCAGATCCGAGGGCAAAGTGTTTGTCGCTAAGAACGGGTCCTTTCTCGAGAAAGAGTTTCTCTCGAAAGAATTGAGTGGGAGGAAGGTAGAACTTGATGAGGTTATTGAACCTCTGCTTCAACCAGAAAGTAGCGCAGCACAGAAAGATGTTTTTGTGGAGCCTGCAGAGGTTGAAGAGGAAGCCAATGATGATGATCAAGAAGCTACTGATCAAGTTACTACCGAACCGCGTAGGTCGACAAGGGTACGCACTGCACCTGAGTGGTATGGTAACCCTGTCTTGGAGGTCATGTTGTTAGACAACGGTGAACCTACGAGCTATGGAGAAGCGATGGTTGGCCCAGATTCCGACAAATGGTTAGAGGCCATGAAATCCGAGATGGGATCCATGTATGAAAACAAAGTATGGACTTTGGAAGTATTACCTGAAGGGCGGAAGGCCATTCAGAATAAATGGATTTTTAAGAGGAAGACGGACGCTGACGGTAATGTCACCGTGTATAAAGCTCGACTTGTGGCAAAGGGTTTTTCACAAGTTCAAGGGATTGACTACGATGAGACTTTCTCACCCGTAGCGATGCTTAAATCCGTCCGAATCATGTTAGCAATAGCTGCATATTTCGATTATGAAATTTGGCAGATGGATGTCAAAACAGCGTTCCTTAACGGTTTTCTTAAGGAAGAGTTGTATATGATGCAACCAGAGGGTTTTGTCGATCCAGAGAATGCTGACAAAGTATGCAAGCTCCAGCGTTCCATTTATGGGCTGGTGCAAGCATCTCGGAGTTGGAATCTTCGCTTTGATGAGGTGATCAAAGCGTTTGGGTTTATACAAGTTTACAATGAAGCTTGTATTTACAAGAAAGTGAGTGGGAGCTCTATAGCGTTTCTAATATTATATGTGGACGACATATTGCTGATTGGAAACAATATAGAATTTTTGGATAGCGTGAAGGGGTATTTGAACAAGAGTTTTTCGATGAAAGATCTCGGTGAAGCTGCTTTCATATTGGGCATCAAGATCTATAGAGATAGATCAAGACGCTTGATAGGACTTTCACAAAGCACATACCTTGATAAAGTTTTGAAGAAGTTCAAAATGGATCAATCCAAGAAGGGGTTCTTGCCGGTATTGCAAGGTACAAAGTTGAGTAAGACTCAATGCCCAGTAACTGCGGAAGATAGAGAAAAGATGAGTGTCGTCCCCTATGCTTCAGCCATAGGCTCTATCATGTATGCAATGCTGTGCACAAGACCAGATGTCAGCCTTGCCATAAGTATGGCCGGAAGGTTTCAAAGTAATCCTGGTATGGATCACTGGACAGCGGTCAAGAATATCCTAAAGTACCTGAAAAGGACTAAGGATATGTTTCTAGTTTATGGAGGTGATCAAGAGCTCGTCGTAAAGGGTTACGTCGATGCAAGCTTTGACACTGATCCGGATGACTCTAAGTCTCAAACCGGATACGTATATATTCTCAACGGGGGAGCGGTAAGCTGGTGCAGTTCCAAGCAGAGCGTGGTAGCTGATTCTACATGTGAAGCGGAGTATATAGCTGCCTCGGAGGCGGCAAAGGAAGGTGTCTGGATGAAGGAGTTCATGACAGATCTTGGAGTAGTGCCTAGTGCACTAAACCCAATGACTCTGTTCTGTGACAACACTGGTGCCATTGCTCTAGCCAAGGAACCAAGGTTTCACAAGAGGACCAGACACATAAAGCGACGCTTCAATTCCATCCGCGATTCGGTCAAGGAGGAGGACATAAGTATTTGCAAAGTACACACGGATTTGAATGTTGCAGATCCGTTGACTAAGCCTCTTCCACGGGCTAAGCATGATCAACACCAAGACTCTATGGGTGTTAGATTCATTACCTTGTAATGCTAGATTATTGACTCTAGTGCAAGTGGGAGACTGTTGGAAATATGCCCTAGAGGCAATAATAAAAGAGTTATTATTATATTTCCTTGTTCATGATAATCGTTTATTATCCATGCTATAACTGTATTGATTGGAAACTCAAATACATGTGTGGATGAATAGACAAACTTTGTGTCCCTAGTGAGCCTCTGCAGGACTAGCTCGTTGATCAAAGATGACCGCGGTTTCCAGGTCATAGACATGAGTTGTCATTTGATAACGGGATCACATCATTAGGAGAATGATGTGATGGACGAGACCCAAACGTTAAACATAGCTTTTGATCGTATCAGTTATCGCTATAGTTTTCTGCATGTCAAGTATAAGTTCCTATGACCATGAGATCATGTAACTCACTGACACCGTAGGAGTGCTTTGTGTGTGCCAAACGTCGCAACGTAACTGGGTGACTATAAAGGTACTCTACAGGTATCTCCGAAGGTGTCTGTTGAGTTGACATGGATCGAGACTGGGATTTGTCACTCCGTGTGACGGAGAGGTATCTTCGGGCCCACTCGGTAATACGTCATCTCAATGAGCTCAAAGTGACTAAGTAGTTGGTCACGGGATTATGTATTACGGTAACGAGTAAAGAGACTTGCCGGTAACGAGATTGAACTAGGTATAGAGATACCGACGATCGAATCTCGGGCAAGTAACATACCGACGAGACAAAGGGAACTGTATACGGGATTGCCTGAATCTTTGACATCGTGGTTCATCCGATGAGATCATCGAGAAACATGTAGGAACCAATATGGGTATCCAGATCCCGCTATTGGTTATTGACCTGGGAGTGTCTCGGTCATGTCTACATGGTTTCCGAACCCGCAGGGTCTACACACTTAACGTTCGGTGACGCTAGGGTTGTTAGTGAGAAAAGTGTATGGTTACCGAAGGTTGTTCGGAGTCCCGGATGAGATCCCGGACATGACGAGGGTCTCCGGAATGGTCCGGAGACGAAGATTGGTATATAGGATGAAAGGTTTCGGAGTACCGGAAGTGTTCCGGGGAGCATCGGGAAATCGGCGGAGTACCGGAAAGGTTTTCGGGGGGTCCGGAAGAAGTTCTGGGCCTAGTGGGCCACAAGGGGGAACACCACAGCCCTCAGGGGGCTGTGCGCCCCCCCTGGGCCCTCTCCTCATGCGGCTAAGGGGGTGGGACCCCCTAGGGCTGGCCGCACCCCTTGGCCTTGGGGGGCAAGGCACCTAGGGGGGGAAACCCTAGGGCCTGGCCGCGCCCCCCTGCCCTGGCCGCCGCCCCCTCCCCTTGCCCTGGCCGCCGGCCCCTAGGGGGAAACCCTAGGGCGCACTCACCTCTCCACCCCCCCTATATATAGTGGGGCAAAGGGAGGGCAGCCAACACAGTTTGTGCCTCGGTGCTGCCCTCCCTCTCCCGTTACATCTTCTTCTCCCGCGGTGCTTAGGCGAAGCCCTGCTGGAGTTCTTCTCCACCATCACCACCACGCCGTCGTGCTGCCGGTTCTCCATCAACCTCTCCTCCACCCCTTGCTGGATCAAGAAGGAGGAGACGTCCCCGAGCCGTACGTGTGAAGAACGCGGAGGCACCGTTGCTTCGGTGCTAGGTCTTCGGCGATCTGAATCGCGACGAGTACGACTCCATCATCCGCGTTCATAACGCTTCCGCTTAGCGATCTACAAGGGTACGTAGATCACACTCTCCCCTCGTAGTTGCATCTACTAGATTGATCTTGGTGAACGGTAGGAAAATTTTTGTTTCCCATGCAACGTTCCCCAACAAATGAATACGAAGATGTTTTCCCTGAAGAGCTTCCAGGCATGCCTCCGCATCGTCAAGTTGAATTTGTCATTGAACTCGAGCCAAGTACCGAGCCAGCATGCCGGCGTCCGTACAAGCTCTCCCCTGAAGAGTTGAAGGAGTTCAAGAAACAGCTCGATGAGCAAGAGCGTATGGGTCTAATCAGGCCTAGCACGTCTCCTTGGGGCTGTGGTGTCTTATTTGTCAAGAAGAAGGATGGCACGGAGCGCCTTTGTGTTGATTACTGGCCATTGAACAAGAAGACAATAAAGAACAAGCATCCGCTCCCCAACATCAATGAATTGTTCGAGCAGCTCAAAGGAGCAAAAGTCTTCTCAAAGCTCGATCTCCGGATGGGTTATCACCAGATCCGCATCCGTGAAGAAGATATTCACAAGACTGCATTCAGAACAAGCTAAGGCTCATATGAATATACAGTCATGTCTTTTGGCCTCGCTAATGCTCCACCTGCCTTCTCGAGAATGATGCACTACATTTTCAACCCCTACACCAACGAATTTGTGCTTGTGTATCTGGATGACATCTTGGTATTCTCCAAGAATGAAGAAGATCACGAAAAGCACCTCCGTCTGGTTCTCGATAGACTCCGTGAACATAAGTTCTATGCCAAGTTCTCCAAGTGCGAATTCTGGCTCGATAAGGTCTTGTATCTGGGTCATATCATCTCTGCTGACGGTATTGCGGTCAACCCCGAGAAAGTTGAAGCGATTGTCAACTGGGAATCTCCTCAGAACGTCAAGCAACTCCGAAGCTTCCTTGGTCTTGCTAGCTATTGCAGAAGGTTCGTTGGGAGCTTCTCCAAGATTTCCATGCCTCTCTCCAAATTGCTGCAGAAGAATGTCAAGTACAACTGGTCTCCGAATTGTGATGTGGCATTCAAAACTCTCAAAGAAAAGCTCATCTCTGCTCTAGTTCTTACCCCTCCAGATGAGTCCAAGCCCTACGAAGTATTCTGTGATGCTTCTCTTCAAGGACTTGGTGGTGTGCTAATGCAGGACAAGAAAATTGTGGCATACACTTCTCGTCAATTCAAGCCAAGTGAGAAGAACTACCCCACATATGATCTCGAGCTAGCAGCTGTGGTACACACCTTGATCACGTGGAGACACCTTCTGTTGGGCAGAAAAGTCGACATCTTCACCGATCACAAGAGCTTGAAGTACATCTTCACACAGCCGAACCTGAACCTTCGCCAGACTCATTGGGTTGAGATGATCCAAGAGTATGATCCAAGCGTCGAATACACACCTGGCAAGGCCAATGCCATTGCAGATGCCTTGAGCAGAAGGGCATATTGCAACAGTCTCCTTATCAAGCCGTTTCAGCCTGAGCTTTGTGAAGCATTCAGGAAGCTCAACCTCCAAGTTGTTCCACAAGGCTTTCTTGCAAATCTTCAAGTTGCTCCTACCTTGGAAGATCATATTCGTGAGGCCCAACTCGGTGATGCTATGGTGCAGAAAGTGAAACATGGTATTGCAAACGGTACTCCCAAATACAAGTGTTATCGCGTTGATGAGAGAGATACCTTGTTCTTTGAGGACAGACTTGTGGTTCCCAAGGGTGATCTCAGGAAGCTCATAATGAACGAAGCACATGACTCCCTCCTCTCGATTCATCCTGGAAGTTCTAAGATGTACCAAGACCTCAAGCAATCTTACTGGTGGACTCACATGAAAAGGGAGATTGCCCAATTCGTGAATGAATGTGATGTCTGAAGAAGAGTGAAGGCAGAGCATCAACGTCCAGCCGGTCTCCTCCAACATCTTCCTATTCCCGAGTGGAAATTCGACCACATTGAAATGGATTTCGTCACTGGCTTTCCCAAGTCCAAGAAGGGGAATGATTCTATCTTTGTGGTGATTGACAAGCTAACCAAAGTAGCTCACTTCCTTCCAGTCAAAGAATCCATCAATGCAGCTCAGCTGGCAGAGTTGTACACTTCCAGAATTGTGTCCTTACATGGCATTCCTCAAGTTATCTCCTCAGACCATGGAAGTTTGTTCACATCGATGTTCTGGGACTCCTTTCAGTCTGCCATGGGCACTAAGATCCGTTTCAGCACTGCGTTTCACCCTCAGACTAGTGGTCAAGTCGAAAGAGTGAACCAGATCCTAGAAGACATGCTCAGAGCTTGTGTCATCTCTTTTGGCATGAAGTGTGAAGATTGCCTTCCGTTTGTCGAGTTCTCTTACAACAAAAGTTTCCAAGCAAGTGCCGGCAAAGCTCCGTTTGAAATCCTCTATGGAAGAAAGTGTCGTACTCCTCTCAACTGGTCCGAGACTGGTGAACGTCAACTTCTTGGCAATGACTTGATCTCAGAAGCCGAAGAAATGTGCAAAGTCATACGTGAGAATCTCAAGGCTGCTCAGTCGCGTCAGAAGAGCTACTATGACGGCAAGCATCGTGATTTGGCCTTCAACATTGGTGATCATGTCTATCTTCGTGTTTCTCCAATGAAAGGCACCCAAAGATTCGGTATCAAAGGCAAGCTTGCTCCTAGATACGTGGGCCCTTTCAAGATCCTTGGCAAAAGAGGCGATCTAGCCTATCAACTTGAGCTCCCTTCCAACTTCGCTAATGTTCATGATGTGTTTCACGTGTCTCAACTCCGCAAGTGCTTCAAGACACCTGAACGCACCATTCCGTTCGAGGAGATTGATCTTCGGCAAGATTTGTCTTACCGAGAGCACCCCGTTGCTATTCTCGAAGAAATCGAGCGCAAGACCCGCAACAAGTCAATCAAGTTCTTGAAAGTCAAGTGGTCACACCATACCGACCGATAAGCTACGTGGGAACGAGAAGATCACCTTCGTTCCGAGTACCCTTCCTTCTTCCAGTCCTAGATCTCGGGACGAGATCTTTTTCGTAGTAGAGGAGAGTTTGTAATGCCCCGGATGTAACACTTTCCCTATATGGCAATATATAACTTTGGCTTCATCAATTCCATTCCGGGTTCTTCGTCTTTTCGGGTTCTTCGTTTTGTCGTGTGTGTGCTGTGCTTTTCATCCATGTCATGTTGTCATGTGCATTGCATTGCATTTGTGTTTTCATTTGCATCCGGTCCCACTCGTCTCTTCCCGTCGTCCGTTTCGAGTTCCGACGATCTCACACGTGCCCGTGGCATCCCCGAGTCCTTCTTTCGTGTGTGGACGTGTAACGTTTCCGGAATGACGTGAGACTTGTCGTGTGATGTTGTTTTGGTACGTGTAGGCCGCCTGTCAAGTTTCGTTGCGTTTGGAGTTCGTTTGGTACTCCAACGGTTAACCTAGTGGGCTAAAAGAACCTCTTCTTTGAGGCCCAAGACCCCTCCACAACAGCCCACCAACCCAGCACAACCCTTCCCATCGTCTCAGTCGTCGAATTGTGATCGTGTGTCCGAAAACCGCTCCCCATTTGGAGTCTCTTAGCTCCTTGTGCCTATAAAAACGTCCACCCCTCCATTTTCGTCCAAAAACCCTAGCTCTCTCCTCCCCGCAGCCACCGGACACTTCGCCGCCGGGCCAGACATGTTCGACTAGGACCTCCGCCGCCACATGTCGCCTCCCCGTTGGTCCAGCCCCGTGCCCACTTCCCCGCCGCCGTCCGGGACCGCAAGGCCCGAGGAGGGCCCGCCGCCGCCGCCCTTCGGGCCCGTCGCCTCCACACAACGCCGCGGCGCCTCGAGCTCCCTTCGCCTACCCCGCCGCCGGCCAGGCGCGCCGCCACCGCTGCCGCCCGACACCGGCCACGCCGCCGGCCTCGCCTCCAGACGCCGCCGCGGCTGCGAGCTCCTCCGCCGCTGTTCCCGCAAGCCTTCGGCGAGCCGCGCCCAGGGCCCCAGTAGCTCCCGTCGTTCCGCTGCCCTCGCCGGCGTCCCGCCGGGCCTCCCGCCGGCCGGCTCGGGGCCGCCGCTGGCAGCCGATCCAGATCGGGCGCCGATCCGGTGCCGCTAACCTAACGGGTCCCGGCGCCGTTCGCCCGCTCCGTGACCTGACCCGCAACCCATTTGACCCGCGACCCGCGTTGACCGATCCGCAGGTTGACCCCGTTTTCCTTTTAAGTCCTTTTTGTTAACTTTGTTGTCTGATGGCATTTTGCAATGGCTATAACTTTTTGTGTGCATGTCCGTTTTGTGCATATGATATGTCAAAATGATCGTGGTGATGTGTACTACGTTTTGTTCCATTGTGTCATTTTTGTTTGAGTCCATCTAGATGTCTTAATCTTCGTGACAAGAGTGCTACATGATATAAACTGTTGCTACTAGTTATTTTCATGCCATGTTTGAGATGTGATAACTTGGTGCATGTTTATCCAAATCAAGCAAATGATATGTCCAAATGTTCATCATGAGATGCTCTACATGTTGGTTGCTATAGCATTCATGTTAGAGTTCATATTGCCATGTTTATCTCTGTTGCAAAAGTGCATGTGGCTGTTAGGTTTTGTAACTTGTTACGAGATGCCTAGTTGAGGAGCTCGTTGCTATTGTTGTGTTTGTCCCCATGTCACATGTTCATATGTTTTAGATTCTCCATCATGTGATCTTTGCTGTGGTGCAAACTATTTGCCATGATTTGCTTTCAGGTGACTTAAACATGCTTGCAAACATGCAATGCCAACTTAACTGTTTTAACACTTAGTGAAATTTCACAAAGTCTGGAATCTGTAATATCCTGATGCTATGTTTGCTTGATGCTCTAGGCAAATCCATGATAGTTTTGGGGTGGCCATTGATCATTCCTTGTTGTATATGTTGTTGTCTATCCATCCATGCCCTCACTTGCTCATATGGATTGCTGTAGCATATTTAATTCTTGCTCCCAAGTTGCTATAAAATATTGCTGTTAGGTTTTTATTATCATGATCAAAATGTTGTAGCTTGTTGCTACTGAACCATGCCTCCTATGGAGATGCTCCAATGGAGTTGTTTGCTGTAGGATATGTCTACTTCATGCCCATGCTTCTAGTCACCATGTTTGAGTGTTGTAGACTATATATTTCTTGCTCCAAAGTTGCTATGTGGCTGTTAATTTCAGCTTTGCATTGTTTCTTGTTTCGGGTGTATCTTTTAGT
Source organism: Secale cereale (assembly GCA_902687465.1). Lineage (NCBI taxonomy): Eukaryota > Viridiplantae > Streptophyta > Magnoliopsida > Poales > Poaceae > Secale > Secale cereale. Next base: position 137,735,007 of record LR738714.1, read on the forward strand.
AAGTTGCTCCGTTTTGAGCGTGCCCTACATGAAACTTGTGTGATTTTGCAAGTAGATTCATAATATCATCTTTCTAACATGTTTGGAGTATGTTTGTTGGATGTTTGGGTCCATCTTGCACCGTTGCCATGCTTATCTTGTTTTGATCATATCTTTTAGACCGTAGCTCCGTTTTAAACAAACTTTATATGAAACTTGACTAGATTTTCGTGTAGATCATCATTGTGCATGTTAACTTGCTGTTTAACAACTTTAACTTAAGGTTTGTTCAGTTCTGGACTAATTTCAAACTATGCATATGAGGACTTACCGGATTTGTCTTAAGTAGTTCCGGCCTCATTTAAACCTGTTGTTTCTTGTGTTCTTTCTCTGTGCTTCCTACCTTGCCTTGTTTTGCATCCTAAATAGACTTGTCTTGCATCCTACTTGCTTGAGTATATTGTCTTGTTCTTGTGCTGTTTCTCTGTGCTTCCTATGTTGTCATGTTGTGCATCTATAGTGCATCCTAAGTGATTCATACATGCATCCTGTAGTTTGCGCATTGCACCTTGTTTGATTTCGTGCCTCGTGTGTTCTTGTGTTGAGTAGAGCCGGAAGCCGAGTCCGAGTACGAGAACGAGGTTACTACCGAGGTTGAGAACGAGGAGCCGTCTTACGATCCCATCGACGACTCGACAGGCAAGATGACTTGACCCAGATATCATTACTATCTTTGCCTATTGCTAGAAATCTCGCTCTTTAGCTTATTGCCTCGATGCCCATGTTTGTCTGTCAGCCTCCTATTGTAACCATGAATCTGTCTAACCACCCAACCTATGCAAACCTTTGATTGGCTACGTAGGCTTCGCTCAGCCCCTCTTGTAGCATTGCTAGTTGCAGGAGAATATTTGAAGATTCTTGCTTCATGTTGAAGTATTTGTTGGGATATCACACTATATAAACACTTTAATTAAATCACATATATACTTGGCAATGGGTGGAAGGATAAGCCTCTTGCTTGGTGATTTGTTCCACTCATGCCGCCCTAGGAACCGTATAAACCGGTGTTATGTTCCTTGATTTTGCGTTCCTCACATGGTTGGGGTTATGGGACCACCTCGATAAACTGCTTCGCGCTAAGTCTTTTCCAGCAAGTCCCAACATTGGTACTATTTGCCTAACAACTAAAAACTTGCACAGGGAGTAATTAACCCTCTTCTTAATCAACAACCCGGGCCAGTGCTCCACATGAGTGTTGGTCCAAACTGGGGAGTCTGCGGGGCCACCTCGAGGAAACTCAAGGGCTGGTAAAAACCTGTAGAATCGCCCATCCGGTCGTGGCCTGAGACTACATATGCACGGCTACTGTCAGGGTGTCGGCACACCGGGAGGATTTGCTGGATTAGTCTTACCTTAGTCGGAGTATCTACAGCACGGGATTCCGAGAATACTCGGGCCTTCCCACCTTGGAGTTGCGACTCCGCGGATCGTGGGCTTGTAATGGGCCAAGTTGGAACACCCCTGCAGGGTTTTGAACTTTCGAAAGCCGTGCCCGCGGTTATGTGGCAGATGGGAATTTGTTAATATCCGGTTGTAGAAAACTTGACACCTTGTTCAGAATACACTACCAGCGTGAGTACCGTGACGGTCATTTTTCGAAAGGGGTTTGGAAAGTGAACACGGTGCGGTTATGATTCACGTGCTTAGATAGGATCACTTCGTGATCACTTTGTCGCTCGTGGCACTTCTCTTCTCGCTCTTAACACGTAAGCTAGTGCTAGTGCTGCTGCAACCTTTTTATTCTTTCTTCAACCTTGTTCCACACCCAAGGCTTAGATAGTTGTGCTACCCGGGAATGGGATTGCTGAGTCCTCTGTGGCTCACAGATTCTACACCACACCAGATGCAGGTACTCAGGTGAACTACTCAGGTGACGGCACAGAGCTGTATAGGGAGTACGATGAAGAACGTAGCCGTTACTATGTGCACTATCCCGATGATCAGTAGTGGTTTATACTAGGGGCGATTCGAACCTATGGTTTTATGTATTTGGTATCTTTCATTTGGATCTTCACCCGTAGTCGGGTTGTGATGTTATTTGGATGATGTTTTGCTATGTAATGAATTGTGTGACGTGGCGAGTGTAAGCCAACTATCTCCTTTTGCAATTTCATCCCTATTTTTACATGAGTCGTGCAAAGATACCGAACTTGCGATCATTCCAGAATGGGCTTATACCTTTAAGTCGTGCCTCGACATGTAGGAGGTATAGTCCCATCCTGGGCATTACAGCGGCATGCACATACTGTCAACGAAGCTCTTTTCCTGGAGGTGAGTGCTTGAAGGTATATATTTAGATCTTGCTATCGAATCTTTTAGTTTCTTGTTTTATCACTAGTTTCGTTTATAAAAGAAAACTAAAAATGGAATTGAGGATGCCTCATATGCTTCATCTTTTTAATAGCTTTCATGAAAATGATGGAAAGGAATATTGTGCCCAATTACTAGAAGAAGAATGCATTAATATGTTTGGCACTAAATACTTGAATGATGAGCATGATTGCAATGTTGTTTGTGTGAATCCTTTGAATATCCATGATGCTAATGATATGCAAACCCACATGCTTGGGGAAGCTATGTTTGATTATGATGATATTTTTAGTCCCCCAAGTTCTGATGATAATATTTATTATGATGAAAGCATGCCTCCTATTTATGATGATTATATTGATGAAAGTGGATTTGGAGAGGTCGTGACTTTATTTAGTGATGAATCCACTATTTCGGAAGTGGTTCCAATTGATTTTGAGGACGAAGTTGCTATTTATGATGATTATTGTGATGACTTGTATGCTATTAAGAATAATGATAACCATGAAACTTGTCATCATGATTTTAATTTTCAATTGGATTATGCCTCACATGATAGTTATTTTGTTGAGTTTGCTCCCACTACTATTCATGATAAAAAAATTGCTTATGTGGAGAGTAATAAAATCTATATGCTTGGGGATCATGAAAATAATGCTGTATGTGATGGTTATATTGTTGAATTCATTCATGATGCTACTGAAAATTATCATGAGAGAGGAACATATGCTTCTACCTATTGCAATAATATCAAGTTTCCTCTTTATTTGTTGAATGTTTTGAACTTATGCTTGTTTTCCCTTCCCTGCTAGTTGATTCTCGTTCCCATAAGTTGTTTTGTCACAAAATCCCTATGCATAGGCAGTGGGTTAGACTTAAATGTGCTAATTATATTCTTCATGGTGCTCTCTTTATGTTTCAATTCTTATCTTTTATGCGAGCATCATTGAAATCGTCATGCCTACCTAAAAGGCATTAAAGAAAAGCGCTTGTTGGGAGACAACCCAATATTTACCCCTACTGTTTTTGTGTGTTCAGATGAATAAGATATTGTAGTAATCATGTTTTGTAGCTTTTGTTTCAATAAAGTGCCAAGTAGAACCTTTGGGAAGACTTGGGTGAAAGTTAATGTGATCTTGCTGTAAAAAATAAAAACTTTGCGCTCATGCGATTAGCTGCCATTATTTACTGGAGAGTGCTTTTAGGTTGATTATTTTTTAAGATGATTAATAGACAAATTCCTCAAGTCCACCAATTTATTTCAGAATTTTTTGAGTTACAGAAGTATTCGAAAGTTACAGATTGCTACAGACTGTTCTGTTTTTGACCGATTCTATTTTCTATGTGTAATTTGCTTATTTTGATGAATATATGAGTAGTATCGGAGGGTATGAACCATAGAGAAGTTGTAATACAGTAGATATAACACCTATATAAATAAATAATGAGTTCAATACAGTACCTTAAAATGGTGGTTTGCTTTCTTATACTAACGGAGCTCACGAGATTTTCTGCTAAGTTTTGTGTTGTGAAGTTTTCATGTTTTTGGGTAAGGATTTGATGGACTATGGAATAAAGAGTGGCAAGAGCCTAAGATTGGGGATGCCCAAGGCACCCCAAGGTAATATTCAAGGATAACCAAAAGCCTAAGCTTTGGGATGCCCCGGGAAGGCATCCCCTCTTTTGTCTTCGTCTATCGGCAACTTTACTTGAGGCTATATTTTTATTCACAACATGATATGTGTTTTGCTTGGAGCGTCTTGTATGATTTGAGTCTTTTCTTTTTCGTTTACCACAATCATCCTTTCTGTACACACCTTTTGGGAGAGACACACATTAATCGGAATTTTTTAGAATAGTCTATGTGCTTCACTTATATCTTTTGAGCTAGATAATTTTGCTATAGTGCTTCACTTATATCTCTTCAGAGCACGGTGGTGGTTTTATTTTATAGAAATTATTGATCTCTCATGCTTCACTTATATTATTTTGAGAGTCCTTTAGAACAGCATGGTAATTTGCTTTGGTTATGAATTTACTCCTAATATGATGGGCATCCAAGATGGGTATAATAAAAACTTTCATATAAAGTGCCTTGAATACTATGAGAAGTTCGATACTTGATGATTGTTTTGAGATATGAGGATGGCGATATTAGAGTCATGCTTGTAGAGTAGTTGTGAATTTTAGAAATACTTGTGTTGAGGTTTGCAAGCCCCGTAGCATGCACGTATGGTAACCGTTGTGTGACAAATTTGAAGCATGAGGTATTTCCTTGATTGTCATCCTTTGTGTGGAGGTCGGGATCGCGTGATGGTTAACTCCTACCAACCCTTCCCCTAGGAGCATGCGTGTAGTACTTTGTTTTGATTACTTGTAGATTTATGCAATAAGTATGTGAGTTCTTTATGACTAATGTTGAGTCCATGGATTATACGCACTCTCACCCTTCCACCATTGCTAGCCTCTCTAGTACCGCACAACTTTCGCCGGTACCATACACCCACCATATACCTTCCTCAAAACAGCCACCATACCTACCTATTATGGCATTTCCATAGACATTCCGAGATATATTGCCATGCAACTTTCCACCATTCCGTTTATTATGACGCGCTTCATCATTGTCATATTGCTTTGCATCATCATGTAGTTGACATCGTATTTGTGGCAAAGCCACCATGCATAATTTTTCATACATGTCACTCTTGATTCATTGCCCATCCCGGTACACTGTCAGAGGCATTCATATAGAGTCATATTTTGGTCTACTATTGAGTTGTAAATAAGTAGAAGTGTGATGATCATCATTATTAGATCAAAGGCCCCCAAAAAAGGGGGACAATGCTACTATATTTTTTTCCACACTTGTGCTTCAAAGTAGCACCATGATCTTTATGATAGGGAGTCTCTTGTTTAGTCACTTTCATATACTAGTGGGAATTTTCGTTATAGAACATGGCTTGTATATTCCAACGATGGGCTTCCTCAAATGCCCTAGGTCTTCGTGAGCAAGCAAGTTGGATGCACATCCACTTAGTTTCTTTTGTTGAGGTTTCATACATGTGTGTCTCTAGTGCATCCATTGCATGGCAATCCCTACTCACTCACATTGATATCTATTGATGGGCATCTCCATAGCCCATGTATATGCCTAGTTGATGTGAGACCATATTCCTCTTTTTGTCTTCTCCACAACCACCACTCTATTCCACCTATAGTGCTATATACATCGCTCACGCTCACGCATTGCGTGAAAGTTGAAAAAGTTTGAAAAAATTAAAGTATGAAACAATTGCTTGGCTGACCGGGGTTGTGCATGATTTGGGTACTTTGTGTGAAGAAGATGTAGCAGAGCCAAACTATATGATTTTGTAGGGATGAACTTTCTTTGGCCATGTTATTTTGAGAAGACGTAATTGCTTTGTTAGTATGCTTCAAGTATTTTTTTTCTTATGTCAATATTAAACCTTTGTCTTGAATCTTCTGGATCTGAACATTCATGCCACAATAAAGAGAATTACATTGATAATTATGTTAGGTAGCATTCCACATCAAAAATTCTGTTTTTATCATTTACCTATTCAAGGACGAGTGGGAATTAAGCTTGGGGATGCTTGATACGTCTCCAACGTATCTATAATTTTTTTAATGTTCCATGCTATTATATTAGCTGTTTTGGCTGTTTAATGGGCTTTAATATACACTTTTATATGATTTTTGTGACTAACCTATTAACCCGGACCCCAGTGCCAGTTTCTGTTTTTCCTTGTTTTTTAGTATCGCGGAAAAGGAATACCAAATGGAGTCCAATTGACCCAAAATTGCACGGAGGTTGTTTTTGGACCAGAAGAAGCCCACGGAGTACCGGAGATGGACCAGAAGAGTCCCGAGGCTACCACGAGGGTGGGGGCGTGCCCTACCTCCTAGGCGCACCCCCCTGACTTGATCCCGACTCCAACACCTCTTATATATACCGAAACTTCCAAAACATAACCTAGATCGGGAGTTCCGCCGCCGCAAGCCTCTATAGCCACCAAAAACCAATCGGGACCCTGTTTCGGCACCCTGCCAGAGGGGGGATCCCTCACCGGTGGCCATCTTCCTCATCCCGGCGCTCTCCATGACGAGGAGGGAGTGGTTCACCCTCGGGCTGAGGGTATGTACCAGTAGCTATGTGTTTAATCTCTCTCTCTCTCTCTCTCTCTCTCTCTCTCTCTCGTGTTCTTGATATGGCACGATCTTGATGTATCCCGAGCTTTGCTACTATAGTTGGATCTTGTGATGTTTCTCCCCCTCTACCTTCTTATAATGGATTGAGTTTTCCCTTTGAAGTTATCTTATCGGATTCAGCCTTTAAGGATTTGAGAACACTTGATGTATGTCTTGCGTGGGATACACGTGGTGACAATGGGGTATTCTATTGATTCACTTGATGTATGTTTTGGTGATCAACTTGCGGGTTCCGTGACCTTGGGAATCTATGCATAGCGGTTGGCACACATTTTCGTCTTGACTCTCTGATAGAAACTTTGGGGCACTCTTTGAAGTTCTTTGTGTTGGTTGAATAGATGAATCTGAGATTGTGTGATGCATATCATATAATCATGCCCGCGGATACTTGAGGTTACAATGGAGTATCTAGGTGACAATAGGGTTTTGGTTGATATGTGTCTTGAGGTGTTATTCTAGTACGAACTCCAGGATAGATCGAACGGAAAGAATATCTTTGTGTTATTTTACTACGACTCTTGAATAGATCGATCAGAAAGAATAACTTTGAGGTGGTTTCGTACCCTACAATAATCTCTTCGTTTGTTCTCCCCTATTAGTGACTTTGGAGTGACTCTTTGTTGCATGTTGAGGGATAGTTATATGATCCAGTTATGTTAATATTGTTGAGAGAACTTGCACTAGTGAAAGTATGAACCCTAGACCTTGTTTCCTAGCATTGCAATACCATTTACGCTCACTTTTATCATTAGTTACCTTGCTGTTTTTATATTTTTAGATTACACAAACCTATATCTACCATCCATATTGCACTTGTATCACCATCTCTTCACCGAACTAGTGCACATGTACAATTTACCATTGTATTGGGTTTGTTGGGGACACAAGAGACTCTTTGTTATTTGGTTGCAGGGTTGTTTGAGAGAGACCATCTTCATTCTACGCCTCCCACGGATTGATAAACCTTAGGTCATCCACTTGAGGCAAATTCGCTACTTTCCTACAAACCTCTGCACTTGGAGGCCCAACAATGTCTACAAGAAGAAGGTTGTGTAGTAAACATCACGGGAGTACATAGAGTTGCTCCTCTGGGCCATGGAGCAGACAAATTCATCGAATCCGATCATGGGCAGCGGTGGTGGGAGTATCGATCCAAGATGGAGCATCCACCAGAGATTGAAGGATCGAGCATCTACACGGTGTTGTTTGTGAGGGTGCCGAGGCAGAGCGAGCCGGTAGAGTCTTCGTCGACTGTGCCCAACTTGAAGAGGACAAAAGCAGTTGGCACGACGATGCTTCTGTGCCATCCTCTCCCTCGCCGTTCACCTCGTCTCACGGGGTGGCTGTCTGTCGCCGAGGAATAGGAGGGGACTGCCCCCCCCCCATAGTCGCAGGAGGAGCTTAGGGTTGTCAGTATTTGCAGGTTGTGAATTGTGTTTTGTGTTGTGTATTTTGAGAGTACTTTCATGTATGAATGTCAAATTTGCAGTATTGAGCATATGAACTATTTTCTGAAATCTAGAGATCTATTTTTAGCACTTCAAAAATGTAGTTTCATATAATAGTGCAGACAATGTGATTCTCATAGAAGAAACTGCAAGTTTCAATTTCAAAGGGCAGAGCATATATTAACACGTTTTTTTTGAACAGGAATAATATTATGTTGGAAGTTTTATTCATGGTCAAAAATGGAACTACCAGCCAGTTAACATTATGCTGATCAACATTCATGCATAACACATCTTCATATGATGCACAGTCAAAAATATATGTTATTTTCAAAATGCCCACACAATGTTGAGTGCGAAAAACAGAGAAAATGAGGGACGAAGTTTTGCCAAGTATTGGAGGTGGTGTGCGTAGATGACAATGGGGATCCACATGTCAGTAATGGCAGAGGCAAAAATTTGGCGACATTTTCCCTGCATCAGGTGGAATCGAACCCGGGCGGAGCAGCGGTTGGGGAGTTGAACCAGGCCAGTGGGCTACTTCAGAACTTTACGTAGAAGTTTGGCATGGCTTCTACCACTATTGTAGCACGTCTTCCCCAGCTCCGATGCATTCTCATCCGGAGCCTGGACGTCATCCTCCGCATTTGTGCACTCGCCGCGGTGCCGCTGTCTACCATTATGAACATGCTCAACAAACGAGAGGAATCTAGAGTGGACTGTATGTGGAGAGGCGGACAATCGGGACGCACCAGGCCCATGGCTGTACGCTAGCAAGTGCCTCATTGAAAACAAATACTCCCTCCTAATGCTATATTGATGTTGGGGCCTACGGGTTTGTGAACGTAGTTACTCCTACTAAAGAGATAAATTTACAACGAAGCTAGTTATTAGGGAGCTAGCAGGGAGTATCATTCATTATCAGTGGGCCAGCAAGTATCAGTTGTTTTTAGAAATGTATCAGCTAGGTTGGGGGCTGACTAGTCTAGGCATTTTTTTAACATGCGCAGCCCACGACATGCCAATTTTCCTGAAGGAAGGCCCGTATCGCGCTGTATACCGCCGGATCCAGTTGTGCCCCAATGGACGATGTTTTGTTAGGGTCTGTTGGGTGCACTTGGAATTTGATGATTTCGTCAGCTGGCTTGAAGGAGGTAGACTTCGATCTTTTGGCGTAGGTTAGTTAGTTCTTCAGCCGCGAGAGCTTTGGATAATGCCTCTAAGGCTAAGGATGCTGTTTTGTTTTCGGCGCGGAGTGCTCTATCTGGATCACTTATTATTGTGATCACCCCCTTGGGCCCTGGCATTTTAAGCTTCATGTACCCGTAATGGGGTATAGCTTGAAAGTGTGAGAAAGCGTCCCGTCCTAGAAGGGTGTGTCGCATCCGCTACGAAAGGGCACAATGTGAAAGAGGACTTCCTCCGATTTGTAGTTATCGGGTGAGCCGAACACTACATCGAGCTTAATGCTTCCCGAACACTTGGCCTCGCGGCTTGGTATAATTCTTCTAAAGGTTGTGCTGGTGTGCTCAATGTGGGATTTCTCGACCTCCATTTTTGCAAGCGTTTCCTCATATATGAGGTTTAGTCCGCTTCCTCTGTCCATAAGTACTTTAGTGAGGCGGAAGCCATCTACTACTGGGTCTAGTACAAGAGATGCTGATGCTCGGTCCGGCCAGACTCAGGGTGCGTCTTTGGCGGAAAAACCAATTCTCGTGTCGCTCCATGGGCTTGCAGAGCTAATTTGGTAAACCTCGGCATGTTCGTGATTTGCTCTCTCACGACGGTTATTTGAGCGGAACGTCTCGAAGACAGTGAATACATCGATGTCTTTCTCCCTTGGTGAGGTGGTGGCAAGAATTGTCGTACCGCTTTTTGCTACCTGCCGGAGTACCCAACATGCTCTAAGGCAATGGCTTGGGATATTGTCTGGGGTTGCATGTATTTGGCAAGGTGTATCAAGTAGTTCGTCCAGTACGGACATGTGCCTTGAAAGAGGCTTGTTCTTCTTGCCAATAGGAATGCTATCGGATGACCAACTAGGGTAAGTCTGTTTAGTTTTGGTGACGTACTATCCGGATATGGACTGTTCTGGAGGTGTATTCTGGGCTTTCCAAGTATTTTCCATTGTGCAGTACTTCCGTACTAACTTCTATAATTCTATGAAACTCAGAACACGATGTCGGTTAACAGCGTTCAAGACTCCCTCGTCCGTGCAATTTCGGTGAAATAGAGAAACCCCTTTGTCATCGCAGCAGTCCCTGACCTTGTTTTTAACAAGTAGGAATCTGACCCACAAGTGGTTGACCGTTTCGTCGGGCTGCTGTTGTTGTTTGTGAGGTCATCTATGTCCGGGGTTCCGGGTTTACTTGAAAAAAAATTCCCAGGGTGGGTGGGTGTTGGAGATTTTGAATCCCGGCCCAGAGTTGTATTCGGGGTTCTAACAACCCCCGATGGTGACACTCCGGTTTCGATGGGATCTAATTGCCCTTTGTGTCCGGCGTCGGTCCTAGAGCTCAAAAAACATAGTTCGCCTCCTACCTGGGAGTTGTTCGGCTCGACGGGTTCGAAGATCCGGGCTGTTGCGGTCTACGTCTGTGGAGGAGAAGTCTCTCTGGCTCCGTCCTCCACTGCTGCTACCAGATGAGTGATCGGACAAGGGCAAATCTCATCATGGTCGGATTTAAGTCCGATTTGATCTCCCGGCGATAAAATCCCCAGGGCGGCGATGCGATCCAGCAGCTCGTTTATGGGCAAAATTTCTGCTGAAGTCGCGTCATCGGAGTAGCTAGAATCGTCATAAAGGTGATGCTCGACGGCTGCAGGGAGTGCGGCCGGTCCGGAGGTCATGCAGGCGCATACAGCGAACCCGTCGAGCTGGAGGACTTGGCCGATAGCCAAGTTGTTTCCAAGGGTGATCCCATCATCGATGACGAGACACGCCATCGACCGCTCATGGCGAGTGCACAGCAGAGCTCTCAATGAAAGCACCATTGTCGGTGTCAAACCCGGCGGATCTCGGGTAGTGTGGCCCAAGGTATGCGTCTGAGGATTGATGGTAACAGGAAGCTGGGGACACGATGTGTAGGCAGGTTCAGGCCCTCTCGATCGAGGTAAAACCCTACTTCCTGCTATATTAGTATGGATGAATATGTATACAAGAGTTGATCTACCTCGAGATCATAATGGCTAAACCCTATGTCTAGCCTATGAGGATATTGTGAAGATGATCCCCTCTACAGACTAAACCCCTCGGCTTATATACACACCGGAAGGGACCTAGGGTTACAAGGGTGACTTGGGGAGGAATTAATTGATACATCCAGACTCCACACCTGCCTTTCAACATACATAGGAGTCCTGACCGAATATGGGGGAGGGCCTTCTGCTTCTTCTTCATGCGGCCCAGCTTCATAGACCCGGATGACTAAGGACCCTTGAATACAGGACACCCTCAGTAGCCCCCGAACTTGCCTTCAAAGGCGAGATTGTATCCGGCTTCATGTTTTCGGTCTTGCAAGGTGAGTCCTCCTGGATGATAGTTCGCCTTCTTCAAATATTATAATCTGCCAATTCCTCGCCGCCTCGTCTCGTCTTCCACGTGTCCAATGAATGTGAATTGTCTGGGTGTCTTTTGCAAATACCCCCTTGACTGTTCTAGGAAGGCGCCTATATAAGAGAATACATCCGACCGCCTTTCATCATTCCACGCAGAAGAAACCATAGTGCCTTGTAATGCCCAGTATGAGATTATACCTCCTACGTGTCGAGGCACGACTTAAAGGTATAAGGCCATACTAGAATGATCTCAAGTATGGTATCTTTGCACGACTCATGTAAAAGAGGGATGAAATTGCAAAAGAGTAGTCGGCTTACACTCGCCACGTCACACAATACATTACATTAACAATCATCATCCAAATAACATCACAGTCCGACTATGGACGAAGATCCAAATGAAAGATACCAAATAAATAAAGCCACAAGGTCCGATCGCCCCTAGTAGAAGCCACTACTGATCCTCTGGGTAAGACACGTAGTATCGCCCACGTTCTTCGTCGAACTCCCAGTATAACTCTATGCCATCACCTGTGTAGTTCACCATAGTACCTGCATCTGGTGTTGTGTAGAATCTGTGAGCCACGGAGGACTCTGCAATCCCGTTCCCAGGTAGCAAAACTATCAAAACCTTGGGTGTGGAACAAGGCTGAAAAACAAAGGTTGCAGCTGCACTAGCACTAGCTTACGTGTTTCGAGCGAGAAGAGAAGTGCCAACGATCGTCAAAGTGATCATGAAGTGATCCTATCTAAGCACGTCGAACATAACCCCACCGTGTTCACTTCACGAACCCCTTTCGGAAAATGACCGTCACGGTTACTCACGCTGGTAGTGTATTCTGAACATGGTGTCAAGTTTTCTACAACCGGATATTAACAAATTCCCATCTGCCACATAACTGCGGGCACGACTTTCGAAAGATCAAACCCTGCAGGGGTGTCCCAACTTAGCCCATCACAAGCTCACGATCTGCGGAGTCGCAACTCCAAGGTGGGAAGACCCGAGTATTCTCGGAATCCCGTGCTCAAGATATTCTGACTAAGGTAAAACTAATCCAACAAGACCTCCCGGCGTGCCGACACCCTGACAGTAGCCGCGCGTATCTAGTCTCAGGCCACGACCGGATGAGCGAAGCGTACAGGTGTCAAATACTCCAAGTTGCCAAGGGGCGGATCCGCACAGTGCTCTAGTTTGGACCAACACTCATGTGGAGCACTGGCCCGGGGGTTGTTAATTAAGTCCACGGGATAGCTAGTCCCTATGCAAGTTTTAGTTATTAGGCAAATGGAGTACCAATGTCGGGCCTTGCTGGAAAAGCTTTAGCGCTAAGCGGGTTATCGAGGGGGTCCCATAACCCCAACCGTGTTAGGAACGCATAATCAAGGAACATAACACCGGTTTAAACGGTTCCTAGGGTGGCATTAGTGGAACAAAACACCAAGCAAGAGGCTTAGCCTTCCACCCATTACCAATATATAGATGATTTAGTTAAACAATTTATATATTGTGATATCCCAACAATACTTCATCATGAAGCAAGAATCTTCAAAACTTCACCTGCCACTAACAATGTTATAAGAGGGGCTGAGCGAAGCTTACGTAGCCAATCAATGGTTTGCTAGGTTGGGTGGTTAGAGAGATTCATGGCTACAATAGGAGGCTGACAAACAAACATGGGCATCGAGGCAATAAGCTAAAGAGCGAGACATCTAGCAATAGGCAAAGATAGTAATGATATCCGGGTCAGGTCATCTTGCCTGTCGAGTCGTCGATAGGATCGTAAGACGGCTCCTCGTACTCAACCTCGGTAGGACCCTCGTTCTCGGTCTCGGCTACCGGCTCTACTCCACACAAGAACACAACATGGCACAATATCAAACACGGTGCAATGCACAATCAACGTGATGCAAGACAAGTCTATATGATGCATTTCATGGCAAGGGATGAAGCACACAAGAACAACACAAAACAACAAGTTTAAATGAGGCAGGAATCAACATATAGGAAATCCGGTAAGTCCTCATATGCATATTTTGAAATTGGTCCAGATCTGAACAAACCTTAAGTTAAAGTTGTTAAACAGCAAGTTAACATGCACCATGATGATCTACACGAAATTTTAGTCAAGTTTCGTATAAAGTTTGTTTAATTCGGAGCTACGGTCTAGAAGATATGAGCAAAATAAGACAAGCAAGGCAACGGTGCAAGATGCATCCAAACATCAAGCAAACACACTCCAAACATGTAAACAACATGATATTATGATTCTACATGCAAAATCACACAAGTTTCATATAGGGCACGCTCAAAACGGAGCAACGGTTCAACACATACACACGAAACAAGATACAATGCAAAGCTGAAATTAACAGCCACATAGCAACTCTGGAGCAAGAGATATATACGCTACAGCACCCAAACATGGAGACAAAGTGCATGGACATGAACTAGACATGATACTTAACAAGTATGAACTTAGAACACACCCAAAAACCTACTGGAACACTATTAACCAAGCATTGCAAGTTGCAATAAAATTATCCAGAAATAGTCAAAATCTGGGAAGGCAAAAACATCATCATGATGCTGCCTTCGGAGGCACAAAACATGCTTATCAACTCCACTAAGCATATAAAGATCATGGACATGTAGTAGACATAGCATACAGCAACAAATCCATTGGAGCAACTCCATAGGAGGCATGGATCAATAGCAACAAGCTACACCAAATTGATCATGCTGATAAAAACCTGACAGTTATAATTTATAGCAACTTGAGAGCAAGAAATAAATAAGCTACAGCAGGCCATATGTGCAAGTAAGGGCATGAATGGATAGAAAAAAACATGGACAACAAGGAATGATCATTGGCCACTCCAAAACAAGCATGGAATTGAGTGGGGCATCAAGCAAACATAGCATCAGGTTAAAACAGATTCCAGACTTAGCAGTTTTTCCAGTAAGTATAAAACAGTAACATTGGCATGGCATGTTTACAAGCTTGTTTAAGTCACATCAAGGCATATCATGGAAAGTGGTTTGCACCACAGCAAAGACCATATGATGGTGCTTCTAAAACATATTAACATGTGACATGGGGACAAACACATCAATAGCAAAGAGCATGTCAAAACAGCATCTCATAACAACTTTCAGCACTTAACAGCCACATGCACTTTTGCAACAAAGATTAACATGGCAATATGACACCTAACATTAATGCTACAGCAACCATCATATAGAGCACTTCACAATGAACATTTTGACATATCATATGCTCCAATTGGATAAACATGCACCAAGTTATCACATCTCAAACATGGCAACAAAAATAACAACTAGCAGAAGTTTATAACAAGTAGCACTCTTGTCACGATGATCAAGGCATCTAGATGAACTCAAACAAGCATGCCACAATGGAACAAAATTAAGAGCACATCACCACGATCATTTTGATATATCACATGCCCAAAACGGATCTACGAGCACGAAGTTACGTCCATGCAAAGGAGGCAACAAAACATAGCAGATCTGGGACTTAGAGGAAAAAAATCACCTCCGAGAAAGTCAACTCGGGACGGAGGCGTGCGTGTCGTGGAATTAACACGGCAGATGTCCGGTTTAACGGACTTAGTGATAGAACCATCGCACAGGTTAGCTTGAAGGGGTTAACAGCACACAAAGGACACAGAGGGTTTATACTAGTTCGGCCCCTTTGATGAAAGTAAAAGCCTACGTCTAGTTTGGTTTGGTATTGCTTGGGCGTCGATGAACAGGGAGCGGATTGCTTGCCTGTGCCTTGACGGGTTGTTTCTTGCTTGTCCCTGAACCGTCGCCGGGTCGTCCCTTTATATAGAGGCGACGCACGGTCCGGTTTACAGAGTCCCGTACTCGTGTCCGCCTCGGTCTCTGCTCTTTCTTCCTTATCTCTCAAGTTACAAGATCAGGCGGTTTACAAACCGTAACTCTATACACGGGCCCTAATATCTCATGGGCCGTAGCCTTCACTAAGTATTACAATGATACAAATATATTACCGTAATCCAGTTTACACTAGCCGGTTCATACCTGCTAGTAATATCCCTCACATTAGGCCCCAGAATGATTTGAACTTGTTCACATCAATCTTCCCAGTCTTGCATAATCTTCCTTCTTGTGTCTTCTCATTTTTGTAAACCGGTCCTGACGTCATCCTTGAAAATCACTTAATTTGACCATGACATCACTTCCGCATTTAACGCACCCAGCTGTCTATCGGCTTTGTTTAAAGGCCATCCCGAGAATCAAGGCG
This sequence comes from Secale cereale, assembly GCA_902687465.1. Taxonomy (NCBI): domain Eukaryota; kingdom Viridiplantae; phylum Streptophyta; class Magnoliopsida; order Poales; family Poaceae; genus Secale; species Secale cereale. The sequence goes on from LR738714.1 coordinate 137,750,887, forward strand.
ACAGAGGATCTTTATCCAATCTTCTGCCTCCTCAAATCTCTCTGCCCTTCTATAAATACTGCTGCCTCTGTTCTTTATCTCCTTCCGTTCGTTCTTCTTCCTCCGTCACCCGAGCTCAAGACTCCGTCGTCGTCCGTCGAGCTCAAGTCTTCGCCGTCGTTCGTCGAGCTCAAGTCTTCGCCGGCCGCTGCATCAACCTGAGTGCGACCAGAGAAACTCCGCCGCCGCTTCTTGCTGTTCCAGGTACTTCATCTTCCTCGCTGTAGATCTATAGCTCTAGGGTTCTTCCTCGCATCTCCGCCATTAAACCTCAGTGATAGCTTCGTCTGTTCGTCGTAGGCGCCAACTTCGCAGTAATTTCAGCCTTTAAATCTTGCCCTTGAAACTTGCTTCTGTTCCGCTGCTGTATGCTTTAGATCTCGTCCTTTAGATTCATCTGCTTTGTATAAAATTCTTACAGTTCTTCCTGTAATAGTCTTGTATTTACTTTTCCTTTTTCTGGGTGCTCAGATCTGTTTTACTTTAGCTGTCTACGAAAACTTGTTTCTTCACCTTTGTAGATCTGTAAAGTATTCCCCGGTTTAAACATTCATATGTTATTTCTGTAAAAATTCAATGACGAACGCGACGGTTTAGCTCTTTCTCTTTTGTTGTCATGAACCGGTAGTAATACAGTTTCCTGTTTATTGCCGGGTTAGCCATATCATTAGTCCCTTGTTTAAACCGTTGCGTGATCTTTGTATATATCTTCCGGTTTACGCCACTGTACTCGAATAATCCGGATTTACACTTTACCCTTTCAGCACTTGTTCTTCTGTTGCTATGGCCAAACAGTTTGTCTCTTGTAACAGGGTTCCTTCCGTTGTTACGGAAGAAGATTTAGCCAATGCTGCTGCAGTCGGCACCTTAGGCCCTCAGGCCGTTTTAAAATGGCGGGCTCCAGGAGATGAATGTCCTCCTACTCCCAGAGAGGGGGAGGATATTGTCTTTTTTGACCACATTGCTCGAGGCTTCACTCCTCCCGGTTCAAAGTTTTTTCGGGACGTACTTGCTGCTTTCCAACTCCATCCTCAGGACATAGGTCCCAACTCTGTTTCCAACATATGTGATTTTCATGTTTTCTTAGAGGTGTATTTGCAAGAAGAACCATCAGTCGATCTGTTCAGGGACTTTTTCCACTTAAACCGGCGAACTGAATTTACCAGCGGACCTCATCAAGAACTGGGCGGGGTCAGCATTCAAAAGAGAAAAGATGCAGTCTTTCCTCATGCCGCTCTCCACACACACCCCAAGGATTGGAATAAATCTTGGTTTTATTGTATTGAAACTTCACCTGAAGGGGAAAATCCATTGCCGGGTTATCGCGAGCACCGTCTTCCGGAGGATCACCCCTTGCCGCAGCGCCTCAGCTCCTCAGAGCGGCCCCGGTTTGCTTCTCAACTTGCCAGGCTAAAGGACTTTATGGCCAATGGCTTAACCGGAGTGGATTTTATGCGCTGCTGGCTCTCTTGGAGTATCCTTCCTCTGAGCCCGCACCCAAGCTTGATGTATAAATATTCTGGTAAACCGGATGATCCTCAACGTTTTTCTAAGGACAAACTTTCTGAATCGGAAGTCACTGAGTCTGCTAAGAAGAGGCTTAATGTCACCTTAGAAGAATGCAGCCAAACCGGATTGGCTCCATATTACAAGAAACAAGCTGCCTGCAGTATGTCTTACTCTCTTTCATATGTTTGTAATCCGTTCCTTTAAATTGTTCTTTCAATTATCTTTCACCTTTTGAACAGGCTGATGATCCCTTTTGGAAGAGGAAGCCACAAGAGAAGGCCGGAAAACAGCCACGCCGGAAAACTTTCGCTATCAAGAAGAGAAAGGCGGCTGCTGGTTCCGGTTCACATGCTGAAGATGATGATCCGCACTCTGAGGTATGAATTAACCTGGCTATGACTTATTTACTTTTTATCCATATTTGTGTTTAACGGTAACTTTTCGCAGGAGTTGGCTGAAGGGGATAAACCGGCGGAAATTGAGGTAACTATTCTTTCTTCAGATTCAGAACCACCTCCACCAAAAATTCGTCGGACAGTCCGGAAATATCAGTTTTCTCACCCTTATGCTCAACTGGACCCCAATTTTCTTTTGAAGAAACAACAACATGAAGCCCTTCGCCGGACCACCCGCCATAGTGGCCTTGTAGTTGAATCGTCTGGAATTTCTCTTACTCCGGCTCGGAGGCGCCGCTCTGAGGTTATACTCTCTCCAACTCTTCTTCACCCCAAGGCCGGGCTTATACGCAAACCAGTTAAACCGTCTGACCCCAATTATCCGGATACTCCTTTATCTTCTTCCGGCGAATCAACTGCCACACAACTCCCACCTCTGAAAACTGTCCCAGGGTAAGTCTTTTAAATTTATCCGGTTTATGATTGCCCTTTGCTTTACAGTTCTGACTTCTTTTTCCAATTTCTTTCAGCAAGCCTAAACCCAGCAAAAGGGCAAAGGCCAACAAACCAACTGTTGAGGCTGCTACTGATGATTCGGCGGTTGATCCGGATACAACCGTCCCTCTAGAAGGCGAGCCCACAATGCCGCTTGAAGATCCCGCTCCTATGGATCATACCACTGCACCTGAGAATCCCGATACTGAGAACGTTCATGAACCGGCAAGTCCTGCCCGGGCCAATTCTCCTCGGACTAACCCGGCTCCTGCTAGTCCGGTTCACGCTGCGACCCCACCACCAACGACTGCTTCTCCTGAAGTTCAAGTAACCGGCACAGCTTACACCGCTCCTGCCGAGCCCATTGTCCTAGCCAAACATACGGCTAAAGCGGAGAAGTTGCATCAAGAGAGGGGTAAATGGAGTACAGAGCTGTCTAGCCTTGCCGACATGAGTGCCCAGGAGCTCTATTCCGGGTACTTGAACCGGCTTCATAGCAGTCGAGATTATGAAGCGGGCTTGGTTAACATGATGAAGGATAAGTATGAGGTAATCCCTTGCTTTTTAATTTTTGCTTTTGGCATGCTTCTGTCTATATCATAGTAGCCCCCAAGTTACGGTTTAGCTTTGTTTAGAAGGTGAACCGGTACTTATAACTTGAGCAAATGATCTTACATTAGCCCCCAAGTGCCAGGGGCATAATTCGGTTTATGTGCCTGGGACTTGTCTGAATATTCCCTTTCTCTAGTACTTCAATCGCCCATTAGCCCCCAAGTGTCAAGTAGACAACTTGTTTGTGTGCTTGAGACTTGTTTTTGAATTACCACTGTTTGACGCTTCAACTGTCCATTAGCCCCCGAGTGTCAAGTGGATAACTTGGTTATGTGCTTGAGACTTGTCTAACTTTGGCTCTTTATTGCACTTGATTTTCATTGCAGGCTGATTTGAACCGGAGGGCTGAAGAAATCTCTGAACTCCGGAACAGACTTGCTGAAACGGAGTCTGCTGCTTCCAAGGCCAAGAAAGACTTGGCACTGAGCTTAAAAACTGCTGAACAGCTGAAGAAATACTTTGAAGAGGAGCAGACTGCCTTTGAAGTTCAGAAAAAGGATCTAGAAAAGAGGGCAAAGGACGCTGAGGAAGCCCTTAACCCGGTGACTGAAGAGTTAACCGGCTTAAAGCGGCAAATAGAGTTGATGACTTCTGCTGTCTTCGGTAAGTACTAAATCTCTATTCCTGCTTTCAACCTTGAAATCTTTAATCCGTTCCGGTTTAACTGTGATAACCATATGCAGGGCGCCGTGTTACCCATCTTGGGGATGACTTACGGAGAAAACTCAAGGCGTCTTATACTCTGGTCGAGCAGCTGTATTCCGGCGCTCAAAGGATCATAAGCGCAATGTCTTATAATAAACCGGCTCCTACCACTATCCAAGGCACACTGGAGAAGCTTTCTGTCTTGCCAGTACGCTTGGAGGAAGTGAAGAAGTCTGCTGCTCGGGTCGGTTCTCTCATGGCACTTACCAGAGCCAAAGCGTGGGTCCCAGATTTTGATCCGGAAGAAGCCTTGAATGGGTATCCCGGCACCAAAGAAGACGGATCAGCTTTTACTGCGAAAGATCTTCATGCTTTGACAAAGGAGATGCGTCCCCTCGCAAGCAAGCTTGCTGCCGAATTAGACTTGTCCAGGTATCATCCGGGGTACGATTTACAGAACGAGCGGGTGGATCGGCCGGTTTATGACACCGTCAATCTAACCCCACCAGTGCGCCCTCATAGTTTCGCCCCAGATATTGATCTGTCTGAACTTATCAATGAAGAGATGTACTTTCGTGCTTTAACGAAAATCGATTGGTGCGTCCCTGACTTCCAGCCGCTTCAAGAAGAAGAAGAGACTCTGGAACAAGTTGATCCCCAGGCGTCGCGGCAGGAGGAAGCGTAGGTCATAGTATATCTTTGTAGTTGCAGTCTCATTTTGCTGAACAATCTTTAATCCGTTCAGGCTTGCTATGCCTTGTAATAGGATAGCTTAAAACATTATTCATCTTGATCCGGATATTCCAACTTCTTGTTTTTGGCGTTGCCAACTTAAATCTGATCTAATGTGGTTTATTCTGCATATTATCTCTTCCTGCATAGATAACACTGAAAATAGGTCCTAGCGGTTTACCGCTGGACAAATTAAATTGTTCTCACCATATATCAAACATGTGTTTTGTTTGTATCAGAAATAACTTCATACCTTTCATCAAGTATGCTTGATATTCTTAATCCGGCGAAATTTGCAATTTTCTGAGAGAGCATTTAATAGATCCAATAATAATCCCGGGTTTGATAAAAGACACCGGTTTAGATCATGCTGGAACTTTGTCCAGACATTTGTAGATATACTTGGCTTTTGCCTGATGGTTGATCCGGATTATAATGACCATCGGTTTAACTCATGCTGGTGTTCATGACCCAAACTTTTAACTCATGCTGGTGTTCATGACCCAGACTTTTAATTTTGTAGATATGTGGTCAACTCTGGAGTTGTCCCACTCCGGATTAGAGAACCATAAAACATAAATACCAGAAATGCAAATTTGCAAATAAAACCATGTAGTCGAGGCTTTTTATGAGCTGCCAGGCTCAAAGCAAGGTTCAGCCGATCACTGGATGCAGGTACCATCCATAGGGCCGGTCGATGGATGCGGGTACCATCCATAGGAACCAAATATGACCAACAGGGGTTAAGCTAGAATTCGGGTACAATCCTGCCCCCTGCCGGCCATATAAAACTTTGCCAATCACTGGATGCGGGTACCATCCAGAGGGCCTTTATGGTTCGGGTACAACCATAGGAAGAACTTTGCCAATCACTCGATGCGGGTACCATCCTGAGAGCCTTATGAAACTTAGCCAATCACTGGATGCGGGTACCATCCAGAGGGCCTTTATGAAACTTAGCCAATCACTGGATGCGGGTACCATCCAGAGGGCCTTATGAAACTTAACCAATCACTGGATGCGGGTACCATCCAGAGGGTTTTTATGAACTTAGCCAATCACTGGATGCGGGTACCATCCAGAGGGCCTTATGCCATGTCCTCTTTGGTCCAGATACGACCTATGCTTGAATAGAAAGCTCTTCAGTGAGTTATTACTCCAGAATACATATGCCCTGCAAAATCAGTTTAAAACGATCGACTTGTTTTGAAATATGACATATGATAAGAAATGTATGGTTGTTACCATAAGATACTTGTATTGGAAAAAAGGCTGAGCCCCCGGTTTACCGAGGGTGTCGGTTTATTCATTAATCATAATATATACATAGGATACAGTGGAGCTCATGGCTCAGGTATAGTAGGGCCGCAAGAGGGCGATGTTCCACGGCCTCTTTGTCTCTTCTTCCGATGTCCGTGAGTCCTTGTGTTCTCGAACGTCCACCAGGTAATATGAACCATTGTACAGATTCTTGCTGACCACAAAGGGCCCTTCCCAAGGCGGGGATAGCTTGTGCATATCTGTTTGATCCTGGATGAGCCGGAGTACTAAGTCTCCCTCCTGGAACGTCCTGGTCTTCATCCGGCGGCTGTGATATCTGCGCAAGTCTTGTTGATAAATCACAGACCGTGCTGCTGCTATATCGCACTCATCATCCAGCTGGTCCAAACTGTCTTGTCTCGCCTGCTCGTTAGCCGCTTCAACATAGGCCGTCACCCTTGGCGAATCATGACGGATATCACTTGGAAGGACCGCTTCAGCGCCATATACCATAAAGAAGGGTGTGTAACCTGTGGACCGGTTTGGCGTAGTATTGATACTCCAAAGGACAGAAGGTAACTCCTCAACCCAGCACCCAGGTGTTCTTTGCAAGGGAGTCATAAGCCGGGGCTTGATACCTCGCAAAATCTCCTGATTTGCTCTTTCAGCTTGACCATTGGATTGAGGGTGGGCCACAGAAGATACGTCCAAGCGAATATGTTCCCGTTGACAAAATTCTTCCATCTCACCCTTAGATAAATTGGTGCCGTTGTCTGTGATGATGCTGTGTGAAAAGCCAAACCGGAAAATTACCTTTTTGATAAATTTAACTGTTGTTGCCGCATCACACTTGCTCACAGGCTCCGCCTCAATCCACTTTGTAAATTTATCCACAGCCACCAGTAGATGAGTCTTTTGATCTTGGGATCGCTTAAAAGGTCCGACCATATCAAGCCCCCAAGTCGCGAACGGCCACGTTATCGGTATCATCCGAAGCTCCTGTGCTGGAACAAGTGCACGTCGTGAAAACTTTTGACAAGCATCACACTTCCGGACTAGATCCGCCGCATCAGCATGAGCTGTCAACCAATAGAATCCATGTCCAAAAGCCTTAGCCACCAAGGATTTTGAACCGGCATGATGACCAAAATCCCCTCCATGGATCTCACGAAGAATATCACAACCTTCCTCAGCTGATACACACCGCTGAAATGCTCCAGAAACGCTGCGATGATGAAGTTCCCCGTTTGCAACTGTCATGGACTTAGAACGCCGGACTATCTGTCGTGCCTCGATCTCATTGTCCGGTAGCTCTCCCCGGTTCAGATACGCCAAATAGGGCAGCGTCCAATCCGGAATAACATGAAGTCCCGCAACTAGTTGTGCCTCCGGATCAGGAACAGCCAGGTCTTCCTCTGATGGTACTTGCACTGATGGACTGTGCAGCTCATCCAAAAAAGTATTTGGTGGTACCGGTTTACGTTGAGAACCCAGCCGGCTTAGAGCATCAGCCGCTTCATTCTTTCGCCGGTCTATGTGATCCACCTGATACCCTTTGAAATATCTTGCAACTGCTTCAACTTCTCGTCTGTAAGCTGCCATGAGAGGATCTCTTGAATCCCACTTGCCACATACTTGTTGTGCCACCAAATCTGAATTGCCGAAGCACTTGACCCGGCTCAAGTTCATCTCCTTTGCCATCCGCAAGCCATGAAGTAATGCTTCATACTCTGCTGCATTATTAGTACAAGGAAACAATAAATGGAGGACGTAACAAAACTTATCACCTCGCGGGGAAGTTAAAACAACTCCAGCCCCCGAGCCTTCTAACTGCCTTGAACCGTCAAAGTGAATCGTCCAGTATGTGAGATCCGGCTTCTCCTCTGGTGTTTGCAGTTCTGTCCAATCATTGATGAAATCCACCAATGCATGAGATTTGATAGCGGTGCGTGGCACATATTTCAATTCGTGTGGGCTGAGCTCAATGGCCCACTACGCCACTCTGCCCGTAGCTTCCATGTTCTGTATTATATCCCCCAATGGTACTGAACTAACAACAGTTATTGGGTGGCCTTGGAAATAATGTTTCAACTTCCGATTTGCCATAAACACACCATACACCAGCTTCTGCAAATGTGGGTACCTCTTCTTAGACTCAATGAGTACTTCACTGACGTAATAGACTGGCCGCTGAACCGGATATTCCTTCCCTGCTTCCTTGCGTTCGACCACAATTGCTACACTAACTGCCCGTGCGTTGGCGGCGACATATAACAGCAAAGGCTCATTATCAACAGGGGCAGCCAAGACCGGTGGCCTGGCCAGCTATCGTTTCAAGTCCTCAAACGCAGTGTTTGCCTCATCACTCCATATAAACCGATCCGTCTTTCTCAGCATCTGGTAAAGCGGAATCGCCTTTTCTCCCAAACGGCTAATGAACCAGCTCAATGCTATGATCCGGCCAGCGATACGCTGAACATCATTAATGCAAGCCGGTTTAGTCAAAGATGTGATTGCCTTGATTTTCTCTGGATTAGCTTCTATTCCCCTGTTTGACACCAAGAAACCAAGGAGTTTGCCCGCCGGAACACCAAAAGCACACTTCTCCGGATTAAGCATCATCTTATAGGCCCGAAGATTGTCAAAGGTCTCCTTGAGGCCTCTATCAGCGTCTCCTCCTTTCTTGACTTTACCACGATATCATCCACATAAGCATGAACATTTCTTCCTATATGCCCCTTAAGACAGTTCTGTACGCAACGCTGGTAAGTTGCTTGGGCACTCTTGAGCCCAAAAGGCATAGATACATAGCAAAAGGCACCAAAAGGAGTTATGAAAGCCGTCTTCTCCTGGTCCTTAACTGCCATCTTGATCTGGTGATATCCTGAGTATGCATCCAAAAAACTTAGCCACTCACATCCCGCTGTAGCATCGATGATCTGATCAATGCGTGGGAGAGCAAAAGGATCAGTTGGACAAGCCTTGTTGAGGTCTGTGTAGTCCACAAACATTCTCCACTTTCCATTCTTCTTTAACACCAGCACCAGATTAGCCAACCATTCCGGATGAAAAACATCAACTATGAACCCTGCGGCTAAAAGCCTGGCCACCTTTCTCTTATAGCCTTGCGTCTTTCTTCGTTGAAGCAGCGTAGATACTGCTTGACCGGTTTAAACTTTGGATCAATGTTAAGACTGTGCTCAGCGAGTTCCCTCGGTACACCTGGCATGTCAGAAGGTTTCCATGCAAAGATATCCCGGTTCTCACAGATGAACTCGATGAGCGCGCTTTCCTATTTGGGATCAAGGTTAGCGCTGATAGTGAACTGCTTGGATGAATCGCCTGGCACAAAATCAACTTGCTTGGTCTCCTCCGCCGATTTAAACTTCAACGCCGGATCATGCTCCGTAGTCGGCTTCTTCAACGGGGTCATATCTGCCGGATCAACATTATCCTTGTAAAACTTCAACTCCTCTGTAGCACACACTGCTTCCGCGTAAGCAGCGTCTCCCTCTTCACACTCCAACACAGTCTTGCGACTTCCATGAACCGTGATTGTGCCTTTGTGACCCGGCATCTTGAGCTGTAGGTAAACATAACACGGCCTGGCCATAAACTTGGCATAAACCGTCCTCCCGAACAGAGCATGATAAGGGCTCCGGATCTTAACGACTTCAAAAGTTATCATCTCTGACCTGGAATCCTATTCGCCTCCAAAGGTAACTTCTAGTTCAATTTTCCCAACTGGGTAAGCTGACTTACCTGGCACTACTCCGTGAAACACTGTGTTTGATTGCCTTAGCTTTTTATCCGTCAGCCCCATGCGACAGAAAGTCTCATAATACAAGATATTGATGCTGCTGCCGCCGTCCATGAGAACTTTAGTGAACTTGTAGCCACCCACCTGTGGTGCTACCACCAAGGCCAAGTGGCCCAGATTATCAACTCGCATCGGGTGGTCCTCCCTGCTCCACACAATGGGCTGCTCTGACCAGCGTAGGAATTGCGGCGTCGCCGGTTCAACCGCGTGGACCGCCCGCTTCAAAACCTTTTGATCTCGTTAACACAAACTCGTGGTAAACACATGATACTGCCCACTACTCAACTCCTTCGGATTACTCTGATATCCGGATTGCTGCTGCTGTTGCTGACGCTGCTGATTACCTTGGTTATTGTGATTACCTTGGCCCTGCTGTTGGCTGCCTTGGTTATTGTAACCACCTTGACCATGCGGCTGATTGCCTTGGTTATTATAACCACCTTGACCATATTGATTATTGCCTCGGTTATTATAACCACTGTTGTTGCCACGATATCCTGATTCGGAGCCGTTCCCCTGGTGACCCGGTCCGTAGAACCCCGGGCCTGAACCGCCGTTTCGAGGCCCGTTGTTAGAGTTGAAGCGGCTCATTACGGCTTCCATCAAGGACTTGCATTCTCCTATAGTGTGTTTTGCTGGTCGTTCCCTTGTGCTATTCTTCGGACAAGGCTGATTTAACTCCTGGTCCCAGCTAACATTCCATACGCCGGTTTGTGGAGGCGGTTTGCCTTTATTGCGCTGAAAACCCCCTTGGACTTGAGTATTGGCCACGAAATCAGAGCCACCCTCTGCTTTTCGCTTGCCTAAGAAACTGGTACCAACCGGATTAATCTGCACCGGTTTACCAGGCTTATTAACCTTTCCAGCTTTGTCTCCCTCCGCTTCTGGATACTTATTGTTGTCGGAGTCCCCGTATTTTACCAGAGCGCTCATGAGAGTTCCCATATCATTACAATCCCGCTTAAGCCGTCCTAGTTTTAACTTTAGAGACTCAAACCGGCAATTGTTTTCCAGTGTCACTATTGCCGTACTGGGATTGATATCATTCGAAGGGTGCAAGATCTCTGACACTCGCCGCACCCATGCACTTGTAGACTCCTGTTCTCCTTGCACACAGGCTGCTAGATCTACTATCGACATCGGCTGCTTGCATGTATCCTTGAAGTTCTTGATAAACTGGCGACGTAGCTCTTCCCATGACCCGATAGAATTAGGGGGTAAACCCTTTACCAGGTCCGAGCTGTACCTTCAAGCATCATGGTAAAGTATTTCGCACAAGCCGCTTCATCCACGTCCAGCATCTCCATGGCCATCTCATAACTCTCAACCCAAGCTTCTGGAGCCAAATCTGCTGTGTAGTTAGGCAGCTTACGTGGACCTTTAAAATCCTAGGGCAGCTTCACGCTTCGTAAAGCGGGGATAAGACATTGCACCCCGAAGGAACTCGTTGTAACTCCGGTTTCTGCTGTGGTTGTGTGAACCGGCGTTGCTTGACGGATCTCCTCACGACCCACCGATCTAAACCGGTTTGCGCCCTGAACTTGTGCATCCGCGCCTGCCGGATTATTTTGTCTGTGACGGTGTCGCCTGCGTTCACTACTAGACACTTCTGGTTCCTCCCAATGCCTAGTGTAACTCCGGCTGTGGCATGGCGTTGAATGGAGCCTCCCCCTGCTATAAGAATATGCTTGTTGTTGTGTTAATGCCGTGCTAAGCAGATCCTTGACCCTGCGTGCCTCCAACGCCACAGGGGATGTCCCCTCGATGGGTAAAGCGGCCAAGCGTGAAGCAGCAGCAACGATGTTGTCCAAAGGATTTGAATAATGACCCGGAGGGGTAGGAATGTGGGGTGCAGACGTGATCCGCCGATCTTGCTCCGCAGTAGGCTGCTGAACCGGCTCATCCTCGCTGGGGGTGCCCTCCGGTTTGAAGTCGGATCATTGCTGGTCCCCGCTCCTGGTGTTCTGAAAAGATCCGTCACCTCGTAAACCGGCGGTAGACGAGACTGGTACTTCCGACTCCTTACTCCCTGTGCGGAGGCCTGCTCCATCCTTAGATGAAAAGCCTGATCATTCAGCTCTGCCTGCCTCATTGCTATCATAGCCTTCTCTGTTTTCAGATTTTCCCTTGCTTGATCAATCCGGCCCTTTAGCTGAAGGAGCTCTGCATCATGTTGCGCCTTCTCTGCTGGAGCTACATCTGCCATGGCTCGGGCTGTAAACTCCTCGACCAAGGTGGATAGAACGTCAGCGGGCGAGAGGGCCTGGCCGCTCCCCCCTGCACCAGCTTCTGCTGTCGCCCCGATCACCGTTGACTGCGGCGTGGATTGTGAACCGGCCATAAAGACAGCCACCCGGTTTGGCGGGACAAAGGGGCCCGGAATACTGTCTCCGTCAGACTCACCCTCAGACCGGCCGTCCCGCAACTGATACAAAGATTCAGTCTCCCCGGATGAAGATTCGTCGTCGGAGTAGACAACTGTGTCGCCATCGGACTCCGATCCGTCCTCGGCTTGAACCCCGTGAACTGCCCCAACGAAAACGTGCTTCATGGCGGGCTGAATCCGGGCCGATCTCGCACGCTGAGCCGGCTCGACGATGTTGGTGAAGATGTCCGGCTCAGGTCCCGGGTCGCCGATCTTGCCGATGAAGACGTGGATGTCGCCGAAGGGAACCCGGTACCCGTATTCGGTTGAATCGGCCTCCTGTCCCCAACCTGCATCGTCGATGTATATCCGGCCGCGGCGACTCTTGGTCATCCGGCCGACCGCGTAGCCCTTGAGCCCTTCAAAGCTGCCCTTCAAGAACTCGAAACCATCGTGCGGAGGCCCCACGGTGGGTGCCAACTGTCGTGGAATTAACACGGCAGATGTCCGGTTTAACGGACTTAGTGATGGAACCATCGCACAGGTTAGCTTGAAGGGGTTAAAAGCACACAAAGGACACAGAGGGTTTATACTACTTCGGCCCCTTCGATGAAGGTAAAATCCTACGTCTATTTTGGTTTGGTATTGCTTGGGCGTCGATGAACAGGGAGCGGATTGCTTGCCTGTGCCTTGACGGGTTGTTTCTTGCTTGTCCCTGAACCATCGCCGGGTCGTCCCTTTATATAGAGGTGACGCCCGGTCCGGTTTACAGAGTCCCGAGGCCGGCTCATACTCGTGTCCGCCTCGGTCTCTGCTCTTTCTTCCTTATCTCTCAAGTTACAAGATCAGGCGGTTTACAAACCGTAACTCTATACACGGGCCCTAATATCTCGTGGGCCGTAGCCTTCACTAAGTATTACAATGATACAAATATATTACCGTAATCTGGTTTACACTAGTCGGTTCATACCTGCTAGTAATATCCCTGACAGTGCGGGATGGAGAGATCCGGGCGGGGACGGGCCGTTTGGTTTGAGGAGGTTGTGGATCTGGTCCAGCTTCAAGATCTGGATCGGTCCGGGCCGCCGGAGGCGGAGAAGACGGAGGCGGAGGCGGCGGCTCGCCGGAGGCGGCCGGCCGGGGCGGCGGCGAGGTGCCCCCGAGGCGGCGGCACTCCGCGGCGGAGGAAGCGGCGGCGACCGGCGGCGAGGTCCGCGGCGACCGGCGGCGGCGGGGCGGGTGCGCCGGCGGCGGAGGACGGAGCGGGGCGGCGGCGTCGCACGGGCGTGCAGGCGCGGAGGCGCGCGGGCTGGGCGGGGCCGATCCAGGTCGCCGCGGACCCGATCCGGGCCGCGGCGGGCCCGGTCGGCGCGGTGGGATGGCTGGACGGGATCGGCCACCTGGCGGCCTGCGAGTGGCGGGCGCGTCCGGCAGACGTGTCCGGTGCCGTCCGGACGTGTCCGGTGGCCGAAGGAGCTGCGGGGCGCGGGGAAAAAGCAAAAAAAGGAGAGGACTAGGGTTTCGCCCGAAAATGGAGGGGATGGGGCCTTTTTATAGGCATATGGAGCTAGGAGACTCGAAATGGGGTGCAGTTTTCGGCCACACGTTCATGATCCGACAACTAAGAGGATGGGAGTGGTTGTGATGGGTTAGTGGGCTGTTGTGGAGGGGGTCTTGGACCAAAAGGAAGGGGTACTTTTAGCCCACTAGGTTAACCGTTGGAGCACCAAACGAACTCCAAACACGATGAAACTTGACAGGCGGCCTACACGTACTAAAACAACAACGCACGACAAGTCTCATCTCATTCCGGGAACGTTACCCGCCCACACACGAAAGAAGGACTCGGGGATGCCACGGGCACGTGTGTGAGTGTCAGAACTCGAAACGGACAACGGGAAGAGGCGAGTGGGACCGGGTGCAAGTGACAACACGAATGCAATGCAATGCACATGATAACATGAAATGGATGAAATGCACACACGCACATGACAAAACGAAGAAACCCGAAATGAAAGAAGAGCCCATAATGGAATTGATGAGGTCAAAGTTTCATATATTGCCATAATTGGAAAGTTTTACATCTGGGACATTACATGCCTGCAAAAAATCTTCAAACATGGCCAGTGCCCCAAGCTCCTCCTCGCGCCCTCATGGCCCTCGTGCAAGAGATTGGAAAAGCTACTTTGTGTCTCACGCGCATCTACGGATGCTGCAAGCGCATGTGGTATCTCCCTCCAGAGGATCTAGTCCCCGTTCGGGCCGGACTAACGTCTATTGACAACCAAGCTCTGGCAGAGAGCTTTCCCAACCCCTCTGATGGAGAGCGGGTATGTCTCGTCCCCTACCTTTTAAGAGGCGTGGGGTTCCGTGTCCAACCCTTTCTTAGGGGACTCCTGGAGTTCTACGGCCTCCAACTGCACAATCTTATTCCAGGGTCAATTCTGCATATTGCGGGTTTTGTCGCTTTATGCGAACTTTTCTTGGGCTACGAGCCCCACTTTGAGCTGTGGAGAAGGTATTTCTGCCTTGTCCCACGATCGGAAGAAGGATCCATATTTGAAGTTGGGAGCGCCGAAGTATGGCGTATAGCCGGGACAGGCTATCTCTCCAGTACTCCAAAGAAGTCATCCGAAGAGTGGCCCTCGGAGTGGTTTTATATTTATGATGTCGCTTCGCCGGATCCAGTTCGGCGTAGACTCCCCCCATATTCCAGTTCTCCGCCAAAGAAGCTTTTCAACTGGCGTCCCCACGTTCCTTCGGAAGAAGAGAGAGAGGAGGTTAGCCGACTGGCCGGCAAGATAAAATTGCTTGCCAGTTCGGGATTAACTATAATCGAAGTAATGGCCATTTCAATGAAGCGACGTGTGCAGCCGCTCCAAGCCAGAGGACTTCCAGTGTATCATTACAATGGTCAGAATGATGCATCGCGCCACCTACGCCTGGATCTAGATGAGTCTGTCATTCTAGGCGATGTTCTGGAAGGCCTTTACAAAGGAGAGAAGCGGGACTTCATCCGTTTAACATGTCGGGAAGGCCTTTCTATGTACAATTTTCCCTACTGGGTGAATCCCTCTCTTTGATGGCTCCATTTTTTTGTTATGATGTATTGACCGAACTGTATTCGGATTCTCCCAACAGGAGTGGAGGAAGGTGGTCAAGGGGATTAACAATCTCGCCCCGCAGCCAGAGGACCCGTTCCCAAAGACGGGCCCCGGATATGAAGAGGACTTGGACAGAGTTGTAGAGTTAGAAGAGGGAGCCTTCTATCAGGCCTGTCGTGAGGGCACCTTGGTGGCTATAGTAGCTGATTACCCAAGCCTTATTCCTTCTTCCCATGTAAGTAATTTAAGGGATATCTCACTAATCGAAAAGATTCCCAATGCGCATTTACCCATCGTATTCTATCATACTTAAACAGGGACGTCGCTTCTCACGCCGAACTGCGCGTAGACTACCAACCCAGAGGGCGGCGCTCGCGTCGGGCGAGGCTTTGAAGCGGAAAAGGACCACGAATACCAGCGGGCCTTCAAAGAGGTGGTGAAATTGTTATTATAACTCCCCGCATTGTCTCTTCCTTTTAGGAGGAATTTAAGTCGGACTATCCCCGGTGGCGACGAAGGCCAAGCTCCAGCCAATCCGGCATCAGGCCCGTCAAGGGGGAATGCTAATTCGGTGCTGGATTGTCCTCTCCAGGAGGATTCGGATGAAGTCTCAGCTACCAATTCCGAAGTGCAGGTCGCGATGATTCATCGACGGCGGAAAGTGGCCATGCGTGACCCTACTTTTTCTGAGGAGGCATTTCACGCCCTCAATTCGGCAAATGCTTATATTCGAGCCGCTCAAGACGACTCGCCGGAGCCACTCATCAGTTTTCAAAAGATATGAGAGTAAGTTTTTAATTTGAGTATTCCTATGCCAGTAGCCCCTGAGACTTGAAGCAGTTGGTACACCTGATTTGAGGATCGTTGTATTTTTACAGGTCATTCGAGAAAATAATAACTCGTTATCCAAGGAACTTAAAGAGTGCCGGACTCAGCTTGCCAAATTAAAGAATTCAAAGGAATCCGGAAAGGATGCTGTTGGTAAGGATAATTATGTCCGAAAACTATGACAGTTCTGCCGATTACTAGTATGTATATACTAATGTGTAATACAGCAACAGGATCGACCGACCAACTGGAGAGGGAGCTAAGAGCGGCGCTAGCAGACAAGAAATTTGCCGAGGAGGAAAAAGCTTCTAGCGAGCGTGCATTGGCGCAGGCTATGGAAAAAAGGAACCAAGCGCAAGATATAAACATTAGGCTCGAGGAGCAGCTAAAGGGGGTAAAGGCCCAACTCGCAAACGCCTTGGAAGAGAACCGGAGACTAAAAAGCAGCATGTTTAGTATGTCTCTTATACCTAGCTCTCCTTTATAGTCTCTTAGTTTAAAAGTTTCTTATAAAAACTTTTCCTGCAGGTTTATTGACTGGTCAGCCTGAAGGCAGGGTGTCCGGTTCTGAGGGCATGATAGGTCTCCAATGTATCTATAATTTTTGATTGTTCCATGCTATTATTTATGATGTCTTGGATGTTTTATGGGCTTTATCATACACTTATATATCATTTTTGGGACAAACCTACTAACCCAAAGGCCCAGTCCAGATTGTTGTTTTTTGCCTGTTTCGGGGTTTTGCAGAAAAAGAAAATCAAACGGAGCCCAAACGGAATGAAACCATCGCGAGAGATATTTTTGGAGAAAATCACGCACGGGGGACTTGAGAACCATGTCAGGGGAGCCACGAGGTGCCCACGAGGGTGGGGGGCGCGCCCCCTTCCTAGGGCGCGCCCCCTGCCTCGTGGGGCCCTCGTGAGTCCCCTGGTGTCCTCCTTCCTCCTATATAAGTCTACGTACCCCGAAACCATCAGCAACAGAGAGAAAATCCTAATTCCACCACCGCAACCTTCTGTTCCCGTAAGATCCCATCTTGGGGCCTGTTCCGGAGCTCCGCCGGAGGGGGGTCCATCACGGAGTTCTTCTACATCATCATCATCGCCCTCACCATGAGTTGTGAGTAGTTTACCACAGACCTTCGGGTCCATAGCTAGTATCTAGATGACTTCTTCTCTCCCTTTGGATCTCAATACAAAGTTCTCCTCGGTCTTCGAGGAGATCTATTCGATGTAATCTATTTTTGCGGTGTATTTGTCTAGATCCGATGAATTGTGGGTTTATGATCAAGATTATCTATGAGAAATATTTGGTTCTTCTCTGAACTCTTTATGTGTGCTCATAATATCCTTGCAAGTCTCTTCGAATTACTGGTTTGGTTTGGCCTACTAGATCTATAGTTCTTGCAATGGGAGAAGTGCTTGGTTTTGGGTTCAATCTTGCGGTGTCCTTTCCCAGTGACAGTAGGGGCAGCAAGGCACGTATTGTATTGTTCCCATCGACGATAAAAAGATTGGGTTTATAATATATTGCTTGAGTTTATCCCTCTACATCATGTCATCTTGCTTAAGACGTTACTCTGTTCTTATGAACTCAATACACTAGATGCTTGTTGCATAGCGGTCGATGTGTGGAGTAATAGTACTAGATGCAGGCAGGAGTCAGTCCACTTGTCTCGGACATGATGCCTATATACAATGATCATGCCTAGATAGTCTCATAATTATTCGCTTTTCTATCAATTGCTCGATAGTAATTTGTTTACCCGCCGTAGAATATCGCTATCATGAGAGAAGCCACTAGAGAACACTATGGCCCCCGGGTCTATTCTCAACATATCAATCTACATCTACTTTACTTTTTCCGCTTTTACTTTCTGTGCTTATAAATAAAAATACCAGAAATATAAACTATCATCTCTATCAGATCTCACTCTCGTAAGTGAACGTAAAGGGATTGACAACCCCTTATCGCGTTGGCTGCGAAGTTCTTATTTGTTTGTGCAGGTGCGAGGGACTCGCGCGTGGTCTCCTACTGGATTGATACCTTGGTTCTCAAAAACTGAGGGAAATACTTACGCTACTGTGCTGCATCTCCCTTTCCTATTCGAGGGAATACAACGCAAGCTCGAGAAGTAGCAAGAAAAACTTCTGGCGCCGTTGTCGGGGAGGCTTACGCAAAAGTCATATACCAAGTACCTATCACAAACCTTTATCCTTCGCATTACATGTTTTGCCTCTCGTTTTCCTCTCCCCGCCTTCACCCTTGCCGTTTTATTTGCCCTTCCTCTGCGGTGTGTTTATCGTTCGCTTGCCTCTTGTTTGCTTGTGTGTTGGATTCCTTGCTTGTCGCTATGGCTCAGAACAATACCATATTGTGTGACTTCTCCAATACAAACAATAATGATTTTATTAGCACTCCGATTGTTCCTATTACCGATGCAGAATCTTGTGAGATCAATGCTGCTTTGTTGAATCTTGTCATGAAAGATCAATTCTTCGGCCTTCCTAGTGAAGATGCCGCTACCCATCTGAACAACTTTGTTGATTTGTGTGACATGCAAAAGAAAAGGGATACGGATAACGATATTGTTAAATTGAAGTTATTTCCGTTTTCACTTAGAGATCGTGCTAAAACTTAGTTTTCCTCTTTGCCTAGAAATAGTATTGATTCGTGGAATAAGTGCAAAGATGCTTTTATCTCTAAGTATTTCCCTCCTGCTAAGATCATCTCTCTTAGAAACGATATTATGAATTTTATGCAACTAGACCATGAGCATGTTGCACAAGCTTGGGAGAGAATGAAATTAATGATACGTAATTGCCCTACACATGGTTTGAACTATGGATGATTATTCGGAACTTTTATGCTGGCTTGAATTTTGCTTCTAGAAATCTTTTGGATTCGGACGCAGGAGGCACTTTCATGGAAACTACCTTAGGAGAAGCTACCAAACTCCTAGATAATATTATGTTTAATTGTTCTCAATGGCACACCGAAAGATCTACTAGTAAAAAAGTGCATGCTATTGAAGAAATTAGTGTTTTGAGTGGAAAGATGGATGAACTTATGAAATTATTTGCTGCTAAGAGTGCTTCTTCTGATCCTAATGATATGCCTTTGTCCACTTTGATTGAAAATAACAATGAATCTTTGGATGTGAATTTTGTTGGTAGGAATAATTTTGGTAACAATGCTTATAGAGGTAATTTTAATCCTAGGCCTTTTCCTAGTAATTCCTCTAATAATTACGGTAATTCCTACAACATCTCTTATGGAAAGATGCCTTCTAAATTTGAAACTAGTGTTAAGGAGTTTATGATCTCGCAAAATAATTTTAACGCTATGCTTGAAGAGAAATTGCTTAAGATTGATGAATTAGCAAGAAGTGTGGATAGAATTACTCTTGATGTTGATTCTTTGAAACTTAGATCTATTCCACCTAAGCATGATATCAATGAGTCTCTCAAAGCCATGAGAATTTCCATTGCTGAATGCAAAGAGAGAACGGCTAGGATGTGTGCTAAAAGAGAGAATTATATTAAAGAGTGTTCTTCTAGTTATCATGAAAATAAAGATGAAGATCTGAAAGTTATTGATGTGTCTCCTATTAGATCCTTGTTTTCTAGTATAAATCTTGATGAAGATAGGATTGGAGATGATTCTGCTTTAAAGTGTCCCAATGATTCCAAGTTTTTAGATCTTGATGCTAAAATTGTTAAAAGTGGGAGTGAAGAGATTAAAACTTTGCATGGTGATGAACCCAGTACTTTGGATTTCAAGGGATTCAATTATGACAATTGATCTTTGATTTATTGTATTTGCTTGTTGCAATCCTTACTAAATTCTCCGCATGCTTATAGTCAAAATAAAGCTTTCACCAAATACATAGTTGATGCTTTGATGCAATCTTATGAAGAAAAACTTGAGTTAGAAGTTTCTATCCCTAGAAAGCTTTATGATGAGTGCGAACCTACTATTAAAATAAAAATTAAATATCATGAATGCTATGCTTTGTGTGATTTGGGTGCAAGTGTCTCCACTATCCCAAAAACTTTGTGTGATTTGCTAGGGTTCCATGAGCTTGATGATTGTTCTTTAAATTTACATCTTCCGGATTCCACTATTAAGAAATCTATGGGAAGAATTAATGATGTTCTTATTGTTACCAATAGGAATTATGTGCCCGTAGATTTCATTGTTCTTGATATAGATTGCGATCCTACATGTCCTATTATTCTTGGTAGACCTTTCTTAAGAACGATTGGTGCAATTATTGATATGAAGGAAGGCCATATTAGATTCCAATTTCCGTTAAGGAAAGGCATGGAACACTTTCCTAGAAAGAAAATCAAATTACCATATGAATCTATTATGAGAGCCACTTATGGATTTCCTTCCAAAGATGGCAATACCTAGATCTATCTTGTATCGTGCCTAGCTAGGGGCGTAAAATGATAGCGCTGGTTGGGAGGCAACCCAATTTTATTTTTATTTTTTTGCTGCTGCTAGGGAATAAATAGTGCAACTAGCTTCTGTTTAGATGTGATTTCATGTTTTGTTTAGTGTTTGTGCCAAGTAGAACCTTTGGGAAGGCTTGTGTGAACTTTATGTGATCTTGCTGTGAAAAACAGAATCGTTAGCGCTCACGAGATTGATCATCAGATTTTACTGGAGTGTGCTATTTAGTTGATTATTTTTCCAGATGATTAATAGACAAATTCCTCACGTTTACCAATTTAGTTTGAATTTTTTGGAGTTACATAAGTATGTGAAACCTGCAGATTACTACAGACTGTTCTGTTTTTCGACAAATTCTGTTTTTCGTGTGTTGTTTGCTTATTTCAATGCATCTATGAGTAGTATTGGCAAGTATTAACCATAGAGAAGTTAGAATACAGTAGGTTTAACACTAATATAAACAAAGAATGAATTCATTGCAGTACCTTTGAGTAGTGGTTTGCTTTCTTATACTAACGGAGCTCACGAGAATTTTTGTCTAAGTTTTGTGTTGTGAAGTTTTCAAGTTTTGAGTATTGCTTTGATGGACTATGGAACAAAGAGTAGCAAGGGCCTAAGCTTGGGGATTCCCATGGCACCCCAAGTAAAATTCAAAGACAATCAAAAGCCTAAGCTTGGGGATGCCCCGGGAAGGCATCCCCTCTTTCGTCTTCATCCATCAGCAACTATACTCGGAGCTATATTTTTGTTCACCACATGATATGTGTTTTGCTTGGAGCGTCTTGTATAATATGAGTCTTTTCTTGTTAGTTTGCCACAATCATCCTTGTTGGACACACCTATTTGAGAGAGTTAAATATGGTCTAGAAATTGATAGAACACTCTATGTGCTTCACTTATATCTTTTGAGTTGAACAGTTATTGCTCTAGTGCTTCACTTATATCTTTTAGAGCACGGTGGTGATTATATTTTGTAGAAATTGTTGAACTCTCATGCTTCACTTATATTCATTTTAGAGTCTATTAAAACAGCATGGTAATGTGTTTAGGCTATAAAACTAGTATTCACATGATAGACATCCAATATCAATGTAGTAAAAACTTTCACACTAGGTGCATTGAATATAATGAGATGTTGGAATTGTTTTGAGATATGAGGATAGTGATATTAGAGTCATGCTAGTGGAGTTATTATGAAACTGAGAAATACTTGTGTTAAGGTTAGTGATTCTCGTATCATGCACGTATGGTGAACCGTTATGTGACGAAGTTAGAGCATGAGGTATTTGTAAAGTGCCAACCTTTGTGTGGAGGTCGGGGGGGGGGCGCAATGGTTAACTCCTACCAACCTCCCCCCTAGGAGCATGTGTTGATTGCTTTGTTTTGATGACTCGTAGATTTTTGCAATAAGTATATGAGTTCTTATGACTAATGTTGAGTCCATGGATTATATGCACTCTCACCCATCCACCATTGCTAACCTCTCTTGTACCGCGCAACTTTCGCCGGTATCATAAACCCACTATATATCCTTCCTCAAAACAGCCACCATATTTCTCCTCAAAACAGCCATCATACCTACCTATCATGGCATTTCCAAAGCCATTCCAAGATATATTGCCATGCAACTTTCCACCGTTCCGTTCATATGACACGCATCATATTGTCATATTGCCATGCATGATCATGTAGTTGACATCGTATTTGTGGCAAGGCCACCATGCATAACTTTTCATACATGTCACTCTTGATTCATTGGATATCCCGGTACACCGCCGGAGGCATCCATATAGTGTAACATCCCAAATTTTCAATTTGGAATGTTATACATAGATCATAATTGCATTCCATGTTTTTTCATTTTTGTTTGTGGAGTTCCTCGAAATTCTAAGCAACTTAAGGACCTACGGAGAGAGTTGGGGATTTTACCGTTTCGTATTTGAGTTCGCTCGAATACCGATACGAGGACAGTGTGATTCTAATTATTTTTCTCTCCTTAAAATATTTCTAAATACAAACTATGAGCGGAGATAATATGACTTCTCCAAAATAACAGAAATATTGGACGAAAAATGTTAAAATCACTTTTCGTATTTTTCTGGACTTATTTGCGGATTTATTTGCATAGGAAATACGCGTTTTTCAAAATTGCATTTAGGTCCGGGAAAAATATTCACTTTGTCCTAAATATTATTAGAGGACGGTGAAAATTTATTTAGGGAATTTTGGAGTCCGTTTGGTATTTCTTTCGTTAGTTTTTCTGCGTCGGGACTCTTTTAGAAGAAAAAAAGAAACCGACTAGGAGTCTTACTAGCCCAGGACTCCTGGGCTTTATAAGCGCAGCGCCCGGCCCGACCGCCGCAGCCCGCCTCGCCTCGCCCTGCCCTAACCCTAGCCGCCGTGCCTCGCCCTCCGCGCCGCGCCGCCGCCGCCGTTGCACCGCCCCGCCGCCGCGTGTTGCCGCCGCCGCACCACCCTCCGCCCCGCCGCCCCGTCGCCGGACCGCCGCCCGCCGCTGCCGTCTCGCCGGAGTTCGCGAGGTAGATTCCGTTTTTTTAGAAACCGCTCGGTTTTTTTTTTAAAACCGTAGATCTGTTTTTTTAGAATAGATCGATTCGGTTTTTCGTCGGTTTAGTTAATTAGCGGACGAATTGTCCGTACGTTCGTTTTAACGAACGGTTTTCGTTAGTTAACCGCAGACAGCGAACGTTCGTTCGTTAGCCTGTTCGTCGTTTTTCTTTTTCGGGGTATTTATCTGCGGTTATTCCGATCGCGATTTCTGCCCTCATCTTGTTTCATGTTTTTTCTTTTCGCTCGAGAGTCGGAATCAGGTGATTCAAAATCCCAGATCTTCGTCTCGAAGCCCTCTTTACGCTTAATCAACTTGAACAAAGTTTTGGCTACTGTAAAATTTTACTTTAGGCCAACTATTAATTCGGAGCTCGTTTCAGTCGCAGTTTGAGTTTCGTTGCTTCTTTCGAGTTGATTCTTTTTGCAAACCGGAGTTCTTAAGTTGAACTTTTTGGTTAGATCTCTTATTTGAGTTTTACACGTGCATTAGTTAAGTACTTATTGTATGCTTGTTTGATTGCGATAGAGTACCCGGAGTGCGCCGCTTGCTACTTTGAGTCTCTAGGTTTTGCGGATCATCAGGAAGGCAAGTAACACTTTGATCATACTTTCCAATTACCCAGTTTTCATTGTATTAGTCCAACCCTCACACATTGCATGAGTAGGATCAATTAACTTGTGGGATTGGGAAGTAGTTTGAGGTAGTACCTATTACCTGCATTACATTCAAACCTTTGGGAGTTACTTCTACGTTTGCTGTTAGGACATGTTATGCTCGTAGACGTGGATTGGGTGAGTGAAATCCATGACATATGTGAGTTTGTTAATTAATGGTTTAACTTAAGGTGGCAACATTAATACACATCTGGGTGGATTTAGGCATCTGGTTATTCCAGTGATTGCCTGTTTTTCTTTTGGACCGCCACCCAGGCTCAAAGGGATCATGAGATTTTTCATACTAGAAACTTCCGTGTGCAGCCACATGCCAATATGGGCTCTGGCATAGTTGAGTAAGTTGTGGGAAACCTTTCCATGATGGGCTAGCAGATGTAGTGGGTTTTTGTAGGTGTACCGGCCTATCTATCTGGTTAAGGGGACCGCTTTGGAAAGACTGTGTCTCGGTCATCCGTTTCTCAAACACCATGCTGTGCGAGAAACCAAACGGAAGCGATCGAGTCTTGTGGGGAAAAGTGCGCAAACCTCTGCAGAGTGTACAAACTGATCATGATTAGCCGTGTCCCCGGTTATGGACGTCTTGAGTATCTAGTACTTGGATTATCATGTGAATCTCATCATGTTACTTTAATTTAATATTGTTGGGTTTAATGATTATTTTAATTGGGGTTGAGAGGATGTCTATCTTCTCGACGATGTTTCAACTACCATGATAGTTAATTAAAATCTATTCCTTTGATGTAGGGAAAAATTGGCTTTACGCAAAAACCTAACCATAGAGCTTTCCACCAGCCATATTGCATATAGTATAGCTTTACTTTCATTGCATCTCTTGTGTTACCTTGCCAGCATATTCCATGTGCTGACCCGTTTTCGGGCTGCAACGTTTCATGTTGCAGACTTTTCAGACGACGAGTAAGATGCCCTTTTTAGGTCGTGGTTCTATACTCAGTGATGCCGCTGGAGTTGATGGACTCACTTATCTTCCAAGCCTTCCGATGTTATCGTGATAGATGGCCTTCAGCCATATTATTTGTAATAAATTCATCGTTGGACTATCGATGTAATAAGTGTGTGATTGCTACTCTGTTATAAATCCTTCAAGTACTATGCGTGTCAGCATTACTGATCCAGGGATGACACTGATGCACAGAGATCAGACTGTTTGAGGTCTGGTCGCTACAAGATGGTATCAGAGCACACGCTGACTGTAGGACACGACCACTAAGACAAGCCCTAGAGCACAATTCACTCTTCTCTTTTCTGACTCCTCGTCTTTTCTACTCTTTAGGATGGTGGAAGCAAAGCACAAGTTCATGCAACCGGATGATGATACACCCTTTGGACGACACCAGAAGGAAGTCACAAGATATGTCAATATTGGATTACCAAGTTTCACCGGAACCTACAATGCCACTCTACCTGAGGAGGAGCGTTGGTTGATTCAAGCCCAAGTTCTAGGAAGGACGTTCTCACCCGTCACCTCACTCATAGCATTTTCCTTTAATGCGCCTACATGGAGCCTAGGAAGGAGCATGGCAGCTCACATTGCTATGGGAAGGATTGGAGAAGTATACCAGCAGGAGCTAAAGGACACCATCTACCAGATTTGTGGACGCCGAGATGAGAATTGGGATATGATCAGCACCCGGAAGGGTATATCCATTGCAGCATTCATCCAGGAGTTGAACCACCACATTCGTCGCCAGGAGCACCAGATGTGTGCAGGAATGATAGATTTGAAGAAGGCCCTAAATAGGAATTTGGATCTAGAAGAAGAACTCAAGTCTACACGTGACGGATATGAGGAGGAGATGAAGATACTTGTGGAGAAGAATGATGATTTGACCCGGAAGTTAGGGATACTCATGGGAGAAGAAGACGAGGAAGAAGAACCCAAGGAGATTCCACCGGAAGACTACATTATCATCGATGACACAGATTGGAAGCTGAGGATAGCAAGGATGAAGACTATGAAGATGAAGCTGGAGCAGATATTATGGAATCCTATGCTGATCAATATTTTTAGATAACCACCCTGTGACTAGTAGTTACTACCATATATTAGTTTTAGAGCACCTTGCAACGATCGTTAGATTTGTAAGACCTTGTCTGAAATTGATTAGTGTGATATGATTGTGTGTTTGTCTCATGTGCATATGGGTAGTGATTTTCCCTTAGACCTCTTTTCTATTCTAATATCTTCCCTCTACACCCATCAGATGCCTCCAAGACGTGAATTCGTGTTTCCCCCTGAGCTCACTCAGTTGATCCAACAGCAGAACACCCTGATGCAACTTCTTGTCCAGAACACTCAGAACAACCAGAACAACAACAACAACCCTCCACCACCACCACCCGTGGACAACATGACCCATTTCTTAAGGTTGCAACCACCCGTGTTTGCTAGCAGCATCGAACCAATTGTGGCTGATGACTGGCTACGCAAGATTGGAAGGGATTTGACCACCGCCAATTGCTCGGATGCTGAGAAGGTGCGATTTGCCGCACACCAGTTGTCTGGACCATCCGCAGCATGGTGGGAGAATTACACAGCCACTTACCCCGTAGCCAATGTGAGTTGGGATCAGTTTCAGCAAGCTTTTCGTACCACCAATGTCTCAACTAGAGCCATGAGTATGAAGAAGCAGGAGTTTCGCAATTTGCGCCAAGGGAATCGTATTGTGGCCCAGTACATGGATGAGTTTAGTAGCTTATCTCGTTATGCCCCAGATGATGTGGCCACAGATGCCAAGAAGCAGGAGAGATTCATGGAAGGGCTGAATGATGAGATGAGTGTACAGTTGATGGTGGCAACTTTCAACAATTACCAGGAGTTGGTTGACCGTGCCCTAATGATTGAAAGGAAGCATCAACAGATTGAGAGTCACAAGAGGAAGTATGGGCAAGGAAAGTATAATTCTGGAGCTCAACAGAAGCCCCGTTTTACTCCTAAAGCGGTAGGACAGTTTCAACATACCCATGGAGGAGGTAGCTCGCACAATCACAATGGCACCAAGAATGGCAATGGAAATGGGAATGGAGCCAATGGAAACCAGAACCGCCCTACCCCATCCACACCCACCAAGAGGGATTTTAGCCATGTCACTTGTTACAAGTGCAAGAAGAATGTACATTATGCCAACGAATGCCCCGAAGTTAAGAATGGGAACGGCAATGGAAGCGCTGGGAAGCAGCCCAACCCGTTCAACAAAGGACAAGTGAACCACGTGACCATGGAGGAGGTAGAAGAGCAACCAGATGCTGTTGTCGGTAAGTTTTTGGTTAAAACATTTACCGCAATAGTTCCTTTTGGTACTGGTGCATCGCATTCATACATTTCAAGGGGATTCGTAAATAGACATAGGATGTCCACCCGAGTTCTTAAGACCCCCATGTTAGTAAGTTCGCCTGGAGCAGATTATATGGCACACCAAGGATGTTTTCAGATGCCATACTTTCCCCTCTGACCTAATAGTCCTGGAGTCACAAGGATTGGATGTGATATTAGGTATGGATTGGCTACCGAAGTATGGAGGCAACATTGGCTGTGCCAGTAAGTCTATTTTGCTCACCACCCCGGAGGGAAAAAGGATTAAGTATGTATCTAGGCATTCGCCTACAAGGACTCAAGTACATTCTCTCACGGGAGTTGTTCAGGAGGAAGTGCCAGTAGTGAAGGATTATCCGGATGTGTTTCTAGAGGAGTTACCTGGCATGCCACCGGATAGAGATATAGAGTTTTTGATTGAACTTTTGCCAGGCACCGGGCCAATTTCTAAGAGACCATATAGGATGCCCGCAAAGGATTTGGAGGAGATAAAGAAACAGATTAAGGAGTTACTGGATAAAGGATTCATACGCCCAAGTTCTTCACCTTGGGGTTCGCCAGTACTTTTAGTGGAGAAGAAGGATGGATCGTTAAGAATGGTTGTTGATTACCATAGATTGAATGAAGTAACGATCAAGAACAAGTACCCATTACCAATGATCAATGATCTGTTTGATAGATTGCAAGGAGCTAATATATTTTCCAAGATCGATCTGCGATCAGGGTACCATCAATTGAAGATCCGAGAGCAGGATATACCTAAGATGGCGTTTACCACTAGGTATGGGTTGTATGAGTATACTGTCATGTCGTTTGGTCTAACGAACGCACCGGCATACTTTATGAACCTGATGAACAAAGTGTTTATGGAGTATTTGGATAAGTTCGTCGTAGTGTTCATAGATGATATATTGATTTTCTCGAAGGATGAAGAGGAGCATGCAGAGCATTTGCGTTTGGTGTTGGAGAAGCTCAGAGAACATCAATTATATGCCAAGTTTAGCAAATGCGAGTTTTGGTTGAAGGAAGTCGGATTTCTCGGACATGTTATATCCGGAGAAGGAATAGGAGTAGATCCCGCTAAGGTGGACACTGTGACCCATTGGGAAGCACCAACAACAGTTGGGGAGATCCGGAGTTTTCTTGGACTAGCAGGATACTACCGGAGATTCATCGAGAATTTCTCGAAGATTGCAAAACCAATGACGGAGTTGTTGAAGAAGGAAACCAAGTTCAGTTGGACAAAAGAATGTGAGACTAGTTTCCAGGAGTTGAAGAAAAGGTTGGTCTCATCACCTGTGTTGGTTCTGCCAGATCAACATAAGGATTATGAGGTGTACTGCGACGCTTCACGTCAAGGACTTGGAGCAGTTCTGATGCAGGAAGGAAGAGTTGTTTCATATGCTTCACGACAACTGAAACCTCATGAGATGAACTATGCCACCCACGATTTGGAGTTAGCAGCCATAGTGCATGCTTTGAAGACGTGGAGACATTTTCTAATTGGAAACCATTGTGAAGTATATACGGATCACAAGAGTTTGAAGTATATATTCACTCAGAAGGAGTTGAATCTTAGGCAAAGGAGATGGCTGGAACTCATTAAGGATTATGACATGAGATTGCATTATCATCCTGGAAAGGCTAACGTAGTAGCTGATGCGCTAAGCCGTAAGAGTCATGTCAATACCCTGATGATGGAGGAGTTTCCAAAGGAGTTAGCCGAGGACCTACGAGAACTACATATGGAGATAGTTCCGAGAGGCTATGTAGAAACATTAGAAATCCAGTCTACCCTGAGGGATAAAATCAGAAAAGCTCAGAAAGCTGACAAGGAGGTTGCCTCTATAAAGGAGAGGATGAGCGAAGGAAGATCTAAAGGTTTTCGTGAGGATGAACACGACACCCTATGGTTTGAGGATCGAATCTATGTGCCCAATGACCCGGAGATCAGGAAGTTGATTTTACAGGAGGCCCGTGATTCACCATACTCGATTCACCCAGGAAATACTAAGATGCATTTGGATTTGAAAGATATTTTTTGGTGGACCGGTATGAAGAAGGATATTGCGGAGTATGTAGCAGTTTGTGATGTATGCCAGAGAGTGAAGGCAGAACATCAGAAGCCAGCAGGATTTTTACAGCCTATGCCTATACCCGAATGGAAGTGGGAGAAGCTTGGCATGGATTTTATCACCGGATTGCCCAGGACCAAAGCAGGATATGATTCAATCTGGGTAGTAGTAGACCGATTGACGAAGGTAGCCCACTTTATCCCTGTGAAAACCACTTATACCAGTGCAAAGTTGGCCAAGATATACATGACCAGAATTGTATGTCTGCATGGAGTTCCGAGGAGCATCGTATCAGATAGAGGAACCCAGTTTACCTCAAAGTTCTGGAAGCAGATACATGAAACCTTGGGTACCAGACTAGAGTTTAGCACAGCGTTTCACCCGCAGACAGATGGACAGACGGAAAGAGTCAATCAGATTTTGGAGGATATGCTGAGAGCCTGTGCATTAGATTATGGATCTAGTTGGGATGACAACTTTCCCTACGCAGAGTTCTCATACAACAACAGTTACCAGGCTAGTTTGAAGATGGCACCGTTCGAGGCATTGTAAGGAAGGAGATGCCGAACACTGTTGTCGTGGGATGAAGTTGGAGACCGACAGTTGTTTGGACCAGACTTAATCAAAGAGTCTGAGGAGAAGGTGAAGTTGATCCGAGATAGACTGAAGGTAGCTCAGTCCAGACAGAAGAGTTATGCAGACTCAAAGCGTAAGGAGATAGCCTATGAGATCGGAGACAGAGCGTACTTGAGAGTATCACCTCTGCGAGGAGTTAAACGTTTCGGAGTTAAAGGGAAGTTAGCTCCGAGATTTGTGGGACCTTACCGTGTTTTGGAACGCATGGGAGAGGTTGCCTATAAGTTGGAATTGCCTGAAGGATTGTCAGGAGTGCACGACGTCTTTCACGTTTTGCAGCTTAAGAAGTGTCATGCGGAGATGGTCGATATACCGCTTAGAGACACAGTACCCCTGGAAGCGATTTTGTTGGACAGTGATCTTACCTACGAGGAGAAGCATGTTAGGATTCTCGAATTTTCGAGCAGAGTTACTCGCAGTAAGGTTATCAAGTTTTGCAAAGTTCAGTGGAGTCACCACACCAAGGAAGAAGCCACCTGGGAGCGAGAGGATGATCTACACCAGGACCACCCACACCTGTTCTCTAGCCAAGTCGAATCTCGAGTGCGAGATTCATTCTAAGGGGGGTAGGTTTGTAACATCCAAAATTTTCAATTTGGATTGTTATACATAGATCATAATTGCATTTCATGTTTTTGCATTTTTGTTCGTGGAGTTCCTCGAAATTCTAAGCAACTCAAGGACCTACGGAGAGAGTTGGGGATTTTACCGTTTCGTATTTGAGTTCGCTCAAATACCGGTACGAGGACAGTGTGATTCTAATTATTTTTCTCTCCTAAAAATATTTCTAAATACAAAATATGAGCGGAGATAATATGACTTCTCCAAAATAACAGAAATATTGGAGGAAAAATGTTAAAATCACTTTTGGTATTTTTCTGGACTTATTTGCGGATTTATTTGCATAGGAAAAATACGCGTTTTTCAAAATTGTATTTAGGTCCGGGAAAAATGTTCACTTTGTCCTAAATATTATTAGAGGACGGTGAAAATTTATTACCGGAATTTTGGAGTCCGTTTGGTATTTCTTTCGTTAGTTTTTCTGCGCCGGGACTCTTTTAGAAAAAAAAAGAAACCGACTAGGAGTCTTACTAGCCCAGGACTCCTGGGCTTTATAAGCACAGCGCCCGGCCCGACCGCCGCCGCCGGTTGCCGTCGCCGCCAGTTGCCGCCGCCGCCACCTGCTGCCCCGCCGCCCGCCGCCGTCGCCGCACCGCCCCGCCGCCGCGTGTTGCCGCCGCCGCCCCGTCGCTGGACCGCCGCCCGCCGCTGCCGTCTCACCGTAGTTCACGAGGTAGATTCCGTTTTTTTTAGAAACCGCTCGGTTTTTTTTAAAACTGTAGATCTATTTTTTTAGAATAGATCGGTTCGGTTTTTCGTCGGTTTAGTTAATTAGCGGATGATTCGTCCGTACGTTCGTTTTAATGAACGGTTTTCGTTAGTTAACCGCAGACAGCGAACGTTCGTTCGTTAGCCTGTTCGTCGTTTTTCTTTTTCGGGGTATTTATCTGCGGTTATTCCGATCGTGATTTCTGCCCTGATCTTGTTTCGCGTTTTTCTTTTCGCTCGAGAGTCGGAATCAGGTGATTCAAAATCCCAGATCTTCGTCTTGAAGCCCTCTTTACGTTTAATCAACTTGAACAAAGTTTTGGCTACTGTAAAATTTGACTTTAGGCCAACTATTAATTCAGAGCTCGTTTCTTTCGCAGTTTGAGTTTCGTTGCTTCTTTCGAGTTGATTCTTTTTGCAAACCGGAGTTCTTAAGTTGAACTTTCTAGTTAGATCTCTTATTTGAGTTTTACCCGTGCATTAGTTAAGTACTTATTGGATGCTTGTTTGATTGCGATAGAGTACCCGGAGTGCGCCGCTTGCTACTTTGAGTCTCTAGGTTTTGCGGATCATCAGCAAGGCAAGTAACACTTTGATCATACTTTCCAATTACCTAGTTTTCATTGCATTAGTCCAACCCTCACACATTGCATGAGTAGGATCAATTAACTTGTGGGATTGGGAAGTAGTTTGAGGTAGTACCTATTATCTGCATTACATTCAAACCTTTGGGAGTTACTTCTACGTTTGCTATTAGGACATGCTATGCTCGTAGACGTGGATTGGGTGAGTGAAATCCATGACAGATGTGAGTTTGTTAATAAATGGTTCAACTTAAGGTGGCAACATTAATACACATCTGGGTGGATTGAGGCATCTGGTTATTCCAGTGATTGCCTGTTTTTCTTTTGGACCGCCACCCAGGCTCAAAGGGATCATGAGATTTTTCATACTAGAAACTTCCGTGTGCAGCCACGTGCCAATATGGGCTCTGGCATAGTTGAATAAGTTGTGGGAAACCTTTCCATAAAGGGCTAGCAGATGTAGTGGGTTTTTGTAGGTGTACCGGCCTATCTATCTGGTTAAGGGGACCTCTTTGGAAAGACTGTGTCTCGGTCATCCATTTCTCAAACACCATGCAGTGCGAGAAACCAAACGGAGGCGATCGAGTCTTGTGGGGAAAAGTGCACAAACCTCTGCAGAGTGTACAAACTTATCATGATTAGCTGTGTCCCCGTTTATGGACGTCTTGAGTATCTAGTACTTGGATTATCATGTGAATCTCATCATGTTACTTTAATTTAATATTTTTGGGTTTAATGATTATTTTAATTGGGGTTGAGAGGATGGCTAATTTTTTTTAAATAATATATTTTATTTAGTAAATTTCATAACTAGTACGTGGCTAGGCGAATTTTCAAAAATATGACCCAATCGGCCAGCAGCAGGCCGACTAGGCCTTGTTGGCCTGCTGCTGGCCGATTAGGACCTTATTGGCCTGCTGCTGGCCGATTAGGACCTTATCGGCCAGCAGCAGGCCGATAAGGTCCTAATCGGCCAGCAGCAGGCCAACAAGGTACTGATGTGCACAGGCCTATCGGCTAGCAGCAGGCCGATAAGGTCCTAATCGGCCAGCAGCAGGCCGATAAGGTCCTAATCGGCCAGCAGCAGGCCAACAAGGCCTAGTCGGCCTGCTGCTGGCCGATTGGGTCATATTTATGAAAATTCGCCTAGCGACGCACTAGTTATGAAATTTACTAAATAAAATTTATTATTTAAAAAAAATTAGCGAGAGGATGTCTATCTTCTCAACGATGTTTCAACTACCATGATAGTTAATTAAAATATATTCCTTTGATGTAGGGAAAAATTGGCTTTACGCAAAAACTTAACCATAGAGCTTTCCACCAGCCATATTGCATATAGTATAGCTTTACTTTCATTGCATCTCTTGTGTTACCTTGCCAGCATATTCCATGTGCTGGCCCGTTTTCGGACTGCAACGTTTCATGTTGCAGACTTTTCAGACGACGAGTAAGATGCCCCTTTTTAGGTCGTGGTTCTATACTCAGTGATGCCGCTGGAGTTTATGGACTCACTTATCTTCCAAGCCTTCCGCTGTTATCGTGTTAGATGGCCTTCAGCCATATTATTTGTAATAAATTCATCGTTGGACTATCGATGTAATAAGTGTGTGATTTCTACTCTGTTATAAATCCTTCAAGTACTGTGCGTGTCAGCATTACTGATCCAGGGATGACACTGATGCACAGAGATCAGACTGTTTGAGGTCTGGTCGCTACATATATAGTCATACTTTGTTGTAGTATCAAGTTGTAATATCGAGTTGTAATGAAAGTGTGATGATCATCATTATTAGAGCATTGTCCCATGGGAGGAAAGGCTAAATAAATAAAACCCCTCCACAAAAAAGGCCAAAGAAAAAAAGGCCCAAAAAAGAAAAGAAAAGAAAAAGGGACAATTGCTACTATCTTTTTTCCACACTTGTGCTTCAAAGTAGCACCATGTTCTTCATTCTATAGAGTCTCATGCTTAGTCATTTTATATACTAGTGGGAATTTTTGTTATGGAACTTGGCTTGTATATTCCAACGATGGGCTTCCTCAAATGCCCTAGGTCTTCATGAGCAAACAAGTTGGATGCACACCTACTAGTTTCTTTTGTTGAGCTTTCATACATATTTAGCTCTAGTGCATCCGTTGCATGGCAATCCCTACTCACTCACATTGATATATGTTGATGGGCATCTCCATAGCCTGTTGATATGCCTAGTTGATGTGAGACTATCTCCCTCCTTTTTGTCTTCTCCACAACCACCTCTCTATTCCACCCATAGTGCTATGTCCATGGCTCACGCTCATGTATTGCGTGAAAGTTGAAAGGTTTGAAAGAATAGAGTATGAAAACAAGTGCTTGGCTGAAATCGGGGTTGTGGATGATATGAATATTTTGTGTGATAATGAGGGAGCATAGCCAAACTATATGATTTTGTAGGGACAACTTTCCTTAGCCATAGTATTTTGAGAAGACATGATTGCTTTGTTAGTATGCTTGAAGTATTATTAATTCCTATGTCAATATAGACTTTTATCTTGAATCTTTCAGATCTGAACATTCATGCCACAATTAAGAGAATTACATTTAAAAACTATGTTGCTTAGAATTCCACATCAAAAATTCTGTTTTTACCATTTACCTACTCGAGGACGAGCAGGAATTAAGCTTGGGGATGCTTGATACATCTCCAACGTATCTATAATTTTTTATTGTTCCATGCTATTATTTATGATGTCTTGGATGTTTAATGGGCTTTATCATACACTTTTATATCATTTTTGGGACTAACCTATACTAACCCAAAGGCCCAGTCCAGATTGTTGTTTTTTGCCTGTTTCAGGGTTTTGCAGAAAAAGAATATCAAACGGAGTCCAAACGGAATGAAGCCTTCGCGAGAGATATTTTTGGCGAAAATCACGCACGGGGGATTTGAGAACCACGTGAGGGGAGCCACGAGGTGCCCACGAGGGTGGGGGCGCGCCCCCCTTCCCAGGGCGCACCCCCTGCCTCGTGGGGCCCTCGTGAGTCCCCTAATGTCCACCTTCCTCCTATATAAGTGTACGTACCCCGAAACCGTCAGCAACAGAGAGAAAACCCTAATTCCACCGCTGCAACCTTCTGTTCCTGTGAGATCCCATCTTGGGGCCTTTTCCGGAGCACCGCTAGAGGGGGATCCATCATGGAGTTCTTCTACATCATCATCATTGCCCTCACCATGAGTTGTGAGTAGTTTACCACAGACCTTCGGGTCCATAGCTAGTATCTAGATGGCTTCTTCTCTTTATGCGGTGCGTTTCTCGAGATCCGATGAATTGTGGGTTTATGATCAAGATTATCTACGAGAAATATTTGGTTCTTCTCTGAACTCTTTATGTGTGCTCATAATATCCTTGCAAGTCTCTTCGAATTATTGGTTTGGTTTGGCCTACTAGATCTATAGTTCTTGCAATGCGAGAAGTGCTTGGCTTCGGGTTCAATCTTGCGGTGTCCTTTCCCAGTGACAGTAGGGGCAGCAAGGCACGTATTGTATTGTTTCCATTGAGGATAAAAAGATGGGGTTTATATCATATTGCTTGAGTTTATCCCTCTACATCATGTCATCTTGCTTAAGGCATTACTCTGTTCTTATGAACTCAATACACTAGATGCATGCTGGATAGCGGTCGATGTGTGGAGTAATAGTAGTAGATGCAGGCAGGAGTCGGTATACTTGACTCGGACATGATGCCTATATACAATGATCATGCCTAGATAGTCTCATAATTATTCGCTTTTCTATCAATTGCTCGACAGTAATTTGTTTACCCGCCGTAGAATATCGCTATCATGAGAGAAGCCACTAGAGAACACTATGGCCCCCGGGTATATTCTCAACATATCAATCTACATCTACTTTACTTTTTTCGCTTTAACTTTTTGTTCTTATAAACAAAAATACCAAAAATATAAACTATCATCTCTATCAGATCTCACTTTCGTAAGTGACCGTAAAGGGATTGACAATCCCTTGTCGCATTGGCTGCGAAGTTCTTATTTGTTTGTGCAGGTGCGAGGGACTCGCGCGTGGTCTCCTACTGGATTGATACCTTGGTTCTCCAAAACTGAGGGAAATACTTACGCTATTGTGTTGCATCTCCCTTTCCTCTTCGAGGGAATACAACGCAAGCTCGAGAAGTAGCAGGGCGATGTGTTGCAGGAGCTTTCCAGGGTCCATGAACGGGCTCGGAAGGCCATGAAGAGTATGGCCAGAGCTCTATGGCCTGGTGACTCCCCTCCAGAATCTATGGAGGATTTGGCGGACCTGTTCAAAGGGGCTCGGTGCCGCTTCGAACTATGGAAAGCATCAGCATGCCACATGGGTGCTCGAGAAGCGTGGGCTATGGTGAAGACGCGCTACACTCGACTTGATCCAAATCAGATGACCCGTGTGGGACCTTGAGGGTCCGATGGATAGGAAATTCCTCCGTATTTGGTTTATGACCAAGTAGAGATAGCTTCCAAGCTTTCCCAACAGGACTGTAAGCTAGATAGAATGATAGAGGGAGTAGAAAATGAGTAGTCGTTTGATTCTATGCATTAATGTACTTTTACCATCAAACTTATCTCCGTCCGAATTTATATAAAGTTTGTCATGGCCGACCATCTGCTTCCACCTCCATAAACCCAAAGGCTGGAGTGCTTCTGAATACTATATCTATGGTAATGCACATGATATATTCGGAAACCAGACTTTCTGGTCATACTTGCTTGAAAAGACGAACAGAGATTGAGGAGTTATGTTATATTACTATTTAACATAAGAAACATCTTCCAGAGAGAATAGTTCTGTTAGGGGTTCTTTTCCCTGGGTCGGCGTGCATAAAGATGCGGGCCTAGGCTTTTGTGACGCCCGAGACCGACGTCCCAGAAGATTCCAGAAGTTTCCCGAAGATTCCAGATGTTCCGGGTTGCCCGTGTTTCTTTTGCTTGTGTTATTTATTTTTGCATTGCATCATGTCATCATGCCATCATGTCATTTTAATTTTTGCATCTCAACCTTAATAAATCGTGTGGACCTTCGGTCCATTTAAATCGAGGGAAGGTGACTTCTCTTTATAACATAGAAAAGCCTCTCAATAGTTAGGGAGCTATATTAATAAATATTCCATGGCTTCGGAATCACCGTAACACACTTGCATTAATTCCCCATGTTTATTTCACTTCGAGTTTCACCTTCAAAATCTTGCCAATAATTTCTTTCCGTTGTTTTCGAGGCTCCTCCTAATTTGGACTCCGTTCAAACTCCTTGAGGCAAGCTATTTATTTTTAGTTTGCACTTCCTTTTTGTTGGAACTATTTTTGTGGGGTTGGAATTATCCCGTAAAGCCTTATAAAAATGTTCCATATTTTATTTTTTATTTTTCTGTTCTGGCCTCTTTTCTTATTTTCTTTTGCACTCTCTTTATTTTTTATTTCTGTTAAAGGAATAAAAATAAAAGAGCCTCTCAGCCTCTTTACCTCCTCCTCCCTTCTAGGCCCAGCCGGTCTCCCTATTCCTCCGGCCCATTCCTCCCCGCGGCCCGGTTTCCCCTAACCAGCCCGACCGCGACCTCCCCCCGAACCCTAGCGACCAACCCAGTCCCGATCGCTCCCTCTCTTCTCTCGTGCGCCGCCACCCCCCTTCTACCTCGCTCGCCTTCCCTCGATCCCGCATCGCTTCTCCCCCCCGAGCTCCTTTCCCCTCGATCGCCCCTCTTCGCATCCTCCTCCAGTTCGCCTCTTCCTCCGCAGCCGGCTTCCTCCTCGCGCGGAGCTGCGCCGGCGGCCGCCACCTCCCCTCGCGCAGACCCCGTCGCCAAGAGCCCCGAGCCGCGCCAGAGGCTCTGCCGCCCCGCGCCCAGGCCGGCCAGGAGACGGCGTCCCTCGCCCGCGCGCCGGTCCTCCTCTCCAGCAACGGCGCCACGGCCAATGCCATCCGCCGCCGCCGCGCCATGGATGTGGCCTCCGTCCTCCAGGCTCCCTCCTCGCCAAGCCTCTAGGTCCCCGGCCCCCTGGCCGCAGCGCCCCTGCCTTCTTCCCCGACCCCGCCGTCCAGCGCCGGCTCCGCCGCGAGCTGCGCCCGTCCCCGACGCCGTGGTCGCCCGAGCCCCCTTCTCCTCGAAGCAGTCGCCGCCCCTGCCTTCGCGCCCGTCTACAGCAGCACCGAGCAGCACCAGCAGCTCCGCGGCCTCCTCCGTCTCCTCGCTCGGCGCGAGCGTCCAGCGCCTCCGGCCTCCATCCTCCGCGCTGGAGCTTCTTCCTGCAGCACCGATGCGCCTCCAAGGCCGCGACCCCGACCCCGCCGGCCTCGCCTTCCTCCGTCTCCAGGAGCCAGCAGCC
Source organism: Secale cereale (assembly GCA_902687465.1). Classification (NCBI taxonomy): domain Eukaryota; kingdom Viridiplantae; phylum Streptophyta; class Magnoliopsida; order Poales; family Poaceae; genus Secale; species Secale cereale. Next base: position 137,788,705 of record LR738714.1, read on the forward strand.
AAGCACCTTCGTCCCCTTCGCGCGCCAGCAACAGTACAGGGCCGAGCCCCTGTAGCCCCTCGTCCCGCTCCTGCTGTGACAGTGACCGTGTCCTTTTGTTGTTTTTGTTACTGCTGTTGTTTCGCCAAGTGTTCCTTAAGGTGTGACCAAGACAGGCAAGATCGACGCAAGAACCGAACGTCTACGACACATGAACATGTACCACTACCTCCACTACCGTCGCCGGAAGCGCCAAGTACCACTACTTCCACTACCATCGCAAACGGGAACCCCAAGTACCACGACGACCCGAACCGCTACGAACGTGCACGACTCCAAAACGAGAACGACTACACGTGACGACGATGCGTCAAGTACCACTACCGTCGACAAGACCGAGACCGGCAAGTTCCACGACGTGACAAGTACCTCTCCGAGCGGGATGTGAACGACTACACGTGTACCTCTACGGGAACGACTACTTCCCTCTACGGCCGTGCACAACTACTTCCTCTACTTCCACTACGTCCCTCGACGATCTCGAACCGTCCCGAAACGAGTGTTCGAAGGTATAACCCCGAGACGTGTCCCGTGAGATGCTTGCTTGTGTTGTATGAAATGTTTCCCGTGTGTGCTTCGTGCCCGTTCCACCTTTTGTCTTGTTCCTCGGTTGCCTCGTCACCGACTTGTGGGAACCCGGCAACGGGATCGCCCCACCTTTCATCTCGTTTGACTCGCTCATGCCATCTTACCTTTCGCATCGGACTCCCTCACCGAGTTACCGGAACCGATATGATGCGTTGCATCATTTTCGGATCGTTGCCGTGGCACCCTTTTCTTCCATCACGGTGACAATACTTCTTATCTCCTTTAAGTCAACCTTTTAATAAAACTTGCATAAACTTGTTCATGTCATCCGCATCATGTTAACAACATTAATATGTTAAATTGTTGTTTGCTTATAATTATTAAACATGCCCATGGGGATTTTCCGGATATGTTGTTGTTATTTTCCGGCCTCATTTAAAATGTCTAAATAGTGTAGTTTCTTTATGCTTCACCTCTTGCCATGCTAAAACATTTAATCTTGTCTTGTTAATAACCTAGAGTCAATTAAATAATTAAAATGTGGTGTTTCGTCAATATGCAACTCGTTGCATATTGATCTCCACTTAACTTGTAGTATTGTTTGTGCACTTTGCCATGCCATGCATAATTAAGCCGGACATGCATCATACTTGCTTGTGCATCTTATGCCATGTTTATGATGTGTGTGTTTACCGTGTTGTTTCTTTCTTTCCGGTTGCTTTCTTGTTAGCTTCGGTTTCGTTCCGGAGTTGTGAGGTTTCTCTCGTCTGCGTTGCTCCGTCTTCTTCGTGGTTCCGTTCTTCTCCCTTGTGGAATCCCAGGCAAGATGACCGAACCCGGATACCATTACTATTTTTGCCTCTTGCTAGAAGTCTCGATCTATAGTTTTGCCTCGATGCCCCTGTCTTTCTTGTCAGCCTCCTACTTGTAACCAATTGCCATGTTTAACCACCCTACCTATGCAAACCGTTGCTTGGCTAAGTACGCTTCGCTCAGCCCCTCTTATAGCATTGCTAGTTGCAGGTGAAGATTGAAGATGCTTGCTTCATGTTGAAGTTTGGTTGGGTTATATCACACTATATAAATGCTTAAAAAAAAGAAATCATCTATATACTGGCAGGGTGGAAAGCTAAGCCTTTTGCTTGGTGTTTTGTTCCACTCATGCCGTTAGGAACCGTATAAACCGGTGTTATGTTCCTTGATTATGCGTTCCTAACACGGTTGGGGTGTATGGGACCCCCTTGATAAACCGCTAAGTGCTAAGTCTTTTCCAGCAAATCCCAACATTGGTACTATTTGCCTCATAATAACAACTTAATTAATTAATTAAATTTGCATAGGGGGTCGCTCCCTCGAGGATCCTTTATTTCTACATAGCAGGGGGGGCAAGTGCTGATGGTGTTGGTCCCAAACTAGAGTCACTTGCGGTACCACCCAGTTATCTGGGGTCTTTGGTACTGTACGTAGCGCTCATCCGGTCGTGGCCTGAGACGAGATACGCGCGGCTACTATCAGGGTGTCGGCACGCCGGGAGGATTTGCTGGATTAGCCTTACCTTAGTTCGGTTTAACTTGAGCACGGGATTCCGAGAATACTCGGGTCTTCCCACCTATGGAGTTGCGACTTCGCGGATCGTGGGCTTGTGATGGGCCAAGTTGGAACACCCCTGCGGGGTTTGAACTTTCGAAAGCCGTGCCCGCGGTTATGTGGCAGATGGGAGCTTGTTAATTCCGGTTGTAGATAACTTGACACAATGTTTCAATACACTACCAGCGTGTGTACCGTGACTGTCAATTTCCGAATAGGGATTCGGGAGTTGAACACGGTGGGGTTATGTTTGACCGGCTTTAGTTAGGATCACTTCGTGATCATCTTTCGACCGATGCTTTTCTCTTCTCGCTCTCTATTACGTAAGTTAGTGCTAGTTGCTGCTGCAGACTCTTGTTTGTTTTCCTTCACCTCATATTCTTTCTTCAGCCTTATCCTCTCCCAAGGCTTAAATAGTCTTGTTACCCGGGAACGGGATTGCTGAGTCCTCTGTGGCTCACAGTTACTTCACCACACCAGATGCAGGTTCAGCCGAGTTTGAAGCAGGAGTTGGATCAGTTCTTCATCGGGAGCTCGATGAAGAGTTTGGCTGTTTGCTTGTGACGTTTCGTTGATCAGTAGTGGTTTCTACTAGGATTCAATCCTGACCTGTGGCTTTTGTTGTTTTGGTATCTTTCTTTTGGATCTTCGCCCGTCGGGTTGTGATGTTTTGAATGATGATTGTTTATGTAATGTATTGTGTGAAGTGGCGAGTGTAAGCCAACTATCTCCTTTTGCTTTTAATCCCTCTTTTACATGAGTCGTGCAAAGATACCAAACTTGAGATCATTCTAGGATGGGTTTATGCCTTTAAGTCGTGCCTCGACACGTAGGAGGTATAACTCCATCCTGGGCATTACAAGTTGGTATCAGAGCCTTCTCCGACCTAGAAGCCCCCACTGATTGATCGAATCGTTGACGGTTGAGTCTAGGCACACACTAAAAACTTTTGAGTCCTATATTATATCGGAGAGTAGGATTTCTTTGCTTCTCATCCCCTTTCTCTCTGGTGAGGACTCCTGACGATTACTCTTTTCTCTTCTACTTTCAAAAATTGCACCAAATTTTTTTTTAGGATCTCGCGAGTATTCTGGGATTGTTTCGATGTTCTTGTGACAAGGATATTGTTCTCGATGCCTCCTGTTCCCGAGGAGTTGAGCTTCGGGGTATCATTGACACAAGCATATCGCGGCAGTACTAAATACTTAAGACGGCCGACATCGAAAATCTCTCCTATACGGCCAGTGGCAAGATAACCCCGACATCACCCAGTACTGGGGAGGTAGTTCGAGAGTATTGCCATAGCTTGTTATAGTGGATGCTTTTCGAAGGTCCGAGGTAAACAGTTTCCGAGAAAGACTGGTTATGTGTTGAAGGATGGATACACCTGGATGTAGGTTTAGAGTTGATTGCGCGGTGCTTCCCGTGTATCCCCAACACCTGATTGCATAACTGGAAACTTTCGGAAATCTATAGGTGGGTTCATCTAGTAGTTCTAGGCATTCTTCCAACGGATGCTCGATATGAA
>LR738714.1:137792396-137900452 GCA_902687465.1 Secale cereale
CGATATGAAGTTCGGGGTTCTACATTGAGTGAAGTGGTTTTATGGACTTGTTCTGATCGGGAGTTGCATCTTAAAGGGTCCTTGGCTATGCTGATCCGGGGATTGCAAAACCCTTTTGTAACACGTTCCATGAGCTTTCAGCACAAAGATGTCGAACGAAACTTCTATCTTGTATTTGTTCTATCTGATCCTTGTTCCTTTTTATTTACCTTTTCCTTCTCCTAAGTGGCTTCTCGTCAAGTTGATGTACCTAAGGAATTCTTTTGTTCAATCCTCTGTTCGAATGATATTGTGAAGATCATGCTACACATCTATCCTTTGTTCTTGTTGATTCTGGTATTCGAGTTGCTTCGATGTCAAATGTGGATTCCATACCTTTTTCCTAATCGGTGTTCTCATATTTCTATGGGAGTGCTAATTCTTCTTGATCATCAAGATTTTCATGTTAATTCTTATCAACCGGTGTGCCTTCTCTTCAAGTTATTCCATACGGACACCGTTGAGAGATCCGACGATTTGTCTGTTTCATTCATCCCAAGTTGTCTTTGTTTTCCCCACCCTCCCACCCTTCTTCTTCTCAGAGCAAGAATTCTCAAATGAAATATCCATTTTATTCATGTGATATTTCTTCATTCTTTTGCTTCAATGTTCTTATCCGGTGATTTATCGTGAAGATGCTCAAGAGCTTCAAGTTCATCATTCTTTTGTTCTCTAATTCTGCCGGTGGATGTAATGCAAGATTTCGGTGTTGATCTTATCCTTTTCCTCATTTCACAATGCTTTCTTATTCCGGTGCACCAATTAATCATTCTCCTCTTGTTATTCTTATCCAGAGAGCTCAAGATATCTCAGAAGATTCATAATTCCATTCTTAACCCGTTCAAGCTATTCTTGAGGATTGTTATCTTTTTCAAGCCTTTTAATTCAACCGGTGCAATATCTCTTAAGCAATCTTTTCCAACGGTGATTTCTTTGAGTGGGCCCTAACCCACAGGTCTTTTTCCAGGATCTTACCTGACTCTTCTATTTTTCTGGAGTTATACTCAAATTCTTTCAAATGTGACGTAAGAATGATTCCCATCAGTCACATGCCTTCTCCAAGATCGCTTTCAAATTCTTTTCATCTTTGGTTCAACCTTTTAATTCTTCATTCCGGAGTGCTCAACAATTCTTCATGGCATTTCTCGTCTTCATTCTCAACAATTGAAGACCGGAGAGGTGTTTCTCTTAAATCTTGACCCGTCTTCTTGAAGATTCGTGTTTCTAGCTTCATGCCATCCTCATTATCATTTTGATTGTGAGGAACTCTTTTATGCCATCCGAAGCATTTCATGAATTCTTTTCCTATTGTGATCCTCCGAAGGCCATCATTTCAGAATATTTCTTCGTTCTCAGTTTTCAACTTCGTCCTCCAAATACTCTTCATCGATGTCTCTTCGTTCGTCTCCCTATTTTTTTTTTACGGTGGTTCTTTCAAGTTTACATTTCCGTTGTTATCGTTTTCATTCATTTGTTCTTTTCATAATCCTACCGGTGGTTCGTCGAAGATTTATCCAAGCTTGTGTGAGATCTCTCTTTAATCCTTTCCAACGAGAGTAAGTAGTATGCCAAATCCTTGGTTGTCATCAATTTAAATTGGTGAAGGAGATGCATGACATAATTCTTATTCTTATTCCTTCAAGGTTATTTAATTCTTTTGTCTGGAGCTTGTTCATCATATCATATTCTCGGTTCTAAATTCTTCATCTTGTTTTCCGGAGTTCTATCTAATTCATCGCAGGCCTTGAATCTTATTCTTTTCATCTTTCACTTCTCATGCTTTCATTACCGGAGTTCTTCATGGTGGTTCATCATGTTTTAATTGATCCTCAGTCTTCATCAAGATTCTTGTTGGAGCTCAAGCATTCTTCATCATGTTTCCAAGTGCAATTCTTTCCACCTTATCTTTTCAGATGGTGTTATGTCATTCTTGTCAATTCCTTCATGTTCATGATTCACGAGTTATCAAGAATGGGATATTTAAACCCATCATTTTCTTTGTTCAGGAGATCTTTTCAACCCCTCATTTATTCCTTGGAGTTATTTTGGGTTGTATTTCACCTAAAGCTTTCCCTAAGGATTGTTGCTATTATGGTGCTTATAAATGACCCAAGTTCTTCATTTATCCTTTCCGGTGAAATAAGCTTTTCATATCCTTGTTGATCTCAATCCAATCAATTGTTTTCGTTAGTGGCCGGTTGTCACCTCATAACTTTGAGATGTTTACCATAAGCCCACATCAACCTTATTTGTTTCGTTGTTGATTTTTCCAACAACTCCGTTCAACCCTTCTTTGTAAGATGCTCTTTCAATTCATTTGCCGGAGAAGTTGTCTTTTCTTCTCCATTCTTTTCTTTCGTTGATCTATATGCTATTCTTTCATTCCGGAGGCATTGTGTTGTTACTCTCTTTAACCATCATCTCGTTTTTATCGAGATCTTGTTCTTTCCCTTGCTTATCATTCAACCGGAGTGTTGTATTCTTCATTCTAGTCCCCTCATCTTATCTAGTTTTGCCTCTCTTTTAACCGGAGTGCTGTCTGAATCCTTTCTTCCCCTTGTGCCATTCTTTTAATTGTTCCAGAGGCAATATGTTGTTGTTTTCATCAAGTATCATCCCAACTTGGCTAGTTCTTGTTCAATTCCTTCCATTTTTTAGACGGAGTGCTGTCCGAATTCTGTCATTCTTATTCCTTGGCTATGCCGTTGCAGTTTCATATTCTCTTGTCATCCGTGAGCTCTTGCTTCATGTCTTTCAACCTACAAGGTTCTTGTTATTGTTCCTTGTTCCTCCTTTTACCGGAGTGCTCTTAACTTCGTTCATCTCCGTTGCATTCTTTCTTTCAACTTGTTTAACCTCTCAAGGTTCTTCGGTTTAACTCGTTTGTCAAAGAAGCAACTTTGTTTTACCTCTTCCTCTTCCGTTTTTACCCGGTGATATCTCTAGGATCTCGGGTCGAGATCCTCTGTTAGTGTGGGAGAGTTGTGACGCCCGAAACCGACGTCCCAGAAGATTCCAGAAGTTTCCCGAAGATTCCAGATGTTCCGGGTTGCCCGTGTTTCTTTTGCTTGTGTTATTTATTTTTGCATTGCATCATGTCATCATGCCATCATGTCATTTTAATTTTTGCATCTCAACCTTAATAAATCGTGTGGACCTTCGGTCCATTTAAATCGAGGGAAGGTGACTTCTCTTTATAACATAGAAAAGCCTCTCAATAGTTAGGGAGCTATATTAATAAATATTCCATGGCTTCAGAATCACCGTAACACACTTGCATTAATTCCCCATGTTTATTTCACTTCGAGTTTCACCTTCAAAATCTTGCCAATAATTTCTTTCCGTTGTTTTCGAGGCTCCTCCTAATTTGGACTCCGTTCAAACTCCTTGAGGGAAGCTATTTATTTTTAGTTTGCACTTCCTTTTTGTTGGAACTATTTTTGTGGGGTTGGAATTATCCCGTAAAGCCTTATAAAAATGTTCCATATTTTATTTTATTTTTTTCTGTTCTGGCCTCTTTTCTTATTTTCTTTTGCACTCTCTTTATTTTTTATTTCTGTTAAAGGAATAAAAATAAAAGAGCCTCTCAGCCTCTTTACCTCCTCCTCCCTTCTAGGCCCAGCCGGTCTCCCTATTCCTCCGGCCCATTCCTCCCCGCGGCCCGGTTTCCCCTAACCAGCCCGACCGCGACCTCCCCCCGAACCCAAGCGACCAACCCAGTCCCGATCGCTCCCTCTCTTCTCTCGTGCGCCGCCACCCCCCTTCTGCCTCGCTCGCCTTCCCTCGATCCCGCATCGCTTCTCCCCCCCGAGCTCCTTTCCCCTCGATCGCCCCTCTTCGCATCCTCCTCCAGTTCGCCTCTTCCTCCGCAGCCAGCTTCCTCCTCACGCGGAGCTGCGCTGGCGGCCGCCACCTCCCCTCGCGCAGACCCCGTCGCCAAGAGCCCCGAGCCGCGCCAGAGGCTCTGCCGCCCAGCGCCCAGGCCGGCCAGGAGACGGCGTCCCTCGCCCGCGCGCCGGTCCTCCTCTCCAGCAACGGCGCCACGGCCAATGCCATCCGCCGCCGCCGCGCCATGGATGTGGCCTCCGTCCTCCAGGCTCCCTCCTCGCCAAGCCTCCAGGTCCCCGGCCCCCTGGCCGCAGCGCCCCTGCCTTCTTCCCCGACCCCGCCGTCCAGCGCCGGCTCCGCCGCGAGCTGCGCCCGTCCCCGACGCCGTGGTCGCCCGAGCCCCCTTCTCCTCGAAGCAGTCGCCGCCCCTGCCTTCGCGCCCGTCTACAGCAGCACCGAGCAGCACCAGCAGCTCCGCGGCCTCCTCCGTCTCCTCGCTCGGCGCGAGCGTCCAGCGCCTCCGGCCTCCATCCTCCGCGCTGGAGCTTCTTCCTGCAGCACCGATGCGCCTCCAAGGCCGCGACCCCGACCCCGCCGGCCTCGCCTTCCTCCGTCTCCAGGAGCCAGCAGCCAAGCACCTTCGTCCCCTTCGCGCGCCAGCAACAGTACAGGGCCGAGCCCCTGTAGCCCCTCGTCCCGCTCCTGCTGTGACAGTGACCGTGTCCTTTTGTTGTTTTTGTTACTGCTGTTGTTTCGCCAAGTGTTCCTTAAGGTGTGACCAAGACAGGCAAGATCGACGCAAGAACCGAACGTCTACGACACATGAACATGTACCACTACCTCCACTACCGTCGCCGGAAGCGCCAAGTACCACTACTTCCACTACCATCGCAAACGGGAACCCCAAGTACCACGACGACCCGAACCGCTACGAACGTGCACGACTCCGAAACGAGAACGACTACACGTGACGACGATGCGTCAAGTACCACTACCGTCGACAAGACCGAGACCGGCAAGTTCCACGACGTGACAAGTACCTCTCCGAGCGGGATGTGAACGACTACACGTGTACCTCTACGGGAACGACTACTTCCCTCTACGGCCGTGCACAACTACTTCCTCTACTTCCACTACGTCCCTCGACGATCTCGAACCGTCCCGAAACGAGTGTTCGAAGGTATAACCCCGAGACGTTTCCCGTGAGATGCTTGCTTGTGTTGTATGAAATGTTTCCCGTGTGTGCTTCGTGCCCGTTCCACCTTTTGTCTTGTTCCTCGGTTGCCTCGTCACCGACTTGTGGGAAACAAGGCAACGGGATCGCCCCACCTTTCATCTCGTTTGACTCGCTCATGCCATCTTACCTTTTGCATCGGACTCCCTCACCGAGTTACCGGAACCGATATGATGCGTTGCATCATTTTCGGATCGTTGCCGTGGCACCCTTTTCTTCCATCACGGTGACAATACTTCTTATCTCCTTTAAGTCAACCTTTTAATAAAACTTGCATAAACTTGTTCATGTCATCCGCATCATGTTAACAACATTAATATGTTAAATTGTTGTTTGCTTATAATTATTAAACATGCCCATGGGGATTTTCCGGATATGTTGTTGATATTTTCCGGCCTCATTTAAAATGTCTAAATAGTGTAGTTTCTTTATGCTTCACCTCTTGCCATGCTAAAACATTTAATCTTGTCTTGTTAATAACCTAGAGTCAATTAAATAATTAAAATGTGGTGTTTCGTCAATATGCAACTCGTTGCATATTGATCTCCACTTAACTTGTAGTATTGTTTGTGCACTTTGCCGTGCCATGCATAATTAAGCCGGACATGCATCATACTTGCTTGTGCATCTTATGCCATGTTTATGATGTGTGTGTTTACCGTGTTGTTTCTTTCTTTCCGGTTGCTTTCTTGTTAGCTTCGGTTTCGTTCCGGAGTTGTGAGGTTTCTCTCGTCTGCGTTGCTCCGTCTTCTTCGTGGTTCCGTTCTTCTCCCTTGTGGAATCCCAGGCAAGATGACCGAACCCGGATACCATTACTATTTTTGCCTCTTGCTAGAAGTCTCGATCTATAGTTTTGCCTCGATGCCCCTGTCTTTCTTGTCAGCCTCCTACTTGTAACCAATTGCCATGTTTAACCACCCTACCTATGCAAACCGTTGCTTGGCTAAGTACGCTTTGCTCAGCCCCTCTTATAGCATTGCTAGTTGCAGGTGAAGATTGAAGATGCTTGCTTCATGTTGAAGTTTGGTTGGGTTATATCACACTATATAAATGCTTAAAAAAAAAGAAATCATCTATATACTGGCAGGGTGGAAGGCTAAGCCTTTTGCTTGGTGTTTTGTTCCACTCATGCCGTTAGGAACCGTATAAACCGGTGTTATGTTCCTTGATTATGCGTTCCTAACACGGTTGGGGTGTATGGGACCCCCTTGATAAACCGCTAAGTGCTAAGTCTTTTCCAGCAAATCCCAACATTGGTACTATTTGCCTCATAATAACAACTTAATTAATTAATTAAATTTGCATAGGGGGTCGCTCCCTCGAGGATCCTTTATTTCTACATAGCAGGGGGGGCCAGTGCTGATGGTGTTGGTCCCAAACTAGAGTCACTTGCGGTACCACCCAGTTATCTGGGGTCTTTGGTACTGTACGTAGCGCTCATCCGGTCGTGGCCTGAGACGAGATACGCGCGGCTACTATCAGGGTGTCGGCACGCCGGGAGGATTTGCTGGATTAGCCTTACCTTAGTTCGGTTTAACTTGAGCACGGGATTCCGAGGATACTCGGGTCTTCCCAAATATGGAGTTGCGACTCCGCGGATCGTGGGCTTGTGATGGGCCAAGTTGGAACACCCCTGCAGGGTTTGAACTTTCGAAAGCCGTGCCCGCGGTTATGTGGCAGATGGGAGCTTGTTAATTCCGGTTGTAGATAACTTGACACAATGTTTCAATACACTACCAGCGTGTGTACCGTGACTGTCAATTTCCGAATAGGGATTCGGGAGTTGAACACGGTGGGGTTATGTTTGACCGGCTTTAGTTAGGATCACTTCGTGATCATCTTTCGACCGATGCTTTTCTCTTCTCGCTCTCTATTACGTAAGTTAGTGCTAGTTGCTGCTGCAGACTCTTGTTTGTTTTCCTTCACCTCATATTCTTTCTTCAGCCTTATCCTCTCCCAAGGCTTAAATAGTCTTGTTACCCGGGAACGGGATTGCTGAGTCCTCTGTGGCTCACAGTTACTTCACCACACCAGATGCAGGTTCAGCCGAGTTTGAAGCAGGAGTTGGATCAGTTCTTCATCGGGAGCTCGATGAAGAGTTTGGTTGTTTGCTTGTGACGTTTCGTTGATCAGTAGTGGTTTCTACTAGGATTCGATCCTGACCTGTGGCTTTTGTTGTTTTGGTATCTTTCTTTTGGATCTTCGCCCGTAGTCGGGTTGTGATGTTTTGAATGATGATTGTTTATGTAATGTATTGTGTGAAGTGGCGAGTGTAAGCCAACTATCTCCTTTTGCTTTTAATCCCTCTTTTACATGAGTCGTGCAAAGATACCAAACTTGAGATCATTCTAGGATGGGTTTATGCCTTTAAGTCGTGCCTCGACACGTAGGAGGTATAACTCCATCCTGGGCATTACAGCTTTCGATCCTATGAGAAGGATAGTAGGAAGCCATCTCCTGTGAAAGTTAATATACGCTTTAGAATGCGATGTGTCGTGTATCCGCCGACCAATTATTCCCTTAAGAGCTCTAGCTTTCGGCTTCACCCAGTCTGAGGTACATATCCGGATTACCCGGTTGTAACAATCGCAGAGGTGCTCCCTTTACGCCCTAGCCAAACAATCGGAAACGTAGGGGTAAGCATAGGAGCCAGGCAACCCAGCTTGGCCAGAACTTAAGTCATATTGATGCATATAGTGGCAAGGATAGACTGTAAAAACAGGCGACATTTTTAACCAAGAAGCTTTATTGATTAATGGGCTTTGTTAAAGATGCCCGCAGGTATATTTGAGGACGTATTCGTCACGTGGCAGTTTGGGTGAGCCGAATACTTGCCAAGAAAATGTAAAGAGAAAAAGGGAGAGAGAAAAAAAGTAAAAGACAAGACCTAACTTATAAAGAGGAAGAAATTGCTACCGAACTATCCATAAAATCATCGGAGCCTGGAAGCGTTCCAAGGGTTCGGCTCAAGGCGGTTGATCTATGCATTGCGAAGGCGATAAGCTCCACCGGTGAGTACTTCGTTAATAATGATGGGGCCCTCCCATTTTGGTTTGAGCTTGTCCTTTTTCTTCTCCCGTAGGTGTAAAACGAGTTCACCGACGTTGTATGTCTTGGCCCGCACTTCTCTGCTCTGGTATCGCCTAGCCTGTTGTTGGTACAATGTGAAACGTGCTAGCGTTGTATCGCGCTACTCTTCAAGTCCATCTAGGTCGTCCTGCCAATCTAACTCAACTTCCCTTTCCTCGTACATGCGCACTCTAGGTGAGTCATGAATAATGTCGCAGGGTAGAACAGCCTCTGCGTCATACACCATGAAAAAAGGTGTATATCCGGTCGTACGATTGGGAGTGGTCCGCAGCCCCCAGAGTACGGAGTCAAGCTCTTCTACCTAGTGTTTACCAGACTCCCGTAGGGAGCGCACTAGTCGGGGTTTAATGCCGCTCATAATCAGACCATTGTCCCTTTCGACCTGACCATTTGTTTGAGGATGGTATACGGAAGCGTAGTCGAGTTTTATACCCAACTTTGCGCACCAATTTTTTACCTCGTCGGCTGTGAAATTGGAGCCATTATCTGTGATGATACTATGCGGGACACCATAACGGTGTACTACGCTGGATATAAAATCTATCACAGGCCCTGCTTCAGTTGTTTTTACTGGCTTGGCTTCTATCCATTTAGTGAATTTGTCTACCATCACCAGTAAGTATTTTCTTTTATGACTTCCCCCTTTAAGGGGTCCGACCATATCAAGCCCACAGACCACAAAAGGCTAGGTAATGGGGATTGTTCTTAGTGCGGTGGGAGCCATGTGACTTTGATTAGCAAAGAGCTGGCAGCCAACACAGTGTTGGACTAAGGTTTGGGCATCTGCTCGGGCAGTAGGCCAGTAAAAGCCAACGCGAAAAGCTTTGCCTACGAGCGCCCTTGCTGCAGCATGGTGACCGCCCATTCCAGCGTGTATTTCAGTGAGAATTCGCCTTCCCTCCTCTTCTGAGATGCACCTTTGGAGAATACGAGTTGTGCTTTTCTTGTATAGTTCACCTTCATGAACTTTGTAGGCTTTAGAACGCCGAACTATGCGGCGAGCCTCATTTTGGTCATCGGTGAGTTCCTGCCTATTAAGGTAGGCTAGGAAAGGCTCTGTCCAGGGGGCTATGACAGCCATGATCTCGTGAGCCGAAGGAGTTATATCCATGCTTGGATCTCCGATGACATCATGATTGAGTTTGGCTGGGGGTGTGTTCGGATCCGAATTTGCATCACCGCTCGTGTCCTGCCATGTTACTGATGGCTTAAACAACAGTTCGACAAATGTGTTCGGTGGGACGGGGTCACGTTTAGCTCGCATGCGAGCGAGTACATCAGCGGCCTGGTTATTATCCTGGGCTACGTGATGGAATTCCAGCCCCTCAAATCGAGCCGATATTTTCAATATGGCATTGCGATAAGCTACCATTTTTGAGTCCTTTGCCTCAAAATCCCCATTAATCTGGGAGATGGCGAGGTTTGAGTCTCTGCGTACCTCGAGGCATTGTATGTGTAATGCCCAGGATGGGACTATACCTCCTACGTGTCGAGGCACGACTTAAAGGTATAAGCCCATCCTAGAATGATCTCAAGTTTGTATCTTTGCACGACTCATGTAAAAGAGGGATTAAAATGCAAAAGGAGATAGTTGGCTTACACTCGCCACTTCACACAATACATTACATAAGCAAAACATCATTCAAAACAACACAACCCGACTACGGGCGAAGATCCAAAAAGAAAGATACCAAAACAACATAAAGCCATAGGCCTAGATCGAATCCTAGTAGAAACCACTACTGATCGTCGAAAACGTCACAAGCATATGGTCAAACTCTTCATCGAGCTCCCGGAAGTTCTGATCCCTCTCCTGCATCAAACTCGGCTGAACCTGCATCTGGTGTGGTGGAGTAAATGTGAGCCACAGAGGACTCAGCAATCCCGTTCCCGGGTAACATGACTATTTAAGCCTTGGGTGAGGATAAGGCTGAAGAAAAGAATAAGTGTCTGCAGCAGCAACTAGCACTAGCTTACGTGAAAGAGTGCGAGAAGAGAAGAGCCTCGGTCGAGAGATGATCATGAAGTGATCCTAACTAAAACCAGTCAAACATAACCCCACCGTGTTCATCTCCCGAATCCCTTTCGGAAAATGACAGTCACGGTACACACGCTGGTAGTGTATTGGAACATTGTGTCGAGTTATCTACAACCGGATATTAACAAGCTCCCATCTGCCACATAACCGCGGGCACGGCTTTCGAAAGTTCAAAACCCTGCAGGGGTGTTCCAACTTGGCCCATGACAAGCCCACGATCCGCGGAGTCGCAACTCCAAGGTTGGAAGACCCGAGTATTCTCGGAATCCCATGCTCAAGATACTCCAAACTAAGGTAAGGCTAATCCAGCAAATCCTCCCGGCGTGTCGACACCCTGATAGGTAGCCGCACGTATCTAGTCTTAGGACACGACCGGATGGGCGATGCTACGGGTTTTTACCAAACCTCGAGTTTCCTTGTGGTGGCCCCGCAGGACCCCCGTTTCGGACCAACACTCATGTGGAGCACTGGCCCGAGGTTGTTGATTAAATAATAAAAGGGATAGCTAGTCCCTATGCAAGTTTTATTAGTTATTAGGCGAATAGTACCAATGTTGGGACTTGCTGGAAAAGACTTAGCACTTAGCGGTTTATCGAGAGGGGCCCCATAAACCCCAACCGTGTGAGGAACGCATAATCAAGGAATATAACACCGGTTTATACGGTTCCTAGCGGCATGAGTGGAACAAATCACCAAGCAAAAGGCTTAGCCTTCCACCCATTGCCAATATATAGATGATTTCATTTAAGCATTTATATAGTATGATATAACCCAACAAACTTCAACATGAAGCAAGCATCTTCAACTTCACCTGCAACTAGCAAAGCTATAAGAGGGGCTGAGCGAAGCCTACGTATAGCCAATCAAAGGTTTGCATAGGTAGGGTGGTTAATCAGGTTCATGGTTACAAGTAGGAGGCTGACAGGAAAGACATGGGCATCGAGGCAAAACTAAAGAACGATACTCTAGCAATAGGCAAAGATAGTAATGGTATCCGGGTTCGGTCATCTTGCCTGGGATTCCACAAGGGAGAAGAACGAGTCCATGAAGTAGAAGGAGCAACACCGAGCGAATCCTCACAACTCCGGAACAAAACCGAAGCTAACAAGAGAAGCAACCGGAAAGAAGCAAACAACACGGTAAACACACAAGCATAAACATGGAATACGATGCACAAACAAGTATGATGCATGTCCAGTATAAATATGCATGGCATGGCAAAGTGCACAAACAAAACTACAAGTTAAGTGGAGCTCAATATGCAACGAGTTGCATATTGACGAAACACCACATGTTAATTATTTAGTTGACTCTCGTTTATTTACAAGACAAGATTAAATGTTTGTTAACATGGCAAGAGGTGAAGCATAATAAAACTACACTATTTAGGCATTTTAAATGAGGCCGGAAGAACAACAACAATTCCGAAAAATCCCCATGAGCATGTTTAGTAATTATAAGCAACAACAAATAACATATATAATGTTGTTAACATGATGCGGATGACATGATCAAGTTATGCAATTTTTATTAAAAGTTGACATGAAGAAGATATGAAGTATTGCCACCGTGGTGGAAAGAAAGGGTGCCACGGCAACGAATCCGAAAATGATGCCACGCAACATATCGGTTCCGGTAACTCGTTGAGAGACCGGTGCAAAACAAAGGTGGAGTGAGCGAGTCGAACGAGAAGAAAAGCGGGATGATCCCGTCACCGGGTTCCCATGAGTCGGCGACGAGGCAACCGAGGAACACGACAAAAGATGAAACGGGCATGGTGCACACAAGGGCAAACATCTCATACAACACGAGCATAAACATGCGTTCATCCACGGGGTCGTCTTGGTATACCTTCGATGCATGCGTTTCGGGGCGGTTCGAGATCGTAGTGGAAGTAGTGGTACTCGTGGTCGTAGAGGAAGTAGTTGTTCACATTTCCGAAGAGGAAGTAGTCGTTCACATTCCATTTCGGAGAGGTACTTGTCGTTCACGTGGCGGTAGTGGAAGTAGTTGTTCACGGGGTCTTCGATGGTCGACGGTAGTGGTACACATGTTGTCGGGGTACTTTTCACAAGGTCGTCGTGGTACTTGCCGTAGGGGTACATGAGGGACGTCATGGTACACATTTTGTAGATGTTCATCCGTCATGTCGTGGTACTTGGCAATTCCGAAGATCGCGGTCGTTGGAGTACTTGGTCTTGCGGCTGCGGTCTTCACAACAAAGGGAAAAAAACAACAGCAAGGTCTTGGCAAACAACAGCAGCAACAAAAGGGCGAGAAGGTGGCCGCGGACGGCGCTGAACGAGGAGGGGACGCGGCTGCTGGCTCCGGCGACCTGGAGGCCACGGAGCTGCGGCGCTGGCTCGGGCCAGAGGACGGGGCGCTGGAGGACCGGAGGGAGACGAGGGCTTGGGGCGGCCGCGGGAAGAGCGGCGCGGCAGGGAACGGGCGAACGGAGGCTGGCGGAGGATGGCGCGACGAGCGCTGGAAGGAGCTCGGAGGAGAGGCAGCAGCTCCTGGCCGGCGGGGTGCTCGTGGCCGCGGGGCCAGAGGCGAGGCGCCCTTCGCGCGGCCTGGCTGGCCTCGGGAGCTTGAGCGGGGAGGCCGGCCTTGCTGGCTTCGCTCGGGACGGACAAGGCCCTCGAGGGGAAGGCCGGAGGGAGCTCCTCTCCCTGGCGACCTGGGGGTCGAGGGAGGAGGATCGATAGGAGGCGGAGCTGGGGATCGGGGCAAGTGAGGAGCGATGCGAGGGGGAGGCTGCGCGAGCGAGAGAGAGGCAGAGGGGCTCGAGGGGGGATCGGTGGATCTCGAGTGCGGGCATCCTGGCGGCGGAGGGACAGCGAGATGAGGGAGCGACCGCTGCTGCGGGCTAGGGTTAGGAGCGCTGCGGGGAGGCCTGGGCCTTGGGCCTAGGAGCTGGGCCAGTGGGCTGCTTGGGAGGGCCAAGAGGCCTGGGCCGCGGCTGGAATGGGAGGAGAGGAAGGTTGGCTGCGAGCTGGGCTCTTCTGCTGAAGCTGGGCTGCTCTCCTTCTTCTTTTATTTCCCAAAATAGAAAAATCAAAGAAGAAAAGGAGGAGAAAGGAAGGTAGAGATTGAATTTGGGCAAAGCGGCTATTTTTCTCGGGCATCATAAAATGAGCACGATCCGAGAAAAATAGAAAAGGCAAGATCGAAAGAAATAATTCAAACATATTTGAATTTAATCAAATTGGTTTGAACTAAGACTTGATTATAGAAGTGTCCAAAAATGTTGAGGATTTTTGGAGGAACCTCGATAAACACAAAAGAAAATATAGGGAGGGTTTAGATGGAAACTTGAATTAAGAGGCGTGGGGAATATTTGCAAGTGTGTTGCGGTTAATTCCAAACAATGGAATATTTTAATATAGCTCCCTAAATATTGGGAGGATATGTTATAAAGAGAAGTCACACTTCCCTCGGTTTAAATGGACCGAAGGTCCACACGATTTATTTGGGTTGAGATGCAAAATAAAATATGACATGATGGCATGATGACATGATGCAATACAAAAATAAATAACACAAGCACAAAAGAAACACACGGGAAAACCCGGAACATTTGGAATCTTCTGGAATCTTCTGGGACGTCGGTCTTCGGGCGTCACAACTCTCCCACACTAACAGAGGATCTCGACCCGAGATCCTAGAGATAGCACCGGGTAAAAACGGAAGAGGAAAAGGTAAAACAAAGTTGCTTCTTTGACAGACGAGTGAAACCACGAACCTGAGAGGTTGAACAATATTGGAAGAAAGAATGCAACGGAGATGAACGAAGTTAAGAACACACCGGTAAAATAAGGAACAAGGAACATTACGAGAACCTTGAAGGTTGGAAGGCATGAAACAAGAGCTTAAGAACCAAAAGAATACGGAACCGCATGGTATAGCCAAGGAATAAGAATGACATGATTCGGACAGCACTCCGACTGAAAATGGAAGGAATTAACAAGAACTTGAGGAGATGGGAAGATACTTGATGAAAACAACAACATATTGCCTCTAAAACAATTGAAAGAATGGCACAAGGGGTAAGAAGGATTCAGACAGCACTCCGATTGAAAAGAGAGGCAAAACAAGATAAATGACGGAACTGAATGAAGAATACAACACTCCGGTTAAATAGACAAGCAAGAGAGAATATGATCTTGATAAAAAACGAGATGATGGAACGAAGAGAGCAATACTACAATGCATGCGGAATGAAAGAATAGCATATAAATCTACGAAAGAAATGAATGGAGAAGAAAAATGACAACTTCTTCCACAAATGAATGTGAAACACATCCTTACGAAGAAGGGTTGAACGGAGTTGTTGGAAAATCAACAACGAAAAGAATAAGCTTGAAGTGGGCTTATGAAAAACATCTCAAAATTATGAGGTGATAACCAGCCACTTACGAAAACATTTGATTCGATTGAGCTCAACAAGGAGACGATAAACTTATTTCACCGGAAGGATAAATGAAGAACTTGGGTCATTATAAGCACCATAATTAGCAACAATCCTCAAGGGAAGGCTTTTAGGTGAAATGCAACCCAAGATAACTGCAACGAATAATTAAAGGGTTGACAAGATCTCCTGAACAAGGAAAATGATGGTTTTAAATATCTCATTCTTGATAACTCGTGAATCATAAAACATGAAGGAATTGTCAAGAATGTCATAACACCATCTGAAAAGCTAAGGTAGAAAGAATTGTAATTGGAAAGCATGATGAAGAATGCTTAAGCTCCAACAAGAATCTTGATGAAGACTGAGGATGAATTAAGTCTTGATGAACCACCATGAAAACTCCGGTAAGGAAGCATGAGAAGTGAAAAATGAAAAGAATAAGATTCAAGGCTTGTGATGAATTAGATGGAGCTTTGAAATGATATAATTGAAATAACTTGGAGCTCCGGAAAACAAGATGAAACACTTAGAACCGAGAATATGATATGATGAACAAGCTCCGGAAAAAGAGATTAAATCACCTTGAAGGAATAAGAATAAGAATTATGTCATGCATCTCCTTCACCAATTTAAATTGATGACAACCAAAGGATTTGGCATAATACTTATTCTCGTTGGAAAGGATTAAGAGAGATCTCGCACAAGCTTGGGTAAATCTTCAACAAAGCACCGGTAGAATTATGAAAAGAACGAGTGAATTAAAACGATAACAAGGAAGAGTAAACTTGAACGAGCCACCATAAGAATATGGAGACGAACGAAGAGGCATCAATTAAGAATATTTGGAGGACAACTTGAAAACTGAGAACGAAGAAATATTCTGAAATGATGGCCTTCGGAGGATCACAATGGAAAGAATTCATGAAACACTTCGGATGGGTATGAAAAGAATTCCTCACAATCGGAACAATAATGAGGATGGCATGAAGCTAGAATCACAACTCATCAAGAGAACGGGTCAAAATTTAAGAGAAACTCTTCTCCGATCTTGAAATGTTGATAGTGAAGACGAGAAATGCCATGAGAATTTCGAGATACTCCGGACGAATGACAAGAGGAAGGTGGAGCTAAAGATGGAAATAATTGAAAACAAGCTTGGAGAAGGCATGTGACTGATGGAAATCATTCTTACGTCACACATGAAAAGAATTTCAGAATACTCCGGAAAAGAAGAGTCAGGTAAGATCCTGGGAAAAGACCTGTGGGTTAGGGCCCACTAAAGAAATCACCGTTGGAAAAGATTGCTTAAGAGATATTGCACCGGTTGAATTAAATGGCTTGAATAAGATAACAATGCTCAAAATAGCTTGAACGTTTTAAGAATGGAATTATGAATCTTCAGCACTCCGGATATGGATAGCAAGAGGAGAGTGATTAATTGGTGCACCGGAATAAGAAAGCATTGTGAAATGAGGAAAAGGATAAGATCAACACCGAAATCTTGAATTACATCCACCGGCAGAATTTGAGAACAAAAGAATGATGAACTTGAAGCTCTTGAGCATCTTCACGATAATTCACCGGATAAGAACATTGAAGGAAATGAATGAAGAAATATCACATGAATAAAATGGATACTTCATCTGAGAATTTCTGTCTCCAAGAAGAAGAAGGGTGGGAGGGTGGGTAAAACAAAGACAACTTGGGATGATTGAAACAATACACCGTCAGATTTCTCAACGGCGTCCGTATGGAATAACTTGAAGAGAAGGCACACCGGTTGAAAAGGATTAACATGAATATCTCGATGGTCAAGAAGAATTAGCACTCCCATAGAAATATGAGAATACCGATTAAGAAAGGTATGGAATCAACATTTGACATCGAAGCAACTCGAATACCAGAATCAAAACAAGAACAAAGGATAGATATGCAACATGATCTTCACAATATCATCCGAACAGAGAATTGAACGAATGAATTCCGTAGGTACATCAACTAGACGAGAAGCCAGTTGGGAGAACAAAAGGTAAACAAAAAAGGAACAAGGAACAGATAGAACAAATACAAGATAGAAGCTTCGTTCAACATCTTCCTGCTGAAAGCTCATGGAACGTGTTACAAAAGGGTTTTGCAATCCCCGGGTCAGCATAGCCAAGGACCCTTTAAGATGCAACTCCCGATCGGAACAAGCCCATAAACCACTTCACTCAATGTAGAACCCCGAACTTCATATCGTGCATCCGTTGGAAGAATGCCTAGAACTACTAGATGAACCCACCTATTAATTTCCGAAAGTTTCCAGTTCTGCAATCAGGTGTTGGGGATACAGGGGAAGCACCGCGCACTCAACTCTAATCCTACATCCAGCTGTATCCATCCTTCAACACATAACCAGTTATCTCCGGAAACTGTTTACCTCGGACCTTCGAAACGCATCCACTATACAAGCTATGGCAATACTCCCGAACTACCTCCCTAGTACTGGGTGATGTCGGGGTTATCTTGCCACTAACCGCATAGGAGAGTTTTCGATGTCGGCCGTCTTAAGTATTCTAGTACTGCCGCGATGGATTTGTGACGACAACACCTCGGAGCTCAATTCCCCGGGACACTGCCACAACCCCTAATGTCAGGAGGCATCGAGAACAATGTTCTTGTCACAAAGACATCGAAACAATCCAAACAATACTCGCGTGATCCTAAAAAAAATTTGGTGCAATTTTTGAAAGTAGAAGAGGCAAGAGTAGACGTCAGGAGTCCTCACCAGAGAGAAAAGAGATGAGAAGCAAAGAAATCCTACTCTCCGATATAAATATAGGACTCAAAACATTTTCAGTGTGTGCCTAGACTCAACCGTCAACGATTCGATCAATCAGTGGGGGCTTCTAGGTCGGAGAAGGCTCTGAATACCAACTTGTAATGCCCAGGATGGGACTATACCTCCTACGTGTCGAGGCACGACTTAAAGGTATAAGCCCATCCTAGAATGATCTCAAGTTTGTATCTTTGCACGACTCATGTAAAATAGGGATTAAAATGCAAAAGGAGATAGTTGGCTTACACTCGCCACTTCACACAATACATTACATAAGCAAAACATCATTCAAAACAACACAACCCGACTACGGGCGAAGATCCAAAAAGAAAGATACCAAAACAACATAAAGCCACAGGCCTAGATCGAATCCTAGTAGAAACCACTACTGATCGTCGAAAACGTCACAAGCATACGGTCAAACTCTTCATCGAGCTCCCGGAAGTTCTGATCCCTCTCCTGAATCAAACTCGGCTGAACCTGTATCTGGTATGGTGGAGTAAATGTGAGCCACAGAGGACTCAGCAATCCCGTTCTCGGGTAACATGACTATTTAAGCCTTGGGTGAGGATAAGGCTGAAGAAAAGAATAAGTGTCTGCAGCAGCAACTAGCACTAGCTTACGTGAAAGAGTGCGAGAAGAGAAGCGCCTCGGTCGAGAGATGATCACGAAGTGATCCTAACTAAAACCAGTCAAACATAACCCCACCGTGTTCATCTCCCGAATCCCTTTCGAAAAATGACAGTCGCGGTACACACGCTGGTAGTGTATTGGAACATTGTGTCAAGTTATCTACAACCGGATATTAACAAGCTCCCATCTGCCACATAACCGTGGCACGGCTTTCGAAAGATCAAAACCCTGCAGGGGTGTTCCAACTTGGCCCATGACAAGCCCACGATCCGCGGAGTCGCAACTCCAAGTTGGGAAGACCCGAGTATTCTCGGAATCCCGTGCTCAAGATACTCCGAACTAAGGTAAGGCTAATCCAGCAAATCCTCCCGGCGTGTCGACACCCTGACAGGTAGCCGCGTGTATCTAGTCTCAGGACACGACCGGATGGGCGATGCTACGGGTTTTTACCAAACCTCGAGTTTCCTCGTGGTGGCCCCGCAGGACCCCCGTTTCGGACCAACACTCATGTGGAGCACTGGCCCGGGGTTGTTGATTAAAAAATAAAAGGGATAGCTAGTCCCTATGCAAGTTATATTAGTTATTAGGCGAATAGTACCAATGTTGGGACTTGCTGGAAAAGACTTAGCACTTAGCGGTTTATCGGGGGGGCCCCATAAACCCCAACCGTGTGAGGAACGCATAATCAAGGAACATAACACCGGTTTATACGGTTCCTAGCGGCATGAGTGGAACAAATCACCAAGCAAAAGGCTTAGCCTTCCACCCATTGCCAATATATAGATGATTTCATTTAAGCATTTATATAGTGTGATATAACCCAACAAACTTCAACATGAAGCAAGCATCTTCAACTTCACCTGCAACTAGCAACGCTATAAGAGGGGCTGAGCGAAGCCTACGTATAGCCAATCAAAGGTTTGCATAGGTAGGGTGGTTAATCAGGTTCATGGTTACAAGTAGGAGGCTGACAGGAAAGACATGGGCATCGAGGCAAAACTAAAGAACGATACTCTAGCAATAGGCAAAGATAGTAATGGTATCCGGGTTCTGTCATCTTGCCTGGGATTCCACAAGGTAGAAGAACAAGTCCATGAAGTAGACGGAGCAACACCGAGCGAATCCTCACAACTCCGGAACGAAACCGAAGCTAACAAGAGAAGCAACCAGAAAGAAGCAAACAACACGGTAAACACACAAGCATAAACATGGCATACGATGCACAAACAAGTATGATGCATGCCCGGTTTAAATATGCATGGCATGGCAAAGTGCACAAACAAAACTACAAGTTAAGTGGAGCTCAATATGCAACGAGTTGCATATTGACGAAACACCACATGTTAATTATTTAGTTGACTCTCGTTTATTTACAAGCCAAGATTAAATGTTTGTTAACATGGCAAGAGGTGAAGCATAATAAAACTACACTATTTAGGCATTTTAAATGAGGCCGGAAGAACAACAACAATTCCGGAAAATCCCCATGAGCATGTTTAGTAATTATAAGCAACAACAAATAACATATATAATGTTGTTAACATGATGCGGATGACATGATCAAGTTATGCAATTTTTATTAAAAGTTGACATGAAGAAGATATGAAGTATTGCCACCGTGGTGGAAAGAAAGGGTGCGACGGCAACGAATCCGATAATGATGCCACGCAACATATCGGTTCCGGTAACTCGTTGAGAGACCGGTGCAAAACAAAGGTGGAGTGAGCGTGTCGAACGAGAAGAAAAGCGGGATGATCCCGTCACCGGGTTCCCACGAGTCGGCGACGAGGCAACCGAGGAACACGACAAAAGATGAAACGGGCACGGTGCACACAAGGGCAAACATCTCATACAACACGAGCATAAACATGCGTTCATCCACGGGGTCGTCTCGGTATACCTTCGAAGCGTGCGTTTCGGGGCGGTTCGAGATCGTAGTGGAAGTAGTGGTACTCGCGGTCGTAGAGGAAGTAGTTGTTCACGTTTCCGAAGAGGAAGTGGTCGTTCACATTCCGTTTCGGAGAGGTACTTGTCGTTCACGTGGCGGTAGTGGAAGTAGTTGTTCACGGCGTCTTTGATGGTCAATGGTAGTGGTACACATGTTGTCGGGGTACTTGTCACAAGGTCGTCGTGGTACTTGCCGTAGGGGTACATGAGGGACATCATGGTACACATTTTATAGATGTTCATCCGTCATGTCGTGGTACTTGGCAATTCCGAAGATCGAGGTCGTCGAAGTACTTGGTCTTCCGGCTGCGGTCTTCACAACAAAGGGAAAAACAACAGCAAGGTCTTGGCAAACAACAGCAGCAACAAAAGGGCGAGAAGGTGTCCGCGGGCGACGCTGAATGAGGAGGGGACGCGGCTGCTGGCTCCGGCGACCTGGAGGCCACGGAGCTGCGGTGCTGGCTCGGGCCAGAGGACGGGGCGCTGGAGGACCGGAGGGAGACGAGGGCTTGGGGCGGCCGCGGGAAGAGCGGCGCGGCAGGGAACGGGCGAACGGAGGCTGGCGGAGGACGGCGCGACGGGCGCTGGAAGGAGCTCGGAGGAGAGGCAGCAGCTCCTGGCCGGCGGAGCGCTTGTGGCCGCGGGGCCAGAGGCGAGGCGCCCTTCACGCGGCCTGGCTGGCCTCGGGAGCTTGAGCGGGGAGGCCGGATTTGCTGGCTTCGCTCAGGACGGACGAGGCCCTCGAGGGGAAGGCCGGAGGGAGCTCCTCTCCCTGGCGACCTGGGGGGTCGAGGGAGGAGGATCGATAGGAGGCGGAGCTGGGGATCGGGGCAAGTGAGGAGCGATGCGAGGGGGAGGCTGTGCGAGCGAGAGAGAGGGAGAGGGGCTCGAGGGGGGATCGGTGGATCTCGAGTGCGGGCATCCTGGCGGTGGAGGGAGAGCGAGATGAGGGAGCGACCGCTGCTGCGGGCTAGGGTTAGGAGCGCTGCGGGGAGGCCTGGACCTTGGGCCTAGGAGCTGGGCCAGTGGGCCGCTTGGGAGGGCCAAGAGGCCTGGGCCGCGGCTGGAATGGGAGGAGAGGAAGGTTGGCTGCGAGCTGGGCTCTTCTGCTGAAGCTGGGCTGCTCTCCTTCTTCTTTTATTTCCCAAAACAGAAAAATCAAAGAAGAAAAGGAGGAGAAACGAAGGTAGAGATAGAATTTGGGCAAAGCGACTATTTTTCTCGGGCATCATAAAATGAGCACGATCCGAGAAAAATAGAAAAGGCAAGATCGAAAGAAATAATTCAAACATATTTGAATTTAATCAAATGGGTTTGAACTAAGACTTGATTATAGAAGTGTCCAAAAATGTTGAGGATTTTTGGAGGAACCTCGATAAACGGAAAAGAAAATATAGGGAGGGTTTAGATGGAAACTTGAATTAAGAGGCATGGGGAATATTTGCAAGTGTGTTGCGGTTAATTCCAAACAATGGAATATTTTAATATAGCTCCCTAAATATTGGGAGGATATGTTATAAAGAGAAGTCACACTTCCCTCGATTTAAATGGACCGAAGGTCCACACGATTTATTTGGGTTGAGATGCAAAATAAAATATGACATTGTGGCATGATGACATGATGCAATACAAAAATAAATAACACAAGCACAAAAGAAACACACGGGAAAACCCGGAACATCTGGAATCTTCTGGAATCTTCTGGGACGTCAGTCTTCGGGCGTCACAGTATGCCCATGGATACAGCTAGTAGGAGACCATGCAATAGGGCCTCATATTCGGCCGCATTATTCGAGTCCGTATACATGATCTGTAAAACATATCGGACTGTATCCCCTGTTGAAGATATCAATATTACGTCGGCCCCCAGCCCGGCTAGCATTTTGGAACCGTCGAAGTACATTGTCCAGTGGGAGTATGAGTCGTACTCTTTAGGCAGTTCGGCTTTGGTCCATTCTGCGATAAAGTCGACCTACACCTGGGATTTAATAGTCCGGTGCGGCTTGTAGGATATTTCAAACGGTAAGAGCTCAATGGCCCATTTGGCTATGCGTCCCATGGCGTCTTTATTATTCATAATATCATTGAGTGGTACCTCGGATGCCACTATCATCGAACACTCTTGAAAGTAGTGTCGGAGTTTCCGAGATGACATGAAGACCGCATAGGCAATTTTCTGATAATGGGGGTACCGTGACTTACACGGTGCGAGAACCTCGGATACATAGTATACGGGATTTTGAACGGGGAATTTATGTCCCTCTTCGGCCCTAACGCGCTGTCTATCGCCGGATCCAGCTGTGCCCTAATGGATGTCGTCTTGTTAGGATTTGTTGGGTGTTGGAATTTGATGATTTCGTCAGCTGGCTTGAAGGAGGTAGACTTCGATCTTTTGGCGAGGATGACATCGTTGGCATCCACCTTTGATCATAGGTTAGTTAGTTCTACAACCGCGAGAGCTTCGGATAATACCTCTAAGGCTAAGGATGACGTTTTGTTTTTGGCGCAGAGTGCTCTATCTAGATCACTTATTCTTGTGATCACCCCCTTGGGCCCTGGCATTTTAAGCTTCATGTACCCGTAATGGGTATAACTTGAAAGCGTGAGAAAGCGTCCCGTCCTAGAAGGGCGTGGTATCCTCTATGAAAGGGCACAATGTGAAGGAGTAGTTCCTCTGATCTGTAGTTGTCGGGTGAGCCGAACACTGCATCGAGCTTAATGCTTCCCGAACACTTGGCCTCGCGGCTTGGTATAATTCCTCTAAAGGTTGTGCTGGTGTGCTCAATGCGGGATTTCTCGACCTGCATTTTTGCAAGGATTTCCTCATATATGAGGTTTAGTCCACTTCCTCCGTCCATAAGTACTTTAGTGAGGCGGAAGCCAGCGACTATTGGGTCTAGTACAAGAGTTCTTGATGCTCGGACCGGCCGGACTCGGGGTGCGTCTTCGGCGGAAAAACTAATTACCGTGTCGCTCCATGGGCTTGCAGAGCTAATCTGGTAAACCTCGTCAAGTTCACGATTTGCTCTCTTGCGACGGTTATTTGAGGGGAATGTCTCGAAGACAGTGAAGACATCGATGTCTTTCTCCTTTGGTGAGGTGGTGGCAAGAATTGCCGTACCGCTTTTTTCTACCTGCCGGAGTACCCAACATGCTCTAAGGCGATGGCTTGGGATATTGTCCGGGGTTGCATGTATTTGGCAAGGTGTATCGAGTAGTTCGTCCAGTACGGACCTGTGCCTTGAAATAGGCTTGTTCTTCTTACCAATAGGAGTGCTGTCGGGTGACCAACTAGGGTAAGTCCGTTTAGTTTTGGTGACGTACTGTCCGGATATGGACTGTTTTAGAGGTGTATTCTGGGTTTTCCAAGTATTTTCCATTACGCAGTACTTCCGTACTAACTGCCATAATTCTATGAAACTCAGAACACGGTGTTGGTTAAGGGCATTCAAGACTCCCTCGTCCGTGCAATTGTGGTGAAATATAGAAACAGCTTTGTCGTCGCAGCAGTCCCTGACCTTGTTTTTAACAAGTAGGAATCTGGCCCAGAAGTGGTTGATCGTTTCCTCGGGCTGATGTTGTATGTTTGTGAGGACATCTATGTCTGGGATTCCGGATTTACTTGAAAAGTTTTTCCCAAGGAGGGTGGGTGTCGGAGATTTTGAATCCCGACCCAGAGTGGTATTTGGTTACAATCCGGTTTCAATGGGATCTAATTGCCCTTCGGGTCCGGCGTCGGTCCTAGAGCCCAAAGAACATAGTTCACCTCCTGACTGGGAGGTGTTCGCCTCGACGGGTTTGGAGATCCGGACTATTGCGGTCTCCGTTTGTGGAGGAGAAGTCTCCATGGCTCCGTCCTCCACTGCTACTACCAGATGAGTGATCGGAGAAGGGCCGATCTCATCATGGTCGGATTTAAGTCAGATTTGATCTCCTCGCGATAAAAGCCCTGGGGCGGCGATGCGATCCAGCAGCTCGTTTAGGGGCGAGATTTCGGATGAAGTCGCGTCATCGAAGTAGTCGGAATCGGCATAAAGGTGATGCTCAATAGCCGCCGGGAGTGCGGCAGGCCCGGAGGCCATGCGGACGCATACAGTGAACCCGCCGAGCTGGAGGACCTGGTCGATAGCCAAGTTGTTTCCAAGGGTGATCCCATCGTCGATGACGAGACGCACCATCGACCTCTCATGGCGAGCATGATACGTCCAAAACGTATCTATAATTTCTGCTTGCTCCATGCCTCTTTTGTGTGATATTGCTATGATATTTATGCACTTCCATACACTTTTGATCATATTTGGACTAACCTATTAACTCAGTGCACCACAGTGCCAGTTCCTGTTTTCTGCTGTTTTTCTATTTCAGGTTTCCCCCATATTAAAAGTGCCCAAAAAATTCCGGGAAAAATACAGGAAAAATGAGCGTACAGGAACCTTCGAGAATCACCAAAGCAGGGCCAGAGGGGAGCCAGGGGTGGCCCAGGCGGCCACCCGGCGCGGCCCCAACCCTGGCCGCGCCAGGGGGGGCGCCTGGGGCCCCCTCTCCGCCTCTAGTGACCCCCCTTTGCATATATATGCCTCGCATCCCGAAACCCTCGAGGACAGAACCCTTTTTTACGATCTAGCCTCTGTTCCGCCGCCGCCGCGCTTCCAAGATCGGGAGCATCAGGAGAACTCTTCCCGGCACCCTGCCGGAGGGGAGAACCACCACCGGGAGCTTCTCCACCACCATGGACGCTTCCCGGATGAGTCTTGAGTAGTCCCCCTTGGACCATGGGTCCATGACCAGTAGCTATGTGATGTTCTCCTCCCCTCTTTGTTCTTCATGGTTTAGACCTCGTGAGCTGCCCTACATGATCGAGGCACATATGTAATCTTCCTGCTGTTGCTATGCTGAGTTTGCTGGGATCCGATGGATTATGAGATTATGTTTAGATTGTGTGTGAGTAATATATTTGATTCACCTCTTTTATATTTATGTTCCTAAGTAATTCTAGCATGTTCTCCGTTGCTGTTTATTGCTTTGGCTGAGTAGTAGGTAGTAACTCCAAGAGGGAGCGTTATGCTTGATTGTGGGTTCATGCCCCCTGATGACTAGCTTGAGTGACAGAAACATGAGTCTAGGGGATGTGCTGTTGCCACAAGGGGGAAAACAACGGTGCTTGTACTTGCGGGTGCAAGGATTGTTTACTTTACGCGAAGTTATTTTAATGCAGTTGTCTGTTGCTTTGAGTTTACACTTTGGGTGGGATTCGCAACTTAATACCAGCGAGATGTTCTGGATAGATATCTCAAGGTGGATGATTAGTAGTAGATGCAGATGGATTTCGGTCTACTTGCCTTGGCGTACCGCCCATGCTTTTGAGCCTCTACCTTTCTTTATAGCATAGTTAGCATTGGTTTGCGCACATAATCCTGTCAATTGCCCAGTTGTAATTTGTTTACCTCGCTTTGTTGTTTTATCGTCTTTTGGGAGAGAGAGACATCACTAGTGAACATCATGGGACCCCGGTCCATATTACCATCACTGATCACACCCGCTATTTACTTCCTGTTCTTATTCCCTAGTTGCAGTCATACCTATCATTATTATCTCTTGTGTTTGATCCTTTGTAAACGACAAGGCCGGAGGGATTGACAACCTCTATGTACTCGTTGGGAGCAAAGTTATTTGTATCTGTGTGCAGGTCCTGTCAACCGCTAAGTTTTTGGTGCCGTTGACACCTTCTTGTCGACCCTCAGAGTCTCACGGGATTCGATCCTTGGTACCTTTGCCAAGGGAAACTTGATGCTACGCTACATCTCAAACATTCCACTTGGGGTAACCAACGAGGGGCGAGAAGCCATCAAGCAAAGTTTCTGGCGCCGTTGCCGGGGACTCCACTCTTCAAGATAGGGGAGTTGCACGCTATCTTTTATCTTTGCTTTTTAGTCTTGTTAGTTTACCTTTCAGTTTTTGCTTTAGTGTCCTCTATCAAAAATCACAAAAATAGTTATCTTGCTTGCTGCTGCTATGGGTTCCACCGAGAACACCAAGTTGTGTGACTTCACCAGTCATAACAACAATGACTTTATCTGCACGCCTATTACTACACCTGCCACTTCAGCACCTTCTTATGAGATTAAACCTGCTTTACTGAACCTAGTTATGAAAGATCAATTCTCCGGTGCTGGAGATGATGCTGCTTTGCACTTAAATAATTTTGTTGAGCTCTGTGATATGCAAAAGTACCAAGAAATAGATGGTGATATTGTTAAGCTTAAGCTTTTTCCTTTCTCCTTGAGAGGAGGAGCTAAAATTTGGTGGAAATCCTTGCCTAGGAATAGCATAGATTCTTGGGACAAGTGCAAGGATGCCTTTATTGGGAAGTACTACCCCCCTGCTAAAATTATCCAACTAAGGAGTAACATAATGAATTTTAAACAATTGGATAATGAACACGTTGCCCAAGCTTGGGAACGCATGAAATCTCTTGTCAAGAACTGCCCTACTCATGGTTTGACTACTTGGATGGTTATCCAAACTTTTTATGCAGGCTTGAACATTACCTCGCGGAACTTGTTAGATTCGGCCGCAGGAGGAACCTTTATGTCAACTACACTTGGTGCTGCCACGAGGCTTCTCGATGAGATGATGACCACTTATTCCCAATGGCACACCGAACGCGCTCCAACAGGTAGGAAGGTAAACTCTGTCGAGGAGATTTCCTCCCTAAATGAAAAACTTGACTTGATCATGTCTCTACTTTCCAAGCAATCTCTTATTGATCCTCATGATGTTCCTTTAAATTCTTTGATTGCTCAAGATCAAGTAGATGTGAACTTTATCTCTAGAAACAATTTCAATAACAATGCTTATAGGAGTAATTTTGGTAGCAACCCTAGACCGTTCCCCTCTAATTCCTATGGGAACAACAATGCTTATCCTAACACCAAGAACTCCACTTCTGAACTAGAGATTATGCTTAAAGACTTCATCACTACCCAAAAGGCCTTCAATAAGAGTGTAGAAGAAAAACTAAACAAACTAGATAATCTCTTTCCGAAGGTAGACAATTTAGCCCATGAGGTAGAGCTGCTTAAAATTAGAACTTCTCCTCTTGATGAGAGGAAGACCACTCCTATGAATGCTATTCAAGTGCAAATTAATGAAAACATTAGGATGATGGCTAAACTTAAAGAGATATGGGCTAGAGAAAAGGAGGAAGAAGATAGAATTAAGAGTCTTGCTACCCACCACACTGTTGCTACTATCCAAGTTGTTGAGGATATCCAAACTCTTAGCACCCAATGCACTCCTAGTCCCATTGGACCTATTAATGGTGATGCTATGACCTCAACCGTAGAAACTCCTATGACCATAGAAGCTACCAAACAAGTGAGCCTAAAGGACACCACTACCACTTTACTTGATAGTAGTGACCTTGATTTTGATAATTGCACCCTTTCTGAAGTTATTAGTTTTCTTCACAAAATGTCTAGAGATCCCCACACTAGCACACTTAACCTTGCCTTCACAGAGCATATCACTAATGCTCTTATCAAAGCTAGGGAGGAAAAGCTTAGGGTAGAAGCCTCCATACCTAGAAAGCTAGAAGATGGTTGGGATGCTATGATTAAAATTAAGTTGAATAACTTCTCTTGCTATGCTTTATGTGATGTTGGAGCTAGTACCTCCGTTATGCCCAAAAGAATATATGATATGTTTAAATTGAAATCTTTTGATCCTTGTTCTTTTGGTGTTCGTCTTGTTGATTCTTCTGTAAAGAAACCTTTGGGGAAGATCGACGATGTTCTTATCGTTGTCAATGACAATTATGTTCCCGTTGATTTTACTATTATGGATATTGAATGTGAACCTTCATGTCCAATTATTTTGGGACGTCCTTTTCTTCGCACCATTGGTGCTATCATTGACAAGAAAGAGGGTAATATAAAATTCCAATTCCCTCTCAAGAAAGGAATGGAACACTTCCCTAGAAAGAAGATTAAGTTGCCTTTTGAGTCCGTTACACGGGCTAGCTATTCTCTCACTCTTGGTAAAACTTGATTTTCCCTTTTTCCATCATGCCTAGCTTAAAGGCATAAAAGAAAACGCTTTTGGGAGGCAGCCCACAACGAATTAGGTTTTATTTTGCTTTTTTGTGTCTTGATGTTTGTTACTACAGTAGCATCATCATTGTATCTTTTCTTTTCAGCTTTGTGCCAAGTTTAGCCTCTGATTGCAAGAAAGTTCAAAAGTTGTGAAGTGCTGTCCAGAAAACAGATTATGTCCTTGGACAGAAAAATTCGTATAAAATCACCAGATCATCTTTTTGATCTGAATTTTTTTGACAGCGTGCTCTATACAATTGGCTTTCGGGCATCTGTTCTGAGTTTTTCGATTTGAGTTGCATCAGTGCCCCGAAAAAATTATTTACTACCTGCTGGTCTGTTTTTCACAGATTCTGTCCTGTTTTGCCTTTTCTTCGTTTTGCGAACCATGAGCTTGCTTTTTCTTTGCAAAAACCTTTTGGCAATCTTGAGAAACAGTAGCTCTTCAAGATTATCTTTATTTCCAGTGAGGAAAAGTTATTTTATTATGGGTACTAACTTCGCTAATCAGATTATGATGAGTTATGTATGAAGGGAGTTTTCAAGTGTGCGAGGGAAGATGATAAAAGAAGATTCGGGAGGGTGAAACGCTCAAGCTTGGGGATGCCCCCGTGCACCCCCAAGAAATATTCAAGAAGACTCAAGAGTCTAAGCTTGGGGATGCCCCCATGCATCCCCTTCTCCATCAACAATTATCAGTTTGTCTTTCGTTCCACTATAATTATCACTTCATGTGTTATGTGCTATGCTTGGAGCGTCTTGCGCTTAGTTTCCTTTTTAGTTTTCTTTAGCTTTGCTTGCTGTTCATAACAAGTTAGAACCCAGCTTTCTTTGTGTGGGAGAGAAACATGCTCCACTTCAACCTAGAACATGATAACCCTCAACCGTAAGGGATCGAGATAGTCTTCGCGGGTAAGAATAACCCAATTTATTGATTCGACACACGGGGAGCCAAAGAGTATTTATAAGCTTTGACAGTTGAGTTGACAATTCAACCGCACCTGAAATATACTTACTTGCAACAAAAGATAAGTTGTAACAGTGATATGATAGTGATGATAGTAATAGTAAAAGTAAACAGCAAAAGTAAATAGCAACGGTAGATAGTAAAGTAAATAGCAAAAGTAGCGACTAGTGACAAGCAGGGTTTAAAATACTGTAGGCTAGGGAGATGGATGGTTGGGCGTGAAGGAAATATGCCCTAGAGGCAATAATAAAGTTATTATTTATTTCCTTATATCATGATAAATGTTTATTATTCATTCTAGAATTGTATTAACCGGAAACTTAATACATGTGTGAATACATAGACAAAACAGAGTGTCCCTAGTATGCCTCTACTAGACTAGCTCATTGATCAAAGATGGTTATGTTTCCTAGCCATAGACATGAGTTGTCATTTGATCAACGGGATCACATCATTAGGAGAATGATCTGATGGACAAGACCCATCCGTTAGCTTAGCACTATGATCGTTTAAGTTTTACTGCTATTGCTTTCTTCATGACTTATACATCTTCCTATGACTATGAGATTATGCAACTCCCGAATACCGGAGGAACACTTTGTGTGCTACCAAACGTCACAACGTAACTGGGTGATTATAAAGGTACTCTACAGGTGTCTCCGAAGGTACTTGTTGGGTTGGCGTATTTCGAGATTAGGATTTGTCACTCCGATTGTCGGAGAGGTATCTCTGGGCCCACTCGGTAATGCACATCACTATAAGCCTTGCAAGCATTGCAGCTAATGAGTTAGTTGCGGGATGATGTATTACGGAACGAGTAAAGAGACTTGTTGGTAACGAGATTGAACTAGGTATTGAGATAGCGACGATCGAATCTCGGGCATGTAACATACCGACGACAAAGGGAACAATGTATGTTGTTATGCGGTTTGACCGATAAAGATCTTGGTAGAATATGTGGGAACCAATATGAGCATCCAGGTTCCGCTATTGGTTATTGACCGGAGACGTGTCTCGGTCATTTCTACATAGTTCTCGAACCCGTAGGGTCCGCACGCTTAAGGTTTCGATGATAGTTTTATTATGAGTTTATGAGTTTTGATGTACCGAAGGAGTTCGGAGTCCCGGATGAGATCGGGGACATGACGAGGAGTCTCAAAATGGTCGAGACGTAAAAATCGATATATTGGACGACTATATTCGGACATCGGAAAGGTTCCGAGTGATTCGGGTATTTTCGGAGTACCGGGGAGTTACGGGAATAGAGGAGAGAGGCCAAAAGGAAGGTGGCGTGCACCCCCCTTCTGGTCCGAATTGGACAAGGGGTGCAGCCCCCTTTTCCTTCTCCCTCTCCCCCTCTTTCCTTCTCTCCTACTCCGGAAAGGAAAGGGGAATCCTACTAGGACTTGGGAGTCCTAGTAGGACTCCCCACACTTGGTACGCCCCCTCTAAGGTCGGCCTCTCCCTCCCTCCTTTATATACGGGGGCAGGGGGGCACCTCTAGACACAACAATTGATCTCTTGATCTCTTAGCCGTGTGCGGTGCCCCCCTCCACCATAGTTCTCCTCGATAAATATTGTAGCGGTGCTTAGGCGAAGCCCTGCGACGGTAGAACATCAAGATCATCACCACGCCGTCGTGCTGACGGAACTCTCCCTCGACACTCGGCTGGATCGGAGTTCGAGGGACGTCATCGAGATGAACGTGTGCTAGAACTCGGAGGTGCCGTAGTTTCGGTGCTTGATCGGTCGGGCCGTGAAGACGTACGACTACATCAACCGCGTTGTTCTAACGCTTCCGCTTTCGGTCTACGAGGGTACGTAGACTCACTCTCCCCTCTCGTTGCTATGCATCTGGTAGATAGATCTTGCGTGATCGTAGGAAAATTTTAAAATACTACGTTCCCCAACAGTGGCATCATGAGCCAGGTCTATGCGTAGATGATATGCACGAGTAGAACACAAGTGAGTTGTGGACGATACTAGTCATACTGCTTACCAGCATGTCATACTTTGATTCGGCGGTATTGTTGGATGAAGCGGCCCGAACCGACATTACGCGTACGCTTACGCGAGACTGGTTCTACCGACGTGCTTCGCACACAGGTGGCTGGCGGGTGGCAGTTTCTCCAACTTTAGTTGAATCAAGTGTGGCTACGCCCGGTCCTTGTGAAGGTTAAAACAGCACATACTTGAAGAAATATCGTTGTGGTTTTGTATGCGTAGGTAAGAACGGTTCTTGCTAAGCCCGTAGCAGCCACGTAAAACTTGCAACAACAAAGTAGAGGACATCTAACTTGTTTTTGCAGGGCATGTTGTGATGTGATATGGTCAAGACATGATGAGTTATACGGTTTTGTATGAAATGATCATGTTTTGTAAAGTTATCGGCAACTGGCAGGAGCCGTATGGTTGTCGCTTTATTATATGAAATGCAATCGCCATGTAATTGCTTTACTTTATCACTGAGCGGTGGCGA
Source organism: Secale cereale (assembly GCA_902687465.1). Classification (NCBI taxonomy): domain Eukaryota; kingdom Viridiplantae; phylum Streptophyta; class Magnoliopsida; order Poales; family Poaceae; genus Secale; species Secale cereale. Next base: position 137,823,977 of record LR738714.1, read on the forward strand.
TAGTCGTAGAAGCAATAGTTGGCGAGACGACAACGATGCTACGATGGAGATCAAGGTGTCGCGCCGGTGACGAAGGTGATCTTGACGGTGCTTTGGAGATGGAGATCAAAAGCACAAGATGATGATGGCCATATCATGTCACATATTTTGATTGCATGTGATGTTTATCTTATTATGCTTCTTATTTTGCTTAGTTCGACGGTAGCATTATAAGATGATCCCTTACTAAATTTCAAGGTATAAGTGTTCTCCCTGAGTATGCACCGTTGCGAAAGTTCGTCGTGCCGAGACACCACATGATGATCGGGTGTGATAAGCTCTACGTTCAAATACAACGGGTGTAAGCCAGTTTTGCACACGCAGAATACTCGGGTTAAACTTGACGAGCCTAGCATATGCAGATATGGCCTCGGAACACTGGAGACCGAAAGGTCGAGCGTGAATCATATAGTAGCTATGATCAACATAAGATGTTCACCATTGAAACTACTCCATCTCACGTGATGATCGGACATGGTTTAGTTGATTTCGATCACGTGATCATTTAGATGACTAGAGGGATGTCTATCTAAGTGGGAGTTCTTAAGTAATATGATTAAATTGAACTTTAATTTATCATGAACTTAGTCCTCGTAGTATTAGCATATCTATGTTGTAGATCAATAGCTCGCGATGTTGCTCCCCGTTTATTTTTTATATGTTCCTAGAGAAAACTAAGTTGAAAGATGTTAGTAGCAATGATGCAGAATTGTTCCGTGATCTGAGGATTATCCTCATTGCTGCACAGAGAATTATGTCCTTGATGCACCGCTAGGTGACAGACCTATTGCAGGAGCAGATGTAGATGTTATGAACGTTTTGACAAAAGCTCGGTATGATGACTACTTGATAGTTTAAGTGCACCATGCTTTACGGCTTAGAACCGTGACTTCAAAAACGTTTTGAACGCCACGGAGCATATAAGATGTTCCAAGAGTTGAAATTAGTATTTCATACTCATGCCCGTGTCGAGAGGTATAAGACTTCTGACAATACTTTGCCTACAAGATGGAGGAGAATAGCTCAACCAGTGAGCATGTGCTCAGATTGTCTGGGTACTACAATTACTTGAATCAAGTGGGAGTTAATCTTCCAGATAAGATAGTAATTGACAAAGTTCTCTTGTCACTATCACCAAGTTAGTAGAACTTCGTGATGAACTATAATATGCAAGGGATGACGAAAGGAATTCCCGAGCTCTTCGCGATGCTGAAGTCGGCGAAGGTAGAAATCATAAAAAAGCATCAAGTGTTGATGGTTAACAAGACCACTTGTTTCAAGTAAAGGGCAAAGGGATAGAAGGGGAACTTCAAGAAGAATGACAAGAAAGTTGTCACTCCCGTGAAGAAACCCAAAGCTAAAACTCAAGCCTAAAACTAAGTGCTTCTACTGCAAAGGAAATGGTCACTGGAAGTGGAACTGCCCTAGATACTTGGCGGATAAGAAGGATGGCAAAGTGAACAAAGGTATATTTTGATATACAGATTATTGATGTGTACTAGTGTTCATAGCAACCCCTGGGTATTTGATACCGGTTCAGTTGCTAAAATTAGTAACTCGAAACGAGAATTGCAGAATGAACAGAGACTAGTTAAAGGTGAAGTGACGATGTGTGTTGGAAGTGGTTCCAAGATTGATATGATCATCATCGCACACTCCCTGTACTTTCGGGATTAGTGTAAAACCTAAATAAATGTTATTTGGCATTTGCGTTGAGCATGAATATGATTTGATCATATTTGTTGCAATACGGTTATTCATTTAAAGTCATAGAATAATTGTTATTCTGTTTACATGAATAAAATCTTCGATGGTCATACACCCAATGAAAATAGTTTGTTGGATCTCGATCGTGGTGATACACATTTTCATAATATTGAAGCCAAAAGATGCAAGGTTAATAATGATAGTGCAACTTATTTGTGGCACTGCCGTTTAGGTCATAATGGTGTAAAGCGCATGAAGAAACTCCATAGTGATAGACTTTTGGAATCACTTGATTATGAATCACTTCGTGCTTGCGAACCATGCCTCATGGGCAAGATGACTAAAACTCCGTTCTCCGGAACAATGGAGCGAGCAACAGATTTGTTGGAGATCATACATATAGATGTATGTGGACCAATGAGTGTTGAAGCTCGCGGCGGGTATCGTTATTTTCTGACCTTCACTGATGATTTGAGCAGATATGGGTATATCTACTTAATGAAGCACAAGTCTGAAACATTTGAAAAGTTCAAAGAATTTCATAGTGAAGTGGAGAATCATCGTAACAGGAAAATAGGAGTTTCTACGATATGATCGTAGTGGTAAAATATTTGAGTTAGCGAGTTTGGCCTTCAGTAAAAACAATGTGAAATAGTTTCACTACTCACGCCACCTAGAACACCATAGTGTAATGGTGTGTCCGAACATCATAACCGTACTTTATTAGATATGGTGCGATCGATGATGTCTCTTACCGATCTACCACTATCGCTTTTGGGGTTATGCATTAGAGACAGCTACATTCACGTTAAATAGGGCACCATCTAAATCCATGGAGATGACACCGTATGAACTGTGGTTTGACGAGAAACCTAAGCTGTCATTTCTTTAAGTTTGGGACTGCGATGCTTATGTGAAAAAGTTTCAACATAATAAGCTCGAACCCAAATCGGAGAAGTAAATCTTCATAGGATACCCAAAAGAAACTGTTGGGTACACCTTCTATCACAGATCCGAAGGCAAGGTCTTTGTTGCTAAGAGTGGATCCTTTCTAGAGAAGGAGTTTCTCTCGAAAGAAGTGAGTGGGAGGAAAGTGGAACTTGATGAGGTAATTGTACCTTCTCCCGAATTGGATAGTAGTACATCACAGAAACTGGTTTCAGTGATTCCTACACCAATTAGTGAGGAAGCTAATGATGATGATCATGAAACTTCGGATCAAGTTACTGCTGAACTTCGTAGATCAACCAGAGTACGTTCCGCACCAGAGTGGTACGGCAACCCGGTTCTGGAAGTCATGTTACTGGACCATGATGAACCTACGAACTATAAGGAAGCGATGATGAGCCCAGATTCCGCAAAATGGCTTGAGACCATGAAATCTAAGATGGGATCCATGTATGAGAACAAAGTGTGGACTTTGGTTGACTTGCCCGATGGTCGGCAAGCCATCGAAAATAAATGGATCTTCAAGAGGAAGACTGACGCTGACAGTAATGTTACTGTTTACAAAACTCGACTTGTTGCGAAAGTTTTTCAACAAGTTCAAGGAGTTGACTATGATGAGACTTTCTCACCCGTAGCGATGCTTAAGTCTGTCCGAATCATGTTAGCAATTGCCGCATTTAATGAAATCTGGCAAATGGATAACAAAACTGCATTCTTTAATGGATTTATTAAAGAAGACTTGTATATGATGCAACCAGAAGGTTTTGTCAATCCGAAAGGTGCTAACAAAATGTGCAAGCTCCAGCGATCCATCTATGGATGGGTGCAAGCATCTCGGAGTTGGAATATACGCTTTGATAAGTTGATCAAAGCATATAGATTTATACAGACTTGCGGTGAAGCCTGTATTTACAAGAAGTGAGTGGGAGCACTACAACCTTTCTGATAAGTATATGTGAATGACATATTGTCGATCGGAAATGATGTAGAATTTTCTGGAAAGCATAAAGGAGTGTTTGAAAGGAGTTTTTGAAAGAAAGACCTTGGTAAGCTGCTTACATATTGGGCATCAAGATCTATAGAGATAGATCAAGACGCTTGATAAGACTTTCGATGAGTACATACCTTGATATGATTTTGAAGTAGTTCAAAATGGATCAGTCAAAGAAGGAGTTCTTACCTGACTTGTAAGGTGTGAAGTTGAGTAAGACTCAAAGCCAGACCACGGCAGAAAAATATAGAGAGAATGAAAGTCATTCCCTATGCCTCAGCCATAGGTTCTATAAAGTATGCCATGCTGTGTACCAAACATGTTGTGTACCTTGCCATGAGTTTGTCAAGAGGGTACAATAGTGATCCAGGAGTAGATCACTGTATAGCGGTCAAAATTATCCTTAGTAACTGGATGACTAAGGAAATGTTTCTCGATTATGGAGGTGATAAAGAGTTCGTCGTAAAGGGTTACGCCGATGCAAGCTTTGACACTAAATCCAGCTGACTCTAAGTATCAATCTGGATGTGTATTGAAAGTGGGAGCAATTAGCTAGAGTAGCTCCATGCAGAGCATTGTAGACACATAGACATTTGCAAAATACATACGGATCTGAATGTGACAGACCCGTTGACTAAACTTCTCTCACGAAGCAAAACATGATCACACCTTAGTACTCTTTGGGTGTTAATCACATAGCGATGTGAACTAGATTATTGACTCTAGTAAACCCTTTGGGTGTTAATCACATGACGATGTGAACTATCGGTGTTAAATCACATGGCGATGTGAACTAGATTATTGACTCTAGTGCAAGTGGGAGACTGAAGGAAATATGCCCTAGAGGCAATAATAAAGTTATTATTTATTTCCTTATATCATGATAAATGTTTATTATTCATGCTAGAATTGTATTAACCGGAAACTTAATACATGTGTGAATACATAGACAAAACAGAGTGTCCCTAGTATGCCTCTACTAGACTAGCTCATTGATCAAAGATGGTTATGTTTCCTAGCCATAGACATGGGTTGTCATTTGATCAACGGGATCACATCATTAGGAGAATGATCTGATGGACAAGACCCATCCGTTAGCTTAGCACTATGATCGTTTAAGTTTTACTGCTATTGCTTTCTTCATGACTTATACATGTTCCTATGACTATGAGATTATGCAACTCCCGAATACCGGAGGAACACTTTGTGTTCTACCAAACGTCACAACGTAACTGGGTGATTATAAAGGTACTCTACAGGTGTCTCCGAAGGTACTTGTTGGGTTGGCGTATTTCGAGATTAGGATTTGTCACTCCGATTGTCGGAGAGGTATCTCTGGGCCCACTCGGTAATGCACATCACTATAAGCCTTGCAAGCATTGCAGCTAATGAGTTAGTTGCGGGATGATGTATTACGGAACGAGTAAAGAGACTTGTTGGTAACGAGATTGAACTAGGTATTGAGATAGGACGATCGAATCTCGGGCATGTAACATACCGATGACAAAGGGAACAATGTATGTTGTTATGCGGTTTGACCGATAAAGATCTTTGTAGAATATGTGGGAACCAATATGAGCATCCAGGTTCCGCTATTGGTTATTGACCGGAGACGTGTCTCGGTCATGTCTACATAGTTCTCGAACCCGTAGGGTCCGCACGCTTAAGGTTTCGATGATAGTTTTATTATGAGTTTATGAGTTTTGATGTACCGAAGGAGTTCGGAGTCCCGGATGAGATCGGGGACATGATGAGGAGTCTCAAAATGGTCGAGACGTAAAAATCGATATATTGGACGACTATATTCGGACATCGGAAAGGTTCCGAGTGATTCGGGTATTTTTGGAGTACCGGGGAGTTACGGGAATAGAGGAGAGAGGCCAAAAGGAAGGAGGCGTGCACCCCCCTTCTGGTCCGAATTGGACAAGGGGTGCAGCCCCCTTTTCCTTCTCCCTCTCCCCCTCTTTCCTTCTCTCCTACTCCGGAAAGGAAAGGGGTCCCAAGTCCTAGTAGGACTCCCCACACTTGGTACGCCCCCTCTAGGGCCGGCCTCTCCCTCCCTCCTTTATATACGGGGGCAGGGGGGCACCTCTAGACACAACAATTAATCTCTTTATCTCTTAGCCGTGTGCGGTGCCCCCTCCACCATAGTTCTCCTCGACAAATATTGTAGCGGTGCTTAGGCGAAGCCCTGCGACGGTAGAACATCAAGATCGTCACCACGCCGTCGTGCTGACGGAACTCTCCCTCGACACTCGGCTGGATCGGAGTTCGAGGGACGTCATCGAGCTGAACGTGTGCTAGAACTCGGAGGTGCCGTAGTTTCGGTGCTTGATCGGTCGGGCCGTGAAGACGTACGACTACATCAACCGTGTTGTTCTAACGCTTCCGCTTTCGGTCTACGAGGGTACGTAGACTCACTCTCCCCTCTCGTTGCTATGCATCTGGTAGATAGATCTTGCGTGATCGTAGGAAAACTTTAAAATACTATGTTCCCCCAACAGGGCGTTGCTTGGATGAGATAGATTCTAACTTGGGGCACGGCACACGGAAAAGTAATGATCATCTAGGCAAATATCAAACATTAGGCATGTATCCCGTAGGTAGTTGTGCGTGCTTGCAATAAGAACGTGCACAACATCTTTTGTCCTACCATCCCGCTACGAACGGGGCCAAAAGGAACTAATGGATATTAAGGTGCTCCTGTCAAAGAGCACCGGAACAAAGCAATGAACTCAATGGATACATGTAATCCTCAAACTACGGACCATCCCTTTGGTGTCCCAAGCTGTCACTTTTGGGATCGCCGGTTCCGAACCGTAATAGGTGCATACAACTCATAGATAGGATCACGAACACAAATATATTCATGCAAACACATATGGTTCAGATCTGAAATCATGGCACTCGGGCCCTAAGTATCAAGCATTAAGAATAACAAGTTGTAGCAAAGATGATAAACACCACACTAGATGATAGGCAACATGCCCCCTACAATCTGACGAACTATTACATGATCTAACTCATCCAATCCCTACCATCCCCTTCGCCTGCAGCAGGGGAATTACTCACACATGAAGGGGGAAGTCATGGAGGGATGATGGAGTGGTGATGATGATGACGATGGCGATGATCTCCCCTCTCCGGAGGCCAAATCAGCCTCCAGGTTAGCCCTCCCGAGGAAGAACAGAGGGTGGCGGCGGCTCCGCGACGAAAAACTGCGAAAGAACTTTCGATCTAGGGGGTTTTTTGCGTCGGGAGGAAAAATACGGGCTAAAGTAGGGCACCAGGGGGTGTGGGCCCCACCCAGGCGCCCCCCCGGCGCGGCCCAGGGGGGGCGCGCCCACAGGGCGCCTGGGCACCCCCTGGCCCCCCTCTGGCCCCACTTCTGGTATTTGGTTCCTTCGGGTGCGTGGATTTTCTCTGATTTTTCGTGGATTTTTCTGAGATGCTTAAAAATCTGTTTTCCTGCACACAAATAAACCATACAGGCAGCTCTGCTGAAAACAGCGTCAGTCCGGGTTAGTTTAGTCCAAATCATGCAAGAATGGGGCCAAAACAATATCAAAAGTGTTTGGAAAAGTAGATACGTTTGAGACGTATCAACTCCCCCAAGCTTAGCATATTGCTTGTCCTCAAGCAATTCAGTTCAACGAACTGGACGCGACAAAGAAAACTTTGACAAACTCTTTTGCTTCATTAGATGTATATAAGCATGTACTACGGAAAGAGTTTAGCAAGTATTGAAACAGTGCTTATGAGGACAATGCAAGGAGCAATCCTTCTTTCGAGTGACCAGTCACAAATAGTTAAAAGTAAATAATATATTACTGAAAATCAAGACAAGATCACATTGCACATAGCTTGAGCATATTAGGGTGGTATCTCGCTAGCCTCCATGACTGAAGCAAAACATAGATGCAGAGACTCCTCCAGGGTTTTAAAGGAGACTAGAACTAAGAATTTCAGAATAAATCATATCACAAGTATGCAGAAGACAATGTAATACTTTGGGACAATGCACATTATACGCAGAATGACAATTATGCTCTCCTAGTAGGTGCTTTGAAGAAAGAAGGTGAGACTCTCGAACCGTGGCTTTTGTTGGCAAATTTGAAAACCCGTGATCGGAAACAAAAACTAAACATGTACCAGAGCTCTTGGTGTTAAAAACAGAAGTGAATATGTTTTTGAGAGGTGCATATTTCGTCAATGAATGCTAGTAGATAACTAATCACTTTTTAAGCTAGACAAGTCTCGAGGAACGGCTCCCGCATGAGGACGATCACATCCTCTTAATCTCCTTTGTTTATCACTGCCAAAGTTTTCTGATTTCTCATGAACAAAGCGTGAAGGAGGGTTTGTTTGTTATATTATCTTTTCGAGCCGGGCGCACTCAATGCCAGTTCCTTTTCATATTAGGGGTTTGCACATTATACATGCAATCCAGGGGTGAAACTTGTCCAACTTAAAATGATTATGAATTAACTACTACTTCCTCATGAGCTAAAACATAGGCACAAAAAGAGAATTGCTTTTGAATAATTTCAAGATAGTACATGAAAGTCTTCGTTAGGAATGGCAGTTAAATACCATGTATAGGAAGGTATGGTGGACTCATATGGCATAACAGGTTTTAAAGGGTTTGGATGCACAAGCAGTCAGTCCGCTTAGTACAGGTGGAGGTTTAGCAAAAGACTGGGAAACGACCAACTAGAGAGCAATAACGGTCATAATCATGCAGAGCGACATAGCAACATTGAATCGGGCATGAAAGTGATATAACTATTCTAAAACTCAAAGATCATCAAGGCAAAGTAGACTTTTAGTCTTAAACATGTGTAAGCATGTGCCAAGTCAATCCAAAAATTCTCTAAAGGGAAATACCACCTTAGTATACCAGACTATGAACATTGCAATGCATGTAGATCATTTCAATAACACATTATATACTCTAGTTATTCGAGACTAGCCACAAGGAAAGCATGAACCACTAGAAGAGCATTGTAAACATAACACTATGTCGCTACAAGCTGGTCTCTAGATCATAAGTGCAGGCATATGTACAAAAGTAGAAACAATAAGAGTTCATACCGGTCTTCCTTGTTGCTTCCTTTCAGTCGATCTTCGTTATCACTGCTTGTCACTTGCACGATCGAACGCAGGAAATATAATCAAATGCCATCACGGACTCGAGCTGATCTCTGAAAACAAAGCAAACTAAAGAGAGAAAGGAAATATTTTTGGATTTTTTCAAGAGTTGAATAAAAGCAAAAGAAAGAGGAAATCTTTTTGTTGTTTTTGCAAAAAGAGAAATAAAGAAGAACGGGCAAAAACTTCGAAAATATCAAAGCGAACAAAATGGATAATACAATGGAAAAGTGAGAAGGGCACGTACTCCCCCAAGCTTAGGCTTTTGGCCTAAGTTGGTAGCAGCTACTGCCCCCAGGAGCCTCCTGCTCCAGGGGTATGGTGGTGAGACCAAGGGTCGTAGAAGGATGATGGCGTGTACACCGAACTCCTCGGAGTCTCCCACGAGGAAGGTTCCGAGCGCCAAACAGAGGAAGATCATTCACCAAACTCGGTGGCGGTCTCTTCCTAAAAATGTGGTATCTCACCGTGCCTCTCCTCGTCGGGCACAACCCCCTCCATGGGGTTATGGAACTGATGCTGGACCATGAACTCATCGAACTGGACAACATCAAAGGACCATCCGTTCCTGCGAGAAAAATCAAACAAAAGAGGTGCAGGTAGACGGATCTCGTGTTCCGCTGTAGTTCCGAAACGCAAGATATAAACAAGGTTATCAAGCTCAGAACCCATGGTAACAAACTTATGCCTTTTCATAGCAGCAAGATCAAAGCTTAAATAAGTAAAAGGAGTATCATCAGGGTGTGGGGTGCCTCCAAGATGCTCTAAGATAAGTGTGGCATAAATGCCACCATATAAGTCCCCCTTGTTATCGTTCATAGCAAGGCGTCGAGCAATTAAGGTACCCAGATTATAATCAGACCTCCCTGAGAGGGCTGCTGCCAGGATAGCAATATCCGGAGCAGAAATGTTGCTCGTGTTGTCACGAGCTAACACCCCTCTAGCAATATAATACGCAAAATACCTGAGGTGAGGAAACAAGATGCTGGAGATCTTCGACCGATGAATATCCCTCGTACCCATGCTACAGAGAGAGTTGATGACGGTTTTCAGCTCGGAGGGCTGAGTGGCCATCCTTGCCGTCCTCCCAACGTTCGGCACACCTATTACTTCACAAAAATTTCCCAGAGTCATGGTGATAAGATCATTATAAATTTTAAACTCAATAGCACCTGAATCAGGATTATATCTAAAACTGTTAATGAAATTGGAGGTGAGTTTTTGATACTGAGTAACACGGCTTGTGACGAGCCGTGTCAAACCTGCATTAGCACAAAGATTATAAAACTCATCCTTGATTCCCGCAGCTTCCATGAATTCATCACATGGAAATGTCATCGCACGTGCTGGACTTGTGTCTTCCAACAACTCCTGGGGCACATGATCTTCATTATAGCTCACCCTAGCAGTCGATGGTGAAGCTGCGGCTCTAGTAACTCGATCGGAGTGTGCGGGCCTCCTCTTCTCAAGCCATCCTTTTGCCCTTCCTAACAAACTCATTTCTGAAAAAAAATATTACAATTTACAAAAACGAGGATTAAAACAAAGTGAACTAAGGCAAACTACTCAACTCACTTGCCCAAGGCATAAACTTGCATCAAAACTTGAAAAATAACTTTCTACACATGCATGCAAGCTCATCTCTACAGCACCAAGAACTACTAAATACTCACAAATGAGGCCACCAATCAAAAATATAATTGGAGGGGTGGAGGAGTCACATACCAGGGAGTATTTGCTCAAAATTTCAGCTCAAATGATGGGCTGTAGAGAGAGATTGAAGAATCGCCTCCAAGAACAGCAAGAACAGCAAGAACAAGACCAGAACTCGGGTTTCTGGAAAAAGAGAGAGAGGAGGGAAGAAGAAGTACCTGGAGGGAGGTCCCGTGGGCCCCAGGCGCCCTGTGGGCGCGGCCAGGGGCTGGGCCGCACCAGCTGGCCGCCTGGGCCACTGGTGGCCCCCCCTGGCTGGACCCAGGACTTTCCGGGTCTCTCCCGTTGTGGAAATTTTTAATCTAATTTTTCTGGAATTTTTCTGAAAACTTCACTGTTGAAATTTTTTCAAAGTTCAAAAAGCTGCGAAACTCTCTGAAAACCCGAAGCAGTTAGTAGTATTGTGAAGCTTCAAAAACATAGATACTTGGTACAGCAAGTAGGACAAAACTAAAAACAAATTAAAGCATAGCAAGCTCAACTTTTTATCCATATAAAACACGTTCACTAATAAGGTTGATCAAGTCTTACCAACAAACAAGCGATATATAGAGCAAAAAGTCTCACCTCCTACGAAGTAATCACTGAACTTTTACCTTGATGGACACTGTCCCTACCATGATAGTCTTGTATTTATGAGGCACATGTAGTGGACAGTCCAATTCTCCAATTTTCACGGTCTCGATATTCTCTATAGAGTTGAGGGCATGCCTCCTGTCGGTCTTCTTCGGAAAATATACCGTGTGTTCTTTATCATTCACATGGAAGGTAACCTTCCCTTTATTGCAATCAATAATAGCACCTGCGGTGTTAAGAAAAGGTCTACCAAGAATAATGGACATGCTCCCATCCTCGGGCATGTCAAGCACAACAGAATCAATAAGAATTAAACAATTAGCAACTTCTACTGGAACATCCTCACAAATACCTATCGGAACAGCGGTTGACTTGTCAGCCATCTGAAGGGAGATATCTGTAGGAATTAGTTTCTCTAAACAAAGCCTCTCGTAAAGAGAGAGAGGCATAACACTCACTCCTGCTCCAAGATCACATAAGGCAGTTTTGACATAATTATTCTTTATGGAGCAAGGAATGGTGGGTATACCTGGATCACCGAGCTTCTCAGGAATCTTTCCACTAAAAGAATAGTTAGCAAGCATAGTAGATATTGCATCATTAGGAACTTTTCTTTTGTTAGTGACAATATCTTTCATATATTTTGAATAAGTAAGTAACTTAATAGCATCAGTCAAGGGTATCTGAAGAAAAAGAGGTTTAATCCACTCACAAAACTTATTATAATGCTCTTCTTCTTTAGATTTGATGGACTTACCTGGAAAGGGCATGGGTTTCTGTACCCATGGTTCTTTCTCCTTCCCATGTTTTCTTGCGATGAAGTCTTCTTTAGTGTACCTCTTACGTTTGTCAGGTGCTTCTTCTTCTTGAACTTCAGGCGGATCATTCTTCTCATTATTATTACCTTCAGGTTCAGCACCATCTTCAGTCTCAGCATCGGAAATAGATACACTGTTAGGATCAATAGCTGGCTCTTCATCTGCAATAGGATCATTAGAATTGTCAGTCTCTTTATGTTTCTTCTTCTTATTTGGAGAGACAACAATTTCTTCTTCCTGCATTTGAGAATCTTGCTCGATTCTCTTCGGATGTCCCTCTGGGTAAAGAGGATCTTGAGTACTAGTTCCTCCTCGGGTCTTAATCCCAAAAGCCTGCAATTTATCTTGTTTGGCATTGTTAGCAAGCAAATCTCTTTGCACATTAGAAATTTGATCAAGCTGAGTTTGAACCATATGAAAATGCTTCACAAGACATTGAACATCATTAACTGTTCTATCTAAAACATCAAGCAACTTTTTGATAGCAAGGGAATTATCATGCAACTGACTTTCTATCCTTTCATTAAAATGATTTTGTTTCATAATAAAATTATCAAACTCATCTAAGCATTGATCAGGAGGTTTACCATGAGGGATGTCACCTGCGTTGAAATCTAAAAGAGAGTGTACCTCTACCATAGGAGGGTGAGTGGTAAGCTCACACAGCTTCTCAATAGGGGGTAGATTCTTCACGTCTTCAGCTTTAATACCTTTCTCTTTAATAGACTTCTTTGCTTCTCGCATATCCTCGGGGCTTAGAACAAACATGCCCCTCTTTTTTGTTGGTGGAGGTGGTTCAGGGACGGACCAATCTTCATGGTTTTTGGCAATCCTGCCCATTAAATCCTCCGCATCATCCGATGTTCTTTTCCTGAAAACACAACCAGCACAACTATCCAAATAGGACCTGGACTCATCAGTTAGACCAGCATAGAATATATCGATTAATTCATTCTTAGGAATTTCATGTCCTGGTCTTTCCCGAATCAGACCGCAGTACCTCCCCCAAGCTTTAGGGAGGGACTCATCCTGCAACTGTTTAAAGTTATAAATTCTTTGTAAAGCAGCATGTTACATATGAGCAGGAAAGTACTTATCAACAAAAGAATGAGCTAAGTCCTGAGGACTCTTAATAGAACCGCATGGAAGTGAATCATACCATGCTTTGGCACCTTCCTTCAACGAGAAAGGAAGAAGCTTGGTCACATAAAAGTAGCGTATCTTTTCATCTGTGGTAAACAGGCTACCTAACTTACCGAGTTTAGTCAGGTGTGCAATAGCATCATCATTTTCTCTGCCATAAAAGGGGTCAGCTTCAACCATAGGTATAAGTGAAAGATCAACAGAGAAATCAAAATCAGGATCATCAATGCATATAGGAGATGTAGCAAACTCAGGGTTAGGAACGGTTTTGTTTTTCAAAGAGTGTTTTTCAAATATTTTCTTAATAGTTTCAGGGTCAGAGCCAGCAAACTCTATCAGTTCCCTGCATAGATCTTCATCAAGCATATAGTAATCATCATCAAGGAGACTCTATTTGAGTTTACTCAAATCAGGATAATCATAAGTTTCACCAATAGGGTAGCGAGCAACAGGAAGTTCAATTCCATATTTTTCAGCAGCAGCAGTAATTTTTTTCTCAAGAGCATAACCAAGCGAACTAATATCATCATCAAAAGTAGTAGAAGCATCATCAAGAGTATCAGACATAGTAACAGATTCAGTAGGAGCATCATGTGGTGGTGGTGAGGCAAACTTACTCTTAATAGAAGGTGAATCAAGTGTAGCACTAGTGCTCAGAGCAGTACCTCTTCTTGTAGTGGATAGTAAGATCGGAACCTTGGGGTCTCCTTTCTTACCCATAGTGAATAAAGTGCAGCAGGTAGGATACCTCAAGTAGACTTGTAAATATTGCTATGCTCCCCGGCAACGGCGCCAGAAAACGGTACTTGATAACCCTCAACCGTAAGGGATCGAGATAGTCTTCGCGGGTAAGAATAACCCAATTTATTGATTCGACACACGGGGAGCCAAAGAGTATTTATAAGCTTTGACAGTTGAGTTGTCAATTCAACCGCACCTGAAATATACTTACTTGCAACAAAAGATAAGTTGTAACAGTGATATGATAGTGATGATAGTAATAGTAAAAGTAAACAGCAAAAGTAAATAGCAACAGTAGATAGTAAAGTAAATAGCAAAAGTAGTGACTAGTGACAAGCAGGGTTTAAAATATTGTAGGCTAGGGAGATGGATGGTTGGGCGTTGCATGGATGAGATAGATTCTAACTTGGGGCACGGCACACGGAAAAGTAATGATCATCTAGGCAAATATCAAACATTAGGCATGTATCCCGTAGGTAGTTGTGCGCGCTTGCAATAAGAACTTGCACAACATCTTTTGTCCTACCATCCCGCTACGAACGGGGCCAAAAGGAACTAATAGATATTAAGGTGCTCCTGTCAAAGAGCACCGGAATAAAGCAATGAACTCAATGGATACATGTAATCCTCAAACTACGTACCATCCCCTTTGGTGTCCCAAGCTGTCACTTTTGGGATCGCCGGTTCCGAACCGTAATAGGTGCATACAACTCATAGATAGGATCACGAACACAAATATATTCATGCAAACACATATGGTTCAGATCTGAAATCATGGCACTCGGGCCCTAAGTGTCAAGCATTAAGAATAACAAGTTGTAGCAAAGATGATAAACACCATACTAGATGATAGGCAACATGCCCCCAACAATCTGACGAACTATTACATGATCTAACTCATCCAATCCCTACCATCCCCTTCGCCTACAGTACGGGAATTACTCACACATGAAGGGGGAAGTCATGGAGGGATGATGGAGTGGTGATGATGATGACGATGGCGACGATCTCCCCTCTCCGGAGGCCAAATCAGCCTCCAGATTAGCCCTCCCGAGGAAGAACAGAGGGTGGCGGCGGCTCCGCGACGAAAAACTGCGAAAGAACTTCCGATCTGGGGTTTTTTGCGTCGGGAGGAAAAATACGGGCTAAAGTAGGGCACCAGGGGGTGTGGGCCCCACCCAGGCGCCCCCCGGCGCGGCCCTGGGGGGGGCGCGCCCACAGTGCGCCTGGGCACCCCCTGGCCCCCCTCTGGCCCCACTTCTGGTATTTGGTTCCTTCGGGTGCGTGGATTTTCTCTGATTTTTCGTGTATTTTTCTGAGATGCTTAAAAATCCGTTTTCCTGCACACAAATAAACCATACAGGCAGCTCTGCTGAAAACAGCGTCAGTCCGGGTTAGTTTAGTCCAAATCATGCAAGAATGAGGCCAAAACAATATCAAAAGTGTTTGGAAAAGTAGATATGTTTGAGACGTATCAGAACACAACATAGGATTTTCATGCTTATCTTTGTTGTGTGTGTTATTTGTCTTTTCTTAGCTACTGTCATGTTTAGCTCTTAGTTTTCATGCTTTTCTTTTTAAAGAGCTTTTGTTTAGTTGGTTGCTGAACTCTCTTGAGTTTTCATGTTATCCTCGTTAAGAGAGTTTGCCTGTTGCACTGAGTTGTGTGTCTTAACTTAAAGTAGGTAATTGAAGTTGCTATTTAATTTTAGTAGTAACTTGCAATAGTTTTGAGGTATTGCCATGAGTAATGTCTGAACTTTTGGTGTCAAGAGCTTTAGCCTATTAGTGATAGATGTCGTATTTTGGGAAATCCGTGTTTATTTTCGAAAACCTACAAAATAGTTGAGAACTTTAGCTACTAAATGGATCACTAATCTTTGGAGGGATCGAATATTAGAGTACACTCACGTACCATGAGCCGAGGATGCGCAAGGATAACCAAATCCCCATACACTCCTCCTCGGGGTACTTGTCTCTTTGTGAACCTCCTAATTAGATTGAGAGTTACCGATAATAAGTGCATGAGTTCTTCGGACTAATGTGAGTATTCGAAAGTTGACACTTCCACCTAGCCATATTTTTCTAGCCTCTTCGGTACCGTGCATTGCCCTTTCTCACCTCGAGAGTTGGCGCATACTTTGCCGGTGCATCCAAATCCTTGGCACGATACACTCTATCATCATAAGCCTCGTTATATCCTTCCTCAAAACAGCCACCATACCTACCTATCAAGGCATTTCCATAGCCTTTCCGAGATACATTGCCATGCAACATCCATCTTCTCATGACTTGATCTTCACGTCATACATGCTTTTTGCTTGATCGATGAGCCGCATGCTAGTTAGGCCTTGCCCTAATCATTGCTACATGACGCGCTAGTATCATTGCATATCCTGCTACACTGGCAGAGGCATACATTTGCATACATCATGATAGTTTCATTTTCTTTATGTTGAGTACTTTTGTAAAGTGTGAAAGATCTTCTATACTTCTTGTAATTTGTAGAGTGTTGCCCCTAAAGTGAGGAAAAGATCCCAAAGAGGACAAAATCAAAAGATCCCAAAGAGGACAAATGAGAGATAAATAGAAAGAGCCATTGAGGCCACAAAAAATAAAAAAATATAGAAAAAAGAGAAAAAGAAATAAAAAGAGAGAAGGGGGCACACTACTATTCCTTTTGAGAGATCCACACTCGTTCTCCATCTTATACCTTGTACTCCATAGAGATTATCATTCATGCATATAGCTATGTGGGGACCTTCACACTATAGAACTTGGCTTGTATATTCCAATGATGAGCCTCCTCAAAAGAGCTCTAGGTCTTCTTGAGCAAGCAAGTTGGATGCACCCCCACTAGTTCTATTGGAGAGCTTACCTTAGCTCATATGTGCATCCGTTGCACGGCAATCCCTACTCCTCACATCATATCTATCATTTGGCTTTCTCTCGTCGATGATTGTCCTCATTGATGTGAGTCTTTCACACCTTTTTTGTCTTCCCCCTCCATCTTTTTTCTCTTTTTGCCATCCTAGGTGTCGACTTTCTTGCTTACACTCATCCATTGCATGAGTGCTCAAAATATCGAAAGGGAGTGGATCATTTTGACTTGTACCTGGCTGACGGTCTGGGGATGAGTCAAGATAAGATTCCAAAGAAGACCAAGTGTGAAACTTTAGTAGATTAAGTTCTCAACAATACAAAAACTATGTTTTACTCTCTCATATATCCCTATCCCCTTTCTTGCACGCAAACACCATTTGGAGACATTCGAGTCACGGACAGCGAGAGCTCTTGCACCTTTATGTTCTTATGTTGCTTGTTACAATGCTAATATAGACTCTTGCTTGTTATGACTTGAATTGAATTACATGCCTTGATCGCTTTACTTAAAAAGTTCTTATATGGTTGATAGCATGTCACCACAGAAATTATGCTTATTATCATTTACCTACTCGAGGACGAGCAGGAATTAAGCTTGGGGATGTTGATACGTCCAAAACGTATCTATAATTTCTGCTTGCTCCATGCCTCTTTTGTGTGATATTGCTATGATATTTATGCACTTACATACACTTTTGAGCATATTTGGACTAACCTATTAACTCAGTGCACCACAGTGCCAGTTCCTGTTTTCTGTTGTTTTCCTATTTCAAGTTTCCCCCATATTAAAAGTGCCCAAAAAATTCCGGGAAAAATACAGGAAAAATCAGCGTACAGGAACCTTCGAGAATCACCAAAGCAGGGCCAGAGGGGAGCCAGGGGTGGCCCAGGCGGCTACCCGGCGCGGCCCCACCCCTGGACGCGCCAGGGGGGCGCCTGGGGCCCCCTCTCTGCCTCTGGTGACCCCCCTTTGCATATATATTCCTCGCGTCCCGAAACCCTCGAGGACGGAACCCTTTTTTACGATCTAGCCTCTGTTCCGCCGCCGCCTCGCTTCCAAGATCGGGAGCATCAGGAGAACTCTTCCCGGCACCCTGCCGGAGGGGAGAACCACCACCGGGAGCTTCTCCACCACCATGGACGCTTCCCGGATGAGTCGTGAGTAGTCCCCCTTGGACCATGGGTCCATGACCAGTAGCTATGTGATGTTCTCCTCCCCTCTTTGTTCTTCATGGTTCAGACCTCGTGAGCCGCCCTACATGATCGAGGCACATATGTAATCTTCCTGCTGTTGCTATGCTGAGTTTGCTGGGATCCGATGGATTATGAGATTATGTTCAGATTGTGTGTGAGTAATATATTTGATTCACCTCTTTTATATTTATGGTCCTAAGTAATTCTAGCATGTTCTCCGTTGCAGTTTATTGCTTTGGCCGAGTAGTAGGTAGTAACTCCAAGAGGGAGCGTTATGCTTGATTGTGGGTTCATGCCCCCTGATGACTAGCTTGAGTGACAGAAACATGAGTCTAGGGGATGTGTTGCTGCCACAAGGGGGAAAACAACGGTGCTTGTACTTGCGGGTGCAAGGATTGTTTACTTTATGCAAAGTTCTTTTAATGCAGTTGTCTGTTGCTTTGAGTTTACACTTTGGGTGGGATTCGCAACTTAATACCAGCGAGATGTTCTGGATAGATATCTCAAGGTGGATGATTAGTAGTAGATGCAGATGGATTTCGGTCTACTTGCCTTGGCGTACCGCCCATGCTTTTGAGCCTCTACCTTTCTTTACAGCATAGTTAGCATTGGTTTGCCCACATAATCTTGTCAATTGCCCAGCTGTAATTTGTTTACCTCGCTTTGTTGTTTTATCATCTTTTGGGAGAGAGACATCACTAGTGAACATCATGGGACCCCGGTCCATATTACCATCACTGATCACACCCGCTATTTACTTCCTGTTCTTATTCCCTAGTTGCAGTCATACCTATCATTATTATCTCTTGTGTTTGATCCTTTGTAAACGACAAGGCCGGAGGGATTGACAACCTCTCTGTACTCGTTGGGAGCAAAGTTATGTGTATCTGTGTGCAGGTCCTGTCAACCGCTAAGTTTCTGGTGTCGTTGACACCTTCTTGTCGACCCTCGGAGTCTCACGGGATTCGATCCTTGGTACCTTTGCCAAGTGAAACTTGCTGCTACGCTACATCTCAAACCTTCCACTTGGGGTAACCAACGAGGGGCGAGAAGCCATCAGAGCACACATCAGAGCTCTCAATGAAAGCACCATTGTCGGTGTCAAAACCGGCGGATCTCGGGTAGTGGGGCCCAAGCTATGCGTCTGAGGATCGATGGTAACTGTAGGCTGGGGACACGATGTTTACCTAGGTTCAGGCCCTCTCGATCGAGGTCAAACCCTACTTCCTCCTATATTAGTATGGATGAATATGTATACAAGAGTTGATCTACCTCGAGATTGTAATGGCTAAACCCTAGGTCTATGCTATGAGGATATTGTGAAGATGATCCCCTCTACAGACTAAACCCCTCGGCTTATATACACACCGGAGGGGACCTAGGGTTAGAAGGGTGACTTGGGGAGGAATTAGTTGATGCATCCGGACTCTAGACCTGCCTTTCTACATGCATAGGAGTCCTAACAGAATACGGGGGAGGGCCTTTTGCTTCTTCTTCATGCGGCCCATCAATGCGGCCCGGCTTCAACTACCCGGATGACTGAGGACCCCTATATACAGGAATCCCTCAACGCACCAGTTCCATGGACGCATGCATGCAACCGCCTCCTTATTACGTGAAAATAAAATTATTCCTCCCCTGAAAGTTAGGACCCACCACCTATATCTTCGCACGGAAGGAAGTGCCTCCTTATTCCGGCCCCTGACACCTGTGACCTACCAGCAACATCTTCGCAAATGGAAGTGCCTCCTTATTACAGGTAGAAAAAATGATTCTGCCCCTGACAGCTGGGACCCGCCAGCTATATCTTCGCATGCAAGGAAGTGCCTCCTTGTCCTCCCTCACAGCTGGGACCCACCCGGTGAAAGCGTACGTAGCGTTATCTGTCTGGTCGCGAATGTGTACGTTGAAAGATCGTGGATGTCGCCTAGAGGGGGGGTGAGTAGGCGCTTTAAAATAATTACGGTTTAGGCTTGAACAAATGCGGAATAAACCTAGCGGTTAATTTCTCAAGCACAAAACCTACAACAACTAGGCTCACCTATGTGCACCAACAACTTATGCTAAGCAAGATAAACAACTAGGTGATAGAAGGATATATGACAAGAAACAATATGGCTATCAGAAAGTATAGTGCATAAGTAAAGGGCTCGGGTAAGAGACAACCGAGGCACGCGGAGACGATGATGTATCCCGGAGTTCACACCCTTGCGGATGCTAATCTCCGTTTGGAGAGATGTGGAGGCACAATGCTCCCCAAGAAGCCACTAGGGCCATCGTAATCTCCTCACGCCCTCGCACAATGCAAGATGCCGTGATTCCACTAAGGGACCCTTGAGGGCGGTCACCGAACCCGTACATATGGCAACCCTTGGGGGCGGTTACCGAACCCGTACAAATTGCTCGGGGCGATCTCCACAACCTAATTGGAGACCCCGACGCTTGCCCGGAGCTTTACACCACAATGATTGAGCTACGAGCACCAAGGTTGGGGCTATCTCCCCAACGACACCACAAAGTTTCACCACAATGGAATATGACTCCGAGGTGAACTCAACCGTCTAGGACGCCCAAGCACCCAAGAGGAACAAGCTCAAGGGTATCAAGCACCCAAGAGTAATAAGCTTCTCAACTTGTAACTTCCACGTATCACCGTGAAGAACTCAACCCAATGCACCAAATGCAATAGCAAGGGCACACGGAGTGCCCAAGTCCTTCTCTCCCAAATCCCACCAAAGCAACGAATTCTAGGGAGGAAATGAGAGGAAGAATAAGAAGGAGAACACCAAGAACTCCAAGATCTAGATCCAAGGGGTTCCCCTCACCTAGAGGAGAAAGTGATTGGTGGAAATGTGGATCTAGATCTCCTCTCTCTTTCCCCCCAAAAACTAGCAAGAATCCATGGAGGGATTGAGAGATAGCAAGCTCAAAGAAGGTCAACAATGGGGGAAGAACACGAGCTCAAAGGATAAGGTTCATTGGGGAAGAAGACCCCCTTTTATAGGTGGGGAAAATCCAACTGTTATGCTCACAGCCCGCACCGAGCGGTACTACCGCTAGGGCGGTAGTAGCCCTTTGAAACACAACAGCGAGGAGGCAAAAAGGCCAGAAGAACTGTCGGAGCGGTAGTACCGCTTGACCTCACGGTACTACCGCTAAGGGTAGCGGTACTACTGCTAAGGGGTAGAGGTACTACTGCTTGAGAGCGGTACTAAAAATTACATCCGTGCCTACTACCGCTGGACTTGTGACGAGTTTTTGGTCCGGAGCGGAAGTAGCCACGGAAGTAAAAAATTACATCCCCTCCAAGTGGTAGTACCCCTCCAATTTGCGGTAGTACCGCTGTAGCCCTTCTGGGGACACAAAACTGACATAACTTTTGCATACGGACTCCGAATTCAACGAAACCAAGTTTGTTGGAAAGCTAGCAACATGGCCTAACACAATCTTGATAGAAATAACAATAAGAAGCAAATGAGAAAAGGCCCATAGGAAAATGGTGAGAAGCCTTCCTCGAAAGAGACCGGTAAAACCTCCAACACCGAAAATGCAATAGAAGAAGCATGTGAACTCCGTTTTCGATGAACTCAAGCTTGTCATGAAAATGACCATAAGCTCCAAATCTCACAAGGATAAGAACCAAACAAGAACCAATAAAGATGATGCAAGCATGCAATGGTATGAGCTCTCTACGAATGATGCGATCAAGCTGCTCATTGAGAGCCCCTCTTGATAGTACGGCAATCGATCCTATAACCCGGTCTCCCAATTACCACCATGAGACTGGTAAAATAGAGAACCTATCAAGGGAAAACCTTTGCCTTGCACAAAGTCCACTTGAGCTAGATGTAGACGATCTTGACTTCCTCATGTTGGACCACCTTTCTTGATTGTGTTGGCTCGGTGAAGACTAGTAGATTGCTCCCCCATACTCCACTATGGATCAGCCACTCTTTGGCATATCTTCACACGTCCATTGTTAGCACAATGGACGGCAAGCTTCAAGCACTTGATCTCCTCGTGATGCATCACTTGAACTTGCACACCTCAACCTAACCCCACAAAGAACTCTCATGAAGACCATGGGTTAGTACACAAAGCGTGATTGACAATGCTTACCATAACATGGGATTGCTTGATCCCTCTCGGTGCATCTTCTACACTTTGTGTGTTGATCAACTTGATTCATTCTTTGACTGAGTCTTGATCAACCTTGAATCTTTCCAACTCTCTTCATTTGGACGATGTCTTGAAGGTAAGCATGAATGATCACACACTCTTCTTATTTTTCAAGACATGCATGCAATAAGCTCAACACCCACAAGACCAATCTTTGGATAATTCCTTAATATCACCTTGGTCATCACAAACTCACCTTGAAACCAAGAAATGGACTCCAAGAAAAGCCTATGGACAAATCCTTCAAATATAACTCAAGGCAACCATTAGTCCATAGAGATTGTCATCAATTACCAAAACCAAACATGGGGGCACCGTATGTTCTTTCAAACTCCCCCATTTTGGTAATTGATGACAATCACTTTTAAGAGAGTTTATATAAGGAATTATGCATCACCATACCATGCAACAATAATGTATGTGCATGAGATGCAAAAGCTTAAACCAAAGCATTAATGGAGGAAACAACTCTCTAAACTTCCTCACAAAACTCTCTGAAATGTCTCCCCCATTGGCATCGATTGCCAAAATGGGCGAAAAGCTTAGAAGGCCAATATAAAATGTGTTCCTCCACAAGTTGTGTATTTCTCAACAAGAGAGTGGAATGCAATACGCATATCCAACGATAAAACCTTGGAGGAAGACAACTTATATTTAGGCTCAAAGATTGCAAAAGAATGATATGCCACAAAGGCATAACAAAGGGAGAAAAACACGCAATCAAGCAATCAAAGGATACCAATTGAACAAGCTATCAAAAGATACCAATTGACGCAACTATACCAATGATCCTACGTGCCAAATGAATAAAAGATATTATGATAAGAGCAAAGGAGTGTTCTAGAGAAACTAGAGAAGCTCCCCATGATTTGTGCACAATTTAGTTTTGTATTTGGATACAACGAGCACAAAATAGGATCGTCGCTCACCCAAGATCAATAGAACCTCACGACATAGCAACGGAGTGTTCTAAAGACACTAGTGAAGCTCCCCATAATTAATGCACTCCTTAGAATATTTTCATTAGGATACCAAGTGCACAGACATCACTCCCCCAAGATCAATACAAACTCACACCAAGTGCAAGTGAGCATGAAGGAAACAAAGCCTAGCACTTGCAACAACCAACTGGTTGAGCAATATATAAAAGAGGCAACTTAAGAGTAGGCTCAACCAAAATGATGTGTGTGAGTCATGGCAAAGCACTTGAGAAGATTAATGTATGGATGAACATTAAGCATCAATATAGTCTTGAATGAATGAGATACACAGTGCAAGGCCTATCATTCCCACACACAACAGCAAATGGGTTCACAAGCTCACTAATAATCATATAAATAATCTATGCTTGTGACAACCCGTGGTGAAGATATAAAAAGGATAGCTTTGTCATGAGGAGGGATACCAATAGAAACGTCAAAAGCCTCATCAAGACAAGCAAGAGAAAAAAAATGATCTTCACCACAAAAGAGTGCATCAAGATGGAATGATATAAGATCCACACTCGAGACACACACCTTCACGGATCCACCAAAGAAATAAAACATGCACGAAAAGGTGGACGTGAAAGAAGGGGATTCAAATAGATATGCAACTTCTCTCAAGTGTATAAGATTCTAGGTAGATGAAGATCATGATGATATCAATCCACAAAGAAGGATGTACACACGAAATTGTTGCAAAAAGGAATGAATAAGATATCCCCAAGGAAGTCATAAATATACCAATAAGAAATTTGCTTGAAGGCATACCACATGGCTAGATATGTTCTTATTGTATATAAATGAGTTCCAACCACACGAGCATCAAAGACATCACAACTAGCAAGCAAGAGATCATTGTTGGGATGCTTTGAGAAAGGAAACAAGTATCACAAGAAAGAATGAATTACATGCCATGATACAACCTACACAAGGTTGATGCAAGAAAAGTGTGCATGAAGTAGATGATGATACTTGTTATCGAGATACCATTGGAAGGATGTAGTAGATACCAATTGAAGGTGGATAGTAGTTCATTGATCATCCTAGCTTGACTCCAATAAGCACATGGTGACAACACCTTCCTTGTTAGTGAGCCGAGCATCCAATGCATCTCCAATTGTTCCTAGAACAACCACACAAACAAAATGGTACCCAAACTCATTGGGATCAAAGAGTTAGAAACACCAATAGATAGGACAAACTCCACATACATATATACAGCCGGTCTATTATCATAACATTATAAGAATAATATTCTCATAACACTTCCAAACTGCATTGTAATACTGCATTGGAAAGCTATACGCACTGCACCACAGAGACCAGCGAACTTCATGTTTGAAAAAACTATACGGGTTGTTTTTAGGTACCTTTTTTGCTCTAGTGTTTTAACCGTTTATCGGAATTATGCGTGTAATATACCGTTGAAAAGCTATGGAGTAGACGCAACTTCGCCATGTTGAACACTTTTCAAAATTCATCATAGTTTAAGAGCAGTTTCAAAAATCGTGTGGCTCACAACGAATGACAGCGAGCGTTTTTTGGCGTTTTTTTCTAAACCGCTCGTCGGAATGAAACATATGATACACCATTGGAAAGATATCATCGGCGCGCATCTTTTTCATATCTATTATTTTTTCTAATTCGCTACGGTTTAAGAGCAGTTTTGAATTTACTAAGTCGCGGAATTGTGTTTTTCGAATTTTTTCAAATTTTCGGTACTGTTTTCACTCCAGTTTTCTAACCGTTTGTCGAAACAAGGCGTGTAATATACCGTTGGAAAGCTACGAACGAGGCGCACCTTTCATATGTTGAAATGTTTTTGAGATTCCTTACGGTTTTTAGTTAAATTTGAAAATCGTGTGGCTGACTACGAACGGCAGCGGCCGTTTTTCGAGAAATTTTTACAAAACGTTGGCCAAAATGATCCAAATGATACACCATTGGAAAGATATCGTCGAGACGCTACTTTCTCATGTAGAACACTCCCTCTAATTCATTACGGTTTAAGAGCAGTTTTGAAATTACAAAAACGCAGCAACTCTGTTTTTCGCGACAACAAAATCGACGCGTGCACTGCATCGGACAGAAAAGCGCACTGCTTCAAACTGAAGAACGCACTGCATCAGACAGTCAATCGAACCTCATGATTTATTTTGTTGGACGTAGATTTTTCTCAGAGGAGTTTTGTGGTCTTTTTTCCAACTTTTTTTTCGAAGGAAAGTGGACCGCAACACTCCCGAAAGAGAAGCGGAACACTACCAAAAGTGAACCTCATGATTTGCTCTTGTCTTTTTTCGTACTAATTAATTTTTTACGCGCGTTGAGAAGTGTTGAGAAGTAAGCTGCTTTCCGATGTGTTTTTGTTTTTTGATCACCAAGTGAACCGCATTACTTTTTTGTGTTGTTTTGGTAACAAATTTTTTTTTGAGATTCCGCTATTTTTTATTTTTGCATTTTCATGTTGGGGGCAAGTGAACGGCATCACTTAAAAAGGGACACAAATAGTACACACGAGAACACACCTAATTCAGTACCCAAAAGAACACACCAAATTCAGTATACACATTTTTCTTCATCACACAATGACCAAGTGCACTGCAGATGGAGCATAGGGATAAGGAGCTGCTACACAAATTGCAAACGCCCACACCTCCTTAGTCTCAGAAAGTGCATTAGACAAAGAAGTGAACCTCTCATGGGAAATTCTATTATTTTTATAAAGCGAACCACCTAGATGAACTGAACAAACATGCACGATGATGGAAGGACAACGCGAGCGAACTGCATTCAATATTTTATTTTGTTCCCCGCATTCTGTAGGAAACAAAAAAATAAAGTAAATGAAAATTAGTGCGGGCAGAAGCTGCAAATCTCTAGACAACCACATCGAGCTAGCAAACCACATAGAAGCACAAGAGAGGGTGGGGAGGAGCTGGAGGAGCTCGAGGCTGAGAAAATGCATCCACGTCGGTAGGAGGTCTGCCACCACCCACTCCCGTAGGTGCCGCCAGAACACAAACACACCATGTGCACTGCAGGCTGATGCCCTGAGGACCGCTGATGATGCCCAAGCGAGCTGCACGGGGAGCGGCAATCAAGCTGCACGGGGAGCTACAACTGAGCTGGCGATGCGGTGGGTGGTCGCTGCCTCCTCTAGCATGCGGCCAACTCCTCCTGGATCGAGGCGTGGGCGCCACCACCGCCCACCTACAGCCCTCGTCGCCCTCCTGTGCACCGGCGGGCCGGGGCCTACAAGTCACCATGGCCACCACCAGCCTTCCCCTATGCTGGTCGGCGACGGATCTCACCTGCCAAGCCCCAGCAAGCAGCTCCTCGCGACCCCCATAGTCGGACCCTCCCCCTCCCCTGCCGCGCGATTCCGCTCTGCTCCTCCGCATACCTCCCGCCGTCCCCGTGCAACCCCCGCAGCCGGATCCTCCCATACCTTGTCGCGACTCATCCGGCCATGGGAGGGTGTTGGGGACGCGCCGGCCTTGGGAGGTAGAAGGTAGGTGGTGCGATGCCGCGCGTGGTGGTGGGGGCTGTGTGGTTGCGTGGCGCCCCGGACTGGGAAGGTAGCGCCATGGCCGGCGGGGTTGGGGGTGGTGGTGCGGGGTGGAGTTGGTGCGGCGGCGGAGCATAGGGGGGAGAGAGAGAGGAGTGGGTGGTTGAGGAGAGGATAAGGTGGGGTGGGATTTTTTCTTAGCTCGTGTAGTTTGTTCGGTTCCTTCGCGGTCGTTGTCGGCCGCTCCCGCAGAAGGAGGCGGGGAGGGGAGGTGCGGCAGCTCTCCCGGCCGCTCCCGCGGTAGAAGGCGGGGAGGGGAGGGGGAGCGGCGTGGAGGGGAGGGTGTTATGAGAATAAGGTTTTTTTTATGAGAATAAGGTCTTAAGGGGTGTTATGAGAATAGACCCACCCCTTAAGGTCTATTCTCATAACACCCCTTAAGACCTTATTCTCATAACATCTAACCTTATTCTCCTAACACCCGCACCCGAACGCCACTGCCCCTCCCCTCCGCACCTTCTACCGCGGGAGCGGCTGGAGTGCCGCCTCCCCTCCCCTCCCTGCCTTCTACCGCGGGAGCGGCCTAGATCGCCGTTCCTCACCCCTCTCTCGTGCACCGCGGCGTCGCCTCCTCCTTCCCCCACCTCCCCGCGGCGGCCGGGATGTTTTACTCGCTCCGGCTAAGCTTTTGCTTTTGTGTGGGAGGGAGCGAGGCAACCAGCCAACCACCACCACCAGGAAAAAGGAGCGGACGCCGGAAAAGGGAGGGGAGAGGAGGATGGCAGCGGCCGCGGTGGAGGGCGCGGTGGCGCCGGTGGCGGCGGCGATGCGGGCGGTGCTGGCGCGGGCGGGGCGCGCGGCGGAGCGGTCGGGGCGGGCGGCGGAGGCGGTGCGGGTGGTGGCCATCGGGAAAACCAAGCCGGTGTCGCTGCTGCCGCAGCTCTACGACGCCGGCCACCGCTGCTTCGGCGAGAACTACGTCCAGGAGTTCGTCACCAAGGCGCCACAGGTGAGGCCACCTCCTCCGGATCAGATTGGATTGGACTGGATTGGGTGGCTGGATCCCCATCTGTTTGCTCGCTGATTGATTCTGTCTTCTGCAGCTTCCGGAAGATATCCGGTGGCATTTGGTCGGGCACTTGCAGAGCAACAAGGTGAAATCGCTAGTAGGTATGGCTGTATGGTTAAGATTTTGACTTGCGCGTCTGTTTGCTTGGAGGATTTGACAAATGGGTGTGGAAGGATTTGTTGTTCTTTGCCGTAACACCACATCTCACATGGATGGTTGTTTTTATGCTATCGTAGTATGGGAACAGCAAGTTGAAAACTTATACTTTCAGTGGTGTAGCCAAATTAAATTATTCAAGCTATACATATTTTTATCTCTACTATGCACTCCACTCCACGCATCTGCTATCTCATCTCTCTGCACCCAACCTGCATTTTGAGTTCTTGACACTTTTGTCTTAGTCATCCTCTGTTTGCAGCACAGCAGCAGTATTGTTCAGTAACAACTAACAACAGCACTCCATCAGTGCTGGTGATTAAGTGCATCTGCAGCTTTGCTGTCCGGGCGTCACCGCCGGCCCGCCCCTAGTATGTACATCTACATGTATCTTGTCTTTCCTCTTCCCTCTACATGGATGCCCTGTCCTTTTGCAGTGTATATCGGCCCGACTTATCCAGTATCTTCAGCTTATGTCGACCATGCCCCAGCAGTTCGCCGGCGTCACCCCCTTGATGATGCAGTTCGTTATTCTGCTAACGCCGAATTCGGTTCAATATTTATGTGCGTTTAACATCTTATTTTTTTTCTCAGGAGAGAACTGCAAAAAATAAGGAATGGCTCCGGCCTTGGTTCACAATCTCTCTAGTGGGTCTCCGTCGAGCAGTTCTCCCCACACGCACGGCCTCCCAACGACATGAACCAGCAACCTAACCTCCTCCCATTCAAGACTGTGCAGTTCGTTTAGTTTTTAGGCTCTTGGTTGTAGTTTGTTTTGTGTGAAATATCTGCACTGGCGACCAACATGTTGTTCGCTCGCGACGCCATTCAACCAGTGCGTTTTTTCGGCTTCTGTATGAGAAATTGTACCCGAAATCAGTTTCATGTAGTTCACTACTCTGGACCCTATAGTGCGGAACACGTTAGAAAAAATATGTATACAAACTTGCAGTTCAGTAATGTGAAACACATACAGGAATTTGTTTAAAAAGGTGTTGTTCATATCGGGTCGTGTTGTGATTCATTATTTTCAATATTGCGGTGCACTTTGCTCTAAAAACGGTCCACTACAAAGGACTCTTTAGCACACTGCAGTTAGAACAAAAATGCATTTAAAAACACGCAAAATGCAGTGCACTTTGGTCTTAAAAAAATTCCACTACGAGGGATTTTTCAGTACATATACCATTTCCGGGGAGGTTTGCTCCACTATAGAAGCTATATTTAAAAAACAAACAAATGCAGTGCACTTTGGTCTAAAAAGTCCATTGCAAAGGACTCTTTGAAGCTCACTTTGTTCTCTCACGAAAGTTGGCCATAAAAAAACCTTTGTGGTTCACTTGGTGATCGAAAAAACAAAAACACATCAGAAAGCAGCTCACTTCTCAAACACTTCTCAACACACGTAAAAAATTAATTAGTACGAAAAAAGACAAAAGCAAATCATGAAGTTCACTTTTGGTAGTGTTCCGCTTTACTTTCGGGAGTGTTGCGGTCCACTTTCCTTCGAAAAAAAAAAGTTGGAGAAAAGACAACAAAACTCCTCTGAGAAAAATCTACGTCCAACAAAATAAATCATGAGGTTCGGTTAACTGTCTGATGTTGTGCGTTCTTCAGTTTGAAGCAGTGCGTTTTTCATGTTTTTGTAATTTCAAAACTGCTCTTAAACCGTAATGAATTAGAGGGCGTGTTCTACATTAAAAAGTAGCGTCTCGACGATATCTTTCCAACGGTGTATCATTTGGATCATTTCGGCGAACTTTTTGTAAAATTTTCACGAAAAAACGGTTGCTGCCGTTCGTAGTCAGCCGCATGATTTTCAAATTTAACTAAAAACCGTAAGGAATCTCAAAAACATTTCAACATATGAAATTTGCGCCTCGTTCGTAGCTTTCCAACGGTATATTACACGCCTTGTTTCGACAAATGGTTAAAAAACTGGAGTGAAAACAGTACCGAAAATTTTGAAAAAATTCGAAAAACACAATTCCGCGATTTAGTAAATTCAAAACTGCTCTTAAACCGTAGCGAATTAGAAAAAATAATAGATATGAAAAAGATGTGTGGCGACGATACCTTTCCAACGGTGTATCATATGTTTCATTCCGACGAGCGGTTTAGAAAAAAACGCCAAAAAACGCTCGCTGCCATTCGTTGTGAGCCGCACGATTTTCGAAACTGCTCTTAAACCGTGCGGAATCTTGAAAAGTGTTCAACATGGCGAAGATGCGTCTACTCCATAGATTTTCAACGGTATATTACACGCATAATTCCAATAAATGGTTAAAAAACTAGAGCAAAAAAGGTACCGAAAAAACAACACGTACAGTTTTTTCAACATGAAGTTCGCTGGTCTGTGTGGTGCGGTGCGTTTAGCTCTCCAATGCAATTTTGCAATGCAGTTCGGAAGTGTTATGAGAATATTATTCTCATAATGTTATGAGAATAGACCGGCTATATATATATATATATATATATATATATATATATATATATATATATATATGAAAATGAATTTCATGCACATCTCATCCACATTGAGACTTGGTGGAGTTTTTATATAAATTGGGTCAAAGAAAGAAAGCATGCCAAAGGAAATACATGAAGTAAATATGCATGCTGAAGACTTTCAAGAAACGATACCAAATGAAAAATAAATACCAAATGAAAATAGGATACCAAATGGAGAAATCATCACTTGGAAGATATCATTAAAGGATACATCAAGGAATGAGATATACATTGACACACTCAAAAAAAAGATATCGAACTCTCAAAAGAGAGGATGGTTCCAAACAAACCAAGATCTCTAAAAAGTTTCATGATGGCACAAAGTACCAAAAATAAACAGCTTGCCTTCCACCAACACACACTTGAAATGGATCACAAGATGAGTGTTTCATAGAAAATAGGATAGCTCCCCCAAGAGTTGTGCATCATAGAGAATTTGCAATTTAATACAAAATGCACAAGATGGGATCACCACTTTCACTATATCTCGAAAACACTAGATACGATCAAGAAAACAACAATGTCCACAAGTGGCACGGAAGGCAATGGGTTGACACAATCTTGGCAAGAAATAAGACAAAAAAAGACAATGTAAAGATGATCAATAATTTCCACCACATAAAAGATTACCAATTGTTAAAGACAAGAGGTATTTGGAAATAATTCCTGGTGATAGATAGCAATGATATCCAACATCATCTTCACACCAAACACAAGCAAAATGCAACTTGTAGAGCTAACATGTCACCTAGGAACAAGATAATTTACAATATCAACTCTAGGTGACAATATCTCAAATGTACACATTTTCAAGGCTAGTAATATGCACATAGCACATTACTCCCCCATAATGTGATACCAAATAAACTTAAACAAGAGGCAATAAGAGGAACCTACAAGAGATAATTAATGGAAATTTATAATTTGAATTTCTCATGAGAATATATACCACATAGTGACTAGATAATCTTGTAATATCAAAACTAGATGATATTCCTCATGTACACACATTTATAGGATTGTGAGGTGCACAAAGCACATCACTCCCCCAAAATGGGATGTTCCATTAATCTCTCACAAGAGCCAACTAAGATACAAACAAGATGCACAAAGGCTCAAACCACTACACACACATACATGATGTGCAAACCATCATACACATACTTGATTTCTCAAGATAAGAAAATTGGAAGCACAACATATACACGCACATGCAAGGTGCAAAACCACAACATGCTAAGGGGGCAAGTAACTTTCAATGTAAAAAAATTAAGCACGAGTTACCGCAAGGAGGAACATTAGATATAAGATAGAAACTTGATAATCCGAATGACTTGGCTTGAGACAATATGAATAATGAAGACCCCTTAATTCTTCATAATGTAACCAAGTCTCCAATGCCCTCCAAAACACCTATTGATCAAGTTTGAACTAGTTGGTCCCCAACCAAGTTGGGTCCTAAGAGGTTAGTCACAATAGGCTTGGCAACCCAAATGGTTCTTTGCTTGACACCACTTTGAGTACCAACAAGCTTGGCAAACACATTGCCAACCTTATCCTTCCCAAGAGAATATATATCATCAATAATAATTTGGTTGGATAAGTTACCACTAGTGCATGAAGAAGCGTCGTGACCTTTCTCACGACATAAGTAGCAACGTCTACTCTTCATTTTCTTCTCACTTGATTTCTCAACAAGAGAAGCATGAACTTGAGTATTCTTGGGAAGTGATCTTTCTTCAACTTGTGGTTGAGCATGAGATTGAACTTGTGGCCTCTTCCCTTGTTGCTTGTCATTAATGGACTTCTTCTTCAATGGGCAAGATCTAACATGATGCCCTTCAATTTTGCACTTGTAGCAAATAATCTTGGCCGAATTCTTGAGATGTTCTTGGCCCTTCTTCTTGTTAATGATCTTGGACTTTTTCTTCTTGTTGGAGTTGAATCCAAGTCCACCTTTGTCATTGGGGGATTTCTGCACACACAAAATATTGTTGAGTGTGGACTTCCCTTCATGACACTTTTCCAAGTCTTTCTTCAAAGAAGTGACTTGGGCCTTGAGCTCTTTGATTTCCTCTACATGGTTAGTATCAACACAAGTACTAAAGGAAGTACACGCTTCATCATTAGAGCAACAAGGCAAGGAAAGTAATTCATCACAAGAAGTAGCAACATTGTGAGTAGATGAATTACGAGGACTAGCACATGGCAAGATAGCATTTTGACTTGAAGTAGTGCTAGTATCCACATGAGGCTCACTAGATGTTACCTTGATACTCATAGCCTCATGAGCTATCTTTAGCACATTATGGGATACTAGAAGATCATCATGAGAGCTTGTGAGCTTTACATGACTTTCTTCCAATTTCCCATAATTGCTAGATAGCAACTCAAGTTGAGCCCTTAGCTCAACATTCTCCTTCAAAATGGATGCTTCACTAGAAATAGAGTTAGTAGCACAGGCGTCATCAATAATAGCAAGAGCAGAAGGCAACTTGGCAAGCTCTTTGTAATATGAAGCTTTAAGTTGAGCATGAGACTTGGTGAGTTTGATGAGCTCACTCTTAATGACCCTTGAGTCATTTTCGAGGTGCTCAAAATCCTCAAGGAGTTTAGCATGTGCAACCTCAAGCTTCTCATTTTTAGTTTCAAATTCATTAGCCACCTCGAGAGCTCTATCACGGGACTCCTTTATTCTAAATAGTTCTAGAGCAAAAGTCTCCTCAACAGATTCCTTGGTGGTTTGTTCAAGTTCAAGAGCTTGTGAGAGGTTGGCGATTTCATTAGCGTAATCACACTGATGACCTTCCATTTTCTCAATGGTGGCCTCATGCTCCTCTAGACGAGATTCCAACTCATCAATATATTTCTTGCCCTCAATGGCAATAGACATGATTTCCATGAAGTTGGAACGAGCAATCTTATTCTTATGAAGAGCTTTAAAAATCATTTCCCCCTTAATTTTTAAGGAGGCAACATTATCACTCTCTTCATTAGTATCAACATCATCATCATTCTTGTCATCATCACTATCATCACAAGATATATTGGGATTCGAAGTGAGAGATACCTTTGAAGCCTTAACCATAAGGCAATATGCAATAGATGATGATGTTGGATCCCTCGAAGCACCATTCAAGGCCACGTCTTGTTCCATGGGGTGTTGGATTTCCTCTACATTGTTAGCACAACAATTTGAGGAAATATATGCATTTTTATCATGGCAACGAGACATAGCAAGCAGATCATCATGATATTTAGTGAAGCAATTTCTACACGATATGCAAGAACTTTCAACACAAGCATGTGAAACATTTAGAGTGCTCGAAGTGTTAAACTCCAAAGAAGATGCATTGCAATAAGATAGAGATGAAGGATCATCCACAATAAGCATACTATCATCATTGCAATGACCAACACTACTCACCATATCATTACCTTGTGGCAAACCACATGTAGGTGAAGTAGAAGAAGTTGAGAAGACAACACGACCGGAGGTGGAGGGAGAACAATCATTCCCACAATTCTTGGACACACCATATTTATCTTGAAGCTTTGTCCACAACTCATGAGCATCCCGGAACGGCATGAATTGAAATATAACTACATTGCTCAAAGCATCAAAAAGAACATTAGAAGCTTGAGCATTGAGATAAGAGTTTTTCTCATCCTCTAAAGATAATCTTTGTGGATCCTTTGGAGGAGAAAAACCCATATCTACAATTCGCTCTAAATTTGGGTCCATGACCCTAAAGAGATTAAGCATGCGAATTACCCAAACATCAAAATTTGTGCCATTGAAACAAAGAGTGTTAGAGAATCATAAGCCCCTAGTCGACATCCTTACTCTCTAGGCTGTTAAGCCCTATAAAGAGAGGCGAGGCTCTGATACCAATTTAAAGATCGTGGATGTCGCCTAGAGGGGGGTGAATAGGCACTTTAAAATAATTACGGTTTAGGCTTGAACAAATGTGGAATAAACCTAGCGGTTAATTTGTCAAGCACAAAACCTACAACAACTAGGCTCACCTATGTGCACCAACAACTTATGCTAAGCAAGATAAACAACTAGGTGATAGCAAGATATATGACAAGAAACAATATGGCTATCACAAAGTATAGTGCATAAGTAAAGGGCTCGGGTAAGAGATAACCGAGGCACGCGGAGACGATGATGTATCCCGGAGTTCACACCCTTGCGGATGCTAATCTCCGTTTGGAGCGGTGTGGAGGCACAATGCTCCCCAAGAAGCCACTAGGGCCATTGTAATCTCCTCACGCCCTCGCACAATGCAAGATGTCGTGCTTCCACTAAGGGACCCTTGAGGGCGGTCACCGAACCCGTACAAATGGCAACCCTTGGGGGCGGTAACCAAACCCGTAGAAATTGCTCGGGGCGATATCCACAACCTAATTGGAGACCCTTGACGCTTGCCCGGAGCTTTACACCACAATGATTGAGCTCCGAACACCAAGGTTGGGGATATCTCCCCAACGACACCACAAATCTTCACCACAATGGAATATGGCTCCGAGGTGAACTCAACCATCTAGGGCGCCCTAGCACCCAAGAGGAACAAGCTCAAGGGTACCAAGCACCCAAGAGTAATAAGCTTCTCAACTTGTAACTTCCACGTATCACCATGGAGAACTCAAACCGATGCACCAAATGCAATGGCAAGGGCACACGGAGCGCCCAAGTCCTTCTCTCCCAAATCCCACCGAAGCAACGAATGCTAGGGAGGAAATGAGAGGAAGAATAAGAAGGAGAACACCAAGAACTCCAAGATCTAGATCCAAGGGGTTCCCCTCACCTAGAGGAGAAAGTGATTGGTGAAAATGTGGATCTAGATCTCCTCTCTCTTTTCCCCCAAAACCTAGCAAGAATCCATGGAGGGATTGAGAGATAGCAAGCTCAAAGAATATCAACAATGGGGGAAGAACACGAGCTCAAAGGATAAGGTTCATTGGGGAAGAAGACCCCCTTTTATAGGTGGGGAAAAATCCAACCGTTATGCTCACAGCCCGCACCAAGCGGTACTACCGCTTCAAGGAGCGGTACTACCGCTAGGGCGGTAGTAGCCATTTGAAACACAACAGCGAGGAGGCAAAAAGGACAGAAGAACCGTCGGAGCGGTAGTACCGCTTGACCTCACGGTACTACCGCTAGGGGTAGCGGTACTACTGCTAAGGGGTAGCGGTACTACTGCTTGAGAGCGGTACTAAAAACTTACATCCGTGCCTACTACCGCTGGACTTGTGACGAGTTTTTGGTCCGGAGCAGAAGTAGCCACGGAAGTAAAAAATTACATCCCCTCCAAGCGGTAGTACCCCTCCAATTTGTGGTAGTACCATGCAGCCCTTTTGGGGACACCAAAACTGACATAACTTTTGCATACGGACTCCGAATTCAACGAAACCAAGTTTGTTGGAAAGCTAGCAACATGGCCTAACACAATCTTGATAGAAATAACAATAAGAAGCAAATGAGAAAAGGCCCATAAGAAAATGGTGAGAAGCCTTCCTCGAAAGAGACCGGTAAAACCTCCAACACCGAAAACGCAATAGAAGAAGCATGTGAACTCCGTTTTTGATGAACTCAAGCTTGTCATGAAAATGACCATAAGATCCAAATCTCACAAGGATAAGAACCAAACAAGAACCAATAAAGATGATGCAAGCATGCAATGGTTTGAGCTCCCTACGAACGATATGATCAAGCTACTCATTGAGAGCCCCCCTTGATAGTACGGCAATCGATCCTATAACCCGGTCTCCCAACTACCACCATGAGACCGGTAAAATAGAGAACCTATCAAGGGCAAACCTTTGCCTTGCACAAATTCCACTTGAGCAAGATGTAGACGATCTTGACTTCCTCAAGTTGGACCACCTTTCTTGATTGCATTGGCTCGGTGAAGACTAGTAGATTTCTCCCCCATACTCCACTATGGGTGAGCCACTCTTTGGCATATCTTCACAAGTCCATTGTTACCACAATGTATTGCAAGCTTCAAGCACTTGATCTCCTCATGATGCATCACTTGAACTTGCACACCTCAACCTAACCCCACAAAGAACTCTCACAAAGACCATGGGTTAGTACACAAAGTGTGATTGACAATGCTTACCATACCATGGGATTGCTTGATCCCTCTCGGTACATCTTCTACACTTTGTGTGTTGATCAACTTGATTCATTCTTGACTTAGTCTTGATCAACCTTGAATCTTTCCAACTCTCTTCATTTGGATGATGTCTTGAAGGTAAGCATGAATGATCACACACTCTTCTTCTTCAAGACATGCATGCAATAAGCTCAACACCCACAAGACCAATCTTTGGATAATTCCTTAATATCACCTTGGTAATCACAAACTCTCCTTTAAACCAACAAATGGACTCCAAGAAAAGCCTATGGACAAACCCTTCAAATATAACTCAAGGCAACCATTAGTCCATAGAGATTGTCGTCAATTACCAAAACCAAACATGGGGGCACCGCATGTTCTTTCATACGTACCTAGCGGTTGATCGGTCTCTCTATAGCGATGAACCGTGGCCAAGTAAGGAGCATCATATGTCGTACATGCATTCCCTTCAAAACAGTGTACACGTACGTACAACCACATGGCAAAAAACATGGCTACGTATGTACATACGGGCGGAGTCTCGAACACGTACTCGCGCATATGTACGGCCAGGGCTGATGTACATGGAGAGGCAGCAGACGACAGAAACGGCATCGTGTTCATCGGCAGCCAACCGGTGGGGATGAAACGGAGAAATAACGTCGTGTTCATCGGGAGGCAACCGGCTTGGATGGAATAGTCGAAACCTGGTGTGGCGTACCACAAAACGGAGGGAAATGGCCTTTTGCTGGAGCGCGTACGCTTGAAACGGGGTCCTATTCATCGGGAAGGGTCCGGCATACCGCAAAACGGAGGAAACAGCCTTCTGCTTGACCGGCTATGGTCGAAACGAGATCCTGTTCATCGAGAGGGGTCTCGCGTACCACAAAACGGAGGAAACGGACTTGTGTTGGAGCGCTACGGTCGAAATGGGGTCCTGTTCATCGGGAGAGGTGTGGCATACCGCAAAACGGGACTCCACAGGCTACTTTTCACCCACCGTCGACTTCCTCCAGCCTCCACCTGCACTATTCATCCACCACGCCTTCCTCTGCCTCCATCGCTACTGTTCAACCAGCCCTCCACCGGCTACTGTTCAACCAGCCCTCCATCGGCTACTATTCAACCAGCCCTCCACGGGGTCCTGTTCATCCACCCCGAATGCCTCGGCTATGGTGGCCTCGTCTCGGTGTCCTGTTCATCCAGCGGCAACCACCTACTACTACTACCACGGGGTCCTGTTCATCCAACCCCCATCGGGCACTATTCATCCAACCCCAACCACGTATGTCTCGACTCGTTCAACCAACCCCATGTTCACTGTTCATCAAAAGGCAGCAGGTTCGATCGGCTTCAGTAAGCAGCAAAAGCGATAGATCGGGTTCGGTTAGCAGCGGTAGCGAAAGAATCGCTCGGGTTCAGTTGACAGCCAAGGGATCGATCGCTCGGGTTCAGCAACATAGCCTAGTGTAATCGCTCGGGTTCAGTAGTGAACGCCTCGCTCGGGTTAAGTTAGAGCCCACGCCTCGCACACACGCGCATACGTATACAAGAGAAACGTGCGAACCTCAGTGCATCGCTCCGCCCCGACCACCCACCGTAACCGGGAACTCCCCGAAATTTTCCTCACCCTCACTTCTACCACGATTTTTTCCGTCATGGACGGCCCAAAGAATGTCATGCAGGTGCGTCTCCGGCCCGCCGAGGATGAAAAGCCCATTTTTTGTCATGATTTTTTGTCATAGAAGTAGGAGCCCACCACATCTATGATGATACAGGTTTTTGTTACAATTATCGTTATAGAAGTGTCATTAGCATGATAGGAAAAAAATCGTTCAGACCAAAATGTCACGGATGTGTCTTTTTTTTGTAGTGTATTTGGATGAAGTTCTACTTCTCGATGGGATTGAACAACAACATCTCCAAGACTATCTTCACCAATAACTACGAGTCCCTCGACAACATGTACATTGGTGCTCTCCAGGTGCAACAAGAACTCATGAAGGCCAATTCTACTCGACCCCAAGCATCCTTCGTGATGACCATGCTCCAAGACGTCGAGCATGAGGCTAGTACCATCGAGATGATCGAGCATGGGATTTTCCCTTCGGTCATGGATGAGAGTGATGATGTGACATCTTCGGCCTTCATCCAGGACAACGACTACGAGACGGTTGAGCATGGGATTTTCCCTTTGACCAAGGAGGCGTGTAGTGATGAGTTGAGAGACTTGTGCGTCCATATAGAGAGTGAGAGTGACTTCACCACTAGCCCCATATATTATGAGATGCTCCATTTCCCATGTGAGGAGAGCCACCACCACCACTTGAGTGATATGAGTGACTCCACCATATGTGACACTGAGTGCACCTACCTTAAGGGAGTGAGTGAGCCACCACCACATAGAGAGAGTGAGATATTTGATAGGTCTTGTGAGGACAATTTAGAATCTAACAACTTGACCTCTACCTCTATTGTATCTTCTCATTTGGAGCTAGGTCCAATATATGATGATGGCCCGATCCTCGACGACTTCGTCCTTCCTTTGGACAAGATGATGGCCATGGTGGACTATGATGCACCCCCACATGGTTCCATCAAGATGACGATGATGACCTTGAATTGGTCCTTGCCACCTCACCTACACCACATGAGTGGAATGAGAAAGGTAACATAGGTGAAGCTGATGCTCTTGTCCCACTAGTGGACATTCTTGACATTGATTGCTTGCATGATGTTGATCCACCTATTGCCATGCTTTATGCTAGTTTGATTACCTCATGTGATGCATTACCTATTTATGATGAGTATGATGATTGTCACGTGGAGTCTATTAGTTGTGATGCCATGTTGCATAGGATCTCTTGTGATAATTCTTTACGTCACATCATGTTTGATAATCCGCTTGACTTGTCATATCCTATGAGTGAGATATACCATATTGCAAAATTATAAACTCATCATAGTGACTATGCATAGGCCATTCAAATAAACCTAGTTTGCACATATGGCATATATGACAAGCCCATGGTTATTGGCATTTGTTTTTCTTGCTATGATATTGACATGCTCCCTTTGCATCATATACATCATATGCCATGCCATGATTACCTAGCTTCGGACATGCATTGTTTTGGATCCACTTGTCCATATTATGCTTCCGATATTACTCATGAGGATACCCCCATAGTTTTCTGCTACTTCTCGAGCTTGCGTTGTATTCCCTCGAAGAGGAAAGGGAGATGCAGCATAGTAGCGTAAGTATTTCCCTCTGTTTTTGAGAACCAAGGTATCAATCCAGTAGGAGACCATGCGCGAGTCCCTCGAACCTGCACAAACAAATAAGAACTTCGCAGCCAACACGATAAGGGGTTGTCAATCCCTTTACGATCACTTACGAAAGTGAGATCTGATAGAGATGATAGTTTATATTTCTAGTATTTTTGTTTATAAGAACAGAAAGTAAAAGCGATAAAAGTAAAGTAGATGTAGATTGATATGTTGAGAATAGACCCGGGGGCATAGTTTTCTCTAGTGGCTTCTCTCATGAAAGCGATATTCTACGGCGGGAAAACAAATTACTGTCTAGCAATTGATAGAAAAGCGAATAATTATGAGACTATCTAGGCATGATCATTGTATATAGTCATCACGTCCGAGACAAGTAGACCGACTCATGCGTGCATCTACTACTATTACTCCACACATCAACCGCTATCCAGCATGCATCTAGTCTATCGAGTTGATAAGAACAGAGTAATGCCTTAAGCAAGATGACATGATGTAGAGGGATAAACTCAAGCAATATGATATAAACCCCATCTTTTTATCCTCGATGGCAACAATACAATACATGCCTTGCTGCCCCTACTGTCACTGGGAAAGGACACCGCAAGATTGAACCCAAAGCCAAGCACTTCTCCCATTGCAAGAACTATAGATCTAGTAGGCCAAACCAAAGCAATAATTCGAAGAGATTTGCAAGGATATTATGAGCACACATAAAGAGTTCAGAGAAGAACCAAATATTTCTCATAGATAATCTTGATCATAAACCCACAGTTCATCGGATCTCGACAAACACACCACAAAAAGAGATTACATCGAATAGATATCCTCGAAGACCGAGGAGAACTTTGTATTGAGATCCAAAGAGAGAGAAGAAGCCATCTATATACTAGCTATGTACCCGAAGGTCTGTGGTAAACTACTCACAACTCATGGTGAGGGCGATGATGATGATGAAGAAGAACTCCGTGATGGATCCCCCTCCGGTGGAGCTTTGGACCAGGCTCCAAGATGGGATCTCACGGTAACAGAAGGTTACAGCGGTGGAATTAGGGTTTTCTCTCTGTTGTCGAAGGTTTCGGGGTACGTAGAGTTATATAGGAGGAAGGAGGACACCAGGTGGTGCTCGAGGGGCCCACGAGGCAGGGGGGCGCGCCCCCACCATCGTGGACACCCCGAGGCTCCCTTGACGTGGTTCTCAAGTCCCTCGTGCGTGATTTTCTCCAAAAATATCTCTCGCGAAGGTTTCATTCCGTTTGGACTCCGTTTGATATTCTTTTTCTGCAAAACCCTGAAGCAGGCAAAAAACAGCAATCTGGACTGGGCCTTTGGGTTAGTAGGTTAGTCCCAAAAATGATATAAAAGTGTATGATAAAGCCCATTAAACATCCAAGACTTCATAAATAATAGCATGGAACAATCAAAAATTATAGATGCGTTGGAGACGTATCAAGCATCCCCAAGCTTAATTCCTGCTCGTCCTCGAGTAGGTAAATGATAAACAAAGAATTTTTTATGTGGAATGCTAACCAATATAGTTTCTCAATGTAATTCTCTTAATTGTGGCATGAATTTTCAGATCTGAAAGATTCAAGATAAAAGTATATATCGACATATGAAATAACAATACTTCAAGCATACTAACAAAGCAATCATGTCTTCTCAAAATACTATGGCTAAAGAAAGTTATCCCTACAAAATCATATAGTCTGGCTATGCTCCCTCTTCATCACACAAAATATTCATATCATGCACAACCCCGATTTCAGCCAAGCACTTGTTTTCATACTCTATCTTTTCAAACTTTTCAACTTTCACGCAATACATGAGCATGAGCCATGGACATAGCACTATGGGTGGAATAGAGGTGCTTGTGGAGAAGACAAAAAGGAGGAAGATAGTCTCACATCAACTAGGCTATCAACGGGCTATGGAGATGCCCATCAATAGATATCAATGTGAGTGAGTAGGGATTGCCATGCAACGGATGCACTAGAGCTAAATATGAATGAAAGCTCAACAAAAGAAACTAGTGGGTGTGCATCCAGCTTGCTTGCTCACGAAGACCTAGGGCATTTGAGGAAGCCCATCGTTGGAATATACAAGCCAAGTTCTATAATGAAAATTCCCACTAGTATATGAAGTGACTAAACATGAGACTCACTACTTTGAAGCACAAGTGTGGAAAACAAGATAGTAGCAATTGTTCCTTTTTTATTTTCTTTTATTTTCTTTTTTTGGGCCTTTCTTTTTTTTCTTTGGCCATTCTTCTTCTTCTTCTTCTTTTTTACGGAGGGGCTTTATAGATTTAGCCTTTCCTCCCATGGGACAATGCTCTAATAATGATGATCATCACACTTTCATTACAACTCAATATTACAACTCGATACTACAACAAAGTATGACTCTATATGAATGCCTCTGGTGGTGTACCGGTATGTGCAATGAAACAAGAGTGACATGTATAAAAAATTATGCATGGTGGCCTTGCCACAAATATGATGTCAACTACATGATCATGCATGGCAATATGACAATATGATGCTTGTCATATGAACAGAACGGTGGAAAGTTGCATGGCAATATATCTCGGAATGGCTATGGAAATGCCATGATAGGTAGGTATGGTGGCTGTTTTGAGGAATAATATGGTGGCTGTTTTGAGGAAGGATATATAGTGGGTTTATGGTACCGGCGAAAGTTGCGCGGTACAAGAGAGGCTAGCAATGGTGGAAGGGTGAGAGTGCGTATAATCCATGGAATCAACATTAGTCATAAGAACTCATATACTTATTGCAAAAATCTACGAGTCATCAAAACAAAGCAATCAATGCATGCTCCTAGGGGGGAGGTTGGTAGGAGTTAACCATCGCGCGCCCCCGACCTCCACACAAAGGTTGGCACTTTACAAATACCTCATGCTCTAACTTCGTCACGTAGCGGTTCACCATACGTGCATGCTACGGGAATCACTAACCTTAACACAAGCATTCATCTACAACTTTTTCATCTACGTTTTGTTTCCTCCTAGTTCTTGCTCCCTCGTTCTACGTTGTTCTTCGTGTTGGAGAGCTGTGAATCCCGAGGCTCTTGGAGCGGCTTCACCAACCTAGGGTATCCCATAGCCACTACGTTCCCTGACTGGGTCGCTCCCAGGTTTCGGTGTTACAGGTCTTCAAAATTTATTTCTGGTTGTCTTGTGAATCACGCTTCTTGTGATACTCTTCGACGTGAGCTGCGGTGAATCACCCCCGGTGTTGTGGGTACACGTGACGTGTTTGTGTGTGAACACTTTGTTACTATTGTTACTTGTCACTTGTTATGAATTATCTTGCTATCAAACTATCTTTTACCAATAATTTCAGTGCTTGCAGAGAATACCTTGTTGAAAACCGCTTGTCATTACCTTATGCTCCTCGTTGGGTTTGACACTCTTACTTATCGAAAGGACTACCATTGATCCCCTATACTTTGGGTCATGATATGTCTCCAACGTATCTACTTTTCCAAACACTTTTGCCCTTGTTTTGAACTCTAACTTGCATGATTTGAATGGACTAACCCGGACTAACGCTGTTTTCAGCAGAATGGTTATGGTGTTATTTTTGTGCAGAAATAAAAGTTCTCGGAATGACCTAGAAAATCCACGGAGAATATTTTTGGAATTTATAAAAAATACTGGCGAAAGAATCAAGACCACGGGGCCCACACCCTATCCACGAGGGTGGGGCCGCGCCTGCCCCCCTGGGCGCGCCCCCTGTCTCGTGGGCCCCCTAAGGCTCCACTGACCTCGACTCCAACTCCATATATTCACTTTCGGGGAGAAAAAAAATCAGAGAGAAGGATTCATTACGTTTTACGATACGGAGCCGCCGGCAAGCCCTAATCTCTCTCGGGAGGGCTGATCTGGAGTCCGTTCGGGGCTCCGGAGAGGGGAATCCGTCGCCATCGTCATCATCAACCTTCCTCCATCACCAATACCATGATGCTCACCACCGTGCGTGAGTAATTCCATCGTAGGCTTGCTGGACGGTGATGGGTGGTATGAGATTTACCATGTAATCGAGTTAGTTTTTTAGGGTTTGAACCCTGGTATCCATTATTTTCTAAGATTGATGATGTTATGACTTTGCCATG
The DNA here is from genome assembly GCA_902687465.1 of Secale cereale. NCBI lineage: Eukaryota > Viridiplantae > Streptophyta > Magnoliopsida > Poales > Poaceae > Secale > Secale cereale. Next base: position 137,867,843 of record LR738714.1, read on the forward strand.
CTTAATGCTTGTCACTAGGGCCCGAGTGCCATGATTTCAGATCTGAACCTATTATGTTTTCATGAATATATGAGAGTTATTGATCCTATCTTGCAAGTCAATAGACACCTACTATGTGTTATGATCCGGCAATCCCGAAGTGATAATAATCGGGACCACTCCCGGTGATGTCCGTCGTTTGAGGAGTTCATGTATTCACTAAGTGTTAATGCTTTGGTCCGGTACTCTATTAAAAGGAGGCCTTAATATCCCTTAGTTTCCAATAGGACCCCGCTGCCACGGGAGGGTAGGACAAAAGATGTCATGCAAGTTCTTTTCCATAAGCACATATGACTATATTCGGAATACATGCCTACATTACATTGATGAACTGGAACTAGTTCTGTGTCATCGTATGTTATAACTATTGCATGAGGAATCGCATCCGACATAATTATCCGTCATTGATTCATTGCCTACGAGCTTTTCATATATTGATCCTCGCTTAGTTACTTTTCCGTTGCCACTGTTACGATTGCTACAAAACTGCTACTGTTACTTTTGCCACCGCTACCGTTACTTCCATACTACTTTGCTACTAAGTGCTTTGCTGCAGGTATTAAGTCTTTTAGGTGTGGTTGAATTGACAACTCAACATCTAATACTTGAGATATTCTTTGGCTCCCCTTGTGTCGAATCAATAAATTTGGGTTGAATACTCTACCCTCAAAAACTGTTGTGATCCCCTATACTTGTGGGTTATCAAGACTATTTTCAGGCTTTGTTTCCGAGGAGCATATCTATATTCTTTGAGTCACTTGGGATTTATATCTGTTGATTACTATGAAGAACTTGAGACATGAAAAAACAAAGATCTTTCCCTCAACTACGAGGGAGGTAAGAAACTCCCATCTAGCTCTGCACTTGATTCACCTTCTGTTATGAGTAAATTTGCGACACCTACACCTGCTATTGAATTTGATATGCCGCATGTTCTTGAAGATGCCACTTCTGCTATGCATGATACTTATGATGCAACTACTGTTATGCTTGATAATACTTATGATGCCACTAGGTTAATTTCTTGATGAACAACTTGCTGGGGCTAGAGAGAATGAAATTATTGAAACTGATAATATTGATGAAAGTGATGATGAAGATTCTCCCCCTAGATATGAATTGCCTGTTGTACCTGAGGGTTATGTTATGGATGAAGAAACTGCTAGAGATCTTTTAGCTTGCAAAGATAGATATGATCTTAAGAAACTGTTAGCTAAGCTGAAAGAAAAGTCTGTGAATGCTAGAATGAAATATGACCCTGCTTTTGCTACTTCACCTATCTGTATTTCTGATAAGGATTATGATTTCTCTGTTGATCCTGAGTTAATTACTTTGGTTGAATCTGACCCTTTCCATGGTCATGAATCTGGAACTGTTGTGGCACATCCTACTAAATTAAATGATATAGCCGCCCTATTCACTCATGAGGAAAAAAATCGTTACTACTATATCCTTAAGCTATTTCCGTTCTCATTAAAGCATGATGCTAAAACATGGTTTAATTCTCTTGATCCTGGTTGTGTGCGTAGTCCCGAGGATATGATTTATTACTTCACTTCTAAATATTTTCCCGCTCATAAGAAACAAGCTGCCTTAAGGAAATATATAATTTTGTGCAAATTTAAGAAGAGAGTCTCCCACAAGCTTGGGGGAGGCTTCTCCGACTACTTAATGCTTTGCCTAATCATCCTCTTAAGAAAAATGAAATACTTGATATCTTTTATAATGGACTAACCGATGCTTCCAGAGACCACCTGGATAGTTGTGCTGGTTGTGTTTTTAGGGAAAGAACTGTCGATCAAGCTGAATTGCTATTAAATAATATGTTGAGTAATGAAAATAATTGGACACTTTCTGAACCAACTCCTAAGCCAACTCCAAAGAAAAGGGGTATTCTATTTCTCAGTCCCGAAGATATGCAAAAGGCAAATTAATCGATGAAAGAAAAAGGTATTAAAGCTGAAGAGGTTAAGAATTTACCACCTATTGAAGAAATACATGGTCTTGATAACCCGACACAGGTAGTAAAGGTAAATTCTCTCTATAGATTTGATGAAGGTGATATTCCTCATAATAAGTCTGCTAGCCAATGCTTATATGAGTTTGACAATTTTATTGTTAAACAAGAAAACTTCAATGCTTATGTTGGTAGACAATTGAAACATAATGCTTATATGATTGAACACTTGAGTGATTATATGCCTAGAGCTAAAGGTGAACTTAAACTCAGTAGTAAACATGCTTCTATGGTTACCACTTAGGTAGAACAAGTACTTAAAGCACAAAATGATTTGCTCAATGAATTAAATAGTAAGAAAAATGATGATGATCTTAGAGTTATGACTAGAGGGGGTAGAATGACTCAGGAACCTTTGTATCCTGAGAGGCACTCTAAGAGAGCTGAGCAAGATTCTCAGAGAACTAATGTTGATACACCTAGTCCTTCTAAGAAGAAGAAAAAGAAAAATGATAGGACTTTGCATGCTTCTAGTGAACCTGTTGTTGACACACCTGAGAATCCTAATGATATTTCTATTTCTGATGCTGAAACAGAATCTGGTAATGAACATGAACCTAGTGAAAATGATAATGATGAGTTCATGTTGATGCTCAATCTAGCAATAACGATGATGTAGAGATTGAACCTGCTATTTATCTTGATAACCCACAATCAAAGAATCAACGTTATGATAAAAGAGACTTCCTTGCTAGGAAGCACACTAAAGAAAGAGAACCATGGGTTCAGAAACCCATGCCTTTTCCTCCTAAACCATCCAAGAAAAAGGATGATGAGGATTTTGAGCGCTTTGCTGAAATTATTAGACCTATCTTTTTGCATATGCGTTTGACTGATATGCTTAAAACAAATCCTTATGCTAAGTATATGAAAGATATTGTGACAAATAAAAGAAAGATATCGAGGTTGAAATCTCCACCATGCTTGCCAATTATACTTTTAAAGGTGGAATACCAAACAAAATAGGAGATCCAGGAGTACCAACTATACCATGCTCTATTAAAAGAAACTATGTTAAAACTGCTTTATGTGATCTTGGAGCCGATGTTAGTGTTATGCCTCTCTCTTTATACCGTAGACTTGATTTGAATAAGTTGACACCTATTGAAATATCTTTCAAAATGGCCGATAAATCAACTGCTATACTTGTTGGTATTTGTGAGGGTGTGCCTGTTGTGGTTGCAAACATTACTATTTTAATGGACTTTGTTATTCTTGATATTCCCGAGGACGATAGTATGTCGATTATCCTTGGTAGACCCTTTTTGAATACTGCGGGGGCTGTTATTGATTGCAACAAAGGTAATGTCACTTTTCATGTTAATGGTAATGAGCACACAGTACACTTTCCGAGGAAACAACCTCAAGTCCACAGTATCAATTCTATTGGAAAAATCTCAACGATCACTATTGCAGGTTTTGAATTCCCTCTTCCTACTGTCAAGAAGAAATATGATATTCTTATTGTTGGGGACATACATATCCCCGTTGAGGTAATCTAGTGTTATTCAAAAATTCTCCAATTTCATGTTATTCGGAAAGAGTTTGTTAACAAGACTTGATCAACCTTGTTAGTGGATTCCTTTTGATGAGCATGAGATGGATGAAGTTAGAAAGGACAACTCTCTGTACCCTCCTTTTACCTTTCAGTTTTTGTTTTAGTATCTTTTATCGAAAATCACAAAAATAGTTATCTTGCTTGCTTGCTGCTATGGGTTCCACCGAGAACACCAAGTTGTGTGACCTCACTAGTCACAACAATGATGACTTTATCTGCACACCTATCACTACACCTGCCACTTCAGCACCTTCATATGATATTGAACCTGCTTTACTGAACTTAGTCATGAAAGATCAATTCTCCGGTGCTGGAGATGATGCTGCTTTACACTTGAACAATTTTGTTGAACTTTGTGATATGCAAAAGTACCAAGAAATAGATGGTAATATTGTTAAGCTTAAGCTTTTTCCTTTCTCCTTGAGAGGAGGAGCTAAAATTTGGTTTCAGTCTTTGCCTAGAAACAGCATAGATTCATGGGACAAGTGCAAAGATGCTTTTATTGGAAAATACTATTCACCTGCTAAAATTATCCAACTAAGAAGTAACATAATGAATTTTAAACAATTGGATAATGAACACGTTGCCCAAGCTTGGGAACATATGAAATCTCTTATCAAGAACTGCCCTACTCATGGTTTGACTACTTGGATGGTTATCCAAACGTTTTATGCAGGCTTGAACTTTACCTCGCGGAACTTGTTAGATTCGGCCGCGGGAGGAACTTTTATGTCAACTACACTTGGTGCTGCCACAAAGCTTCTCGATGAGATGATGACCAATTATTCCCAATGGCACACCGAACGCGCTCCAACAGGTAGGAAGGTAAACTCTGTCGAGGAGATTTCCTCCCTAAATGAAAAAGTTAACTTGATCATGTCTCTACTTTCGAAGCAATCTTCTATTGATCCTCGTGATGTTCCTTTAAATTCTTTGATTGCTCAAGAACAAGTAGATGTGAACTTTATCTCTAGAAACAATTTTAATAACAATGCTTATAGGAGTAATTTTGGTAGCAATCCTAGATCGTTCCCCTCTAATTCTTATGGGAACAACAATGCTTATCCTAGCACCAGGAACTCCACTACTGAACTAGAGATTATGCTTAAAGATTTCATCACTACCCAAAAAGCTTTTAATAATAGTGTAGAAGAAAAACTAAACAAACTAGGTGATCTCTCTTCAAAGGTAGACAATTTAGCCAATGAGGTAGAATTGCTTAAAATTAGAACTTCTCCTCTTGAGGAGAGGAAGGTCACTCCTATTAATGCTATTCAAGTGCAAATTAATGAAAATATTAGGATGATGGCTAAACTTAAAGAGAGATGGGCTAGAGAAAGGGAGGAAGAAGATAGAATTAAGAGCCTTCCTACCCACCACACTGTTGCTACTATCCAAGTTGTTGAGGATATCCAAACTCTTAGCACCCAATGCAGTCCTGGTCCCGATGGACCTATTAATGGTGATGCTATGACTATAGAAACTACCAAACAAGTGAACCTAAAGGACACCACTACCACCTTACTTGATGGTAGTGACCTTGATTTTGACAATTGCACTCTTACCGAAGTTATTGATTTCCTTCACAAGATGTCTAGAGATCCCCGCACTAGCACGATTAACCTTGCCTTCACAGAGCATATCACTAATGCTCTTATCAAAGCTAGGGAGGAGAAACTTAGAGTAGAAGCCTCCATACCTAGAAAGCTAGAAGATGGTTGGGATCCTATGATTAAAATTAAAATAAATAACTTCTCTTGCTATGCTTTATGTGATGTTGGTGCTAGTACCTCTGTTATGCCCAAAAGAATATATGATATGCTTAAATTGAAACCTTTTAATTCTTGTTCTTTTGGTGTTCGTCTCGTTGATTCTTCCATAAAGAAACCTTTGGGGAGGATCGACGATGTTCTTATCATTGTCAATGACAATTATGTTCCCGTTGATTTTACTATTATGGATATTGAATGTGAACCTTCGTGTCCAATTATTTTGGGACGTCCTTTTCTATCCACCGTTGGTGCTATCATTGACATGAAAGAGGGTAATATAAAATTCCAGTTTCTTCTCAAGAAAGGGATGGAACACTTCCCACAAAAAAAGATTAAGTTACCTTTTGAGTCCGTTATACGGGCTACCTATTCTTTTACTCTTGATAAAACTTGATCTCTATGCATTATGCCTAGCTTAAAGGCATAAAAGAAAGCGCTTTTGGGAGGCAGCCCAATGAATAAATTTTATTTTGTTTTTGTTGTGTCTTGATGTTGTTACTACTGTAGCATCATCATTGTATCTTTGCTTTTAAATTTTGTGCCAAGTATAGCCTCTGATTGCAAGAAAGTTCAAAAGTTGTGACGTGCTGTCCAGGAAACAGATTCTGTCATTGGATAGAAAAATTCATATAAAATCACCAGATCATCTTTTTGGTCTGAATTTTTTCGACAGCGTGCCCTATATAATTGTCTTTCGTGCATCTGTTTTGAGTTTTTTTATTAGAGTTGCAGAAGTGCCCCGGAAAAATCATTTACTACCTGATGTTCTGTTTTTCACAGATTCTGTCCTATTTTGCCTTTCCTTCATTTTGCAAACCTAGAGCTTGCTTTTTCTTTGCAAAAACCTTTTGGCAATCTTGATAAATAGTAGAACTTCAAGAATATCTTTATTTCCAGCAAGGAACAATTATTTTATTATGGGTACTAACCTCGCTAATCAGATTATGATGAGTTATGTATGAAGGGAGTTTTCAAGTGTGCGAGAGAAGATGATAAAAAGATTCAGGAGTGTCAAACGCTCAAGCTTGGGGATGCCCCCATGCACCCCCAAGAAATATTCAAGGAGACTCAAGCGTCTAAGATTGGGGATGCCCCCGTGCATCCCCTTCTCCATGAACATTATCAGTTCGTCTTTCGTTCCACTATATTTTAATCACTTCATGTGTTATGTGCTATGCCTGGAGCGTCTTGCTTTTAGTTTTCCTTTTAGATTTCTTTAGCTTTTCATAACGAGTCGGAACTCAGCTTTCTTTATGTGGGAGAGAAACACGCTCCACTTCTACCTAGAACATAACATAGAATTTTCATGTCTATCCTTGCTGTGTGTGTTCTTTGTCTTTCAATAGCTACTATCATGCTTAGCTCTTAGTTTTCATGCTTATCTTTTTAAAGAGCTTTCGTTTAGTTGGTTGCTTGAACTCTCTTTAGTTATCATGTTTATCTTATTAAGAGAGAGTTTGCTTCCGTTGCATTGGTTGATATGTCTATGATAAAGATGCTACGTGCATAATGGCGCTTAGTAGTTCAGGTTTTCTTATGGTTAGTCCCAAATAGCTGGGGGGGGGGGTTCTTGTTATTGGAGTACCAACATGATTTGTTTGCTTATGATGTGGTATGGTTTAGTAATATCTTCCTTCAAAGAATTTATTTTCATTGACTTGGCGTATGCTCACGCATATTTAAGACTGTAAAGAAAGTCTGTCAAGCCTTGATGATCTTTTGTTTCTGAGTAGCGATATAACTTCCATGCCTGATTCAATGTTGCTTTGTCGCTCTGCATGATTATGACCGTCATTGCTCTCTTAGTTGGTTGCTCCCAGTCTTTTGCTAACCTCCACCTGTACTAAGCGGACTGACTGCTTGTGCATCCACATCCTTTTAATCCAGTTATGCCATATGAGTCCACCATACCTTCCTACATGGTATTTACCTGCCATTCCTAACGGAGACTTGCATGTACCATCTCGAAATTATTCAAAGAAAAAAAATGCATTCCTATTTTGTGCCTCTGTTATAAGTTCATGAGGAAGTAGTAGTTAATTCATGATCTTTTTAAGTTGGACAAGCTTCACCCCGGGATTGCATGTATAATGTGCAAACCCATAATACGAGAAGGAACTGGCATTGAGTGCGCCCGGCTCAAAAAGATAATATAACAAACAAACCCTCCTTCACGCTTTGTTCATGAGAAATCAGAAAACTTTGGCAGTGATAAATAAAGGAGATTAAGAGGATGTTATCGTCCTCATTCGGGAGCCGTTCCTCGAAACTTGTCCATCTCAAGAAGTGATTGAGTTGTCTGCTAGTATTCGTTGACGAAACATGCATGATCTAAAAAAATTATTACCTCTATTTTTAAAATCAAGAGCTCTGGTACATGCTTTGTCTTTGTTTCTGACTACGGGTTTTCAACCTTGCCAACAAAAGCCACGGTTCGAGAGTCTCCACCTTATTTTAAAGCACCAACTACTGAGAGCATGATTGTCATTCTGAGTGTAATGTGCATTATCCCAAAGTAGCATTTTCTTTTGCATGATTGTGATATCGTTTATTCTGAAATCATTGTATCTAGTCATCACTTAAACCTTGGAGATGCCCCTACATTTATGTTTTGCTTCACTAAAGGGGGCAAGCTAGATATCACTTTATCATATTTGCACATCATGTTCATTACAAATCTATTTGATGTTTCAATATCATATTGTAAAACTTTCAGTCCTTTGTGATTTTCTCATGAGGCAACTTAATTACTATAGATTCATTGTCTCAGTAAGCTTTTGTCATATGACTATGAAAAAGTCCTATATGGTTAATAGCATGTCACCACAGAAATTATTCTTGTTATCATTTACCTACTCGAGGACGAGCAGGAATTAAGCTTGGGGATGTTGATACGTCCAAAACGTATCTATAATTTCTGCTTGCTCCATGCCTCTTTTGGGTGATATTGCTATGTTATTTATACACTTCCATACACTTTTGATCATATTTGGACTAACCTATTAACTCAGTGCACCCCAGTGCCAGTTTCTGTTTTCGACTGTTTTTGTATTTCAGGTTTTCACATTACGAGAACTGCTAGAAAAAATCCAGAAAAATTATATAAAAAATCAGCGTTCCAGAAGCTACCAGGCACCCGAAGCATAGCCGGAGGGGGGCCACCAGGGCCCCAGGCGCCCTGGTGGGTCTGATGCCCCCATTTGACATATATTTAAAGCGTCTCCCGAAACCCTCGAGACGAGAACTCTTTTTCGCGATCTCATCTCTGTTCCGCTGCCGCCGCCGCTTCCAAGATCGGGAGCACCAGGATAACTCTTCCCGGCACCCTGCCGGAGGGGAGGATCACCACCGGGAGCCTCTCCACCACCATGGACGCCTCCCGGATGAGTTGTGAGTAGTCTCCCTTGGACCATGGGTCCATGACCAGTAGCTATGTGATGTTCTCCTCCCGTTCTTGTGCTTCACTAATTAGTCCTCGTGAGCTGCCCTACATGATCGAGGCACATATGTAATCCTTATGCTGTTGCTATGATGAGTTTGCTGGGATCCGATGGATTATGAGATTATGTTCAGATTGTGTTTGAGTAATATATTTGATTCACCTCTTTTATATTTATGTTCGTAAGTAATTCTTGCATGTTCTCCGTTGTTATTTATTGCTTTGGCCAAGTAGTAGGTAGTGACTCCAAGAGGGAACGTTATGCTTGATTGTGGGTTCATGCCCCTCGATGACTAGCTTGAGTGACAGAAACATGAGTCTAGAGGATGTGCTGTTGCCACAAGGGGGAAAACAATGGTGCTTGTGCCCGCGGGTGCAAGGATTGTTTACTTTACGCAAAGTTCTTTTAATGCAGTTGTTTGTTGCTTTGAGTTTACACTATGGGTGGGACTCGCAACTTAATACCAGCGAGATGTTCTGGATAGATATCTCAAGGTGGATGATTAGTAGTAGATGCAGATGGATTTCGGTCTACTTACTGTTGGGGAACGTTGCATGGGAAACAAAAAATTTCCTACGCTCACCAAGATCAATCTAGGAGATGCATCTACGAGGGAAGAGTCGGATCCACATACCCTTGTAGATCGCTAAGCGGAAGCGTTGCTAGAACGCGGTTGATGGAGTCGTACTCGCGGCGATTCAAATCGCGGAAGATCTGATCTAGCGCCGAACGGACGGCGCCTCCGCGTTCAACACACGTACGGCTTGATGACGCCTTCACCTCCTCGATCCAGCGAGCGATGGTGAAGTAGCAACTTGAGTCCTCCGGCAGCACGACGGCGTGGTGGAGGTGGTGGTGGAGAAAACTCAGCAGGGCTTCGCCAAGCACTGCGGAGAAGAAGATATGCTACGAGGGAGAGGAGAGGCAGCGCCAAGGCACGTAGGGGTGTGGCTGCCCTCTCTCTCCCTCTATATATATAGGGGGAAGGGGAGAAGTGGAGGCGCCCCTAGGGTTTCCCCTAGGGGGTGGCGGCCACAAGGGAGAAGGGGGCGGCTAGGGTTTGGGTGGCCCCCCCTAGGCGCCTTGCCCCCCAAGCCAGAGGGGGCCGGCTGCCCTAGGGGCGCCCCCACCCTCCTAGCTGCGTGGGAGGCCTGTGGGGGGGCGCACAGCCCCTGTGTGGGCTGATGTGCCTCCCCCCTTTTGGCCCATGAGGCCCGCAACACTTGCCGGGACCCCCCGAAACTCCTTTCGGTCATCCGACGACTCCCCGGTGCTCCCCGGAACACTTCCGGACTCCGATTCCCATCATCCAATATATCAATCTTCATCCCCGAACCATTCCGGAGTTCCTCGTCACGTCCGGGATCTCATCCGGGACTCCGAACAACCTTCGGTTAACAACATAACGACTCGACTATACTTATATCATCACCAAACGTTAAGTGTGTAGACCCTGCGGGTTCGAGAACTATGCAGACATGACCGAGACACCTCTACGGTCAATAACCAATAGTGGGACCTGGATGCCCATATTGGTTCCCACATATTCTACGAAGATCTTATCGATTGAACCTCGATGTCAAGGATTCAGACAATCCCGTATATAGTTCCCTTTGTCTGTCGGTATGTTACTTGCCCGAGATTCGATCGTCGGTATCTCTATACCTAGTTCAATCTCGTTACCGGCAAGTTTCTTTACTCGTTCCGTAATACAAGATCCCGTGATCAACTCATTGGTCACATTGCTTGCAAGCTCATTGTGATGTTGTATTACCGAGTGGGCCTTGAGATACCTCTCCGTCATACGGAGTGACAAATCCCAGTCTTGATCCATGCCAACTAAACAGACACCCTCGGAGATACCTGTAGAGCACCTTTATAGTCACCCAGTTACGTTGTGATATTGGGTACACACAAGGTACTCTTCCGGTGTCAGTGAGTTGCATGATCTCATGGTCGTAGGAACATATACTTGACATGCAGAAAACAATAGCAATAAACTGACACGATCATATGCTACGTTTATCGTTTGGGTCTTGTCCATCACATCATTCTCCTAATGATGTGATCCCGTTATCAAATGACAACTCATGTCTATGGCTAGGAAACCGTAGCCATCTTTGATCAACGAGCTAGTCTAGTAGAGGCTCACTAGGGACACGGTGTTGTCTATGTATCCACACATGTATCTTAGTTTCCTATCAATACAATTCTAGCATGGATAATAAACGATTATCATGAACAAGGAAATATAATAATAACCAATTTATTATTGCCTCTAGGGCATATTTCCAACAGTCTCCCACTTGCACTAGAGTCAATAATCTAGTTCACATCGCTATGTGATTAACACTCATAGTTCACATCGCCATGTGACTAATACCCAAAGAGTTTACTAGAGTCAATAATCTAGTCCACATCACCATGTGATCAACACTCAATGAGTTCTGGGGTTTTATCATGTTATGCTTGTGAGAGAGGTTCTAGTCAATGGGTCTGCAACATGCAGATCCACACGTACTTCGCAAAAATCTATGTCATATTGTAGATGCTGCTACTTCGCTCCACTTGGTGCTATTCCAAATGGTTGCTCCACTATACGTATCCGGTTTTTCTACTCAGAGTTATCCGCATAGGTGTTAAAGCTTGCATCGACGTAACTCTTTACGTTGAACTCTTTATAACCTCCACAACCGAGAAACATTTCCTTATTCCTCTAAGGATAATTTTGACCACTGTCCAGTGATCCACTCCTGGATCACACTTGTACCCCCTTGCCAGACTCGTGGCAAGGCACACATCAGGTGCGGCACACAGCATGGCATACCGTATAGAGCCTATGGCTAAAGCATAGGGGACGACTTTCGTCCTTTCTCTTTCTTCTGCCGTGGTCGAGCTTTGAGTCTTACTCAACTTCACACCTTACAATTCAGGCAAGGACTTCTTCTTTGACCGATCCATTTTGAACTCCTTCAAATATATGACAAGGTGTGTGCTCTTTGAAAATCTAATCAGGCGTCTTGATCTATCTCTATAGATCTTGATGCCTAATATGTAAGCGGCTTTACCCATGTCTTCCTTTGAAAAACTCCTTTCAAACAACCCTTTATGCTTTCCAGAAATTCTACATCATTTCGGATCAACAATATGTCATCCACATATACTTATCAGAAATGTTGTAGCGCTCCCACTCACTTTCTTGTAAATACAAGTTTCTTGTAAACTTTGTATAAACCCAAAAACTTTGATCACTCCATCAAAGCGTATGTTCTGACTCCGAGATGCTTGCTCTAGTCCATAGAAGGATCGCTGGAGCTAGCATACCTTTTAGCATCCTTAGGATCGGCAAAACCTTCTGATTGCATCACATACAACCTTTCCTTACGAAAACCGGTAAGGAAACTTGTTTTGACATCCATCTGCCAGATTTCCTTATCGAAAAATGCAGCCAATGCTACCATGATTCCGACGGACTTAAGCATCGCTACGGGTGAGAAAATCTCATCGTAGTCAACTCCTTGAACTTGTGAAAAACTCTTTGCCACATGTCGAGCTTCATAGACGGTGACATTACCGTCCACGTCCGTCTTCTTCTCAAAGATCCATTTATTTTCAATGGCTTGCCGATCATCGGGCAAGTCCACCAAAGCCCATACTTTGTTATGATACATGGATCCTATCTCGGATTTCATGGCATCTAACCATTTGTCGGAACACGGGCCCACCATCGCTTCTCCATTGCTCGTAGGTTTCATCGTTGTCTAACAACATGACATCTAAGACAGGATTACCGTACCACTCAGGAGTAGTACATATCCTTGTCGACCTACGATGTTCGACAGTAACTTGATCCGAAGTTTCATGATCACTATCATTAGCTTCCTCGTCAACAGATGTGGGTTCCACAGAAACATCTTTCTGTGTTGCACCACTCTCTGTTCGAAGTAGAGGTTCAACAACCTCATCAAGTTCTATCTTCCTCCCACTCAATTCTTTCGAGAGAAACTCCTTCTCAAGAAAGGACCCGTTCTTAGCGACAAACACTTTGCCCTCGGATCTGAGATAGAAGGTATACCCAACTGTAACCTTTGGGTATCCTATGAAGACGCATTTGTCCGCTTTGGGCTCGAGCTTTTCCGGCTGAAGCCACAAGCATCGCAGCCCCAAACATTTAAGAAACGACAACTTTGGTTTCTTGCCAAACCAATGTCCATTCGATGTCGTCTCAACGGACTTTAGATGGTGCCCTATCTAAAGCGAATGCAGCTGTCTCTAATGCATAACCCCAAAATGATAGTGGCAGATTGGCAAGAGACATCATAAATCGCACCATATCTCATAAGGTTCGATTACGACGTTCGGACACACCATTACACTGTGGTGTTCCAGATGGCTTCAACTGTGAAACAATTCCACATGTCTTAAGTGATTGCCAAACTCATAACTCAGATATTCTCCCTTGATCAGATCGTAGGAATTTGATCTTCTTGTTATGATGATTCTTAACTTCACTCTGAAATTGCTTGAACTTTTCAAACGTTTTAGACTTGTGCTTCATTAAGTATATATCCCCATATCTACTCAAGTCGTCAGTGAAGATGAGAAAACAACGATATCCCCTGCTCGCCTCAATCCTCATTGGATCACACACATCAACATGTGCGATTTCCAACAAGTCACTTGCCCGTCTCATTGAACATGAAAACGGGTCTCAGTCATCCTGCCCATGAGGCATGGCTAGCATGTGTCAAGCGATTCAAAATCAAATGACTCCAAACATCCATCAGCATGGAGTTTCTTCATGCACTTTACACCAATATGACCTACGCGGCAGTGCCACAAGAAAGTGGTACTATCATTATTAACTCTACATATTTTGGCGTCAATATTATGAACATGTGTATTACTACGACCGAGATTCAATGAACCATTCACATAGGGTGCATGACCATGAAAGGTATTATTCATCTAAGCAGAATAACCATTATTCTCTAACTTAAATGAACAACCGTATCACAATGAACATGATCCAATCATATTCATGCTCAACGTAGACACCCGATAACTTTTATCTAGATTCAACACTAATCCCGAAGGTAGAGGGAGCGTGCGATGGTGATCACATCAACCTTGGAAACACTTCCAACACACATCGTCACCTCGCCCAGCCAGTCTCCGTTTAGTCTGTAGCTTTTTGCTTCAAGTCACCAATAATAGCAACTGAACCGGTATCCAATACCCAGGTGCTACTAGGAGTACTAGTAAGGTACACATCAATGACACGTATATCAGATATACTTTGTTGAAGTTGCCAGCCTTCTTATCTACCATGTATTTAGGGTAGTTCCGCTACCAGTGACCGTTCCCCTTATAATAGAAGCACTTAGTCTCGGGTTTGGGTTCAACCTTGGGTCTCTTCACTAGAGCGGCAACTTGTTTGCCATTCATGAAGTTTCCCTTCTAGCCCTTGCCCTTCTTGAAACCAGTGGTCTTGTTAAACCATCAACATTTGATGCTCCTTCTTGACTTCTACCTTTGCGGTCTTAGGCACCGCGAACAAACCCGGGATCATCTCTATCCCTTGCATGTCATAGTTCATCACGAAGTTCTAGTAGCTTGGTGATAGTGACTAGAGAACTCTGTCAATCACTATCTTATCTGGAAGATAAACTCCCACTCAATTCAAGCGATTGAAGCACCCAGATATTCTGAGTACATGCTCACTGTCTGAGCAATTCTCCTCCATCTTTGTAAGGCAAATAACTTGTCAGAGGTCATACCTCTCAACACGGGTATGAGCTTGAAATACCAATTTCAGCTCTTGGAACATCTCATATGTTCCATGGCGTTCAAAACGTCATAGGAATCCCGATTCTAAGTCGTAAAGCATGGCACACTAAACTATCAAGTAGTCATCAGAATGTGTCTGCCAGATGTTCACAACATCCATAGACGACGCTCGAGGGGTTGGTACACCGAGCGGTGCATTGAGGACGTAAGCCTTCTGTGCAGCAGTGAGGACATTCCTCAGATTACGGACCTAGTCCGCAAAATTGCTTACAATAACTTTCAACTTATTCTTTCTCTAGGAACGTATTAAACAGGGAGCTACAGTGCAAGCTATTGATCTACAACATAATTTGCAAAGGCAACTTAGACTATTGTTCATGATAAGTGAGTTTAACTAATCAAATTACTTATAACTCCCACTCAAATTGACATCCCTCTGGTCATCCGAGCGTGACATGATCCAAATCCACCAACCCAAGTCCGATCATCACGTGAGATGAGGTGGTGTCAATGGTGAACATCTTCATGTTGATCATATCTACTATATGACTCATGCTCGACCTTTCGGTCTTCCGTGTTCCGAGGCCATGTCTGTACATGCTAGGCTCGTCAAGTCTAACCCGAGTGTTCTGCATGTGCAAAACTGGCTTGCACCCGTTGTATGCGAACGTAGAGTCTATCACACCCGATCATCACGTGGTGCTTCGAAACGACAAACCTTCGCAACGGCGCACACTTGGGGGGAACACAATTTTATCTTCAAATTTTAGTGAGGGATCATCTTATAATGCTACCGTCGTCCTAAGCAAAATAAGATGCATAAAAGGATTAACATCACATGCAAATCATAAGTGACATGATATGGCCATCAACTCGTGCTATTGATCTCCATCTCCAAAGCACCGGCATGATCTCCATCGTCACCGGCGTAACACCATGATCCCCATCATCATGATCTCCATCATCGTGTCGCCATCGGGGTTGTCGCGCGCCCACCATGCTCTTACTACTATTGCTACCGTTTAGCGATAAAGTAAAGCATTACATAGCGCTTAATGATTGACACGCAGGTCATACAAAAATTAATAACAACCCTATGGCTCCTGCCGGTTGCCGTATACATCGACATGCAAGTCGATATTAACTATTACAACATGATCATCTCATACATCAAATATATCTCATCATGTCTTTGGCCATATCATATCACATACATACCCTGCAAAAACAAGTTAGACGTCCTCTAATTTGTTGTTGTATGTTTTACGTGGCTGCTATGGGTATCTAGCAAGAACGCTTCTTACCTACGCAAAGCCACAACGGTGATATTTAAGTTGCTATTTAACCTTCTACAAGGACCGCCTTCGTCGAATCCGATTCAACTAAGATAGGAGAGACAGACACACGCCAGCCATCTTATGCAACAAAAGTCGCATGTCTGTCGATGGAACCGGTCTCATGTACGTGGACATGTAAAGTTGGTCCGGGCCGCTTCGTCCCATAATGCCGCTGAATCAAGAAAGACCAAAGAGGGAAGCAATCTAAACATCAACGCCCACAAACCCCTTTGTGTTCTACTCGTGAAAGCATCTACGCAAGAACCTAGCTCATGATGCCACTGTTGGGGAACGTTGCATGGGAAACAAAAATTTTCCTACGCTCACCAAGATCAATCTAGGAGATGCATCTACGAGGGAAGAGTCGGATCCACATACCCTTGTAGATCGCTAAGCGGAAGCGTTGCTAGAACGCGGTTGATGGAGTCGTACTCGCGGCGATTCAAATCGCGGAAGATCCGATCTAGCGCCGAACGGACGGCGCCTCCGCGTTCAACACACGTACGGCTTGATGACGCCTTCACCTCCTCGATCCAGCGAGCGATGGTGAAGTAGCAACTTGAGTCCTCCGGCAGCACGACGGCGTGGTGGAGGTGGTGGTGGAGAAAACTCAGTAGGGCTTCGCCAAGCACTGCGGAGAAGAAGATATGCTACGAGGGAGAGGAGAGGCAGCGCCAAGGCACGTAGGGGTGTGGCTGCCCTCTCTCTCCCTCTCTATATATAGGGGAAGGGGAGAAGTGGAGGCGCCCCTAGGGTTTCCCCTAGGGGGTGGCGGCCACAAGGGAGAAGGGGGGAGGCTAGGGTTTGGGTGGCCCCCCCTAGGCGCCTTGCCCCCCAAGCCAGAGGGGGCCGGCTGCCCTAGGGGCGCCCCCACCCTCCTAGCTGCGTGGGAGGCCTGTGGGGGGCGCACAGCCCCTGTGTGGGCTGATGTGCCTCCCCCCTTTTGGCCCATGAGGCCCGCAACACTTGCCGGGACCCCCCGAAACTCCTTTCGGTCATCCGACGACTCCCCGGTGCTCCCCGGAACACTTCCGGACTCCGATTCCCATCATCCAATATATCAATCTTCATCCCCGGACCATTCCGGAGTTCCTCGTCACGTCCGGGATCTCATCCGGGACTCCGAACAACCTTCGGTTACCAACATAACGACTCGACTATACTTATATCATCACCAAACGTTAAGTGTGTAGACCCTGCGGGTTCGAGAACTATGCAGACATGACCGAGACACCTCTACGGTCAATAACCAATAGCGGGACCTGGATGCCCATATTGGTTCCCACATATTCTACGAAGATCTTATCGATTGAACCTCGATGTCAAGGATTCAGACAATCCCGTATATAGTTCCCTTTGTCTGTCGGTATGTTACTTGCCCGAGATTCGATCGTCGGTATCTCTATACCTAGTTCAATCTCGTTACCGGCAAGTTTCTTTACTCGTTCCGTAATACAAGATCCCGTGATCAACTCATTGGTCACATTGCTTGCAAGCTCATTGTGATGTTGTATTACCGAGTGGGCCCTGAGATACCTCTCCGTCATACGGAGTGACAAATCCCAGTCTTGATCCATGCCAACTAAACAGACACCCTCGGAGATACCTGTAGAGCACCTTTATAGTCACCCAGTTACGTTGTGATATTGGGTACACACAAGGTACTCTTCCGGTGTCAGTGAGTTGCATGATCTCATGGTCGTAGGAACATATACTTGACATGCAGAAAACAATAGCAATAAACTGACACGATCATATGCTACGTTTATCGTTTGGGTCTTGTCCATCACATCATTCTCCTAATGATGTGATCCCGTTATCAAATGACAACTCATGTCTATGGCTAGGAAACCGTAGCCATCTTTGATCAACGAGCTAGTCTAGTAGAGGCTCACTAGGGACACGGTGTTGTCTATGTATCCACACATGTATCTTAGTTTCCTATCAATACAATTCTAGCATGGATAATAAACGATTATCATGAACAAGGAAATATAATAATAACCAATTTATTATTGCCTCTAGGGCATATTTCCAACACTTACCTCGGCGTACCGCCCATGCTTTGAACCTCTACCTTTCTTGCAACTTAGTCAGCATTGGTTTGCGCACATGGTCCTGTCAATTGCCCAGCTGTAATTCGTTTACCTCACATAGCTGTTTTATCGTCTTTTGGGAGAGAGACATCACTAGTGAACATCATGAGATTTCGGTCCATATTACCATCATTGATCACATCCGCTATTTACTTTTCCGCTTTTTACTTACTATTGCAATTATACCTATCACTATTATCACTTGCGTTTGATCCTTTGTAAACTACAAGGCCGGAGGGATTGACAACCTCTCTGTACTCGTTGGGAGCAAAGTTATTTGTATCTGTGTGCAGGTCCACGTTGATTGCTAATATCTGGCGCCGTTAGTAGTTGACACCTTCTTGTTGAAACTGGGAGTCTCTGGGAAATCGATCCTTAGTAATTTACATCCTCATGCAACTCTCACACTATTTTATTTGATATTTATGATAAATAATATACCATGGAGCTAGAAGATTTTAATGATGCTTCTAAGCTCCCGTAGTGGGGTAATATTAGTGAACTTCGCAAATCTGAATATAAAGACTTTCTTGCTAGTATCAGTGTGGTGGAATCTAGAGAAATCACACAAGCTACCAGGGAGAATTCATTTCCCTTCCATACATTATTTTGCTCTCTTCGTTTGTAGATGCATTAACGGTAAAGATGAGGCTTGCCACATGTGCGCTCCAGATCTCTGTGTCCTCAAGAGTGTGGTATTAGGTGATAAACAATATAACTTGGGGGCTATTGTCGCACGAAGGTTACATCTCAAAGGTTTAAGTGGAGATTTGTTTGGTGGAACTTATGCAACTCATGTGGCTAATTATCTTCGTGTACACATACATGAAAATGATATGAAGTTGCTTCCTTCTTATCTAGATTATAATGCTATGGTTCGCCATCAGTTTGTTGAGAGGAATGAACAATTCCTCCAGTACCGACTAATCTTTGACAGACGTCGCACTGTCCATATTGCTCTCCCTGCTCCTACTTTCTTTGACTTTCAGGAAAAAAGGAGATATGTTATAATCAAGGAGGAGGCGAATGTGTATGAGGAGACGACAGAGGCAGCTCGTCTCCAAGTTGCATCTCATCAGGCAATAGCCGCTGCATCGCAGTACAACCCCAACTACGACTTTGGATATCCGTCAGGCCAGCAATGGCCATTGACCAACTTAGGTCAAAAGCCTAAGCTTGGGGGAGTACGCATTTCTCACCGACATTATATTCATGTTCACACACTCATTCCAGTAGTCGATGCTCATACTTTTTCATTGTACTATACATGCTAGTTTAATTTATTTTCTAAGTCTTTTTCTTGAATGTTAGAAAAACCTTAAGAAAAACTAAAAAAATA
This sequence comes from Secale cereale, assembly GCA_902687465.1. Lineage (NCBI taxonomy): Eukaryota > Viridiplantae > Streptophyta > Magnoliopsida > Poales > Poaceae > Secale > Secale cereale. The sequence continues at coordinate 137,887,231 of LR738714.1, forward strand.
ATTGTAGCTCTTAGCTAGTTTACTTTCCATGCTTGTAGTAGTAGTAACTAAAAGAAAACCCAAAAACATTTCTCTTTCTTCTTTTGCTTGTTGGGAGCTTTCCCGTGTAAATAGTTTTATTTCTTTGCTTTTCTTTGGGGGTCAAGAGGAGAAGACCATGATGAAATTGTTGAGTGGCTCTCATATGCATTATTGTTGATTTAACCAAGAGCCCATATTACCTTGACTTCTCCCCTGTATTAAATGCTTGCAGATTCCAGCTTAGTCCAATGCACGTGCACTATTATTATTATCCACACCGTTTGGTCGTGTGAGTGAAAGGCAATAATGATGATATATGATGGACTGATTGAGATGAGAGAAGCTGGTATGAACTCGACCTATCTTGTTTTTGTAAATATGATTAGTTCATCTTTCCTGATTCGGCCTATTATGAATGAAATATGTTTGCAATGACAATTTAGAGATTATAGTTGCTCATGCCATGCTTAATTAGCTAGGAGTTTATAATGGTTTACCTCGTGTGCCAACATGTTATTAAAATGTTTGTGATGTGGTATGATAGGGTGGTATCCTCCTTTGAACGATTCGAGTGGTTTGACTTGGAACATGTTCACGCATGTAGCTGAAACAAAATCAACATAGCCTTCACGATATTTATGTTCATGGTGATTTATATCCTACTCATGCTTGCACTCATTGTTGATTAATATTAATGCATGTTCATGACTGTTGTCGCTCTCTAGCCGGTCGCTTCCCAGTCTCTTTCTAGCCTTCACTTGTACTAAGCGGGAATACTGCTTGTGCATCCACTTCCATGAACCCCAAAGTTATTCCATATGAGTCCACCATACCTTCCTATATGCGGTATTTACCTGTCGTTCCAAGTAAATTTCTATGTGCCAAACTCTAAACCTTCAAATGAAATTCTGTTTTGTATGCTCGAATAGCTCATATATCAACTAGGGATATCTATATCTTCCATGTTAGGTGGGTTATTCTCACGATGAGTGGACTCCGCTCATCATTCACGAGAAAATGGCCGGTAACCGGGATGCCCAGTCCCATGCTCAAATCAAATCAAAATAATTAAACAAAACTCCCCCAGGACTGTTGTTGGTATGGACGGTACCGGTTGTTTCGGGCCAGCCGTGGAGTATGCTTGTTGGTGGTGGGGGAGTATAAACTTTACCATTCATTTTGGGAACCGCCTATAATGTGTGTAGCATGGAAGATATCAAGATCTCTTGGTTGTTATGTTAACAATGAAAGTATGTCACTCAAAATATTATTTATCTTTGTTTCAAAACTCGAGCTCTGGCACCTATGCAAATCCCTGCTTCCCTCTGCGAAGGACCTATCTATTTACTTTTATGTTGAGTCATCATCCTCTTATTAAAAACCACCAGTTGGAGAGCACCGTTGTCATTTGCATGCATTGCTATTAATTTACGTTGAGTATGACTGTGACTGGATCTCTTTTACCATGAATTACAATGTCTAGTCAGTCCTTGATCTTCAGAGGTGCTCTGCATTTATGTTTTGTGGTCTCAGAAAGGGCTAGCGAGATACCATCTTGTTATCTGGTTAGTTGGAGCAGCGGTGGAGAATGGGAGTTGGGCATTAGACGTTGGCCCGAGCATAGGACATGCTGTGATGCACGAGTTCTTCTTGATCTGGCAATTAGTTTTAGCTTGGGATCCCATGGTGGATGTTCCTGACAAGTTGGTTTGGTCATTGGAGGCAACTGGGCAGTTCTCCATGAAATCTGCTTATGCGGCTGGATTTTGGGGTCGAGAAGGAAGTATGACGGCGGATCTAACTTGGAAATCAGGTGCACCCTCATGGTGCAGGTTCTTCACGTGGCTGGCCCTCAGGAGTTGATGTTGGACGTCGGACCGACTAGCGAGGAGAGGGTTGCCGCACCAAGCCGAGGATGAAACCATTAACCACATTCTACTCACTTGCGTATTTGCTACGACTTCTTGGGCGAGGATCTGCGAGGCCTTGGGCAAAACGGAGTGGACTCCCACTAGACAGGACAAGCTAGCGGAATGGGCTGTGGCCAAGCAAGGAGTAGAAGGCATGAGTAGTAAGGATCTTCGTACTATTATTGTGCTTGTTTGGTGGGAGCTGTGGTAGCATAGGAATGGTATTATCTTTGATGGGGCGCGCCCTTCCTTGGAGCTTTTACTAGGGAGAGTGAGGCAAGAGGGGCAGCTGTGGGCTTCGGCCAGGCTATTGAAAGGGAATGTAACTCCCTTCTTTAGTAGGGTGGAGAGGTGGGAGGCTAGTGAGGAGTAAGATGTACTGAGAAACCGTGTAATTGTGGTGGAGGCTTTCTTTGCCTTTCTTCTTTAATATATGATATGCACACTCGTGCATATTCGAGAGAGAAAAAGATACCATCTTGTTATATCATATTATGATTGTTTTGAGAAAGGGTTGTCATCCGAGGTTTATTGTTATTGCTCGCTAGTTGATTATGCCATTGATATGAGTAAAGATGAGACCTCAAAGTTATTGTGAATGTAGTTAGTTCATAATCTTTGCTGAAAACTTGAATGTTGGCTTTACATATTTGCAACAACAAGAGCAAACAGAGTTTGTAAAAGTTTTTCTTTATCACTTTCAGTTTGTCAACTGAATTGCTTGAGGACAAGCAAAGGTTTAAGCTTGGGGGAGTTGATACGTCTCCAACGTATCTACTTTTACAAACACTTTTGCCCTTGTTTTGGACTCTAAATTGCATGATTTGAATGGAACTAACCCGGACTGACGTTGTTTTCAGGAGAATTGCCATGGTGTTATTTTTGTGCAGAAATAAAAGTTCTCGGAATGACATGAAAATCCACGGAGAATATTTTTGGAATTAATAAAAAATACTGGCGAAAGAATCAAGACCAGGGGGCCCACACCCTGTCCATGAGGGTGGGGGCGCGCCCCCCTATCTCGTGGGCCCCCTGAGGCTCCACCGACCTCGACTCCAACTCCATATATTCACTTTCGTGGAGAAAAAAATCAGAGAGAAGGATTCATCGCATTTTACGATACAGAGCCGCCGCCAAGCCCTCATCTCTCTCGGGAGGGCTGGTTTGGAGTCCATTCGGGGCTCCGGAGAGGGGAACCCGTCGCCATCGTCATCATCAACCTTCCTTCATCACCAATTCCATGACGCTCACCGCCGTGCGTGAGTAATTCCATCGTAGGCTTGCTGGACGGTGATGGGTTGGATGAGATTTACCATGTAATCGAGTTAGTTTTGTTAGGGTTTGATCCCTAGTATCCCTTATGTTCTAAGATTGATGTTGCTATGACTTTGCCATGCTTAATGCTTGTCACTAGGGCCCGAGTGCCATGATTTCAGATCTGAACCTATTATGTTTTCATGAATATATGTGAGTTCTTGATCCTATCTTGCAAGTCAATAGTCACCAACTATGTGTTATGATCCGGCAACCCCAAAGTGACAATAATCGAGACTACTCCCAGTGATGACCGTAGTTTGAGGAGTTCATGTATTCATTAAGTGTTAATGCTTTGGTCCGGTACTCTATTAAAAGGAGGCCTTAATATCCCTTAGTTTCCAATAGGACCCCACTGCCACGGGAGGGTAGGACAAAAGATGTCATGCAAGTTCTTTTCCATAGGCAGGTATGACTATATTCAGAATACATGCCTACATTACATTGATGAACTTGAGCTAGTTCTGTGTCAATCTATGTTATAACCGTTGCATGAGGAATCACATCCGACATAATTATCCATCACTGATCCATTGCCTACGAGCTTTTCACATATTGATCCTCGCTTAATTACTTTTATGTTGCCACTGTTACGATTGCTACAAGACTGCTACTGTTACTTTTGCCACCGTTACCATTACTTCAATACTACTTTGCTACTAAATACTTTGATGCAGATATTAAGTCTTTTAGGTGTGGCTGAATTGACAACTCAATTGCTAATACTTGAGAATATTCTTTGGCTCCCCTTGTGTCGAATCAATAAATTTGGGTTGAATACTCTACCCTCGAAAACTGTTGTGATCCCCTATACTTGTGGATTATCATGTCATCAATACTCTATTCTGGCACCTTTGTCGGGGAGTTAAGCACCTTTTGTGAGTGGAATTTGGTAAGGGAACATTTATATTACGTACTGAAATGTACTGTCACTTGTTACTATTGAAAGTAACCCTTTGAGGTGTTTATTTGGGGTATCTTCACCTCCAACCTACCACACCTACTGAAAATATTTATTATGAGATTCCTTCGGGTATGATAGAGAAACTGCTAGCTACCTCTTATGTAGGAGATTGGACAATACATCATGATTTGCACTTAATTTATGTGGATGAAATTTGTGGATTGTGTAAGCTTGCAGGCTTATCCAAGGATGGAGTCAAGAAGAAGGTTTTCCCTTTATTGTTGTAGGGAAAGGCATTGACACGGTATAGGCTATGTGATGATATTGGAAAATGGGACTGGAACCGATTGAAATTGGAAATTCATCAGAAGTTTTATCCTATGAATCTAGTTCATCGTGATCAGAATTATATATAAAAAAATATCCTCGTGATGGAGAAAGTATCGCTCAAGCTTGGGGGAGGCTAAGTACATGATGTACACAAGCCCCAATCATGTGTTCTTGAGAGAAATTACTATAAGAAACATTTATGCTCGGCTTTCTCATAATGATCGATTCATGCTCGATTCTTCTTCTATTGGTACCTCTATGAAGAAAACTATTACATTCGAATGTGGTCCTCTAGAAAGAATTAAACGCAATAATTAAGATTGGGAGATTAACAAAGGTAAGGAGTCACATATAAAACCCGAGTTTGATTGTGTTAAATCTTTTAAGGAAACCAATGATTTTCATAAGTTTAGTACTAAATATGGACTTGACTCTGAGATAGTAGCCTCTTTTTGTGAATCATTTACTACTCATGTTGATCCCCCTAAGGAGAAATGGTTTAAATATCATCCCCCTATTGAAGAAAAGATTGAGGAACCCGTTATAGTTAAAGATGAAACTACCATTTACAATGCTGATCTAGTTGTGCCTACTGCTTACATTAAAAACCTCCTTTCCCTGTTAGGATTAAGGAACATGTTGAAGCGTAAACTATAGTTAACAAAAGTAATATTAGAACACATATATCCTATGAACAAATTAAAGTTGAACCTAATATTGCTACGGTTAAAGATTCTTGGTTGGTTCGGTAAAAGTTGCCAGGCGATATGCACTCTTCACACCTACGTGGCAGGCCTTCGAGGCTAAGTTATCTCGAGACTTCGGATGCGAAAGTATGACCCTTAAAACATGTGGTCGGCGAGCAGCCCTGTTAACTCAAAGCTCGATAATTGCTTTGAGAGACCTCAGATCTAGAGGAAAATCCTGCTAGAAGGGGAACTCGCCTGTCAAGCCAAAGACACCTAGCCAAAAACATTAGTCCAAGAAATATTGTCGTCCCCGGCTTCGAATACAAGTTCGAGGGCTACTGAAGGTGTCCTGTACTAAGGGGTACCAACCAAGTTGGCCCATATTCCATGGCCCAAGCTTATCGCCCACCGATCTCACTAGGAAGGACTTTGGAAGCCTCAAACCCAGGTGTGATCAAGACCGATACTACCGAAGACTTGATGTGTATTTGAAGGAGATCTCTAGTTGTCGACGTGTTAGTTTCTAATTGGCAACCGACCATATGTAACCCTAGCTACCCCCGGAGCCCATATAAACCATGGGGTTCAGTCCGTAGTAGGACAATCAACAATACTTGCCTTAAGGTTAGAACACAACATACAATCTCGAGGTAGCTCGAACCTATATTTGATACTCCATTGTTAATATAATCAAGTAGGATGTAGGGTTTTACCTCTTCGAGAGGGCCCGGACCTGGGTAAAACACCGTACCCTTTGTCTCATGTTCGCAATTGTTCCTAGATCCACAACTGGGACCCCCTACACGAGATCAGTCGATTTTAGTACCGACACTCGAGATGGTGATCGACCTGCTTTGGACTGACCAAATGCTACTCCGTAACTGGGTAGTATAAAGGCAGGTTTCAGGCTTGTCCTGATACATGTCATGAGACATGGTCGAGCAAGATGGGATTTGCCCTCCGATCTGGATATACTCTAGGCCCCTCGTGTGATCCGCCAATGGTAAGCATGGCCATGCGACGAGGATTATGAGATACTCTAATGTATTGGTCGAATACACCAGAACGAGAAAAAGATTGGGCTGCAACAAGGATGACCAGTTCGCCATGAGACTCACAACCTATATCGGGTGGCAAAGGGAACGGAAGAGTGATATGTTGTATAGGTTCGCCAAACCGGCTTCATTGTCTGCTTGGTGGTCAACACACTTTGCTAGAGGACGCTATCAATCGAGCAGGTCATATGTGATCTAACCTGAATCCAAGCCGACTTGAACCTAAGACGTCGCGCACTTAAGGGAAGGAACCTACAAGGTCAATCCAAGGTCACTGGTTGGATGTGATCCGAACTGAATTTGGACCTCGACTGTGAAACTTTTGGATCCACATGGGGCTCATTTGTTGAGCCCGCGATGAATGCCTATATATAGTGGAGGTGTGACACACATATTCAGTTCATCGCGTCAGCGTTTGTCGTTGGGCTTTGCATATGTTGCAACTAGCCACCTCCACTCGCCGACGATTGTGTGATCAAATCTAGAAATTCGTCGCATGATGTATGTCCTGCTAGCGTGGATACCGTTAGAGGCAGTACACTTTTGTTGCTTCGGTGAACCTGTTCATGGGATCCGGCGATCGTGGTACGAGAGGAGACAACTCCCGAGAAGCGCTGCCCCAACTCTACTTCCATTACATGGCACTGCGCGTCTAGTGGTAATGATCTGTGATACATCTCCCTTAGCATGTTCCTAGTTGGTCTACGTGTAGGAAATTTTAACTTGCAGTCGATGCATCCTAGCGTAGAACCCAACACATCTAACATATGTCAATTCCTCAAGAGAACGAGTCAAAAGCTAAGTGTGATTTGTTCTTCGATGAACTTAATCACAACTCATTTTTATACCCAAGATAGTTTTCCTCGCTTAATATTTCTTCACTAAATTGGTTAGATGGGAGATGCTCGGGAAAACAGTTGTCACAATTCACTTTGAGCAACACATCGCAAATGGTTGGAGGTAGGGGCTATTTATAACCGGCACACAGACCCACGAAGGCCGATGTGCTCATTGGCAGAGATTCACCCAACATGCAGCTGATACAAGGAAACGAAGGAAAATTCAAACTGCGACTCACACGACTAACCTGAGCAACAAGTTTCAACTCCTTAGCAAATAATTTAAGTCAGTTGTCCAGAACAATTAAGAGCTAAATAACTCACTTGGAAAAGGGGCTTTCCAAGTTGTCACTCACTAAAGAAATAGGTTCTCATTGAGGACGTGCATAGGCACCCCCCTCCCACACACACGCGGGATGACTTCAATCTTGCTTCACTTTAGACACCCCTCCAATAACACAGCTTGCCCTATGACTCAATGAAAAATAAAGAAACTAGTGACGAAAGTTTACACATCAGTCTCCAATTCTTCGATGGGCATTGTCAAGACTACGATGCTCTCACAATATTTTACAGGTTCATCACCCAATGGTTAAATTAAATCCTCAGAGACTTTCTCCATGTATAGTCGTAAAACCAATCGTCTCTTAATTGTTTTGTCATTAATCAAAACACAAATGGGGCATTAGATACAATTACCGTGTCTATATCATAGCTATCTTTGGAGACATTGGTTTGCAACCCAAATGGTCGTCAAAGTTCGCCTTCTGCTTGTTGGATCACTATGTTGCGGGGTTCCAGATGCAGGACCATGGGTGGACGGTTTGTGTGGCAACGATGATAACTCCACCAAAATTGAAATTCCGTGATTGTTATCGTGGTACATGTCGTGGGAACGGATCTCAGAGTAGAGATGGGGGTACGTAGAAGGAGGCAGTGCCTAGCTACGGCGAAGTTGTACACTAGTATTTACGAGTTCAAGCCCCTCTGAGAGGAGGTAACAGCCCTACGTCTCAGTGACGTGGAGGCTTGTTGATTGGAGTGCTGAGTTACAGGGGTCTGAACCCCTGTACCTGAGGGGAGGGGTGGCTTATATAGAGTGCATTGACCCCTTGTAGCCTTCAGTTACACAAAGGTTCAATGGGTGAGTAATGTCGCGGGAGTTACTGGTAACGCCCGTGTTAATAGACTTTAAGGCCACGGAGTGAATGCCTGACCGTTGCCATCCAAGGGTGACTAAAGGTCTTCTATCCTCCAAGTGAATTCTTGTATTCCGAGTGAATAATTACAGTCGAGTGAAATTGGGGTATCCGAGTGGATCAGTCATCGAGTGAGTTTCATTTTGTGATGATTCCAGTGGATATCTTCTCTTTGTCTTTGTAGGCCATGGCCTCCTATGTGGTGTCCTTGGGTAGGGCATATAGATGAGGTCTAGGACCTACCCTGAGTACATGTCCTCGTTAGTACATGTTCGTGATGGCTTTGCAAGGTATGATCCCAATTCTATTCTGGCGGGGAGGGGGTGTTTTGCTTTGCATTGGTTGAGGTGAAGTCGGAAACCTAAATTCATGGATGTGATAGGTGATGGCGGTGATGTTTTGTGCAACGTCAACATGGGAATCTTCTAATGGCCTATGTTGAGGTTGTGCATGCGTATGTTGCATCTATTTTGGGTAGACGGTGCTCTTGGTATTATGCTAAATAGCGGTTAGTTGTTTACATTTCAGCTTCGCTTTTTTAAAATTTACCGGGCAACTTTCTTATTTCTCATAATACAGTGGCGTAGCTCCTGCATCCATCCTCCCGTGTCGTTTTTTGGCAAAAGAAGTAGGAGGAAGAAGAATGTGTGTGTGGCTCAAATGTTGGCTGCACATCTTATGGCTCTAGCAGGCAACACATGAAACATATCTGTTCTTAGAAGAAAAAGAATCAATTTACCGCACAAGTTTACTCCAAACATGTCACTCAAAATTATTCCCGAGTCAAAGTTCTTAGAAGTATTTGTCGTTTCCTCTCTTAAACATGGTTTAATCCTGGCAGCAAAAAAAATTACCCACAAGCACACTGTTTCTGGTTGCGTACATGGAGCGGGGAAGTTTATTTTTGGAATAATTTGGATTGCTTGCCACGTGTATCACAGGGTTGAAACAGGGAATTTTCGTACTAAGGTTTGATCGGATCCGGAATAATTTGGATTACTTGCTAGGGGGAACTTTGCTTTTATTTTTGTCGGTCGCGTGTGCTGGGGGTGCTAACCTAGACCGGCCCAACATATTGTGGACCGTGTCCAGATAGGATTTACTGTTTTGTTGCAAGGAATCGAGCCCAGAAACTACAAGAAGATACACTCACTAATCTGTAATTGTCTCAAAAAAAACTCACTAATCTGTAATAATCAGTGCATTCATAACTCATAGTAGGAAAATAAAATTGCTCCATCTGGACCCAGTCTTCACCGACGATTACTCCTCGTGGAAGTAGCTGTAGATTTCTTCTCGTTTCTTTCTTATAGTAGTATATTTTCTTACTGTCGTGCCCCTGTACAGGCCGAGCTGTGCAACCAGTACTGCAGGCGCAGCACATGCCTCTGGTCAGAACACTTAATTCAGCTCTTCCGCGCATAAACAAATCAATCAATCGAGCCGCGCCGTCGTGGATCGATGGTGGTGGTGGTGGGGTTAGCGAGCGGTCAGTCAATCAATCTCCGCTGATCACTAGCGGCAAGCGCTGTGCTTTCAGCAAAGCCATGATTGAATAATGGCTTCAGAAGCGGGCCGGTATACAAAAGCCGCGCGCATGTTGTGGCGCGGGAAGTGGCGCCGGTGTCGAGTCGACGACGACGAGACTATAAGCCGCATGTGGCCGGACCGCTGGGAAACACCTCCTCCGGCCCTTAATGCACGGTCTCGGGGACGACGGTGACATAAAGCGACCCGGCCGTGGCCACGCGATCGGCTGGGAGAAAAATAATGGCCTTGATCCCGTTTCCGCCGAGCAAAGGGGTGGAAATCTCCTGCATTTTAGTACCCTAAACCCGCATGTCAAGTCGTACATCGTTTATTGTCGCATGCAACTTGCCTGCTCGATTTCTGGATTTTAATTTGGACCTGGAACGTCGGTCACTACTACGTGATGGATGCCTTCTCCTTTTTTTTTTGCGGGGGGATGATGATGCCTTCTCCTTGATCCAGATCGGGGTGACCGACGATTACATTGCTGCTTATAATGGTTTTGCGGCAAACCAGCGGTTAGGGGAGCCTAGGCTAGATCCCATCGACGTTTCCTGAGTCAAGTTTTGCCATAGGTCGACGTTCACCCAAAAAATAGCTATGGAGTGAAAGTGCATAGGGACGACCGGTTGCTATGGTAGGAGTGAGCTCACCCAGTTTTTTTTAAGGAGGATGTACCCTAGCCTCTGCATCTCGGCGATGCATGCAGTTATGTTACTAATTATTCGCAAAGACCATACAAGCTGATACATCAATAAGCCTGAAGCCATCATCTTGACAACACTGTTACTACTTATATCTCCTTAATGAAGGTGTGTCGAATGTCCGGGCCTAATATCAAACAGACATCGCACCAAAGCCTAACATTTAAAGTCGGATGCCCCATCCAAGCCACTACCTGGATTGGGTCACACACCGGTCTGGCACACTCCCAAGGAGCACCGCACGCTGCGAGTGCCGTCACCTCCATCTTTGATCGATCCATCCTTAGAGCAGAACTAATGCACCGACCTTGCCAGGCCTCTCTGTCATCGACGTCACCATGACGTCAGATAGTTTCCTCCTCCTGCGCGAGTCCATCTCCGCGAATCGGACGCCAAATCTTCGATGCGCCATGCCGCCGAGATCCGCGCGCCATCTATGCGTAAGCGGAAGCACCGCTCCATCAAAGAAGCCTTCCACTGGTCCCTCGACCCGTGTACACCTCCAAGAATAACGCCCCCAAGAGAGAAACGACACCACAGTGCCGCCGTCATCCGATCTACTGATCTAAGGTTTCCTCAGAGGTAGCAGAGAGTGGCCTTGAACTTCTCCACGGTGATGCCTTTAAGAAGGGAACGACGTAGACAGCGCCGCCACCGCCGGCCTTGGCACTGAGAGCAGGTTTTCATCCGGATCTGTTCGAAGAGCCTCCCTCAGGCATGTCGTGCACGGTCCGCCTCCATCTATGCGGGGGCCTGGAAAAAACGGATCCAGGCCACCGCTGCCTGACCGGCCATGGCACCACCACGTTACCTACAACCGGTGCCACCACCAACCCGCATGCTGAGCCGCAGCACCGCACCATACCAGATCCGACGAACGGCACGCCAGCCAAACCCGAATCTCGCCCCCACCATCCACGCTAGCCGCTGCCCGCGAGGATCCAGATCTGACCCGCACGGGCGGCCAAGACCGCGACCGCATGACCGCGATGGGTCTCCCATTTTGGCGACACCGCGCTGCGTGCCAGCGACCACCGCTGCCACGATCGAGGACGTCGTCGTGAAGACGAGCTCCGGACAGTCACCAGCCGCCTGAGATCTCCCCATCAAAAAGAGCAGCCGACGAGGAACACGAGCCCCGCCACCGCCGGCTCCGCGCAGGCTTTGCCTGCCGGAGGCCACCAGGGACGGCGAGGGGATGGATGGGATGGGAGGGACGAGGAGAGACTTGGTGGATTCGCCGCCCGTGTCGCCCCGGGGAGGGAGCGGCACGGGAGCAGACGGGTTTGTCTCTAGTTTTCTTCTTGACGGAAAGCGTTTTTCTAAAATCACCCAGTGTAGACCCCGTTTTAAACAAAAGGGAAAATGCCGTGAATACTACTACATCTACAAATTTTTCTTCTGGAATACGACTATATAGCTACGACTGTAATTTTATCAAAAAATCTAGGGCTGTAATAACGCACAAATTTTCTTATATGCTCCATTCGGACATCCAAAATTGGTTTCTGATTTTTTCTTTACAAATCAGGCACGTGACGTAGCCATCATAGACTTTTTCTAGCAAAAATATTAACCTTCTACAAACTTGAGACATACGAAAATGAACCCTTTGAAATTTACATGGCCCATCCAATAGTCTTCCGGACCATATAAAAAAACAGTCTTATAGAAAATTAGCGACGAAAAAAAAAACTCCAAATTTTCTGTAAAGATCCTACGAGGCAAAGAAGCGCGACAATCGCCGGAATACCTAGCTACAAAACACCACCTAACGGGGAAAGTCCACTTTCTCCTCCTAAACTATTGCCTTCACTCTCTCGCCATAAAATTATTTGTCGGCTAATTTAATCCTCCAACCTATTGTATCTGGAGCATTGTACCCTCTCAATGGTTTGTAAGGACAGATTCACCCTATACTCTTTAAAGAAAATCAAATCAAATAAATCCATACATATAGCCTGTGCGGTGGAATATACACATACAAAATTTGTTTAAAAATTATAACCAACGCAAGTATGCCTAAAAGGTTAAGCGATTTATTTTCACAAGCCATAATGTCTTTTTTTAGAAAGATTCCAAATTGACCGATTGACCCTACACTCTAGTCGACCACATAGAGCGCCGTTGGATTGTTGCGATCAAACAAACAACGTGAAGGTAGGTTGCTAAGAGGGAGATGGATGAATCATGAACCTTATATTCTGGACAAAAATAACCTTATATTCTCGATCACTCTCTCCTAGGCACTCGTCTCGCTCCACCCCTTTCCTTGTAAAGACAAATCCCACATAGCGAGCTCTATATCCATGATCATCGACCCAAAATCCGCCCAACGCAACTAGCGATGCTCTGATGAGGCTCTCAAAGCATGGGCCGACTTTGATCTCAACGCCTATGACTACAACACAAAGTTGATGCCATGTAAACCACCTCATTGCTGCAAAAGAGGTCACAGATGCCGCAAGGGCAGCCCCACACATCATCATTTTTGTGGAGCCACCCTAGAGATGCTACAAGGCCATGAGCTATAGCAAGGCCACCACATGGTGCCGATATCTAATACGTCTCACACATATTTACAATTTATAAAGTATTCATACTATATTTACATTATTTATATATGCTTTTGACACATTTTTATATAATATTTATTTGGAATAACATATTAATCTAGTGCCAAAGCCCAGTTTCTAATTTCTATTGTTTGGAGGGGGGGGGGGGGGT
>LR738714.1:137900480-137910628 GCA_902687465.1 Secale cereale
GGGTAGGTGAACAAAATTCATGGAGCCGGATTGAGTTGGAAAATTTTGTGAACGTTTTATGGACCAAAAGACTTGTGTAGCCGAAAGAAGGAAATCAGGGGAGACGCGAGTGCGCCAGACGACATGGCCACATAGCCACACCCTGGCTGTGTGGTGGGGCCCGCATGTGAGTTCCTTAAGTTGGTTGTGGTTGTACTTTTTCCGCAAGAAAGATCCTAAAATGAAAAATTCTTTTGAAATTTCAGACCGGTCGGAGTTACGAATTTCTGGCTATATAAGAAACGGTGACCAGGCTAAAAAATACAGAAAATATGAGACGAAAATAGATGCATTCAGGGGAGAGCTCTCTCTTTCCCAAGAGGGCCAAGGAAGAATAAGGAGGGGGCCTCCCCCTCTCCTCCGACGTCGTTGGGTTGCGGCCAGTGGCATCTCCTCCATCACCATCACCAACAACTCTCCTTCTGTTCTCATGATGATGTGTTAGTAGTTCATCCTCGGGGCTGAGGGTATATACTAGTAGGTATGTGTTTGATCTCTCTTTTTCTCCAATGTTCTTGGAAGATTCCAATCTTGTTTGTATCAAGAGCTTTATTAATATAGTTGGATCTTATGATGTTTGTGCCCCTCTATTATTTTTGTGGTGAATTGAGTCTTGCTCCTTGAAGTTTCCTTATGTTGGATTCAATATTTTAGATTTGACATTACATGATGCATGTCTTGTAATTATCTTGCGGATACCCGTGGTGACATTAGGGCACTCTATGCATAAGGTTAACGGTAGTATCATGTGGTGTTATTGTACTAAAATTTCTAACACTATGTGGTTCAGTATATTAAGATTGGAAAGATGACTTTGAGGTGGTTTACCGTTGAATGCACCTACGTGATTTCATACTAATTTCTTTAATAAAAATAGTAACTTTGGAGCGATTCTTCACTACACTTTTTGAGGGCATATTATGTGATTTAATTATGTTAATAATGTTAAGAGTAGGCACTAATGAAAATATGAACCCTAGGCCTTGTTTTCAAGCATTGAGACACCGTTTTATTCACTTTTGTTACTTGTTACCTTGATGTTTTTATTTATTCAGATTAAAAAAGGTATTTATACCATTCACATTATACATAAATCACCATCACTTCGCCTAACTAGTGCACATATACAATTGGTAACTGTATTGCGTGTTTGGGGATACAAACTACCACTTGTATTTTGATTGCAAGTTGTTTGAGAGATAACAACCTTCATACCACAGCTCCACATATTGATAAACATGAGGTCATCTATTTAAGGGAAATTACTGTTGTCCTACTATCCTCAACGCTTAGAGGCCCAACAGAATCTGCAAGAATAGAAGTGTGTGGTAGGTACATCAATATCATGCTAGAAGGTTCCCGTTGTCGCCAAGGCTGCAACCCTTTTTTTCCAGCCGTTGTCACATCATCGTGTTGCAAGGCCCCCTTCTCCAGCATCGTTGTGTTGCAGCATCCACCATGTTGCAAGGTCATTGTTGTTTTCGCCGCTGACACTTAAACACTTGTTTGTAATACCATTGTCGTTGTTGTCACTGATGTTGAAACCATAAATTTTGTAGCAGTCGTTGTTGCCCTGCCATGTTGCAAGGACACCATCGCTATTCTAGATCATGTTTCTACATTGTTTGCAACAACCGCTACTGTGGTAATCTTGCAAGAGGGGTGCATGGGGGCGTTGCGACACGACACAGATATTGTGAAAGGGGGTAGTAGTGTCATTATATTCGACGATGCACAATATTGTTGGAAATATGCCCTAGAGGCAATCATATTTTTATTATTTATTTCCATGTTTATAATTAAGAGTTTCTTTTCTATGCTATAACCGATGTGATTTTTGAATAGGCGATCCGAGGAAAACTCATATGCACATGTACAAAGATAAATGGTAAAACTTGACTCCTAGGCTTGCCTCTAGGACTAGCTCAAGTGTGTTCTCATGATCATGGGTATTTGGTTAAGTGTGGCGAGGATACCAAACAACATTGTGGGTATGGTGTTAGAAGAACGATCATATTGAATTGAGCCAACTTGTTTGTTATACTTTGAGATGTAATCCTCACAAGTCTATAGATATAACATGGAGAGTTAACGTATGTGTTAGTTCCTTGGAGCATGATATTAGCGTAGTCACTTCATACCATACGATAAACTTTGGGGTTACTCAAACATCTGTAACACGGTGATCATAACGACAACTTTCAGGTTCATCGAAAAAGTGTGACAAGGGGCTAGATAGCTCAAGAGTGGGATTTGCTCCTCCGGCGATGGACAACTATTCTTAGGGCCCTCTCGATGTGATGACATCCATCATCGTATGGCCATACATAGGTGACTTAGTCATGAGGATGCCAGAACATGTCAAACAACAAAGAACAACAAAACCGATAACAAGAAGGCCGAATTGGAGGTGGAGGAATACTCGTCCACCCCTAGGGACTACACAAGGGGATGAGTCCTCCTCTCCCTTGTGGCTCCCCTCCCCTCTCCCTCAACCTATATATACTAATGGATTTTGCCACTTGGAGAACACAAGTTCTTCGAGCCTCCTCTAGTTCTAGTTCTAGATCTAATTTGGAGTTGATCCAGATTAGAGGTAGGCCTATTTCTCTCTAATCCTCATAGTAGAGTATTACTGTGTGGTCATCTTCTTCTCCCTCTAATTCTTCGGCGATGGTTAGCTCTAGACGGCGAAGCATTGCCGGATTGTGAAGCTTGTATGCCTGCAATCTGTAGAGAGGTTGTGCTTTTGATCTTTAGTTTGAAGGATCGTTCATGAATGATTCAAGGGACTCCATCGATGATCTACACCAACTCTTCTTCCGCCGCAATTCAAAGTTGGTAATGATTCGATCTAAACCTCGTATACATCTTCATAGTGTTCCTGGGATCGTGATCATAGGATGAAAATTTTGTTTTCGACTACGTTTCCCAACATATGTTGCGTTGAAACATGTGGGTTCGCTGAATAGACGTATGGTTGGGAGAACCCTTGCGTCTATGGCTACGAGGAACAATAACATTGAAGACATGGGAATTCAAACTGAAGAGGATGGTTGACCCACCAGGAGAGAGGGCTTCCTCCTTGGCGCGCTGACAAGGATTTGGCCAACTAAGCCTTGTAACGTACATGTATAACTATTCCCCTTCCTTCTTTGATGAGGACATGACTATCTTGGATATGACCAAACATATTGCATACATGCATGTTTGTGAGGTGATTTCTAATGCAAACTATCCAACAGTTTATTTATATTATCCAGGATAAAAATACTTCACAAACTTTTGTGCCATGTCTAATTGCAGGTGTATGGGACATTTGTAAAATCCACATATGAAAATAAGGGAAGAAGAGACGTTTATGTGCTGTTCAAAAAGTCCTCTCACACCACTTTTGGCAATACAAAAGATAGAGTCCAAGTCTCTCACGTTCTGGATTCAGATTCGGACTACACAAACATACCTGACTTAAAACGCCAATATCTCTTTCATCCGGACTCCGAATTGAGTGATTCTTTTTTTGTTGGAAAATAGATTTCGTGTGCTTTCCAACCCAATTATATTCACCTTCATCCGGAGCGTTTAGATATGGACGAAATAATCTGACGAAATAATCGCCTTCCTTCTTCCTCTGCATAAACTTTAGGATGTGAGCTATTATAACTAGCGGTTAATGTTCAATGACATGAACTGTTATTTTTAGTTGATTCAAGTAGCGATCACTCTTTTCTAGATATTTGTCACTTGTTTGATATTCCTATTGTTTCTCCTAAGCCTATGGTTAAAGCGGTTGTTGTTGGAGATACTAAAGTGTGCTGCCAATAACAAGTCAAGCAGTGTAGTATGTGGAAACATAGGAATACTCATAGTAACAAACAAATTAAACAATATTTGCCTTCACTTGCTGATACGTCCATTTTGCATCATGCTTTTATGTTGATATTTATTGCACTATGGGCTGTTATTACACATTATGTCACAATACTTATGCCTTTTCTCTCTTATTTTAAAAGGTTTACATGAAGAGGGAGAATGCCGGCAGGTGGAATTCTGGGCTGAAAAATGAGCAAACATTGGAAACCTATTATGCACAACTCAAAAAGCTCTGAAACTCCACGAGACATCATTTCAGAAAATAAAAAAAATATCCGGCATAAGAGATTCACCAGGGGGGCCACCACCTGTCCACGAGGGTGGGGGCGCCCCCCCCCTCTCTGGACGCGCCCCCTGCCTCGTGGGCCACCCGGTGACCCCCCGATGCTGATCTTCTCCTATATGAAGTGTTTTGACCTGGAAAAAAAAGAAGGAGGCTTTCGGGACCAGACGCTACCGTCTCGAGGCGGAACCTTGGCGGAAACCAATCTAGGGCTCTGACAGAGCTGTTCTGCCGGGGATACTTCCCTCTGGGAGGGGGAAATCATCACCGCCGTCATCACCAGAAACTCTTCTATCTTGGGGAGGGTTATCTTCATCAACATCTTCACCAGCACCATCTCCTCTCAAACCCTAGCTCATCTTTTGTATCCAATCTTTGTATCCAAACCTCAGATTGGTACCTGTGGGTTGCTAGTAGTGTTGATTACTTCTTGTAGTTGATGCTAGTTGGTTTACTTGGTGGAAGATCATATGTTCAGATCCATTATGCATATTAATACCCCTCTGATCATGAACAATATTATGTCTTATGAGTAGTTACTTTTGTTCCTGAGGACATGGGAGAAGTCTTGTTATAAGTAGTCATGTGAATTTGGTATTCGTTCGATATTTTGATGAGATGTATGTTGTCTCTCCTCTAGTGGTGTCATGTGAACGTCGACTACATGACACTTCACCATTGTTGGGGCCTAGAGGAAGGCATTGGGAAGTGATAAGTAGATGATGGGTTGCTAGAGTGACGGAAGCTTACACCCTAGTTTATGCGTTGCTTCGTAAGGGGCTGATTTGGATCCACTTGTTTCATGGTATGGTTAGGTTTACCTTAATACTTATTTTGCAGTTGCGGATGCTTGCATTAGAGATTAATCATAAGTGGGAGGCTTGTCCAAGTAAGGATAGCACCCAAGCACCGGTCCACCCACATACGAAATTATCAAAGTACCAAACGCGAATCAGATGATCGTGATGGAAACTAGCTTGACGATAATTCCCATGTGTCCTCGGGAGCGCTTTCCTTCATATAAGAGTTTGTCCAGCCTTGTCCTTTGCTACAAAAAGGATTGGGCCATCTTGCTGCACCTTATTTACTTTTACTATTTGTCACTTGCTACCAATTACCTTATCACAAAATTATCTGTTACCGATAATTTCAGTGCTTGCAGAAAATACGTTACTGAAAACTGCCTATCATTTCCTTCTGCTCCTCGTTGGGTTCGACATTCTTACTTATCGAAAGGACTACGATAGATCCCCTACACTTGTGGGTCATCAAGACTCTTTTCTGGCGCCGTTGCCGGGGAGTGAAGCGCCTTTGGTAAGTGGAATTTGGTAAGGAAAAATTTATATAGTGTGCTGAAATTTATTGTCACTTGTTACGATGGCTCATTATCCTTTGAGGGGCTTGTTCGGGGTATCTTCACACCGACCAGAAGAGCAAGGAGTTGCTCCTCAACCTACTGCACCTACTGAAAATGTTTGCTTGGAAATTCCTTCGGGTATGATAGAGAAACTGCTAGATAATCCTTTTACAGGAGACGGAACACTGCATCCCGATTTGCATCTAATCTATGTGGATGAAGTTTGTGGATTATTTAAGCTTGCAGGTATGCCCGAGGAAGTTATCAAGAAGAAGGTCTTCCATTTATCTTTGAAGGGAGACGCATTGACATGGTTTAGGCTATGCGATGATATTGGATCATGGAACTATAATCGGCTGAAGTTTGAATTTCATCAGAAGTTCTATCATATGCATCAGGTTCATTGTGATCGTAATTACATATATAATTTTTGGCCTCGCGAATGATAAAGCATCGCTCAATCTTGGGGGAGGCTTAAGTCAATGTTATATTCATGCCCCAATCATGAGCTCTCAAGGAAAATGATCATTCAAAATTTTTATGCTCGGCTTTCTCTCAATAATCGCATCATGCTCGATAATTCTTGTTCTAGTTCTTTTATGATGAAGACTGTTGAATTCAAATGGGACTTATTGGAAATAATTAAACACAACTCTGAAGATTGGGATCTCGACGAAGGTAAGGAGTCAGGTATGACCCCTAAGTTTGATTGTGTTAAAGCTTTTCTGGATACCGATGTTTTCCGTGAGTTTAGCACTAAATATGGACTTGACTCTGAGATAGTAGCTTCTTTCTGTGAATCATTTGCTACTCATGTTGACCTTCCCAAGGACAAGTAGTTTAAATACCATCCTCCCATTGAAGTAAAAGTAGTTGAACCTGTTAAAGTTGAAGAAAAGACTATCACTTATAATGTTGATCCTATTGTTCCTACGGCTTATATTGAGAAACCACCTTTCCCTGTTAGAATAAAGGATCATGCTAAAGCTTCAGCTGTGGTTCGTAAGAGTAGTACTAGAACACCTACACCCTCTGAGCAAATTAAAGTTGAACCTAGTGTTGCTATGGTTAAAGATCTCTTGGTAGAAAATTTAGATGGACATGTTCTTTACCTCCAAGAGGAAGCTGCTAGAATAGCCAAACCCGATGCTAGGAATAAACATAGACCTGTTATAGTCTTGCCTGTTATCTCTGTTAAAATAGGATATCATTGCTATCATGGTTTATGTGACGTAGGTGCTAGTGCAAGTATAATCCCTCACTCCTTATATAAAGAAATTATGCATGATATTGCACCTGTTGAGTTAGAAGGTATTGATGTCACTATTAAGCTTGCCAATAGAGACACTATTTCACCAGTTGGGATTGTTAGAGATGTTGAAGTTTTGTGTGGGAAGGTTAAATACCCTGCTGATTTTCTTATTCTTAGTTCCCACAAGATGATTTTTGTCCCATTATATTTGGTAGACCCTTCTTGAATACTATCAATGCTAGGATAGACTGTGTGAAAGATATTGTTACTATTGGTTTAGGGGATATGTCTCATGATTTTAACTTTGCTAAATTTAGTAGACAACCCCATGATAAAGAATTGCCTAGTAAGGATGAAATAATTGGTCTTGCTTCCATTGCTGTGCCCCCTAACGGTCCTTTAGAACAATATCTGGTAGACCATGAAAATGATATGTATATGAATGAGAGAAGGGAACTAGATGAAATACTCTTTAAGCAAGGACCAGTATTGAAAAACAACTTGCCTGTTGAAATCCTAGGGGATCCTCCTCCACCCAAGGGTGATCCCGTGTTTGAACTTAAACCATTTCCTGATAATCTTAAGTATGTTTATCTTGATGAAAAGAAGATATATCCTGTTATTATTAGTGCTAAGCTTTCAGAGTGGGAAGAAGAAATATTATTGAAAACTCTGAAGAAGCATCGTGCTGCTATTGGATATACTTTGGATGATCTTAAGGGCATTAGTCCCACTCTATGCCAACACAAGATAAAATTGGAAGAGGATGCTAAACCTGTTATTGGTCATCAACGATGGTTAAATCCTAAGATGAAAGAAGTGGTAAGGAAGGAAATACTAAAGCTTCTAGAGGAAGGTATTATCTACCCAGTTGCTGATATCCAGTGGGTAAGTCTTGTCCATTGTGTCCCTAGGAAGGGAGGTATGACTGTTGTTAATGATAAAGATGAATTGATCCTGCAAAGAATTGTTACATGTTATAGGATGGTAATTGATTTCCACAAATTAAATAAAGCTACTAAGAAAGATCATTACCCTTTGCCTTTTATTGATCAAATGCTATAAAGGTTATCCAAACATACTCATTTTTGCTTTCTAGATGGCTATTCTGGTTTCTCTCAAATACCTATGTCAAAAGGGGATCAAGAAAAGACCACTTTTACTTGTCCTTTCGGTACCTTTGCTTATAGACGTATGCCTTTTGGTTTATGTAATGCACCTACTACCTTTCAAAGATGCATGATGGTTATATTCTCTGATTTTTGTGAAAAGATTGTTGAGGTCTTCATGGATGATTTTTCCGTTTACGGAACTTCTTTTGATGATTGCTTGAGCAACCTTGATCGAGTTTTGCAGAGATGTGAAGACACTAATCTTGTCTTGAATTGGGAAAAGTGCCACTTTATGGTTAATGAAGGCATTGTCTTGGGACATAAAATTTCTGAAGGAGGTATTGAAGTTGACAAAGCTAAAGTTGATGCTATTGAAAAGATGTCGTGCCCCAAGGATATTAAAGGTATACGAAGTTTCCTTGGTCATGCTGGGTTTTATAGGAGGTTCATTAAGGACTTCTCCAAAATCTCCAGGCCTCTGAGTAATCTCTTACAAAAAGATATTCCTTTTTTTTATGATGATTGTCTAGAAGCATTTGAAATACTTAAGAAAGCATTGATCTCTGCACCTATTGTCCAGCCTCCTGACTGGAATTTATCCTTTGAGATTATGTGTGATGCTAGTGATTATGTTGTAGGTGATGTCTAGGACAAAGACTTGATAAGAAATTGAATGTTATACAATGTGTTAGTCAAACTCTAGACAGTGCCCAGAGAAATTATGCTACTACCGAGAAACAATTTTTAGCAGTTGTATTTGCATGTGATAAGTTTAGACCTTATATTATTGATTCTAAAGTAACAATTCACACTGATCATGCTTCTATCAAATACCTTATGGAAAATAAAGATGCTAAACCTAGACTTATTTGATGGGTTCTCTTGCTGCAAGAATTTGATTTGCATATTATTGATAGAAAGGGAGCTGAGAATCCCGTTGCAGATAACTTGTCTAGGCTAGAGAATATACTTGATGACCCACAACCTATTGATGATAGCTTTCCTGATGAACAATTTGTTGGAAATATGCCCTAGAGGCAATAATAAAAGAGTTATTATTATATTTCCTTGTTCATGATAATAATTTATTATACATGCTATAATTGTATTGATTGGAAACTCAAATACATGTGTGGATAAATAGACAAACTTCATGTCCCTAGTAAGCCTCTTAAGGACTAGCTCGTTGATCAAAGATGACCGCGGTTTCCAGGTCATAGACATGAGTTGTCATTTGATGACGGGATCACATCATTAGGAGAATGATGTGATGGACAAGACCCAAACGTTAAACATAGCTTTTGATCGTATCAGTTATCGCTATAGTTTTCTGCATGCCAAGTATAAGTTCCTATGACCATGAGATCATGTAACTCACTGACACCGTAGGAGTGCTTTGTGTGTGCCAAACGTCGCAACGTAACTGGGTGACTATAAAGGTACTCTACAGGTATCTCCGAAGGTGTCTGTTGAGTTGACATGGATCGAGACTGGGATTTGTCACTCCGTGTGACGGAGAGGTATCTCCGGGCCCACTCGGTAATACATCATCTCAATGAGCTCAAAGTGACTAAGTAGTTGGTCACGGGATTATGTGTTACGGTAACGAGTAAAGAGACTTGCCGGTAACGAGATTGAACTAGGTATAGAGATACCGACGATCGAATCTCGGGCAAGTAACATACCGACGAGACAAAAGGAACTGTATACGGGATTGCCTGAATCCTTGACATCGTGGTTCATCCGATGAGATCATCGAGGAACGTGTGGGAACCAATATGGGTATCCAGATCCCGCTATTGGTTATTGACCTTGGAGTGTCTCGGTCATGTCTGCATAGTTTCCGAACCCGCAGGGTCTACACACTTAAGGTTCGGTGACGCTAGGGTTGTTAGTGAGAACAGTGCATGGTTACCGAAGGTTGTTCGGAGTCCCGGATGAGATCCCGGACGTGACGAGGGTCTCCGGAATGGTCCGGGGACGAAGATTGATATATAGGTTGAGAGTGATTGGAGTCCGGAAGTGTTCCGGGGAGCACCGGGAAGTCGGCGGATGACCGAAAGGGGTTTTCGGGGTCCCGGAAAGAGTTTCGGGCCTAATGGGCCACAAAGGGGAGACACAACAGCCGCCCCCCCTGGGCCCTCTCCTCATGCGCAAGGGGGGCTGGGCCCCCCTAGGGCTGCCGCACCCCTATGGAGTAGGGGGCAAGGCACTTGGGGGGGGGGGGGGGGG
>LR738714.1:137910722-138006578 GCA_902687465.1 Secale cereale
GGAAACCCTAGCCCCTTGGCCGCCGCCCCCTCCCCATCTGCCCTGGCCGCCGCCCCTAGGGGTAAACCCTAGGGCGCCCCCTCCCCTCTCTCCCCCCTATATAAAGAGAGGCAGAGGGAGGGCAGCCACACACGTTCGTGCCTCGGCGCT
The DNA here is from genome assembly GCA_902687465.1 of Secale cereale. Taxonomy (NCBI): domain Eukaryota; kingdom Viridiplantae; phylum Streptophyta; class Magnoliopsida; order Poales; family Poaceae; genus Secale; species Secale cereale. Next base: position 137,910,873 of record LR738714.1, read on the forward strand.
GCCCTCCCTCTCCCACAACAATCTTCGTTTTCCCGCAGTGCATGGCGAAGCCCTGCTGGAATCCTCCATCACCATCTCCACCACGCCGTCGTGCTGCTGGATTCTCCATCAACCTCTCCTTCCCCCTTGCTGGATCAAGAAGGAGGAGACGTCCCCGAGCTGTACGTGTGAAGAACGCGGAGGCACCGTTGCTTCGGTGCTAGGATCTTCGGCGATCTGAATCGCGGCGAGTACGACTCCATCAACCACGTTCTTGAACGCTTCCGCTTAGCGATCTACAAGGGTATGTGGATCCAACTCTCCCCTCGTAGATGCATCTCCTAGATTGATCTTGGTGAGCGTAGGAAAATTTTTTGTTTCCCATGCAACGTTCCCCAACAGTGGCATCATGAGCCAGGTTCTTGCGTAGATGCTTTCACGAGTAGAACACAAAAGGGTTTGTGGACGTTGATGTTTAGATTGCTTCCCTCCTTAGTCTTTCTTGATTCAGCGGTATTATGGGATGAAGCGGCCCGGACCAACTTTACATGTCCACGTACATGAGACCGGTTCCATCGACAGACATGTGACTTTTGTTGCATAAGATGGCTGGCGGGTGTCTGTCTCTCCTATCTTAGTTGAATCGGAATAGAAAAAGGCGGTCCTTGTAGAAGGTTAAATAGCAACTTAAATATCACCGTTGTGGCTTTGCGTAGGTAAGAAGCGTTCTTGCTAGATACCCATAGCAGCAACGTAAAACATGCAACAACAAATTAGAGGACGTCTAACTTGTTTTTGCAGGGTATGTATGTGATATGATATGGCCAATGACATGATGAGATATATTTGATGTATGAGATGATCATGTTGTAATAGTTAATATCGACTTGCATGTCGATGTATACGGCAACCGGCAGGAGCCATAGGGTTGTCTTTAATTTTTGTATGACCTGCGTGTCAATCATTAAGCGCTATGTAATGCTTTACTTTATCGCTAAACGGTAGCAATAGTAGTAAGAGCATGGTGGGCGCACGACAACCCCGATGGCGACACGATGATGGAGATCATGATGATGGGGATCATGGTGTTACGCCGGTGACGATGGAGATCATGCCGGTGCTTTGGAGATGGAGATCAAAAGCACGAGTTGATGGCCATATCATGTCACTTATGATTTGCATGTGATGTTAATCCTTTTATGCATCTTATTTTGCTTAGGACGACGGTAGCATTATAAGATGATCCCTCACTAAAAAATTTCAAGATAAAATTGTGTTCCCCCCGAGTGTGCGCCGTTGCGAAGGTTCGTCGTTTCGAAGCACCACGTGATGATCGGGTGTGATAGACTCTACGTTCGCATACAACGGGTGCAAGCCAGTTTTGCACGTGCAGAACACTCGGGTTAGACTTGACGAGCCTAGCATGTACAGACATGGCCTCGGAGCACGGAAGACCGAAAGGTCGAGCATGAGTCATATAGTAGATATGATCAACATGTAGATGTTCACCATTGACACCACCTCATCTCACGTGATGATCGGACTTGGGTTGGTGGATTTGGATCATGCCACGCTCGAATGACCAGAGGGATGTCAATTTGAGTGGGAGTTATAAGTAATTTGATTAGGTAATAACTCACTTATCATGAACAATAGTCTAAAATGTCTTTGCAAATCTTTTGTTGTAGATGGCTCGCGCAGTAGCTCCCCTGAATTTTAATGCGTTCCTAGAGAAAGCTAAACTGAAAGATGATGGGAGCAACTTTGTGGACTGGCTCCGCAATCTGAGGATCATCCTCACAGCTGCCCAAAAGGTTTATGTCCTAAGTGCACCGCTAGGTGAACCCCCCGCTCCGGCCTCTGTGGACGTTATGAACGCCTGGCAGACGCGCTCGGATGACTACTCAGTTGTGCAGTGTGCCATGTTGTATAGCTTGGAAGGAGGACTTCAAAGGCGTTTTGAACGTCATGGAGCATATGAGATGTTCCAGGAGTTGAAGTTCATCTTCGAAAAGAATGCTAAGATCGAGAGGTATGAGACCACCGATAAATTCTTTGCTTGCAAGATGGAGGAGAATTCGTCTGTCAGTGAGCACTTACTAAAGATGTCTGGGTACTATACCCGCATAGCTGATCTGGGACTTGTATTCCCGGAGGAGGCTATCATTGACAGAATTCTCCAGTCACTCCCACCTAGCTACAAGAGCTTCGTGCAGCAGTATAACATGCAAGGGATGAACAAGTCCATCGCCGAGCTGTTTTCAATGCTGAAAGTCGCTGAGGCAGACATCCAGAAGGAGTATCAAGTGTTGATGGTCAATAAAACGACCAGTTTCAAGAAAAATGGCAAGGGCAAGAAGGGTAACTCTAAGAAGGGTGGCAAAGCAGTTGCTCATCCAGTGAAGAAACCCAAGGCTGGGCCCAAGCCAGAGACTGAGTGTTTCTATTGCAAGGGGAACGACCACTGGAAGCGGAACTGCCCCAAGTATCTGGCAGACAAGAAGGGGGCCAACAACAACAACAAGCAAGGTATATGTGATATACATGTTATTGATGTGTACCTTACCAACTCTCGTTGTAGTGCCTGGGTATTTGATACCGGTTCGGTTGCTCACATTTGCAACTCTAAACAGGAACTCCGGAATAAACGGAGGCTGGCGAAGGACGAAGTGACGATGCGCGTGGGAAATGGTTCCAAGGTTGATGTGATCGCCGTCGGCACGCTCGCTCTTCGATTACCATCGGGATTAGTTATGAACCTGAATAATTGTTATTTAGTGCCTGCGTTGAGCATGAACATTATATCTGGATCTTGTTTGATGCGAGACGGTTACTCATTTAAATCAGAGAATAAAGGTTGTTCTATTTATATGGGTAATATCTTTTATGGTCATGCACCCGAAGTTAGGGGTTTATTCTTATTGAATCTCGATAGTGATGATACACATGTTCATAACATTGATGCCAAAAGATGTAGAGTTGATAATGATAGTACCACTTTCTTGTGGCACTGCCGTCTGGGTCATATCGGCGTGAAACGCATGAGGAAGCTCCATGCTGATGGACTTTTAGAGTCTCTTGATTTTGAATCACTTGACACATGCGAGCCGTGCCTCATGGGCAAGATGACTAAGACCCCGTTTTCAGGAACAATGGAACGGGCAAGTGACTTATTGGAAATCATACATACTGATGTGTGTGGCCCGATGAGTGTCACGGCGCGCGGTGGATATCGTTATTTTCTCACCTTCACTGACGACTTAAGTAGATATGGGTATATTTACTTGATGAAGCATAAGTCTAAAACGTTTGAAAAGTTCAAGCAATTTCAGAGTGAAGTTGAGAATCATCGTAACAAGAAGATCAAGTTCCTACGATCAGATCGAGGGGGAGAGTATCTGAGTTATGAGTTTGGCAATCACTTAAGAAAATGTGGAATTGTTTCACAGTTGACGCCACCTGGAACACCACAGCGTAATGGTGTGTCCGAACGTCGTAATCGAACCCTATTAGATATGGTGCGTTCTATGATGTCTCTTGCCGATTTGCCACTATTGTTCTGGGGATATGCGTTAGAGACAGCTGCATTCACTTTAAATAGGGCTCCATCTAAGTCCGTTGAGACAACACCGTATGAACTATGGTTTGGTAAGAAACCTAAGTTGTCTTTTCTCAAAGTTTGGGGTTGCGATGCTTATGTCAAAAGGCTTCAGCCAGAAAAGCTCGAACCCAAAGCGGACAAATGTGTCTTTATAGGATACCCAAAAGAGACAGTTGGGTACACCTTCTATCTCAGATCCGAGGGCAAAGTGTTTGTCGCTAAGAACGGGTCCTTTCTCGAGAAAGAGTTTCTCTCGAAAGAATTGAGTGGGAGGAAGGTAGAACTTGATGAGGTTATTGAACCTCTACTTCAACCAGAGAGTAGCGCAGCACAGAAAGATGTTTTTGTGGAGCCTGCAGAGGTTGAAGAGGAAGCCAATGATGATGATCAAGAAGCTTCTGATCAAGTTACTACCGAACCTCGTAGGTCGACAAGGGTACGCACTGCACCTGAGTGGTATGGTAACCCTGTCTTGGAGGTCATGTTGTTGGACAACAGTGAACCTGCGAGCTATGGAGAAGCGATGGTGGGCCCGGATTCCGACAAATGGTTAGAGGCCATGAAATCCGAGATGGGATCCATGTATGAAAACAAAGTATGGACTTTGGAAGTATTACCTGAAGGGCGGAAGGCCATTCAGAATAAATGGATTTTTAAGAAGAAGACGGACGCTGACGGCAATGTCACCGTGTATAAAGCTCGACTTGTGGCAAAGGGTTTTTCACAAGTTCAAGGAATTGACTACGATGAGACTTTCTCACCCGTAGCGATGCTTAAATCCGTCCGAATCATGTTAGCGATAGCTGCATATTTCGATTATGAAATTTGGCAGATGGATGTCAAAACAGCGTTCCTTAACGGTTTTCTTAAGGAAGAGTTGTATATGATACAACCGGAAGGTTTTGTCGATCCAGAGAATGCTGACAAAGTATGCAAGCTTCAGCGTTCCATTTATGGACTGGTGCAAGCATCTCGGAGTTGGAATCTTCGCTTTGATGAGGTGATCAAAGCGTTTGGGTTTGTACAAGTTTATAATGAAGCTTGTATTTACAAGAAAGTGAGTGGGAGCTCTATAGCGTTTCTAATATTATATGTGGATGACATATTGCTGATTGGAAACAATATAGAATTTTTGGATAGCGTGAAGGGGTATTTGAACAAGAGTTTTTCGATGAAGGATCTCGGTGAAGCTGCTTTCATATTGGGCATCAAGATCTATAGAGATAGATCAAGACGCTTGATAGGACTTTCACAAAGTACATACCTTGATAAAGTTTTGAAGAAGTTCAAAATGGATCAATCCAAGAAGGGGTTCTTGCCGGTATTGCAAGGTACAAAGTTGAGTAAGACTCAATGCCCAGTGACTGCGGAAGATAGAGAAAATATGAGTGTCGTCCCCTATGCTTCAGCCATAGGCTCTATCATGTATGCAATGCTGTGCACAAGACCAGATGTCAGCCTTGCCATAAGTATGGCCGGAAGGTTTCAAAGTAATCCTGGTATGGATCACTGGACAGCGGTCAAGAATATCCTAAAGTACCTGAAAAGGACTAAGGAGATGTTTCTCGTTTATGGAGGTGATCAAGAGCTCGTCGTAAAGGGTTACGTCGATGCAAGCTTTGACACTGATCCGGATGACTCTAAGTCTCAAACCGGATACGTATATATTCTCAACGGGGGAGCGGTAAGCTGGTGCAGTTCCAAGCAAAGCGTGGTAGCTGATTCTACATGCGAAGCGGAGTACATAGCTGCCTTGGAGGCAGCAAAGGAAGGTGTCTGGATGAAGGAGTTCATGACAGATCTTGGAGTTGTGCCTAGTGCATTGAACCCAATGACTCTGTTTTGTGACAACACTGGTGCCATTGCTCTAGCCAAGGAACCAAGGTTTCACAAGAGGACCAGACACATAAAGCGACGCTTCAATTCCATCCGCGATTCAGTCAAGGAGGAGGACATAAGCATTTGCAAAGTACACACGGATTTGAATGTTGCAGATCCGTTGACTAAGCCTCTTCCACGGGCTAAGCATGATCAACACCAAGACTCTATGGGTGTTAGATTCATTACCTTGTAATGCTAGATTATTGACTCTAGTGCAAGTGGGAGACTGTTGGAAATATGCCCTAGAGGCAATAATAAAAGAGTTATTATTATATTTCCTTGTTCATGATAATCATTTATTATCCATGCTATAATTGTATTGATTGGAAACTCAAATACATGTGTGGATAAATAGACAAACTTCATGTCCCTAGTAAGCCTCTTAAGGACTAGCTCGTTGATCAAAGATGACCGCGGTTTCCAGGTCATAGACATGAGTTGTCATTTGATGACGGGATCACATCATTAGGAGAATGATGTGATGGACAAGACCCAAACGTTAAACATAGCTTTTGATCGTATCAGTTATCGCTATAGTTTTCTGCATGTCAAGTATAAGTTCCTATGACCATGAGATCATGTAACTCACTGACACCGTAGGAGTGCTTTGTGTGTGCCAAACGTCGCAACGTAACTGGGTGACTATAAAGGTACTCTACAGGTATCTCCGAAGGTGTCTGTTGAGTTGACATGGATCGAGACTGGGATTTGTCACTCCGTGTGACGGAGAGGTATCTCCGGGCCCACTCGGTAATACATCATCTCAATGAGCTCAAAGTGACTAAGTAGTTGGTCACGGAATTATGTGTTACGGTAACGAGTAAAGAGACTTGCCGGTAACGAGATTGAACTAGGTATAGAGATACCGACGATCGAATCTCGGGCAAGTAACATACCGACGAGACAAAAGGAACTGTATACGGGATTGCCTGAATCCTTGACATCGTGGTTCATCCGATGAGATCATCGAGGAACGTGTGGGAACCAATATGGGTATCCAGATCCCGCTATTGGTTATTGACCTGGGAGTGTCTCGGTCATGTCTGCATAGTTTCCGAACCCGCAGGGTCTACACACTTAAGGTTCGGTGACGCTAGGGTTGTTAGTGAGAACAGTGCATGGTTACCGAAGGTTGTTCGGAGTCCCGGATGAGATCCCGGACGTGACGAGGGTCTCCGGAATGGTCCGGGGACGAAGATTGATATATAGGTTGAGAGTGATCGGAGTCCGGAAGTGTTCCGGGGAGCACCGGAAAGTCGGCGGATGACCGAAAGGGGTTTTCGGGGTCCCGGAAAGAGTTTCGGGCCTAATGGGCCACAAAGGGGAGACACAACAGCCCTCATAGGGCTGTGCGCCCCCCCTGGGCCCTCTCCTCATGCGCAAGGGGGGCTGGGCCCCCCTAGGGCTGCCGCACCCCTATGGAGTAGGGGGCAAGGCACTTGGGGGGGGGGGGAAACCCTAGCCCCTTGGCCGCCGCCCCCTCCCCATCTGCCCTGGCCGCCGCCCCTAGGGGTAAACCCTAGGGCGCCCCCTCCCCTCTCTCCCCCCTATATAAAGAGAGGCAGAGGGAGGGCAGCCACACACGTTCGTGCCTCGGCGCTGCCCTCCCTCTCCCACAACAATCTTCGTTTTCCCGCAGTGCTTGGCGAAGCCCTGCTGGAATCCTCCATCACCATCTCCACCACGCCGTCGTGCTGCTGGATTCTCCATCAACCTCTCCTCCCCCCTTGCTGGATCAAGAAGGAGGAGACATCCCCGAGCTGTACGTGTGAAGAACGCGGAGGCACCGTTGCTTCGGTGCTAGGATCTTCGGCGATCTGAATCGCGGCGAGTACGACTCCATCAACCGCGTTCTTGAACGCTTCCGCTTAGCGATCTACAAGGGTATGTGGATCCAACTCTCCCCTCGTAGATGCATCTCCTAGATTGATCTTGGTGAGCGTAGGAAAATTTTTTGTTTCCCATGCAACGTTCCCCAACACAATTAGCTGTCATAAATACTTCTCGTACTGCTCCATGGTATGCTGATTATGCTAATTACATTGTTGCTAAGTTTATACCTCCTAGCTTCACATACTAGCAAAAGAAAAAGTACTTCTATGATTTGAGACATTATTTCTGGGATGACCCACATCTTTATAAAGAAGGAGTAGATGGTATTATTAGACGTTGTGTACCTGAGCATGAACAGGAACAAATCCTACGCAAGTGCCACTCTGAAGCTTATGGAGGACATCATGCGGGAGATAGAACTGCACATAAGGTATTGCAATCTGGTTTCTATTGGCCTACTCTCTTCAAGGATGTCCGTAAGTTTGTCTTATCTTGCGATGAATGTCAAAGAATTGATAATATCAGTAGACGTCAAGAAATGCCTATGAATTATTCTCTTGTTATTGGACCATTTGATGTTTGGGGCTTTGATTATATGGGACCATTTCCTTCCTCTAATGGGTATACACATATTTTAGTTGCTGTTGATTACGTTATTAAGTGGGTAGAAGCTATTCCAACTAGTAGTGCTGATCACAACACCTCTATTAAGATGCTTAAAGAAGTTATTTTTCCGAGGTTTGGAGTCCCTAGATACTTAATGGCTGATGGTTTTTCACACTTTATTCATGGTGCTTTCCGTAAAATGCTTGGTAAGTATGATGTTAACCATAGAATTGCATCCCCTTATCACCCACACACCAGTGGTCAAGTAGAATTAAGCAATAGAGAGCTGAAATTAATTTTGCAAAAGACAGTTAATAGGTCTAGAAAGAATTGGTCCAAGAAACTTTATGATGCATTATGGGCCTATAGAACTTCATACAAAAATCCTATGGGTATGTCTCCATATAAGATGGTTTATGGAAAAGCTTGTCACTTAGCTCTTGAGCTAGAACATAAGGCATATTGGGCTATTAAAGAGCTCAATTATGACTTCAAATTTGTCGGTGAGAAGAGGCTATTTGACATTAGCTCTCTTGATGAATGGAGAACCCAGGCATATGAGAATGCCAAGCTGTTTAAAGAAAAAGTTAAAAGATGGCATGACAAAAGGATACAAAAGCATGAGTTTAACGTAGGTGACTATGTCTTGTTATACAACTCTAGTTTAAGATTTTTTGCAGGAAAACTTCTCTCTAAATGGGAAGGCCCTTACGTTATCAAAGAGGTCTATCATTCCGGTGCCATAAAAATCAACAACTTCGAAGGCACAAATCCGAAGGTGGTGAACGGTCAAAGAATCAAACATTATATCTCAGGTAATCCTATAAATGTTGAAACCAATGTTATCGAAACCGTAACCCCGGAGGAATACATAAGGGACACTTTCTAGAACGATTCGGACTTCGAAAAGGAAGAGGTATGTGGTACGGTAAGTAAACCGACTCCAAAACAGTTCTAATGGCAATTTTTCACTGTTTTGGAATATTTAGAAAAATAGAAAAATAAGAGGCAGTTCGGAAGAGACACGAGCCATCCACGAGGGTGGAGGGCGCGCCCCCTGCCTCGTGGGCACCTCGTGTGCCTCCCGGACTCTGATTTCTTGTATGTTACTCCTTTTGGTCGGTAAAAATTCGTTATATATTCCCCCGAAGGTTTTGACCACCGTATCACGCCGAAATCCTCTGTTTTTGTTTTGAGCTGTTTGTCGTCCTAGGATTCGGAAGGAGAAAGCTATGTGGCTGATCTCCTTGCTGACCCTAAGGTCTATGGGGACTGGGAGCATTATGGTTGGACCACGGAGGAAGAAGAAGACCATGATCCCAAGACAATGGATTGGACCAGCTCAGATGAAGACAAAGTCCCACTACCTCAACCTGGGGACATGCATGTGGAGTTCAAGAAGTCAAGCCTCCCCAATAGAGCAAAGAAACCTAAGATCAAGTTTATCCCTTTTCGCCTCTTGCAGGAAAACAAGCAGGAACTATGCAAGAAGATATTAAACCTTGAGCAGGAAATCAATGACCTAAGGGAGCAAAATTCCATCCTCAAGCGCAAGTTAAAGAACAAGCCAACTCCATCATCACCAACTTCAAAGAAGGAGACATAATCATACGGGTATGGCACTCCCCTTGGCAACTACCAAGCTTGGGGGAGTTGCCCCGGTATCGTATCACCATCACACTCCTATCTTTACCGTTTTTCTTAGTTCATTCCTTTTGGTAGTATCTTGATCTAGTAGAATAAAGATAGCATGATCTAGTTGTGATCTTTTTCTTCATGATCTTTACCTTTGTAATCGAGTCCGTGAGCTATATAATAAAGATTAGTGTTGAGTCAAGGGCTTGATTTCCTCACTTTGGTCATGCTAGAATAAAAGAAAAATATAAAAAGTATCAAAGAGATCATATTAATCTTATGGGAAGTAATGACTTCACATATAAAGGGTATGATGAATAAAAGTTGTTGAGGGTTGACAAACATAGTTTTGGTCATTGTTGCAATTAATAGGAAGTAATAAAGAAAGATAGGTTTCACATACAAATATACTATCTTGGACATCTTTTATGATTGTGAGCACTCATTAAAATATGACATGCTAAAGAGTTGATGTTGGACAAGGAAGACAACATAATGAAGGAAATATGCCCTAGAGGCAATAATAAAGTTATTATTTATTTTCTTATATCATGATAAATGTTTATTATTCATGCTAGAATTGTATTAACTAGAAACTTAGTACATGTGTGAATACATAGACAAAACAAAGTGTCCCTAGTATGCCTCTACTGGACTAGCTCATTGATCAAAGATGGTTATGTTTCCTAACCATAGACATGAGTTGTCATTTGATCAACGGGGTCACATCATTAGGAGAATGATGTGATGGACTAGACCCATCCGTTAGCTTAGCACTATGATCGTTTAGTTTTACTGCTATTGCTTTCTTCATGACTTATACATGTTCCTATGACTATGAGATTATGCAACTCCCGTATACCGAAGGAACACCTTGTGTGCTATCAAACGTCACAACGTAACTGGGTGATTATAAAGATGCTCTACAGGTGTCTCCGAAGGTGTTTGTGGTGTTGGCATAGATCAGGAATAGGATTTGTCACTCCAAGTGTCGGAGATGTATCTCTCGGCCCTCTCGGTAATACACATCGTAATAAGCCTTGCAAGCAAATGACTAATGAGTTAGTCACAGGATGATGTATTACGGAACGAGTAAAGAGACTTGCCGGTAACGAGATTGAACTAGGTATGGAGATACCGATGATCGAATCTCGGGCAAGTAACATACCGATGACAAAGGGAACAACGTATGTTGTTATGCGGTTTGACCAATAAAGATCTTCGTGGAGTATGTAGGAGCCAATATGAGCATCCAGGTTCCGCTATTGGTTATTGACCGGAGATGAGTCTCGATCATGTCTACATAGTTCTCGAACCCGTAGGGTCCGCACGCTTAACATTTGATGACGATCGGTATTATGAGTTTATGAGTTTTGATGTACCGAAGGAAGTTCGGAGTCCCGGATAAGATCACGGACATGACGTGGAGTCTCGGAATGTCCGAGACATAAATATTGATATATTGAACGACTATATTCGGACACCAGAAGCGTTCCGTAAAGTTTCGGAATTAACCGGAGTGCCGGGGGGTTTCCGGAACCCCCCAGGGAATCTATGGGCCTTAATGGGCCATAGGAGAAAGAGAGAAGGAAGGCCAGGGCTGGGCCGCGCGCCCCCACCCCTTGGTCCGAATTGGAGAAGGAAGGAGGGGGGGCGGCACCCCTTTCCTTCTCCCTCTCCGTCTCCTTCCTTCCCCCCTTCTCCATCTTGGTGATTCCTATTAGGAATAGGATTGCAATCCTATTCCTAGTAGGATTGCTCCTCCTAGGCGTGCCAATAGGGGCCGGCCGGCATCCTCCCTTGCTCCTTTATATACGGGGGTAGGGGGCACCCTAGAACACACAAGTTGATCTCTCCAGCCGTGTGCGGTGCCCCCCCTCCACAGAAACACACCTCTGTCATACCATTGCAGTGCTTAGGCGAAGCCCTGCACCGGTAACTTCATCATATCCGTCACCACACTGTCGTGCTGACGAAACTCTCCCGTGAAGCTCAACTGGATCAAGAGCTCGTGGGACGTCATCAAGCTGAACGTGTGCTGAACGCGGAGGTGCCATACGTTCGGTGCTTGATCGGTTGAATCACGAAGAAGTTCGACTACATCAACCGCGTCACTTGATGCTTCTACTTTCGGTCTACGAGGGTACGTAGACACACTCTCACCTCTCGTTGCTATGCATCTGGTAGATAGATCTTGCATGATCGTAGGAAAATTTTAAAATACTACGTTCCCCAACAGTGGTATCAGAGCCATGTCTATGCGTAGATGATATGCACGAGTAGAACACAAGTGAGTTGTGGACGATACTAGTCATACTGCTTACCAGTATGTCATACTTTGGTTCAGCGGTATTGTGAGATGAAGCGGCCCGGACCGACATTACGCATACGCTTACGCGAGACTGGTTTCACCGTTATGAGCACTCGTTGCTTAAAGGTGACTGGCGGGTGTCTGTCTCTCTCACTTTAGTTGAATCAAGTGTGGCTACGCCCGATCCTTATGAAGGTTGAAACAAGACATGCTTGACGAAATATCGTTGTGGTTTTGTATGCGTAGGTAAGAACGGTTCTTGCTAAGCCCGTAGCAGCCACGTAAAACTTGCAACAACAAAGTAGATGACGTCTAACTTGTTTTTGCCGGGCATGTTGTGATGTGATATGGTCAAGACATGATGAGTGATACGTTATTGTATAAGATGATCATGTTTAGTAAAGTTATCGGCAACTGACAGGAGCCATATGGTTGTCGCTTTATTGTATGAATTGCAATCGCCATGTAATTGCTTTTACTTTATCACTAAGTGGTAGCGATAGTCGTGGAAGCAATAGTTGGCGAGACGACAATGATGCTACGATGGAGATCAAGGTGTCGCGCCGATGGCGATGGTGATCATGACGGTGCTTTGGAGATGGAGATCAAAGGCACAAGATGATGATGGCCATATCATAGCACTTATATTGATTGCATGTGATGTTTATCTTTTATGCATCTTATTTTGCTTAGATCGGCGGTAGCATTATAAGATGATCTCTCACTAAATTTCAAGGTATAAGTGTTCTCCCTGACTATGCACTGTTGCGAAATTTCGTCGTGCCGAGACACCACGTGATGATCGGGTGTGATAAGCTCTACGTTCACATACTACGGGTGTAAGCCAGTTTTGCACACGCAGAATACTCGGGTTAAACTTGACGAGCCTAGCATATGCAGATATGGCCTCGGAACACTGGAGACGGAAAGGTCGAGCATGAATCATATAGTAGATATGATCAACATAAGATGTTCACCATCGAAAACTACTCCATCTCACGTGATGATCGGAGATGGTTTAGTTGATATGGATCACGTGATCACTTAGATGATTAGTGAGATGTCTATCTAAGTGGGAGTTCTTTAGTAATTTGATTAATTGAACTTTAATTTATCATGAACTTAGTCCATGTAGTATTAGCATATCTATGTTGTAGATCAATAGCTCGCGATGTAGCTCCCCGTTTGTTTTTATGTTCCTAGAGAAAACTAGGTTGAAAGATGTTAGTAGCAATGATGCGGACTTGTTCCGTGATCTGAGGATTTTCCTCATTGCTGCATAGAATAATTATGTCTTTGATGCACCGCTAGGTGACAAATCTATTGCAGGAGCAGATGTAGATGTTATGAACGTTTGACAAGCTCGGTATGATGACTACTTGATAGTTTAGTGCGCCATGCTTTACGGCTTATAACCGGGACTTCAAAAACGTTTTGAACGCCACAGAGCATATGAGATGTTCCAAGAGTTGAAATTAGTATTTCATACTCATGCCCGTGTCGAGAGGCGTAAGACCTCTGACAGTACTTTGCCTACAAGATGGAGGAGAATAGCTCAACCAGTGAGCATGTGCTCAGATTGTCTGGGTACTACAATTACTTGAATCAAGTGGGAGTTAATCTTCCAGATAAGATAGTAATTTACAAAAGTTCTCTAGTCACTATCACCTAGTTAGTAGAACTTCGTGATGAACTATAATATGCAAGGGATGACGAAAGTAATTCCCGAGCTCTTCGCGATGCTGAAATTGGCGAAGGTAGAAATCAAGAAAGAGCATCAAGTGTTGATTGTTAACAAGACCACTTGTTTCAAGTAAAGGGCAAAAGGATAGAAAGGTAACTTCAAAAAGAATGACAAGGAAGTTGTCACTACCGTGAAGAAACCCAAAGCTAAACTCAAGCCTGAAACTAAGTGCTTCTATTGCAAAGGAAATGGTCACTTGAAGTGGAACTTCCCTAGATACATGGCGGATAAGAAGGATGGCAAAGTGAACAAAGGTATATTTGATATACAGATTATTGATATGTACTTTACTAGTGTTCATAGCAACCCCTGGGTATTTGATATCGGTTCAGTTGCTAAAATTAGTAACTCAAAACGAGAGTTGCGGAATGAACAGAGACTAGTTAAAGGTGAAGTGACGATGTGTGTTGGAAGTGGTTCCAAGATTGATATGATCATCATCGCACACTCCCTATACTTTTGGGATTAGTGTAGAACCTAAATAAATGTTATTTGGCATTTGCGTTGAGCATGAATATGATTTGATCGTGTTTGTTGCAATATGGTTATTCATTTAAAGTCATAGAATAAATGTTATTCTGTTTACATGAATAAAGCCTTTGATGGTCGTACACCCAATGAAAATAGTTTATTGGATCTCGATCGTAGTGATACACATATTCATAATATTGAAGCCAAAAGATGCAAAGTTAATAATGATAGTGCAACTTATGTTTGGCACTGCCATTTAGGTCATATTGGTGTAAAGCGCATGAAGAAACTCCATAATGATGGAATTTTGGAATCACTTGATTATGAATCACTTGGTGCTTGCGAATCATGCCTCATGGGCAAGATGACTAAAACTCCGTTCTCCGGAACAATGGAGCGAGCAACTGATTTATTGGAAATCATAAATACTGATGTATGTGGACCGATGAGTGTTAAGGCTCGTGGCGAGTATCATTATTTTCTGACCTTCACTGATGATTTGAGCAGATATGGGTATATCTACTTAATGAAATACAAGTCTGAAACATTTGAAAAGTTCAAAGAATTTCTGAGTGAAGTAGAGAATCGTCGTAACAAGAAAATAAAGTTCCTACGATCTGATCGTGGAGGTGAATATTTGAGTTATGAGTTTGGTCTTCATTTGAAACAATGTGGAATCGTTTCACAACTCACGCCACCCGGAACACCACAACGTAATGGTGTGTCCGAACGTCGTAACCGTGCTTTATTAGATATGATGCGATCTATGATGTCTCTTACCGATTTATCACTATCGTTTAGGGTTGTGCATTAAAGACAGCTGCATTCACGTTTAATAAGGGCACCATCTAAAAATCCGTTGAGACCACGCCTTATGAACTGTGGTTTGGCAAGAAACCAAAGTTGTCATTTCTTAATTGCGATGCTTATGTGAAAAAGCTTCAACCTGATAAGCTCAAACCCAAGTCGGAGAAATGTGTCTTCATAGGATACCCAAAAGAGACTGTTGGGTACACCTTCTATCACAGATCCGAAGGCAAGATATTCGTTGCTAAGAATGGATCCTTTCTAGAGAAGGAGATTCTCTCGAAAGAAGTGAGTGGGAGGAAAGTGGAACTTCATGAGGTAATTGTACCTTCTCACAAATTGGATAGTAGTACATCACAGAAACTAGTTCCAGTGATTCCTACACCAATTAGCAAGGAAGCTAATGATGATGATCATGAAACTTCGGATCAAGTTACTACTGGACTTCGTAGATCAACCAGAGTATGTTCCGCGCCAGAGTGGTACGGCAATCTGGTTCTAGAAATCATGTTACTAGACCATGATGAACCTACGAACTATGAGGAAGCTATAATGAACGCAGATTCCGCAAAATGGCTTGAGGCCATGATATCTGATATGGGATCCATGTATGAGAACAAAGTGTGGACTTTGGTTGACTTGCCCGATGATCGGCAAGCCATCGTAAATAAATGGATCTTCAAGAGGAAGACCGACGCTGACGGTAATGTTACTGTTTACAAAGCTCGACTTGTTGCGAAAGGTTTTCGACAAGTTCAAGGAGTTGACTACGATGAGACTTTCCCACCCGTAGGGATGCTTAAGTCTGTCCGAATCATGTTAGCAATTGCCGCATTTTATGATTATGAAATCTGGCAAATGGATGTCAAAACTGCATTCCTGAATGGATATCTTAAAGAACAGTTGTATATGATGCAACCAGAAAGTTTTGTCAATCCTAAAGGTGCTAACAAAGTGTGCAAGCTCCAGCGATCCATCTATGGACTGGTGCAAGCATCTCAGAGTTGGAATATACGCTTTGATAAGTTGATCAAAGCATATAGTGTTATACAGACTTGCGATGAAGCCTGTATTTACAAGAAAGTGAGTGGGAGCACTACAGCCTTTCTGATAAGTATATGTGAATGACATATTGTCGATCAGAAATGATGTAGAATTTTCTGGAAAGCATAAAGGAGTGTTTGAAAGGAATTTTTTCAAAGAAATAACCTCGGTAAAGCTGCTTACATATTGAGCCTCAAGATCTATAGAGATAGATCGAGACGCTTGATAAGTTTTTTCAATGAGTACATACCTTGACAAGTTTTTGAAGTAGTTCAAAATAGACCAGTCAGAGAAGTAGTTCTTGCCTGAGTTGTAAGGTATGAAGTTGAGTAAGACTCAAAGCCCGACATCGGCAGAAGATAGAGAACGAATGAAAGTCATTCCCTATGCATCAGCCATAGGTTCTATAAAGTATGCCATGCTGTGTACCAAACCTGTTGTGTACCTTACCATGAGTTTGGCAAGGAGGTACAAAAGTGATCCAGGAGTATATCACTGGACAGCAGTCAAAATTATCCTTAGTTACTGGATGACTAAGGAAATGCTTCTCAATTATGGAGGTGATAAAGAGTTCGTCGTAAAGAGTTACACCTATGCAAGCTTTATACTAATCCAGATGACTCTAAGTATCAATCTTGATGCATATTGGAAGTGGGAGCAATTAGCTAGAGTAGCTCCATGCAGAGCATTGTAGACATAGAAATTTGCGAAATACATACGGATCTGAATGTGTCAGACCCGTTGACTAAACTTCTCTCACAAGCAAAACATGATCACACCTTACTACTCTTGGGTGTTAATCACATAGCGATGTGAACTAGATTATTGACTCTAGTAAACCCTTTGGGTATTGGTCACATGGTGATGTGAACTATGGGTGTTATTCACATAACGATGTGAACTATCGGTATTAAATCACATGGAGATGTGAACTAGAATATTGACTCTAGTGCAAGTGGGAGACTGAAGGAAATATGCCCTAGAGGCAATAATAAAGTTATGATTTGTTTCCTTATATCATGATAAATGTTTATTATTCATGCTAGAATTGTATTAACCGGAAACTCAGTACATGTGTGAATACATAGACAAAACAAAGTGTCCCTAGTATGCCTCTACTAGACTAGCTCATTGATCAAAGATGGTTATGTTTCCTAACCATAGACATGAGTTGTCATTTGATCAACGGGGTCACATCATTAGGAGAATGATGTGATGGACTAGACCCATCCGTTAGCTTAGCACTATGATCGTTTAGTTTTACTGCTATTGCTTTCTTCATGACTTATACATGTTCCTATGTCTATGAGATTATGCAACTCCCGTATACCAGAGGAACACCTTGTGTGCTATCAAACGTCACACCGTAACTGGGTGATTATAAAGATGCTCTAAAGGTGTCTCCGAAAGTGTTTGTGGTGTTGGCATAGATCAAGAATAGGATTTGTCACTCCGAGTGTCGGAGAGGTATCTCTGGGCCCTCTCGGTAATACATATGATAATTAGCCTTGCAAGCAAATGACTAATGAGTTAGTCACAGGATGATGTATTACAGAATGAGTAAAGAGACTTGCCGGTAACGAGATTGAACTAGGTATTGAGATACCGACGATTGAATCTCAGGCAAGTAACATACCGATGACAAAGGGAACAACGTATGTTGTTATGCGGTTTGACCGATAAAGATCTTCGTAGAATATGTAGGAGCCAATATGAGCATCCAGGTTCCGCTATTGGTTATTGACCGGAGATGAGTCTCGGTCATGTCTACATAGTTCTCGAACCCGTAGGGTCCGCACGCTTAACGTTTGATGATGATCGGTATTATGAGTTTATGAGTTTTGATGTACAGAAGGTAGTTCGGAGTCCCGGATAAGATCATGGACATGACGAGGAGTCTCGGAATGTCCGAGACGTAAAGATTGATATATTGGACGACTATATTCGGACACCGGAAGCGTTCCGTAAAGTTTCGGAATTAACCGGAGTGCCGGGGGGTTACCGAAACCCCTCGGGGAAGCTATGGGCCTTAATGGGCCATAGGAGAAAGAGAGAAGGAAGGCCAGGGCTGGGCTGCACGCCCCCACCCCTTGGTCCAAATTGGATAAGGAAGGAGGGGGGCCGGCGCCCCTTTCCTTCTCCCTCTCCGTCTCCTTCCTTCCCCCCTTCTCTCTCTTGGTGATTCCTACTAGGAATAGGATTGCAATCCTATTACTAGTAGGATTGCTCCTCCTAGGCGCGCCAATAGGGGCCGGACGGCCTCCCCCTTGCTCCTTTATATACGGGGGAAGGGGGCACCCTAGAACACACAAGTTGATCTCTCCAGCCGTGTACGGTGCCCCCCCCCCTCCACAGAAACACACCTCGGTCATACCATTGCAGTGCTTAGGCGAAGCCTTGCGCCGGTAACTTCATCATATCCGTCACCACGCCGTCATGCTGACGAAACTCTCCCGTGAATCTCAACTGGATCAAGAGATCGTGGGACGTCATCAAGCTGAACGTGTGCTGAACGCGGAGGTGACGTACGTTCGGTGCTTGATCGGTTGAATCACGAAGAAGTTCGACTACATCAACCTCGTCACTTGACGCTTCCGCTTTCGGTCTACGAGGGTACGTAGACACACTCTCCTCTCTCTTTGCTATGCATCTGGTAGATAGATCTTGCGTGATCGTAGGAAAATTTCAAAATACTACGTTCCCCAACACATAATGGGTTATGTTTTCTTCTATCTAAAACAAAGTATATTGTCATGGATCATCCAACATGTTGAGCTTGCCTTCCCCCCTCATGCTAGCCAAAACTCCTTGCACCAAGTAGAAATACTACTTGTGCTTCCATACATCCTGCTTCCATACATCCTTAAACCAAGTTTTGCCATGAGAGTCCACCATACCTACCTATGGATTGAGTAAGATCCTTCAAGTAAGTTGTCCTGTTGCAAACTCGCTAAAATATGTATGATTTATTAGTGTGGAGGAAATAAGCTTTATACGTTCTTGTGATATGTAAGTAATAAAAGCGACGGACTGCATAATAAAGGTCCTTATAACAAGTGGCAATATAAAGTAACGTTCTTTCACGCTAAGACTCTGTGCATCCAACCATAAAAGCACATGACAACCTTTGCTTCCCTTTGCGAAGGGCCTATATATTATTCTCGCCTTATAAGAGTCAAGGTGAAAATCACCTTTCCTTCTACATTTTATCCTTAGGCAAGCACATTATGTTGGAAAGATCCTGACATATATACCTACCTGGGTGTTAGTTATCATGGTCTATTATTGTTGACATTACCCTTGAGGTAAAATGTTGGGAGGCAATACCATAAGCCCCTATCTCTCTCCGTGGCCAATTCAAACTCCATACCCATAAGTATTGCGTGAGTGTGAGCAATTGTGAAAGACTATATGATAGTTTAGTATGTAGGCTTGCTGAAAAGCTCTTATGTTGACTATTTCCGATGTTACAATAAATTGCAATTGCTTCAATGACCGAGATCATAGTTTGTTGGTTTTCAATGAAGTTTCTGATTCATACTTGACATTGTGAATGAATTGTTACTTTAACATGAGAATCATATGACAATATATGTGTGTTGCTGTTATAAGAATGATCATGATGCCCTCATGTCCGTATTTTATTTTTATCGACACCTCTATCTCTAAACATGTGGGCATATTTTTCGATATCGGCTTTCGCTTCAGGACACGCGAGGTCTAAGCTTGGGGGAGTTGATACGTCCATTTTGCATCATGCTTTTGTGTTGATATTTATTGCACTATGGGCTGTTATTACACATTATGTCACAATACTTATGCCTTTTCTCAATTATTTTACAAGGTTTACATGAAGAGGGAGAATGCCGGCAGCTGGAATTCTGGGCTGGAAAAGGAGCAAACATTGGAAACCTATTCTGCACAACTCGAAAAGCTCCGAAACTCCACGGGACACCGTTTCAAAAAATATAAAAAGTATCTGGCGAAAGAGATTCACCAGGGGGCCACCACCTGTCCACGAGGGTGGGGGGCGCGCCCCCTGCCTCGTGGTCCACCCGGTGACCCCCCGATGCCCATCTTCTCCTATATGAAGTGTTTTGACCTGGAAATAAAAAATCAAAAGGACGCTTTCGGGACCAGACACCGCCGTCTCGAGGCGGAACCTTGGCGGATACTTCCCTCCGAGAGGGGGAAATCGTCACCGCCATCATCACCAACAACTCTCCCATCTTGGGCAGGGTTATCTTCATCAACATCTTCACCAACACCATCTCCTCTCAAACCCTATTTCATCTCTTGTATCCAATCTTTGTATCCAAACCTCAGATTGGTACCCTTGGGTTGCTAGTAGTGTTGATTACTCCTTGTAGTTGATGCTAGTTGGTTTACTTGGTGGAAGATCGTATCTTCAGATCCATTATGCATATTAATACCCCTCTAATCACGAACAATATTATGTCTTGTGAGTAGTTACTTTTATTCCTGAGGACATGGGAGAAGTCTTGCTATAAGTAGTCATGTGAATTTGGTATTCGTTCGATATTTTGATGAGATGTATGTTGTCTCTCCTCTAGTGGTGTCATGTGAACCTCGACTACATGACACTTCACCATTGTTTGGGCCTAGAGGAAGGCATTGGGAAGTAATAAGTAGATGATGGGATGCTAGAGTGACAGAAGCCTAAACCCTAGTTTATGCGTTGCTTCGTAAGGGGCTGATTTGGATCCACTTGTTTCATGCTATGGTTAGGTTTAACTTAATACTTCTTTTGTAGTTGCGGATGCTTGCATTTGAGGTTAATCATAAGTGGGAGGCTTGTCCAAGTAAGGACAACACCCAAGTACCGGTCCACACACATACCAAATTATCAAAGTACCGTACGCGAATCAGATGATCGTGATGAAAACGAGCTTGACGATAATTCCCATGTGTCCACGAGAGCGCTTTCCTTCATATAAGAGTTTGTCCAGGCTTGTCCTTTGCTACAAAAAGGAATGGGCCATCTTGTTGCACCTTATTTACTTTTACTATTTATCACTTGCTACCAATTACCTTATCACAAAACTATCTGTTACCAATCATTTTAGTGCTTGCAAAAAATACCTTACTGAAAACTGCATATCATTTCCTTCTGCTCCTCGTTGGGTTCGACACTCTTACTTACCGAAAGGACTATGATAGATCCCCTACACTTGTGGGTCATCACTTGCCAGAAGCATATATTAGAATTTGGTCCCAAAGTGAAGCATAATCTGGCGTTGCAGCAGAACTTGAGTCAAACTACGTGTATGCTTGGGACTTGTCTAGTTAAAAGTTAGCCATTGCAACTTCGTGTACTTCGTTTGTGTGCAACGACTAAACCAAGCCCACTTTTAGATCACCATGTTTATTGATACTTCATCTATAATTGCAATATCCATATTGCTTTATCATGTTCTTGCTTGTTCTTCGATTGCATGCAGGAAGAGACCCTCGTGGTCAGGCTGGTTGTGCTTCTGGCATCGTCAGTAATGCCAGGATATTGGTTTAGCGATTGCTAAGGCGCAATATCGTGCACTGCTACCTCTTGAGCTTGCGTTGTATTCCCTCGAAGAGGAAAGGGAGATGCAGCACAGTAGCGTAAGTATTTCCCTCAGTTTTTGAGAACCATGGTATCAATCCAGTAGGATACCACGCGCGAGTCCCTCGCACCTGCACAAACAAATAAGAACTTCGCAGCCAACACGATAAGGGGTAGTCAATCCCTTTACGGTCACTTACGAAAGTGAGATCTGATAGAGATGATAGTTTATATTTTTGGTATTTTTGGTTCATAAGAAAAACAAATAAAAGCAAGAAAAGTAAAGTAGATGTAGATTGATATGTCGAGAATAGACCCGGGGGCCATAGTTTTCTCTAGTTGCTTCTCTCATGATAGCGATATTCTATGGCGGGTAAACAAATTACTGTCGAGCAATTGATAGAAAAGCGAATAATTACGAGACTATCTAGGTATGATCATTGTATATAGGCATCACGTCCGAGACAAGTAGACCGAAACGATTCTGCATCTACTACTATTACTCCACACATCGACCGCTATCCAGCATGCATCTAGTGTATTGAGTTCATAAGAACAGAGTAACGCCTTAAGCAAGACGACATGATATAGAGGGATAAACTCAAGCAATATGATATAAACCCCATCTTTTTATCCTCGATGGCAACAATACGATACGTGCCTTGCTGCCCCTAATGTCACTGGGAAAGGACACCGCAAGATTGAACCCAAAGCCAAGCACTTTTCCCATTGCAAGAACTATAGATCTAGTAGGCCAAACCAAACCAATAATTCAAAGCGACTTGCAACAATATTATGAGCACACATAAAAAGTTCAGAGAAGAACCAAATATCTTTCGTAGATAACCTTGATCATAAACTCACAATTCATCGAATCTCGACAAACACACCGCAAAAAGAGATTACATCGAATAGATCTCCTCGAAGACCGAGGAGAACTTTGTATTGAGATCCAGAGAGAGAGAAGAAGCCATCTAGATACTAGCTATGGACCCAAAGGTCTGTGGTAAACTACTCACAACTCATGGTGAGGGCGATGATGATGATGATGAAGGACTCCGTGATGGATCCCCCTCCGGTGGAGCTCCGGAACATGCTCCAAGATGGGATATTCAAGGGAACAGAAGGTACGGAGGTGGAATTAGGGTTTCTCTCTGTTCACGGAGGTTCTGGGGTAAGTGGACTTATATAGGAAGAAGGAGGGCACCGGGGGACGCTCGAGGGGGCCAGGAGGCAGGGGGCGCGCCCTGGGAAGGGGGCGTGCCCCCACCCTCGTGGGCCAGCCCTCGATCTCTTGACGTGGTTCTCAAGCTCCGCGTGCGTGATTTTCTCCAAAAATATCTCTCGCGAACGTTTCATTTCATTTGGACTCCGTTTTGATATTCTTTTTCTGCAAAACCCTGAAACAAGCAAAAAACAGCAATCTGGACTGGGCCTTTGGGTTAGTATGTTAGTCCCAAAAATGATATAAAAGTGAATGATAAAGCCCATTAAACATCCAAGACTTCATAACTAATAGCATGGAACAATAATAAATTATAGATATGTTGGAGACGTATCAAGCATCCCCAAGCTTAATTCCTGCTCATCCTTGAGTAGGTAAATGATAAAGAAAGAATTTTTGATGTGGAATGCTAACCAATATAGTTTTTCAATGTAATTCTCTTAATTGTGGCATGAATGTTCAGATCTGATAGATTCAAGATAAAAGTCTATATCGACATAAGAAATAATAATACTTCAAGCAATACTAACAAAGCAATCATGTCTTCTCAAAATACTATGGCTAAAGAAAGTTATCCCTACAAAATCATATAGTGTTGGCTATGCTCCCTCATTATCACACAAAATATTCATATCATGCACAACCCCGATTTCAGCCAATCATTTGTTTTCATACTTTATCTTTTCAAACCTTTCAATATTCACGCAATACATGAGCGTGAGCCATGGACATAGCACTATGGGTGGAATAGAGGTGGTTGTGGAGAAGACAAAAAGGAGGGAGATAGTCTCACATCGACTAGGCGTATCAACGGGCTATGGAGATGCCCATCAATAGATATCAATGTGAGTGAGTAGGGATTGCCATGCAACGGATGCACTAGAGCTAAATATGAACGAAAGCTCAACAAAAGAAACTAGTGGGTGTGCATCCAACTTGCTTGCTCACAAAGACCTAGGGCATTTGAGGAAGCCCATCGTTGGAATATACAAGCCAAGTTCTATAACAAAAATTCCCACTAGTATAGGAAAGTGACTAAACATGAGACTCTCTACAATGAAGAACATGGTGCTACTTTGAAGCACAAGTGTGAAAAAAGATAGTAGCAATTGTCCATTTTTTTGGGCCTTCCTTTTTTTCTTTGGCCTTTCCTTTTTTCTTTTTTTTTTTGCAGAGGGGCTTTATAGATTTAGCCTTTCCTCCCATGGGACAATGCTCTAATAATGATGATCATCACACTTTCATTACAACTCGATATTACAACTCGATACTACAACAACAAAGTATGACTCTATATGAATGCCTCCAGCGGGGTACCGGTATGTGCAATGAAACAAGAGTGACATGTATAAGAAGTATGCATGGTGGCTTTGCCACAAATACGATGTCAACTACATGATCATGCAATGGCAATATAGCAATATGATGCGTGTCATATAAACGGAACGGTGGAAAGTTGCATGGCAATATATCTCGTAATGGTTATGGAAATGCCATGATAGGTAGGTATGGTGGCTGTTTTGAGGAACAATATGGTGGATGTTTTGAGGAAGGATGTATAGTGGGTTTATGGCACCGGCGAAAGTTGCGCGGTACAAGGGAGGCTAGCAATGGTGGAAGGGTGAGAGTGCGTATAATCCATGGACTCAACATTAGTCATAAGAACTCATATACTTATTGCAAAAATCTACGAGTCATCAAAACAAAGCAATCAACGCATGCTCCTAGGGGGGAGGTTCGTAGGAGTTAACCATCACGCGCCCCCGACCTCCACACAAAGGTTGGCACTCTACAAATACCTCATGCTCTAACTTCGTCACATGGCGGTTCACCATACGTGCATGATACGTGAATCACTAACCTTAACACAAGTATTTCTCAATTTCATAATAACTCCACTAGCATGACTCTAATATCACTATCCTCATGTCTCAAAACAATTATCAAGCATCCAACATCTCATCATATTCAATGCACTTAGTGTGAAATTTTTTCTACATTGACCTTGGATGTTTATCATGTGAAGACTAGTTTCTTTAGCCTAAACACATTACCATGCTGTTTTAATAGACTCCCAAATAGATATAAGTGAAGCATGAGAGTTCAACAATTTCTACAAAATATTACCATCACCGTGCTCTAAAAGATATAAGTGAAGTACTAGAGCAAAAACTATTCAACTCAAAAGATATAAGTGAAGCACATAGAGTGTTCTAATAACTTCTAGGCCATATTTAACTCTCTCAAATAGGTGTGTCCAGCAGGATGATTGTGGAAAACTAACAAGCAAAGACTCAAATTATACAAGACGCACCAAGCAAAACACATAACATGTTGCGAATAAACATATAGCTCCAAGTATAGTTACCGATGGATGAAGACAAAACAGGGGATGCCTTCCCGGGGCATCCCCAAGCTTATGCTTTTGATTATCTTGAATTTAATTGTGGTTTCATGGGCATCCCCAAGCTTAGGCCTTTGCTACCCCTTGTTCCATAGTCCATCAAATCTATACTCAAAACTTGAGAACTTCACAACACAAAACTTAGACAAAAATTCTCGTGAGCTCCGTTAGTATAAGAAAGCAAACCACTACTCAAAGGTGCAGCAATGAATTCATTCTTTGTTTATATTGGTGTTAAACCTACTGTATTCCAACTTCTCTATGGTTCATATCCTCCAATACTACTCATAGATGCATCGGAATAAGCAAACAACACACGAAAAACAGAATCTATCAAAAACAGAATAGTCTGTAGTAATATGCAGGTTTCGCCTACTTCTGGAACTCCAAAAAATTCAAACTAAATTGGTAAATTTGCAGAATTTGTCTACCAATCATCTGCAAAAAGAATCAACTAAGAAACACGCTCCAGTAAAATCTGAAGATCACTTTAGCTAGCGCTAACGATTCTGTTTTTCACAGCAAGATCACATAAACTTCACACAAGTCTTACGAAAGGTTCTACTTGGCACAAACACTAAACAAAACATGAAACCACATCAAACCAGAGGCTATATGCAATATTTATTCCCTAACAACAACATAAACAAAAAACAAAAAATTGGGTTGCCTCCCAACAAGCGCTATCATTTTACGCCCCTAGCTAGACACGATACAAGATAGATCTAGGGAATGCCATAATGATATGATATGTCGCGAAAGCTCATCTCATATTGCCTACGTTCAGCCGCAAGATTTCTTTGTGGCAAGCAAAATTAATCAAAAGTGCTAAATTTAATGGGACAAAAGTCCCCTACATCAATCTCGGGAGGAACATGTTCCTCTTTTGGCCCTTTGTAGTGGTTAACCAATTCATCGTTATAGGCATTCTTTTGGCAGAAGGTCATAAGCCTTCGCTCAAGGGAGAAGCCTAATCCATTATTCTGAACAGCAAAATCATCGTTTATCTCAGAAATTCTACCAATTAAGATCTCAACGGGAACCTTTTTTCTAAGGTTTTCATTAAAAGCAATATGATCAGGAGATCGCAACTGCATTAGGTCTTCTTGATTGAACAAGATAGCCTCTATAGGAGGTCGACCGGCATCTACTCCGTAATGAGTAAAGATTTCTCTAACCTCTTTCATGATATATCTAAATTCATAAGCCAAAAAGATAGTAGTTGCATGGTTAATGGAAGAATGCTCAATATTGGAAAATTCCAAAAAGATTCTCTGAATACAGGGATGCATATGGATAAATTGCCTTTCAATTTCTACAATAAGCATAGATACAGAATCCGCAAGGCTACTAGTTCTGTGAAGAATAGAGCCACCCACATTGGGCAAAGCATCGGCACAACTGAAGAAGTCTCGAAGAACTCCTTTACCAATAATATTACCACTACCAACCCGGAATTTCTTAATATGTAAAGTGGTAGCTTCATCCGGGGGATCAACATGGACGTTGCCCTCGACATTACTACCCTTCTCGATAGGATTGTCCCCCATATCAGACATGAGGGTAATCAGGCAAGCAAACAACACACGAGCAAACAAGAAGCAAGCGAACGATAAACACACGGCAGAAGAAGGGCAAATAAAACGGCAATGGTGAAGTGGGAGAGAAGAAAACGAGAGGAAAATAAATGTAATGCGAAGGATAAGGGTTTGTGATAGGTACTTGGTATATGACTTTTGCGTAAGCCTCCCTGGCAACGGCGCCAGAAATTCTTCTTGCCACCTCTTGAGCTTGCGTTGTATTCCCTCGAAGAGGAAAGGGAGATGCGGCACAATAGCATAAGTATTTCCCTCAGTTTTTGAGAACCAAGGTATCAATCCAGTAGGAGACCACGCGCGAGTCCCTCGCACCTGCACAAACAAATAAGAACTTCGCAGCCAACACGATAAGGGGTTGTCAATCCCTTTACGGTCACTTATGAAAGTGAGATATGATAGAGATGATAGTTTATATTTTTGGTATTTTTGGTTTATAAGAACAGCAAATAAAAGCAATAAAAGTAAAGTAGATGTAGATTGATATGTTGAGAATAGACCCGGTGGCCATAGTTTTCTCTAGTGGCTTCTCTCATGATAGCGATATTCTACGGCGGGTAAACAAATTACTATCGAGCAATTGATAGAAAAGCGAATAATTATGAGACTATCTAGGCATGATCATTGTATATAGGCATCATGTCCGAGACAAGTAGACTGAAACGATTCTGCATCTACTACTATTACTCCACACATCGACCGCTATCCAGCATGCATCTAGTGTATTGAGTTCATAAGAATAGAGTAACGCCTTAAGCAAGATGACATGATGTAGAGGGATAAACTCAAGCAATATGATATAAACCCAATCTTTTTATCCTCAATGGCAACAATACAATACGTGCCTTGTTGCCCCTACTGTCACTTGGAAAGGACACCGCAAGATTGAACCTAAAGCCAAGCACTTCCCCCATTGCAAGAACTATAGATCTAGTAGGCCAAACCAAACCAATAATTCGAAGAGGCTTGCAAGGATATTATGAGCACACATAAAAAGTTCAGAGAAGAACGAAATATCTTTCGTAGATAACCTTGATCATAAACTCACAATTCATCGGATCTCGACAAACACACCACAAAAAGAGATTACATCGAATAGATCTCCTCGAAGACCGAGGAGAACTTTGTATTGAGATCCAGAGAGAGAGAAGAAGCCATCTAGATACTAGCTATGGACCCGAAGGTCTGTGGTAAACTACTCACAACTCATGGTGAGGGCGATGATGATGATGATGAAGGACTCCGTGATAGATCCCCCTCTGGTGGAGCTCCGGAACAGGCTCCAAGATGGGATCTTCACGGGAACAGAAGGTACGGCGATGGAATTAGGGTTTTCTCTCTGTTCATGGAGGTTCTGGGATACGTGGACTTATATAGGAAGAAGGATCGCAACGGGCAATGCTCGAGGGGGCCACGGGGCAGGGGGGCATGCCCCCCACCCTCATGGGCCAGCCCTCGATCCCCCGACGTGGTTCTCAAGCTCCACGTGCATGATTTTCTCCAAAAATATCTCTCGCAAAGGTTTCATTTCGTTTGGACTCCGTTTGATATTCTTTTTCTGCAAAACCCTGAAACAGGCAAAAAACAACAATTTGGACTGGGCCTTTGGGTTAGTAGGTTAGTCCCCAAATGATACAAAAGTGAATGATAAAGCCCATTAAACATCCAAGACTTCATAAATAATAGCATGGAACAATCAAAAATTATAGATACGTTGGAGACGTATCATGCACGTTTGTAGTCGGATCGTCAAAGTCGACTCCACCAATCTCATCGAAATATCGGGACCCTCGCCTCTATCAAGTGGTATCAGTTTTCATGTTGCTCGGTGAGAATTTCCAGTTGTTACCAGATTAGATTTATTTTTGTACCTATTGTCCGACAAAAAGCCGTCAAAAAAAGTTAGATATGTTCATCCTTTGTCCAAGCCAGTCAGAGCCTTTGCATTTTTTAATTGTTTGCATAGTTGAATTATCAGTTTCATCATCGTGTCGAGTTACTAGTCTTACTTTCTAGTTCCTTTAAAGTTTAGAGTTCTGTTCACATTAGTCACAGCGCCACTGCATCATTATCCCTTATGTGTCCATCACCTTCATCCATCAATTTCCACCATGTGACATCCATCGTTCATTGTCATAATCATAGTTGAGGTCATTCGCATCCTCGCTTCATCCAATATGCATGTTATCTAGTTTGTTTTGGAAAGAGGGAGAGAAAAGACAGAGAAAAAAAGTTAAAATTCATACGGAAAAAGAGAGAAAAGAAAGAAAAAAGTGAGAAAAAACAAATTTCAGATCTATCTAGACTCAGTTTTGTGCCTGAATTCGGATTGTAATCTTTTTTGCGCACAAGTACCCAAATTAAAGTTAGCATCGAGACACATCTGAATAGTTACACCAGCTTATTCAATTTTTGGCACCACAAAATTGACTTCTAAATATGTCTTTTTGCCCTCCGAAGTTCATGAACATAGTTTGTTATAGTTTTTCGGGCGAGTTTTAGATTTTTTTGCCTCCTCATACCAACTCGAAATTGAGTGATTCTTTTTGCGTTTAAACACTTGAGTTAGTGTCATTCTTGAGAAAAATTATCATAAAATTGGTAGAAACTTTTTCAGAGGAAAATAGGAGAGAGAGTTTGTGGTATCTCCTGCTTGGCAGTTGTTCCTCAACATTATCTTCACTTTCATTCTGATCTTCACTTATATCTTGTTTTCCAGAGCTACTTCATATCCATTGTTGCTGCTAGTAGTGCTATGACGTGACCCCATTAGTGTTCTAGGCTCGCGTCTATAGTCCGATCTGCCTAGGACCAACACAGTACCGTCGTTGAGCGTTTATTCAGCATTTCTGAATTGATTATTTCTAATATTTTGCTACCATATATTTAAGCCTTCCAAGATCCACATATCTCTACACCGTGTATACATACGTTCACCTGGTAATCGCCTTACTCAATCTTCAGAGTTATTCGACAGCGCTGGTTACTGGTCACCACATGCTGCATGGTAAGAACTTGTAAGACATTGATATTTGATATACTGTGAGCAGTTTGCAACCACATCCTAGTAATTCATCAGAACGTTATTCTCGAATTTTGTTTCCTGTTTCTACCAATCACGATAGGTTCCGGAGATATAAGTTATTGGATGACGAACACATCTCCACCACTACGAGAGGTGCGACAACACACAAGGCATATGGTCAGGTTATCTCTTTACTGCAATTTGAGGGTAGATTTAAACATACGTTTTATCTTGCTTGGGAGCTTGAGGTAGAACAAATTTTTGCTAGCCATGATTTTTCCGAGCTTGAGAAAGTATGTGTTGTCACTCAAGAATTTAGTGGTTTTGCTTCTATTTGGTGGAGTGTGCATTGTAAGAAAACCATTGATAACCAACCCACAACTTGGAAAGATTTGAAAGCTATAATGAGACATCAATTTGTTCCTGCTTACCATCGTCGTGCATTGCTTCGAAAATTAGAACAATTAAAACAAGCCAGTAACACTATTAATGCTTACTACCATGAGTTCAAATCTTATATGCATCATTGTGATATAGATGAATCTAAGGATGATAGAACTAATATATTTTTTCGTGGTTTGAACCATAACATTTGTGCAAGATTTCATTATATTCCACGTTGTATTACTGGTGTGTATGTTTGTGTTTGTACCTCTGAGAGACAAATGCAAGAAGATGCATTGAGAGACTACGACAACTATTATTTGAAAGAATCAATATGGTTGACTAGAGGGGGGTGAATAGGCAAATACCAATTTTTAGGCTTTCTTAAACAAATTATAAATATCAACAAATAGGTTGTCTAGAAATGCAACTAGGTGAACAACCTATATGATGTTAAGACAATAAGCAACACAAGTAAGTAAGGGATACAACATAACAAAAGCTTGCACAAAGTAAAGCAAGAAATAACCACAAGTGGAGCCGGTGGAGATGAGGATATGTTACCAAAGGTCCTTTCCTTTGAGGGAAAGTACGTCTCCGTTGGAGCGGAGTGGAGGCACAATGCTCCCAAGAAACCACTAGGGCCACTGTATTATCCTCACGCCCTCACACAATGCAAGATGTCGTGATTCCACTGGTGGTGCCCTTGAAGACGGCGACCAAACATTTACAAACAAGGTTGGGGCAATCTCCACAACAAGCTTGGAGGCTCCCAACAACACCATAGAGCTTCACCACAATGGAATGTGGCTCCGAGGTGACCTCAACCATCTAGGGTGCTCAAACACCCAGGAGTAACAAGATCCGCAAGGGTTTAGTGGGAGAAATCAAATTTCTCTTGGTGAAAGTGTAGATCAGGGCCTTCTCAACCAATCCCTAGAAAATCAACAAGTTTGATTGGCTAGGGAGAGAGATCGGGCGAAAATGAGCTTTGGAGCAACCATGGAGTTTGGGAAGGGAAGAGGTAAGTCTTCTTGGAGAAGAAGAGCTCCTTATATAGTGGGGGAACAAATCCAACCATTACCCCCACAACTCAGCCCGGTACTACCGCTCATGGGAGCGGTACTACCGCTCGAGGCAGCTGTACTGCCGCTTGGCCCAGCGGTACTACCGCTGGGGCCGTGCATAACAGCTTACATGAGCAAAAGTGAAAAAGGGGCATGAGAGAGAAGGCACGAGCGGCCCGGTACTACCGCTCATGAGCGGTACTACCGCACCTACTGCTGCTACTACTGCCCCTGAACCCGACACGAAAACATTATGTCCCGAGTCGAAGCGGTACTAGAGCGGCACTGAGCGGAACCACCGCCTGGAGCCATGAGCGGTATTACCGTTGTCACAGCGGTGCTATCGCCTTTGGCTCTAGGCGATACTGCCGCTTAGTGTCACGGTACTACCAGTGGCCCCACTCTCCATTCCACTTCCAAGATAACGACGGATCCTCCAAGATGAGGGAAAGAGCTGAGGGTGCAAAAGGAGACGTGTACATTTCGATTCCACCCTAACCTTTCCGATATGGACCCCCTCTTGATAGTACGGTGTTTCCTACGACTCAAGTCCACCAAAACAGAAATGAAAGAAACAACACCGTCTTCTCTTTAAACACCGAGGGGCAGAAATCGTCTCGTGCCTTATGAATGAATATCTGAAATGCTCAGTGCACACGATTAGTCCGTAAACGTATTGTCATCAATTACCAAAACCACTAAGGGAGAAATATGCCCTAACAATCTTCCAGTTTTGGTGGATTGATGACAATATGAGATTTGCACAAAGATATGACAAAGGAACAAGCAAACCCCTGATACATCCATTTTGCATCATGCTTTTATATCGATATTTATTGCATTATAGGCTGTTACTACACATTACGTCAAAATACTTATGCCTTTTCTCTCTTATTTTACAATGTTTACATGAAGAGGGAGAATGCCGACAGTTGGAATTCTGGGCTGGAAAAGGAGCAAATATGGAGACCTATTCCGCACAACTCAAAAAGTCCTGAAACTCCATGAAAGTCAGTTTTGGAATATATTAAAAATATTGGGCGAAGAAAGCACCAGCGGGGGGCCACCCACAGTCCACGAGGGTGGGGGGCGCGCCCTACGCCCCTGGGCATGCCCGCTGCCTCGTGGGCCACCTGGCAGCCCCCCGATGTCCATCTTCTGGTATAAGGTGTCTTCTACCCTGAATAAAAATCAGAAAGAAGCTTTCGAGATGAAGCGCCGCGTCTCGAGGCAGAACCTTGGCGGAACCAATCTAGGGCTTCGGTGGTGCTGTTCTGCCGAGGAAACATCCCTTTGGGAGGGGGAAATCATCACCATCATCATCACCACCGATCCTCTCATCGGGAGGGCGTCAATCTCCATCAACATCTTCACCAGCACCATCTCCTCTTAAACCCTACTTCATCTCTTGTATCCAATATTTGTCCCAAAACCTCAGATTGGTACATGTGGGTTGCTAGTAGTGTTGATTACTCCTTGTAGTTGATGCTAGTTGGTTTATTCGGTGAAAGTTCATATGTTCAGATCCTTTATGCATATTAATACCCCTCTGATTATGAACATGAATATGATTTGTTAGTAGTTACGTTTGTTCTTGAGGACATGGGAGAAGTCTTGCTATAGGTAGTCATGTGAATTTGGTATTCGTTCGATATTTTGATGAGATGTATCTTGTCTTTCCTCTAGTGGTGTTATGTGAACAATGACTATATGAAACTTCACCATTGTTTGGGCCTAGACGAAGGCATTGGGAAGTAATAAGTACAGTTTTGCTAAGTCTCAGTCGACTTAGACTTCGTTATGTCTCAGTCGATGTTATATTCCTTTGATCTTGCATGGAGATCCGTATAAAAAATTCATTTTCAGTTTTTCTTTTTTCTTCTTATATACTATATCACTTGACTGAGACTTGGTTAAGTCTTAGTCGACTGAAACCTAGTCACACCCGTATAGATGATGGGTAGCTAGAGTGACAGAAGCTTAAACCCTAGTTTATGCGTTGCTTCGTAAGGGGATGCTTTGGATCCATATGTTTCAAGCTATGGTTAGGTTTATCGTAATACTTCTTTTGTAGTTGCGGATGCTTGCAATAGAGGTTAATCATAAGTGGGAATCTTGTCCAAGGAAGGGCATCACCCAAGCACCGGTCCACCCACATATCAAATTATCAAAGTAACGAATGCGAATCATGTGAGCGTGATGAAAACTAGCTCGACGATAATTCCCATGTGTCCTCGGGAGCGCTTTACCTTATGTAAGAGGTTGTCCAAGCTTGTCCTTTGCTACAAAAAGGATTGGGCCATCTTGCTACACCTTATTTACTTTTATTACTTGTTACTCGTTACAAATTACCTTATCACAAAACTATCTGTTACCGATAATTCCAGTGCTTGTAGAGAATACCTTACTGAAAACTGCCTATCATTTCCTTCTGCTCCTTGTTGGGGTCGACACTCTTACTTATCGAAAGGACAACTATAGATCCCCTATACTTGTGGGTCATCAAGAATCTTTTCTGGCGCCGTTGCCGGGGAGTGAAGTGCCTTTGGTTAGGAAAAATTCATATAGTGTGCTGAAATTTACTATCACTTGCTACTATGGAACATAATCCTTTGAGGGGCTTGTTCGGGGTATCTTCACCCCGACCATTAGAGCAAAGAGTTGCTCCTCAACCTACTAAACCCACTGAGAATGTTTACTTTGAAATTCCTTCGGATATGATAGAGAAACTGCTAGCTAATCCCTTTACAGGAGATGGAACATTGCATCCCGATTTGCACTTAATCTATGTGGATGAAGTTTGTGGATTATTTAAGCTTGCAGGTATGCCCGAGGATGTGATGAAGAAGAAGGTCTTCCCTTTATATTTGAAGGGAAAGGCATTGACATGGTTTAGGCTATGCGATGATATTGGATCATGGAACTACAACCGATTGAAATTGGAATTTCATCAAAAGTTTTACCCTATGCATCAGGTTCATCGTGATCATAATTATATATATAAATTTTGGCCTCGCGAAGGAGAAAGCATTGCTCAAGCTTGGGGGAGGCTTAAGTCAATGTTATATTCATGCCCCAATCATGAGCTCTCAAGAGAAATTATTATTTAGAATTTTTATCCTCGACTTTCTCTCAATAATCGCACCATGCTCGATACTTCTTGTACTTCTTCTTTTATGATGAAGACTATTGAATTCAAATGGGATTTATTGGAAAGAATTAAACGCAACTCTGAAGATTGGGATCTCGACAAAGGTAAGGAGTCAGGTATAACACCTAAGTTTGATTGTGTTAAATCTTTTATGGATACCGATGTTTTCCATGAATTTAGCACTAAATATGGACTTGACTATGAGATAGTAGCTTCTTTCTGTGAATCATTTGCTACTCATGTTGATATCCCTAAGGAGAAGTGGTTTAAATTTCATCCTCCCACTAAAGTAAAAGTAGTTGAACCTGTTAAAGTCGAAGAAAACACTATCACTTATAATGATTATCCTATTGTTCCTACCGCTTATATTGAGAAACCACCCTTCCCTGTTAGAATAAAGGATAATGCCAAAGCTTTAACCGTGGTTCGTAAGAGTAATACTAGAACACCTACAACCTCTGAGCAAATTAAAGTTGAACCTAGTATTGCTATGGTTAAGGATCTCTTGGTCGATAATATTGATGGGCATGTTATTTACCTCTCTGATGAAGCTGCTAGAATTGCTAGACCCGATACTAATAGTAACCATGGACCTGTTGTAGGCATGCCTGTTATTTCAGTCAAAATAGGAGATCATTGCTATCATGGTTTATGTGACATGGGTGCTAGTGCGAGTGCAATACCTCATTCCTTATACAAAGAAATTATGCATGATATTGCCTGCTGAGTTAGAAGGTATTGATGTTACAATTAAGCTTGATAAAAGAGATACTATTTCACCGATGGGGATTGTTAGAGATGTTGAAGTCTTATGTGGGAAAGTTAAATACCCTACTGATTTTCTTGTTCTTGGTTGCCCACAAGATGACTTTTGCCCCATTATATTTGGTAGACCCTTCTTGAATACTGTTAATGCTAGGATAGACTGCGAAAAGGATATTGTCACTGTTGGTTTAGGGGATATGTCTCATGATTTTAACTTTGCTAAATTTCATAGACAACCCCATGATAAAGAATTGCCTATTAAGGATGAAATTATGGGTCTTGCTTATATTGCCGTACCTCCTAACGATCCTTTAGAACAATATTTGGTAGACCATGAAAATGACATGTTTAAATGAGAGAATGGAAATAGATGAAGTATTCTTTAAGTAGGGACCTATTTTGAAACACAACTTGCCTGTTGAAATCCCGGGGGATCCTCCTCCACCCAAGGGTGATCCCGTGTTTAAGCTCAAGCCATTACGTGATACTCTTGAGTATGCTTATCTCGATGAAAAGAAGATATATCATGTTATTATTAGTGCTAACCTTTCAGAGCAAGAAGAAGAGAAATTATTGAAAACTCTCAAGAAGTACCATGCTGCCATTGGATATACTCTTGATGATCTTAAGGGCATTAGTCCCACCCTATGCTAACACAAAATAAAATTGAAGAAAGACGCTAAACGGGTTGTTCATCACCAACGACGGTTAACTCCTAGGATGAAAGAAGTGGTAAGGAAAGAAATACTAAAGCTTCTAGAGGCAGGAATAATTTATCATGTTGCTGATAGTCAGTGGGTAAGTCATGTCCATTGTGTCCCTAAGAAGGGAGGTACTACTGTTGTTCCTAATGATAAAGATGAATTGATCCCACAAAGAATTGTTACACGCTATAGAATGGTAATTGATTTCCGCAAATTAAATAAAGCTACTAAAAAGGATCATTATCACTTACCTTTTATTGATCAAATGCTAGAAAGATTATCCAAACATACACATTTTTGCTTTCTAGATGGCTATTCTGGTTTCTCTCAAATACTTGTGTCAAAAGAGGATCAGGAAAAGACCACTTTACTTGCCCTTTCGGTACCTTTGCTTATAGACGTATGCCTTTTGGTTTATGTAATGCACCTGCTACCTTTCAAAGATGCATGATGGCTATATTCTCTGATTTATGTGAAAAGATTGTTCAGATTTTCATGGATGATTTTTTCGTTTATGGAACTTCTTTTGATGATTGCTTGAGAAACCTTGATCGAGTTTTGCAGAGATGTGAAGAAACTAATCTTGTCTTGAATTGGGAGAAGTGCCACTTTATGGTTAATGAAGGTATTGTCTTGGGGCATAAAATTTCTGAAAGAGGTATTTAAGTTGATAAAGCTAAAGTTGATGCTATTGAAAAGATGACGTGTCCTAAGGACATCAAAGGTAAAAGAAGTTTCCTTGGTCATGCCGGTTTTTATAGGAGGTTCATTAAAGACTTCTCAAAAATTTCTAGGCCTCTGACTAACCTCTTACAAAAAGATGTTCCTTTTGTCTTTGATGATTATTGTGTTGAAGCATTTGAAATACTTAAGAAAGCCTTGATCTCTGCCCCTATTGTCCAGCCACCTGATTGGAAAATACCCTTTGAAATTATGTGTGATGCTAGTGATTATGATGTAGGTGTTGTTCTAGGACAAAGAGTTGATAAGAAATTATATGTTATCCATTATGCTAGTAAAACTTTAGACAGTGCCCAAAGAAATTATGCTACTACTGAAAAATAATTTTTAGCAGTTGTATTTGCTTGTGATAAGTTCAGACCTTATATTGTTGATTCTAAAGTAACTATTCGCACTGATCATGCTGCTATTAAATATCTTATGGAAAAGAAAGATGCTAAACCTAGACTTATTAGATGGGTTCTCTTGCTACAAGAATTTGATTTGTATATTATTGATAGAAAGGGAGCTGAGAACCCCGTTGCACACAACTTGTCTAGGCTAGAGAATGTTCTTGATGACCCATTACCTATTGATGACAGCTTTCCTGATGAACAATTGGCTATCATAAATACTTCTCGCACTTCTCCATGATATGCTCATTATGATAATTACATTGTTGCTAAATTTATACCACCTAGTTTCACATACCAACAAAAGAAAAAGTTTTTCTACGATTAAAGACATTACTGCTGGGATGACCCACACCTTTATAAAGATGGAGTAGAGGGTGTTATTAGACGTTGTGTACCTGAGCATGAATAGGAACAAATCCTATGCAAGTGCCACTCCGAGGCTTATGGAGGACACCATGCTGGAGCACATAAGGTATTGCAGTCTGGTTTTTATTGGCCTACTCTCTTCAAGGATGCCCGTAAGTTTGTCTTGTCTTGTGATGAATGTCAAGAAATTGGTAATATTAGAAGACGTCAAGAAATGCCTATGAACTACTCACTTGTTATTGAACCACTTGATATTTGGGGCTTTGATTATATGCGACCGTTTCCTTCCTCTAATGACTATACACATATTTTAGTTGCTGTTGATTACGTCACTAAGTGAGTAGAAGCTATTCCAACTAGTAGTACTGATCATTACAGCTCTATTAAGATGCTTAAAGAAGTTATTTTTCCGAGGTTTTTAGTCTCTAGATACTTAATGACTGATGGTGGTTCACATTTTATTCATGGTGCTTTTCGTAAAATGCTTGCTAAGTATGATGTTAATCATAGAATTATATCTCCATACCACCCACACTCTAGTGGTCAAGTAGAACTGAGTAATAGAGAGCTAAAATTATTTGCAAAAGACTGTTAATATGTCTAGAAAGAATTGGTCCAAGAAACTTGATGATGCATTATGGGCCTATAGAACTGCATATAAAAATCCTATGGGTATGTCTCCGTATAAAATGGTTTATGGAAAAGCATGTCACTTGTCTCTCGAACTAGAGCATAAGGCATATTGGGTCATTAAAGAGCTCAATTATGATTTCAAACTTGCCGGTGAGAAGAGACTATTTGACATTAGCTCACTTGATGAGTGGAGAACCCATGCCTATGAAAATGCCAAATTGTTTAAAGAAAAAGTTAAACGATGGCATGACAAAAGGATACAAAAATGTGAGTTTAATGTAGGTGACTATGTTTTGCTATACAACTCTCATTTAAGATTTTTTGCAAGAAAACTTCTCTCTAAATGGGAAGGCCCTTATGTTATCGAGGAGGTCTATCGTTCCGGTGCCACAAAAATCAACAACTTTGAAGGCACAAATCCGAAGGTGGTGAACGGTCAAAGAATCAAACATTATATCTCAGGTAATCCCATAAATGTTGAAACCAATGTTATTGAAACCGTAACCCCAGAGGAATACATAAGGGACACTTTCCAGAACGTTTCAGACTCCGAAAAGGAAGAGGTATGTGATACGATAAGTAAACCGACTCCAAAACAGTTCTAATAGCAATTTTTCTCCATTTTGGAATATTTAAGAAAATAGGAAAATAATAAGTAGTCTAAAAGGGACATTAGGCATCCACGAGGGTGGAGGGCGCGCCCCCTGCCTCGTGGGCAGCTCGTGTGCCCTTCGGACTCCGTTTTCTTGCACGATACTTCTTTCGGTCGGTAAAAATTCATTATATAATCTCCCGAAGGTTTTGTCCACCGCACCACGCAAATATCTCCTGTTTTTGTTTCGAGCTGTTTTCTGCCAGAGTTGTCAAAAGGCCATACATCATGCCGCCCCCCTCCTCCAACAACGCGAGCGACGATGCTTGGCTAACAAAGATAGAGCTGAAGAGAGAGGAACCCGGGGAGATCGACAAGGACGATTGGATAAAGAAGGCCACGGAGGATCAAGCGCCGGCAGCAGAAGAAGACATCCTTCAACCCCATTACAATCTTATTACCCCTACTGAAATTGAAGCTTTCAAGATGATTGAAATAGTTTGGGTGCAGAACAAGTATCTAACTCGTGAAAATATTCTGTTGCAAGAGCATATCATCTCACTCAAGGGAATTATTCGTAAGTTGGAGCATCTCCTACGCTTGATGTTGGACGACAAGCCTACATCATCAACAACCGCATCAGCACCACCTCCGAAGAAAGAGACATAAAAACATGGGTATGGGCACTCCCCTTGGCAACTGCCAAGCTTGGGGGAGATGCCCCGGTATCGTATCACCATCACACTCCTATCTTTACCAATTTTCTTAGTTCGATCCTTTTGGTTATATCTTGATCTAGTAGAGTAAAGTTTAGTATGATCTAGTTGTGAGCTTTCCTTTATGATCCTTATCTATGTAATCAAGTCTGTGAACTATATATATAATAAAGATTAGTTTTGAGTTAAGGGCTTGATTATCTCACTATGATCATGAGGGAATAAAGGAAAGAATAAAAAGAAATAAAGAGATCACATTGATCTTATGGGAAGTAATGACTTCACATATTAAAAGTATGATAAATAAAAGTTGTTGAGAGTTGACGAACATAGTTTTGGTCATCGTTGCAATTAATAGGAAGTAATAAAGAACGAGAGGTTCTCACATATAAATATACTATCTTGGACATCTTTCATGACTGTGAGCACTCATTAAAGTATGACATGCTAAAGGGTTGATGTTGGACAAGGAAGACAACGTAATTGGATAAGTTTTCTTATATCCAAAATAAAGTATATTGTCATGGATCATCCAACATGTTGAGCTTGCCTTCCCCCCTCATGCCAGCCAAACTCCTTGCATCAAGTAGAGATACTACTTGTGCTTACAAATATCCTTGAACCTAGTTTTGCCATGAGAGTCCACCATATCTACCTATGGATTGAGTAAGATCCTTCAAGTAAGTTGTCATTGTTGCAAGCAATAAAAATGCTCTCTAAATATGTATGATATATTAGTGTGGAGAAAATAAGCTTTATACGATCCTGTGATATGGAAGCAATAAAAGCAACAGACTACATAATAAAGGTCCCTATCACAAGTGACAATATAAAGTGACGTTCTTTTGCATTAAGATTTCGTGGATCCAACCATAAAAGCACATGACAACCTCTACTTCCCTCTACCGAGGGCCTATCTTTTGTTTTTGTCTTATACAAGAGTCATGGTGATATTCACCTTTCCCTTTTACATTTTATCCTTTGGCAAGCACAGTGTGTTGGAAAGATCATGACGTATATACCCAATTGGATGTAAGTTATCATAAACTATTATTGTTGGCGTTACCCTTGAGGTAAAAGGTTGGGAGGCAACACTATAAGCCCCTATCTTACTCTGTGTCTGATTAAAATCCATACCCATAAGTATTGCATGAGTGTTAGCAATTGTGAAAGACTAAATGATAGTTGAGTATGTGGACTTGCTGAAAAGCTCTTATATTGACTCTTTCCGATGTTATGATAAATTGCAATTGCTTCAATGACCAAGATTATAGTTTGTTAGTTTTCAATGAAGTTTGTGATTCATACTTTACATTGTAAATAATTGTTACTTTAGCATAAGAAATCATATGACAATATATATATGTTGTTGTTATAAGAAAGATCATGATGCCCTCATGTCTATCTCTAAACATGTGCACATATTTTTGATATCGGCTTCCGCTTGAGGACAAGCGAGGTTTAAGCTTGGGGGAGTTGATATGTCCATTTTGCATCATGCTTTTATATCAATATTTATTGCATTATGGGTTGTTACTACACATTATGCCTTTTCTCTCTTATTTTACAAGGTTTACATGAAGAGGGAGAATGCGGCAGCTGGAATTCTAGGCTGGAAAAGGAGCAAATATTGGAGACCTATTCTGCACAACTCAAAAAGTCCTAAAACTCCATGAAATCCAGTTTTGGAATATATTAAAAATATTGGGCGGAGAAAGCACCAGAGGGGGGCTACCCACCGTCCACGAGGGTGGGGGGCGCGCTCTACCCCTTGGGCGCGCCCCCTGCCTCGTGGGCCACCTGGCAGCCCTCCGATGCCCATCTTCTCGTATAAGGTGTCTTCCGCCCTGAAAAAATCAGAACGAAGCTTTCGGGACGAAGCACCGCCGTCTTGAGGCGGAACCTTGGCGGAACCAATCTAGGGCTTTGGCGGAGCTGTTCTGCCGGGGAAACATCCCTCCTAGAGGGGGAAAATCGTCACCATCATCATCACCATCGATCCTCTCATCGGGAGGGGGTAAATCTCCATCAACATCTTCACCAGCACCATCTCCTCTCAAACCCTAGTTCATCTCTTGTATCCAATCTTTGTCCCAAAACCTCAGATAGGTACCCGTGGGTTGCTAGTAGTGTTGATTACTCCTTGTAGTTGATGCTAGTTGGTTTATTCGGTGGAAGATCATATGTTCAGATCCTTTATGAATATTAATACCCCTCTGATTATGAACATGAATATGATTTGGGAGTAGTTACGTTTGTTCCCGAGGACATGGGAGAAGTCTTGCTATAAGTAGTCATGTGAATTTGGTATTCGTTCGATATTTTTATTTGATGTATGTTGTCTTTCCTCTAGTGGTGTTATGTGAACGTCGACTTCATGACACTTCACCATTGTTTGGTACTAGAGGAAGGCATTGGGAAGTGATAAGTAGATGATGGGTTGCTAGAGTGACAGAAGCTTAAACCCTAGTTTATGCGTTGCTTCATAAGGGGATGCTTTGGATCCATTTGTTTCATGCTATGGTTAGGTTTACCTTAATACTTCTTTTGTAGTTGCGGATGCTTGAAATAGAGGTTAATCATAAGTGGGATGCTTGTCCAAGGAAGGGAAGCACGCAAGCACTGGTCCTCCCACATATCAAATTATCAAAGTAACGAACGCGAATCATGTGAGCGTGATGAAAACTAGCTTGACGATAATTCCCATGTGTCCTCGAGAGCGCTTTACCTTATATAAGAGTTTGTCCAGGCTTGTCCTTTGTTACAAAAAGGATTGGGCCATCTTGCTGCACCTTATTTACTTTTATTACTTGTTACTCGTTACAAATTACTTTATCACAAAACTATCTGTTACCGATAATTCCAGTGCTTGTAGAGAATACCTTACTGAAAACTGCCTATCATTTCCTTCTGCTCCTCGTTCGGTTCGACACTCCTACTTATCGACAGGACTACGATAGATCCCCTATACTTGTGGGTCATCAAGACTCTTTTGTGGCGCTGTTGCCAAGGAGTGAAGCGCCTTTGGTAAGGAAAAATTCATATAGTGTGCTGAAATTTACTATCACTTGCTACTATGGAACATAATCCATTGAGGGGCTTGTTCGGGGAATCTTCACCCCGACCAGTAGAGCAAAGAGTTGCTCCTCAACCTACTGAACCTACTGAAAATGTTTACATTGAAATTCCTTCGGGTGTGATAGAGAAACTGCTAGCTAATCCCTTTACAGGAGATGGAACATTGCATCCCGATTTGCACTTAATCTACGTGGATGAAGTTTGTGGATTATTTAAGCTTGCAGGTATGCCCAAGGATGTGATCGAGAAAAAGGTCTTCCCTTTTTCTTTGAAGGGAAAATCATTGACATGGTTTAGGCTATGCGATGATATTGGATCATGGAACTACAACCGATTGAAATTGGAATTTCATCAGAAATTTTACCCTATGCATCAGGTTCATCGTGATCGTAATTATATATATAACTTTTGGCCTCGCGAAGGAGAAAGCATCGCTCAAGCTTGGGGGAGGCATAAGTCAATGTTATATTCATGCCCCAATCATGAGCTCTCAAGAGAAATTATTATTCAGATTTTTATGCTCGGCTTTCTCTCAACAATCGCTCCATGGTCGATACTTCTTGTACTATTTCTTTTATGATGAAGACTATTGAA
Organism: Secale cereale; assembly: GCA_902687465.1. Lineage (NCBI taxonomy): Eukaryota > Viridiplantae > Streptophyta > Magnoliopsida > Poales > Poaceae > Secale > Secale cereale. The sequence goes on from LR738714.1 coordinate 137,953,780, forward strand.
TTGAAATGGGATATATTGGAAAGAATTAAACGCAACCTTGAAGATTGGGATCTCGATGAAGGTAAGGAGTCGGGTATAACACCTATGTTTGATTGTGTTAAATCTTTTATGGATACCGATGTTTTCCGTGAATTTAGCACTAAATATGGACTTGACTACCAGATAGTAGCTTCTTTCTGTGAATCATTTGCTACTCATGTTGATCTCCCTAAGGAGAAGTGGTTTAAATATCATCCTCTCATTGAAGTAAAAGTAGTTGAACCTGTTAAAGTTAAAGAAAATACTATCACTTATAAGGTTGATCCTATTTTTCCTACCGCTTATATTGAGAAACCACCCTTCCCTGTTAGAATAAAGGATCATGCCAAAGCTTCAACTGTGGTTCATAAGAGTAATGCTAGAACACCTACACCCTCTGAGCAAATTAAAGTTGAACCTAGTATTGCTATGGTTAAGGATCTCTTGGTCGATAATATTGATTGGCATGTTCTTTACCTCTGTGATGAAGCTGCTAGAATTGCTAGACCCGATACTAAAAATAACCATAGACCTGTTGTAGGCATGCTTGTTATTTCTGTTAAAATAGGAGATCATTGCTATCATGGTTTATGTGACATGGGTGCTAGTGCGAGTGCAATACCTCATTCCTTATACGAAGAAATTATGCATGATATTGCACGTGCTGAGTTAGAAGGTATTGATGTTACAATTAAGCATGCTAACAGAGATACTATTTCACCAATGGGGATTGTTAGAGATGTTGAAGTCTTGTGTGGGAAAGTTAAATACCCTACTGATTTTCTTGTTCTTGGTTCCCCACAAGATGACTTTTGCCCCATTATATTTGGTAGACCCTTCTTGAATACTGTTAATGCTAGCATAAACTGCGAAAAGGATATTGTTACTGTTGGTTTAGGGGATATGTCTCATGATTTTAACTTTGCTAAATTTTGTAGACGACCCCATGATAAAGAATTTCCTAGTAAGGATGAAATTATTGGTCTTGCTTCTATTGCCGTACCTCCTAGTGATCCTTTAGAACAATATTTGCTAGACCATGAAAATGATATGTTCATGAATGAGAGAAGGGAAATTAATGAAGTATTCTTTAAGCAGGGACCTATTTTGAAAGACAACTTGCCTGTTTAAATCCTAGGGGATCCTCCTCCACCCAAGGGTGATCCCGTGTTTGAGCTCAAGCCATTACCTGATACTCTTAAGTATGCTTATGTCGATGAAAAGAAGATATACCCTATTATTATTAGTGCTAACCTTTCAGAGCAAGAAGAAGAGAAATTATTGAAAACTCTAAAGAAGCACCGTGCTGCAATTGGATATACTCTTGATGATCTGAAGGGCATTAGTCCCACTTTATGCCAACACAAACTAAAATTGGAGAAAGACGCTAAACTGGTTGTTGTTCACCAACGACGGTTAAATCCTAGGATAAAAGAAGTGGTAAGGAAAGAAATACTAAAGCTTCTAGAGGCAGGAATAATTTATCATGTTGCTGATAGTCAGTGGGTAAGTCATGTCCATTGTGTCCCTAAGAAGGGATGTATTACTGTTGTTCCTAATGATAAAGATGAATTGATCCCACAAAGAATTGTTACATGCTATAGAATGGTAATTGATTTCCGCAAATTAAATAAATCTACTAAAAAGGATGATTAACCCTTACCTTTTATTGATCAAATGCTAGAAATATTATCCAAACATACATATTTTTGCTTTCTAGATGGTTATTCTGATTTCTCTCAAATAATGTGTCAAAAGAGGATCAGGAAAAGACCACTTTTACTTGTTCTTTCGGTACATTTGCTTATAGACGTATGCCTTTTGGTTTATGTAATGCACCTGCTACCTTTCAAAGATGCATGATGGCTATATTCTTTGATTTCTGTGAAAAGATTGTTGAGGTTTTCATGGATTATTTTTTCGTTTATGGAACTTCTTTTGATGATTGCTTGAGCAACCTTGATCTAGTTTTGCAGAGATGTGAAGAAACTAATCTTGTCTTGAATTGGGAGAAGTGCCACTTTATGGTTAATGAAGGTATTGTATTGGGGCATAAAATTTCTGAAAGATGTATTGAAGTTGATTAAGCTAAAGTTGATGCTATTGAAAAGATGCCGTGTCCTAAGGGCATCAAAGGTATAAGAAGGTTCCTTGGACATGCCAGTTTTTATAGGAAGTTCATTAAAGACTTCTCAAAAATTTCTAGGCCTCTGACTAACCTCTTATAAAAAGATGCTCCTTTTGTATTTGATGATGATTGTGTAGAAGCATTTGAAATACTTAAGAAAGCCTTGATCTCTGTACCTATTGTCCAGCCACCTGATTGGAATTTACCCTTTGAAATTATGTGTGATGCTAGTGATTATTTTGTAGGTCTGTTCTAGGACAAAGAGTTGATAAGATTTTAAATGTTATCCATAATGCTGGTAAAACTTTAGACGGTACCTAGAGAAATTATGCTACCATTGAAAAAGAACTTTTCGCAGTTGTAGTTGCTTGTGACAAGTTCAGACCTTATAATGTTGATTCTAAAGTAACAATTCACGCTGATAATGCTGCTATTAAATATCTTATGGAAAAGAAAGATGCTAAACCTAGACTTATTAGATGGGTTCTCTTGTTACAAGAATTTGATTTGCATATTATTGATAGAAAGGGAGCTGAGAACCCTGTTGCAGACAACTTGTCTAGGTTAGAGAATGTTCTTGATGAGCCACTATCTATTGATGATAGCTTTCCTGATGAATAATTGGCTGTCATAAATACTTCTCGCACTGCTCCATGTTATGCTGATTATTTTAATTACATTGTTGCTAAATTTATTCCACCTAGTTTCACATACCAACAAAAGAAAAAGTTTTTCTATGATTTTAGACATTACTTCTGGGATGACGCACACCTTTATAAAGAAGGATTAGATGGTGTTATTAGACATTGCGTACCTGAGCATGAACAAGAGCATATCCTACGCATGTGCCACTCCGAGGCTTATGGAGGACACCATGCTGGAGATAGGACGGCAGATAAGGTATTGCAATATGGTTTTTATTGGCCTACTCTCTTCAAGGATGCCCGTAAGTTTGACTTGTCTTGTGATAAATGTCAAAGAATTGGTAATATTAGTAGACGTCAAGAAATGCCTATGAACTATTCACTTTTTATTGAACCATTTGATATTTTGGACTTGGATTATATGGGACCGTTTCCTTCCACTAATGGGTATACACATATTTTAGTTGCTGTTGATTACGTTACTAAGTGGGTAGAAGCTGTTCCAACTAGTAGTGTTGATCATAACACCTCTATTAAGATGCTTAAAGAAGTTATTTTTCTGAGGTTTGGAGTCCCTAGATACTTAATGACGATGGTGGTTCACATTTTATTCATGGCGCTTTTCGTAAAATGCTTGCTAAGTATGATGTTAATCATAGAATTGCATCTCCATACCACCCATAGTCTAGTGGTCAAGTAGAACTGAGTAATAGAGAGGTAAATTATTTGCAAAATATTGTTAATAGATCTAGAAATAATTGGTCCAAGAAACTTGATGATGCATTATGGGCCTATAGAACTGCACATAAAAATCCTATGAGTATGTCTCCGCATAAAATGGTTTATGGAAAAGCATGCCACTTACCTCTCGAACTAGAACATAAGGCATATTGGGCCATTAAAGAGCTCAATTATGATTTCAAACTTGTCGGTGAGAAGAGACTATTTGACATTAGCTCACTTGATGAGGGGGACAACCCAGGCCTATGAAAATGCCAAATTGTTTAAAGAAAAAGTTAAAAGATGGCATGACAAATTGATACAAAAACACGAGTTTAAGTAGGTGACTATGTTTTCCTATACAAATCTCGTTTAAGATTTTTTGCAGGAAAACTTCTCTCTAAAAGGGAAGGCCCTTACGTTATCGAGGAGGTCTATCATTCTGGTGCCATAAAAATCAACAACTTCGAAGGCACAAATCCAAAGGTGGTGAACGGTAAAGAATCAAACATTATATCTCAGGTAATCCCATAAATGTTGAAACCAATGTTATTGAAACCGTAACCCCACAAGAATACATAAGGGACGCTTTCCAGAATGTTTCAGACTTCGAAAAGGAAGAGGTATGTGATACAGTAAGTAAACCGACTCCAAAACAGTTTTAATATCAATTTTTCTCTGTTTTGGAATATTTAAGAAAATAGGAAAAATAAGAAGTAGTCCGAAAGGGACAGGAGGCATCCACGAGGGTGGAGGGCGCCCCCTACCCCCTGGGCGTGCCCCTGCCTCGTGGGCACCTCGTGTGCCCTTCGGATTCCGTTTTCTTGCACGATAGTTCTTTCGGTAGGTAAAAAATTATTATATAATCTCCCGAAGGTTTTGACCACCGCACCACGCGAATATCTCCTGTTTTTGTTTCGAGCTGTTTTCTGCCAGAATTGTTAAGGCCAGGCATCGTGTCGCCCCCCCCTCCAACAACGCGGGCGACGATGCTTGGCTAATGAAGATAGAGCTGAAGAGAGAGGAACCCGGGGAGATCGACAAGGACGATTGGATCAAGAAGGCCATAGAAGATCAAGCGCCGACAGCAGAAGAAGAAGACATCCTTCAACCCCATTACAATCTTCTTAGCCCTACTGAAATTGAAGCTTTCAAGATGATTGAAATAGTTCGGGTGCAGAATAAGTATCTAACTCGTGAAAATATTTTGTTGCAAGAGCTTATCTTCGCACTCAAGGGCATTATTCGTAAGTTGGAGCATCTCCTACGCTCGATGTTGGACGACAATTCAAAATTATCAACAACCCCATAATCACCACCTCCGAAGAAAGAGACATAAACACATGGGTATAGGCACTCCCCTTGGCAACTGCCAAGCTTGGGGGAGGTGCCCCGGTATCGTATCACCATCACACTCCTAACTTTACCCTTTTTCTTAGTTCTATCCTTTTGGTTATATCTTGATCTAGTAGAATATAGTTTAGGATGATCTAGTTGTGAGCTTCGCTTTTATGATCCTTATCTATGTAATCGAGTCCGTGAGCTATATATATAATAAAGATTAGTTTTGAGTTAAGGGCTTGATTATCTCACTATGATCATGAGGGAATAAAGGAAAGAATAAAAAGAAATAAAGAGGTCATATTGATCTGATGGAAAGTAATGTCTTCACATATTAAAAGTATGATAAATAAAAGTTGTTGAGAGTTCACGAACATAGTTTTGGTCATCGTTGCAATTAATAGGAAGTAATAAAGAAATAGAGGTTCTCGCATATAATTATACTATCTTGGACATCTTTCATGACTGTGAGCACTCATTAAAGTATGACATGCTAAAGGGTTGATATTGGACAAGGAAGACAATGTAATGGGTGATGTTTTCTTATATCTGAAATAAAGTATATTGTCATGGATCATCCAACATGTTGAGCTTGCCTCCCCCCCATGCTAGACAAACTCATTGCACCAAGTAGAGATACTACTTGTGCTTCCAAATATCCTTGAACCATGTTTTGCCATGAGAGTCCACCATATCTACCTATGGATTGAGTAAGATCCTTCAAGTAAGTTGTCATTGTTGCAAGCAATAAAAAATGCTCTCTAAATATGTATGATCTATTAGTGGGGAGAAAATAAGCTTTATACGATATTGTGATATGGAAGCAATAAAAGTGACGGACTACATAATAAAGGTCCCTATCACAAGTGGCAATATAAAGTGACGTTCTTTTGCATTAAGATTTCGTGCATCCAACCATAAAAGCACATGACAACCTTTGCTTCCCTCTGTGAAGGGACTATCTTTTGTTTTTGTCTTATACAAGAGTCATGGTGATCTTCACCTTTCCCTTTTACATTTTATCCTTTGGCAAGCATAGTGTGTTGGAAAGATCCTGACGTATATACCCAATTGGATGTAAGTTATCATAAACAATTACTGTTGACGTTACCCTTGAGGTAAAAGGTTGGCAGGCAACACTATAAGGCCCTATCTTTCTCTGTTTCCGATTAAAACTCCATACCCATAAGTACTGCGTGAGTGTTAGAAATTGTGAAAGACTAAATGATAGTTGAGTATGTGGACTTGCTGAAGAGCTCTTATATTGAATTTTTCTGATGTTATGATAAATTGCAATTGCTTCAATGACCGAGCTTATAGTTTGTATGTTTTCAATGAAGTTTGTGATTCATACTTTACATTGTGAATAGATTGTTATTTTGGAATAAGAAATCATATGACAATATATATATATATATATATATATATATATATATATATATATATATATATATATATATATATATATATATATATATATATATATGTTCCTGTTATAAGAAAGATCATGATGCCCTCATGTCCGTATTTTATTTTACCGACACCTCTATCTCTAAACATGTGGACATATTTTTTGATACCGGCTTCCGCTTGAGGACAAGCGAGGTCTAAGCTTGGGGCAGTTGATACGTCCATTTTGCATCATGCTTTTATATCGATATTTATTACATTATGGGTTGTTACTACACATTATGTCACAATACTTATGCCTTTTCTCTCTTGTTTTACAAGGTTTACATGAAGAGGGAGAATGCCGGCAGCTGGAATTCTGGGCTGGAAAAGGATCAAATATTGGAGACCTATTTTGCACAACTAAAAAAGTCCTGAAACTCAATGAAAGTCAGTTTTGGAATATATTAAAAATACTGGGCGAAGAAAGCATGAGAGGGGGGCCACCCACCGTCCACGAGGGTGGGGGGTGCTCCCTAACCCCTAGGTGCGCCCTCTTCCTCGTGGGCCACCTGGCAGCCCCCGATGCCCATCTTCTGGTATAAGGTGTCTTTTTCCCTGAAAAAAATCAGAAGGAAGCTTTCGGGATGAAGCACTGCCGTCTCGAGGCGGAACCTTGGCGGAACCAATCTAGGGCTTCGGCGGAGCTGTTCTACCGGGAAAACATCCCTCCGGGAGGGGGAAACCGTCACCATCGATCCTCTCGTCGGGAGGGGGTCAATCTCCATCAACATCTTCACCAGCACCATCTCCTCTCAAACCCTAGTCTATCTCTTGTATCCAATCTTTGTCCGAAAACCTCAGATTGGTACCTATGGGTTGCTAGTAGTGTTGATTACTCCTTGTAGTTGATGCTAGTTGGTTTATTCGGTGGAACGTCATATGTTCATATCCTTTATGCCTATTAATACCCCTCTGATTATGAACATGAATATGATTTGTGAGTAGTTACGTTTGTTCCTGAGGACATGGGAGAAGTCTTGCTATAAGTAGTCATGTGAATTTGGTATTCGTTCGATATTTTGATGAGATGTATCTTGTCTTTCCTCCAGTGGCGTTATGTGAACGTCGACTACATGACACTTCACCATTGTTTGGGACTAGAGGAAGGCATTGGGAAGTAATAAGTAGATGATGGGTTGCTCGAGTGACAGAAGCTTAAACCCTAGTTTATGCGTTGCTTCGTAAGGGGCTGATTTGGATCCATATGTTTAATGCTATGGTTAGGTTTACCTTAATACTTCTTTTGTAGTTGCAGATGCTTGCAATAGAGGTGATTCATAAGTGGGATGCTTGTCGAAGAATGGGCAGCACCCAAGCACCGGTCCACCCACATATCATATTACCAAAGTAAAGAACGTGAATCATGTGAGCGTGATGAAGACTAGCTTGACGATAATTCCCATGTGTCCTGATACGTCTCCAACGTATCTATAATTTTTGATTCTTCCATGCTATTATATATTATGTTTTGGATGTTTAATGGGCTTTATTATACACTTTTATATTATTTTTGGGACTAACCTACTAACCCAAGGCCTAGTGCAGATTGCTGTTTTTTTTCCTATTTCAGGGTTCTGCAGAAAAGGAATATCAAACGGAGTCCAAACGGAATGAAACCTTCGGGAGGGTTATTTTTGGAACGATATCAACACAGAAGACTTGGAGTTCTTGCGAGCAAACAAAGGAGGCGGCCACGAGGGTCCAGGGCACGCCCCTCCCCCTGGGCGCACCCCCACCCTCATGGGCCCGCTCAGGCTCCCCCGATGCCCTCCTTCCTCCTATATATCCATGTACCCTGAAAACATCGAGGCAATAGAGAAAACCCTAATTCCACCGCCGCAACCTTCTGTTCCCGTGATAACCCATCTTGGGGCCTATTCCGAAGCTCCGCCGGAGGGGGGATCTACCATGGGGTGCTTCTACATCAACACCATAGCCTCACCATGAGTTGTGAGTAGTTTACCACAGACCTTCGGGTCCATAGTTATTATCTAGGTGGCTTCTTGTCTCTTTTTGGATCTCAATACCAAGTTCTCCTTGGTCTTCGAGGAGATCTATTCGATGTAATCTTTTTGCGGTGTGTTTATCGAGATCCGATGAATTGTGGGTATATGATCAAGATTATCTACGAGAAATATTTGGTTCTTTTCTGAAATCTTTTATGTATGATTATTATATCCTTGCAAGTCTTTTCGAATTATTGGTTTGGTTTGGCCTACTAGATCTATAATTCTTGCAATGGGAGAAGTGCTTGGCTTTGGGTTCAATCTTGCGGTGTCCTTTCCCAGTGACAGCCGGGACAGCAAGGCACGTATTGTATTGTTGCCATCGAGGATAAAAAGATGGGGTTTATATCATATTTCTTGAGTTTATCCCTCTACATCATGTCATCTTGCTTGAAGCATTACTCTGTTCTTATGAACTTAATACTCTAGATGCATGCTGGATAGCGGTCGATGTGTGGAGTAATTGTAGTAGATGCAGAATCGTTTCGGTCTACTTGTCACGGACATGACGCCTATATATAATGATCATGCCTAGATATTCTCATAACTATGAGCTTTTCTATCAATGCTCGACAGTAATTTGTTCACCCACCATAGAATTCTGCTATCATGAGAGAAGCCACTAGTGAAACCTATGGCCCCCGTGTCTATTCTCAACATATTAATGTCCTATATACTTTACTTTGCTTTATTTACTTTCTGTTTTTATATCCAAAAATACCAAAAATATCACACTATCCTTTCTATTAGATCTCACTTTCGTAAGTGACCGTAAAGGGATTGACAACCCCTTATCGCGTTGGCTGCGAAGTTCTTATTTGTTTGTGCAGGTGCGAGGGACTCGCGCGTGGTCTCCTACTGGATTGATACCTTGGTTCTCAAAAACTATGGGAAATACTTACGCTACTGTGCTGCATCACCCTTTCCTCTTTGAGGGAATACAACGCAAGCTCGAGAAGTAGCAAGAAGAATTTCTGGCGCCGTTGCCGGGGGGGCTTACGCAAAAGTTATATACCAAGTACCTATCACAAACCCTTATCCTTCGCATTACATTTATTTTCCTCTCGTTTTCCTCTCCCCCACTTCACCCTTGCCGTTTTATTTGCCCTTCTTTTTGCCGTGTGTTTACCGTTCGCTTGCTTCTTGTTTGCTTGTGTGTTGGATTGCTGGCTTGTCACTATGGCTCAGAACAATACCAAATTGTATGACTTCTCCAATACCAACAATAATGCTTTTATTAGCACTCCGATTGCTCCTATTACCGATGCTGAATCTTGTGAGATCAATGCTGCTCTGTTGAATCTTGTCATGAAAGATCAATTTTCCGGCCTTCCTAGTGAAGATGCCGCTACCCATCTGAATAACTTTGTTGATTTGTGTGATATGCAAAAGAAGAGGGATACAGATAATGATATTGTTAAATTGAAGCTATTTCCGTTTTCACTTAGAGATCGTGCTAAAACTTGGTTTTCCTCTTTGCCTAGAAATAGTATTGATTCATGGAATAAGTGCGAAGATGCTTTTATCTCTAAGTATTTTCCTCCTGCTAAGATTATCTCTCTTAGAAATGATATTATGAATTTTAAGCAAATAGATCATGAGCATGTTCCACAAGCTTGGGAGAGAATGAAATTAATGATAAGTAATTGTCCTACACATGGTTTGAACTTATGGATGATTATACAAAACTTTTATGCTAGCATGAATTTCGCTTCTAGAAATCTTTTAGATTCAGCCGCAGGAGGCACTTTCAAGGAAACTACTTTAGGAGAAGCTACCAAACTCCTAGATAATATTATGGTTAACTACTCTCAATGGCACACCGAAAGATCTACTAGTTAAAAAGTGCATGCTATTGAAGAGATTAGTGTTTTGAGTGGAAAGATGGATGAACTTATGAAATTATTTGCTACTAAGAGTGCTTCTTCCGATCCTAATGATATGCCTTTATCCACGTTGATTGAAAATAATAATGAATCTTTGGATGTGAAATTTGTTGGTAGGAATACTTTTGGTAACAATGCTTATAGAGGAAACTTTAATCCTAGGCCTTTTCCTAGTAATTCCTCTAATAATTATGGTAATTTCTACAATAACTCTTATGGAAAATTTGGTAAGATGCCCTCTGAATTGAAACTAGTGTTAAGTAGTTTATGATTTCGCAAAAGAATTTCAATGCTTTGCTTGAAGAAAAATTGCTTAAGATTTATGAGTTGGCTAGAAGCGTGGATAGAATTACTCTTTGAAACTTAGATCTATTCCACCTAAGCATGATATCAATGAGTCTCTCAAAGCCAAGAGAATTTCCATTGATGAATGCAAAGAAAAAACCGCTAGGATGCATGCTAAAAAAGAGTGCTTTATGAAAGCGTGTTCTTCTAGTTATCATGAAAATAAAGATGAAGATCTGAAAGTTATTGATGTGTCTCGTATTAGATCCTTGTTTTCTAGTATGAATTTTGATAAATATGGGACTGGAGATGAGTCTACTTTAGTTAAAAGGCGTCCCAATGATTTAGAGTTTTTAGATCTTGATGCTAAAATTGTTAAAAGTGGGATTGAAGAGATTAAAACTTTGCATAGTGATGAACCCACTATTTTGGATTTCAAGGGATTCAATTATGATACTTGCTCTTTGATAGATTGTATTTCCTTGTTGCAATCCGTACTAAATTCTCCGCATACTTATAGTCATAATAAGGCTTTTACCAAACACATAGTTGATGCTTTGATGCAATCTTATGAAGAAAAACTTGAATTAGATGTTTCTATCCCTAGAAAGCTTTATGATGAGTGGGAACCTACTATTAAAATTAAAATTAAAGATCATGAATGCTTTGCCTTTTGTGATTTGGGTGCAAGTGTTTCTACAATCCCAAAAACTTTGTGTGATTTGTTAGGCTTCCATGAGCTTGATGATTATTCTTTAAATTTGCATCTTGCGGATTCAACCATTAAGAAACCTATGGGAAGGATTAATGATGTTCTTATTTTTGCCAATAGGAATTATGTTCCCGTAGATTTCATTGTTCTTGATATAGATTGCAATCCTTCATGTCCTATTATTCTTGGTAGACCTTTCCTTAGAACGATTGGTGCAATTATTGACTTGAAGGAAGGAAATATTAGATACCAACTTCCTTTAAGGAAAGGTATGGAACACTTTCCTAGAAAGAAATTAAATTAACATATGAATCTATTATGAGAGCCACTTATGGATTGCCTTCCAAAGATGGCAATACCTAGATGTATCCTTGTATCGTGCCTAGCTAGGGGCATTAAACGATAACGCTTGTTGGGAGGAAACCCAATTTTATTTTATTTCTTTTTGCTTATTTTTAGGAATAAATATTTCATATAGCTTCTATTTAGATGTGGTTTTGTGTTTTAATTAGTGTTTGTGCCAAGTAGAACCTTTGGGAAGGCTTGTGTGAAGTTTATATGATCATGCTGAAAAAAACAGAAACTTTAGTGCTCACGAGATTAGACACCAGATTTTACTGGAGAGTGCTATTTAGTTGATTCTTCTTGCAAATGATTAATAGACAAATTCCCCGCGTTTACCAACTTATTTCAATTTTTTTGGAGTTACAGAAGTATTCGAAAGTTACATATTACTACAGACTGTTCTGTTTTTGACAGATTCTGTTTTTCGTGTGTTGTTTGCTTATTTTGATGAATCTATGAGTAGTATTGGAGGATATGAATCATAGAGAAGTTGGAATACAGTAGGTTTAACACCAATATAAACATAGAATGAGTTCATTACAGTACCTTTGAGTGGTGTTTTTTTTCTTATACTAACGGAGCTCACGAGATATTTGGCTAAGTTTTGTGTTGTGAAGTTTTCAAGTTTTGAGTATGGCTTTGATGGACTATGGAACAAAGAATGGCAAGATCCTAAGCTTGGGGATGCCCAAGGCACCCCAAGGTAAAACTAAAGGACAATCAAAATCCTAAGCTTGGGCATGCCCCGGGAAGGCATCCCCTCTTTCGTCTTCATCTATCGGTAACTATACTCAGGACTATATTTTTATTCACCACATGATATGTGTTTTGCTTGGAGCGTCATGTATGATTTGATGCTTTCCTTTTTAGTTTGCCACAATCATCATTGCTGGACACACCTTTTGAGAGAGATAAATATGGTTTAAAATTTGTTAGAATACTCTATGTGCTTCACTTATATCTTTTGAGCTAGATAGTTCTGCTCTAGTGCTTCACTTATATATTTTAGAGCACTGTGGTGGTTTTATTTTGTAGGAATTGTTGATATCTCATGCTTCACTTATATCCTTTTGAGAGTCTTTTAGAACAGCATGGTAATGTGCTTTGGTTATAAAACTAGTCCTGATATGATTGGCATCCAAGATGAGTATAGTAAAAACTTCATATAAAGTGCATTGAATATGATGATAAGTTTGATACTTGATGATTGTTTTGAGATATGAGGATGGTGATATTAGAGTCATGCTAGTGGAGTAATTATGAATTTGAGAAATACTTGTGTTAAAGTTTGTGATTCTCGTAGCATGCACGTATGGTGAACCGCTATGTGACGAAGTTAGAGCATGAGGTATTTATTGAGTGTCATCCTTTGTGTGGAGGTCGGGGCGCACGATGGTTAACTCCTACCAACCTCCCCCCTAGGAGTATGTGTTGATTACTTTGTTTTGATGACTCATAATTTTTTTGCAATAAGTATATGAGTTCTTTATGACTAATGTTGAGTCCATGGATTATACACACTCTCACCCTTCCACCATTGCTAGCCTCTCTTGTACCGCGCAACTCTCGCCGGTACCATACACCCACCATATACCTTCCTCAAAACAGCCACCATACCTACCTATCATGGCATTTCCATAGCCATTCCGAGATATATTGCCATGCAACTTTCCACCATTCCGTTCATATGACACACTTCATATTGTCATATTGCCATGCATGATCATGTAGTTGACATCGTATTTATGACTAGGACACCATGCATAATTTCTCATACATGTCACTCTTGATTCATTGCACATCCCGGTACACCGCCAGAGGCATTCATATAGAGTCATATTATGTTCTAGCTTTGAGTTGTAATCGTTGAGTTGTAAGTCAATAAAAGTGTGATGATCTTCATTATTAGAGCATTGTCCCATGTGAGGAAAGGCCAAAAAAAGAGATTGCCCGAAAAAATAGAGAGAGGGGCTAATAAAAAAAGCCCCTCCAAAAAATGAGAGAAAAGAGAGAAGGGACAATGCTACTATACTTTTCCACACTTGTGCTTCAAAGTAGCACCATGATCTTCATGATAGAGAGTTTTTTTTGTCACTTTCATATACTAGTGGGAATTTTCATTATAGAACTTGGCTTTTATATTCCAACGATGGGCTTCCTAAAATGCCCTAGGTCTTCATGAGCACGCAAGTTGGATGCACACCCACATGGGCATCTCCATAGCCCATTGATACGCCTAGTTGATGTGAGACTATCTTCGTCGTTTTTGTCTTCTCCACAACCACCACTCTATTCCACCTATAGTGCTATATCCATGGCTCACGCTCATGTATTGCGTGAAAGTTGAATGGTTTGAAAAAATTTGAGTATGAAAACAATTGCTTGGCTGAAACCGGGGTTGTGCATGATATGAATGTTTTGTGTGATGAAGAGGGAGCATAGCCAAACTATATGATTTTGTAGGGATAACATTCTTTGGCCATGTTATTTTGAGAAGACATAATTGCTTTGTTAGTATGCTTGAAGTATTATTATTTCTTATGTCAATATAGACTTTTGTCTTGAATCTTTCGGATCTGAACATTCATGCCACAATAAACAAATTACATTAAAAATTATGCTGGTTAAGCATTCCACATCAGAAGTTCCGTTTTTATCATTTACCTACTCGAGGACGAGTAGGAATTAAGCTTGGTGATGCTTGATACGTCTCCAACGTATCTATAATTTTTGATTGTTCCATGCTATTATGTATTATGTTTTGGATGTTTAATGGGCTTTATTATACACTTTTATATTATATTTGGGACTAACCACTAACCCAAGGCCTAGTGCAGATTGCTGTTTTTTGCCTATTTCGAGGTTTTACAGAAAAGGAATATCAAACGGAGTCCAAACGGAATGAAACCTTTTGGAGAGTTATTTTTGGAACGATATCAACACAGAAGACTTGGAGTACATGCGAGGGAACGAAGGAGGCGACCATGAGGGTCCAGGGCGCGCCCTCTCCCCCTGGGCACGCCCCCACCCTCGCGGGCCCGCTCTGGCTCCCCCGATGCCCTCCTTCCTCCTATATATATCCATGTACCCTGTAAACATCGAGGCAGTAGTGAAAACCCTAATTCCACCGCCGCAACCTTTTGTTCCCGTGAGATCCCATCTTGGGGCCTGTTCTGGAGCTTCGCCGGAGGGGGGATCTACCATGGAGTGCTTCTACATCAACACCATAGCTTCACCATGACTTGTGAGTAGTTTACCACGGACCTTCGAGTCCAGAGTTATTTGCTAGATGACTTCTTCTCTCTTTTTGGATCTCAATACCAAGTTCTCCTCGGTCTTCAAGGAGATCTATTCGATGTAATCTTTTTGCGATGTGTTTTCGAGATCCGATGAATTGTGGGTTTATGGTCAAGATTATCTACGAGAAATAATTGGTTTTTTCTGAAATCTTTTATGTATGATTATAATATCATTGAAAGTCTCTTCGAATTATTGGTTTGGTTTGGCCTACTAGATCTATAGTTCTTGCAATGGGAGAATTGCTTGGCTTTGGGTTCAATCTTGCAGTGTCCTTTCCCAGTAACAGTAGGGGTAGCAAGGCACGTATTGTATTGTTGCCATCGAGGATAAATAGATGGGATTTATATCATATTGCTTGAGTTTATCCCTCTACATCATGTCATCTTTCTTAAAGCATTACTCTGTTCTTATGAACTTAATACTCTAGATGCATACTGGATAGCGGTCGATGTGTGGGGTAATAGTAGTAGATGCATAATCGTTTTGGTCTACTTGTCACGGACGTGATGCCTATATATAATGATCATGCCTAGATATTCTCATAACTATGCGCTTTTCTATCAATTGCTCGACAGTAATTTGTTCACCCACCATAGAATTCTGCTATCATGTGAGAAGCCACTAGTGAAACCTATGGCCCCCGGGTCTATTCTCAACATATTACTCTCCTATCTACTTTACTTTGATTTATTTACTTTCTGTTCTTATATCCAAATATACAAAAAATATCACACTATCCTATCTATCAGATCTCACTTTCGTAAGTGACCGTAAAGGGATTGACAACCCCTTATCGCGTTGGCTGCGAAGTTCTTATTTGTTTGTGCAGGTGCGAGGGACTTGCTCGTGGTCTCCTACTGGATTGATACCTTCGTTCTCAAAAACTGAGGGAAATACTTACGCTACTGTGCTGCATCACCCTTTCCTCTTTGAGGGAATACAATGCAAGCTCGAGAAGTAGCATGTCCTCGGGAGCACTTTACCTTAAATAAGAGTTTGTCCAGGCTTGTCCTTTGCTACGAAAAGGATTGGGCCATCTTGCTGCACCTTATTTACTTTTATTACTTGTTACTCGTTACAAATTACCTTATCACAAAATTATCTGTTACCGATAATTCCAGTGCTTGCAGAGAATACCTTACTGAAAACTGCCTATCATTTCCTTTCGGTCCTCGTTGGGTTCGACACTCTTACTTATCGAAAGGACAACGATATATCCCGTATACTTGTGGGTCATCAACCCCAAAGTCTACAAAATATAGACGGGCTCTCCCTATATGTGTGTGCTTAATCAAGAGTGCTTTTGGAATGCAAAGCACACACACACTAGGATCAACACTCCCCCTATATTTTGTAGATCGGCAATACTAGCATCTACAAACTTGGAGAGGAATAACTAGGATGCTAGAAGAAACAAGTGAGCAATACGATATGATATAAGACAAAGCATAATGCTCACAACCTAGCAAGGTACAAGACATGCAAGTGTAATATTAAGATAGCATATGTCTCACACCATATGACATGATAACAAAGTCTCACAAGCATAAACCGAAACAAAGCAAACGCCCGAAATAAAGTTCACAAGAGAGAAAGACACAGAAAATAAGACACACTCGCAACACGGCAAATCCCTAAACTCTCCCCCTTTGTCATTGAGACACCAAAAATAGAAAGAGGGCTACAACGGCAACATGTGATAGCAACTCCAGAGTTCTCCCTCCTTACAGATCTGCGTGGTCGCCCGCATCTCCGTCATTGGCAATAGTAGGTTGGTCGGTCTCTGAACCAGGTCATGGACAGTGCTGAGTGATCCACTCCTCCTCATCTGTGATATTATCCTTGGATCCACTGGTAACCTCAACACCAAGATGACGCATAAGAACCTTGTGACGACTGCGAGAGTTATTCTCAAACACATGTTTCTCAGACACATATGCCATATACTTATGATGGGACTCCATACAAAATAGCCTCTTCATCTCGAGCTTGAGCTTCTTAGCCCAAGATGGCTCCACACCCGAGGGCTCATAATCATCATCATCGTCAGCTTGAACCTCATCATCTCCCAAACGAGTCTCAGTACCCTGATCATGAGCACCATGGTGCTCCTTGTGCCTCAAATGAACAATCTCATGTGACACCAATTCCCCAGTCTCGAACATGACATCGGGGTAGGTGTATGCCCATACCTTCTTGATGTCGCATAGATGCATCGGTGTTTCCCCAAGGAATCAGGGAGGATGTAGCACATCATTGATAAGGTATTTCCCTCAGTGACGAGACCAAGGTTATCGAACCAGTAGGAGAACCACGCAACACTACGTAAACGGTACCTGCACACAAATAACAACCACTTGCAACCCGACGCGTTAAAGGGGTTGTCAATCCCTTTCGGGTAGCGATGACAAAAGGTGACGTAAGGATAGGATAAAATCGTAGTAGATTGATAGATACAAATAAAAGCAAATAAAACACAGCATGTGGTGGTTTTTGATAATATAGATCTGAAAATAAAAGAAAAGGCAAATGGCAATATGGATCTGAAAGTATATGATAGGAAAATAGACTCGGGGGCCATAGATTTCACTAGTGGCTTCTCTCGAGAAAATAGCATGTGGTGGGTAGTCAAATTACTGTTAAGGCAATTGGTAGAAAAGCAAATAATTATGACAATATCCAAGACAATGATCATGTATATAGGCATCACGTCCAAGATTAGTAGACCGACTCCTGCCTAAATCTATTACTATTACTCCACACATCGACCGCTATCCAGCATGCATCTAGTGTATTAAGTTCATGGAAAAACGGAGTAATGCAATAAGAACGATGACATGATGTAGACAAGATCCATTCATGTAGGAATAGACCCCATCTTTTTATCCTTAATAGCAACGATACATGTGTGTCTTGCTACCCCTTCTATCACTGGGAAAGGACACCGTAAGACAAAACCCATTATAAAGCACCTCTTTACATTGCAAGATAAATAGATCAAGTTGGCCAAACAGAACCCAAATATCAGAGAAGAAATACGAGGCTATAATAATCAAGATTGGATATAAAATCAAGGAAAATCTGATCATAAACTCACAATTCATCGCATCCCAACAAACACACCGCAAAAAGTCATTACATCAAATAGATCTCTGAGAGACCGTTGTATTGAGATACAAATCGAGAAGAAGCCATCTAGCTACTGCCTACGGACCCATAGGTTTGTGGTAAACTACTCACACATCATTAGAGAGGCACCAATGAAGATGATGAACCCCTCCGTGACCGTGTTCCCCTCCGGCGGAGTGCCGGAAAAGGGCTCTAGATTGGATCTCGTGGTTCTGGAACTTGCGGTGGCTGGAATAAAATTTCATCGACTCCCCTAGTGTTTCTGTAGGTAGGAGGTATTTATAGAGCGAAGAGGTGGTGCGGGAGGCCAACGAGGTGGGCACAACCCACCTGGGCGCGCTTGGGGGCCCATGCGTACCCTGGTGGGTTGTTCCCCCTCGGGGCACCCCCTAGGTGCTTCTCTAGCCCATCTGGTGTCTTCTAGTCCAAAAAACTCCAGAAAAAGTTTCGCTGCATTTGGACTCCGTTGGATATTGATTTTCCGCGATGTGAAAAACAAGGAGAAAACAACAACTGGCACTTGGCACTATGTCAATAGGTTAGTACTAAGAAATGATATAAAATGATTGTAAAATGATTGTCAAACATCCAAGAATGATAATATAACAGCATGGAACAATAAAAAATTATAGATACGTTGGAGACGTATCAGCATCCCCAAGCTTAATTCATGCTCGTCCTCGAGTAGGTAAATGATAAAAATAGAATTTTTGATGTGGAATGCTGCCTATCATGTTCATCACATATTCTTTTCTTTATAGCATGGACAACTGGACTTTTATATGGTTCAAGGCAATACTCTAGTTTTGACATGAGGACTTTAATACTCAAGCATATCAACAAACAACTATGTCTTTTAAAAATATCAATACTAAAGCAAGTTATCTATAACCCATCATGCTCAATCATTGATCCATTCATGCAACACATCCAAATATTAGCTACATCCAATGCTCAAGTGCAATAATAGTGTTCCGTAGTTGGTGCTTTATAAGAGAAGATGGAGACTCAAAATAAAAATAAAAATTGCATAAAATAAAAGATAGGCCCTTTGCATAGGGAAGTAGTGATTTGTAGAGGTGCCAGAACTCAAAGTTTAAATTGAGAGAAAATATATTTTACGTGGCATGCTTTTCCTGTCAATGAGAATGACTTAGAGTTCCCAACACTTTTCATGCTATATATATCATAGACGGTTCCCAAACGTAAAATAAGGTTTATTACTTTTTCCACCAAACTTTCACAAGCCATAGCTAACCATATCCACAGGTGCCCTCCATACCAACACTTTCCAAGGAATTTATTATTTGACAACATAAAGTAAATTTTATTTTTCATTCCGGGACTGGGAATCCCTATTATCGCCATACTTTCGTGCAATGACAAGTGAATAAACACTCATCTTGAGAATAACACATCTAGCATGAAAAATATTAGCCACCCCTCGCCGCTTCATGAGCGGTACGGGCACACAAAAGAGAAATTTATTTTGAAATTATAGTTGGCACATACAAATTTACTTAGAACGACATGGAAATACCACATATAGGTAGGTATGGTGAACTCATTTGGCATAACTTGGGTTTTAGGATTTGGATGCACAATTAGTACTTCTACTTCGTACAAGGTGGAGGCTAGCAAGAGGTTGAGAAATGACTAACCAAGGAAGAAAAAACATCATAAGAGAACATTAAACATAACTAACATCGAATAATGCAACACAAGTAGGATGTAATTTCATTGCATGACTATTGACTTTCATTCTTGCATAGGGAATCACAAACCTTAACATTAGTATTCTTACTAAAACATAATTACTCATTAACATGGCTCACATATCACTATCATCATATCTCAAAACTATTACAAAGAATCAAGTTTATTTTGTCCAATGATCTTCATGAAAGTTTTTATTATATCCTTCTTGGATATCTATCACTTTGGGACTAGTTTTATATGTTGCTTTTGACAAGCTCAACCAAATATAAGTGAAGAACGTGAGCACAATATTTCTTTCTCTCAAATTAATCTAAGTGAAGCAAGAGAGAATTTATTCAAAAATAAGAAAGCACACCATGCTCAAAAAGATATAAGTGAAGCACTAAAGCAATTCCAGGGCTCTAATAATTTAAGTGAAGCATAGGAGCAAGCATAGCAAAATTTGGCTCTCCCAAATAGGTGTGTACAACAAGGATACTTATTGAAAATTAAGAAGAAAAACAAGAAAAGACTCATATCATACAAGACGCTCCAAGCAAAACTCATAATATGTGACAAATAAAAATATAGTTTCAAGTAAAATACCGATGGTCGTTAGAAGAAAGAGTGGATGCCACTTGGGGGCATCCCCGAGCTTAGTTGCTTGATACTTCTTGAATATTATCTTGGCGTGCCTCGGGCATCCCCAAGCTTAGCCTTTTGCTACTCCTTATTCCTTCATCCATCGCGATCTCACCCAAAACTTGAAAACTTCCATCACACAAAACTCAACAAAACTTCGTGAGATCCGTTAGTATAACAAAACTAATCTTTACTCTAAGTACTGTAGCAAACCAATCCTTATCTTGTAATTGTATTATATCTACTTTATTCTAACTTTTCTATGGCAAAAACTCATCAAAGAAAACCATAGAATCATGAAAACAAGCACATAACACAACGAAAACACAATCTGTCAAAAATAGAACAGTTTATAGAGATGTGAATTTTAACCATACTTCGGCAACTCTAAAAATTCTAAAAAATTAGGATAACGTGGAAAATTTGTATATAAAAATTAAGAGTTTATCACGCTCCATTAATCGTCAGAAATTCTAACTCTGGACGCAAAAATTTCTAAATTTTTCAACGTGATGAAATCAACCATCAACCCAATCATCCCAAAGGCTTTGCTTGGCACAAACATTTATTCAAACCACAAAAACACATCAAACCAGAGGTATTATTGGGTACTTTATTGAAAACAGTAAGAAAACCCAAAAGAAAAAAGATACAACTTGGGTTGCCTCCCAACGAGCGTTATCGTTTTACGCCCTTAGCTAGGCATAATTTAAAGATCTCAAGTGTTGTCATCCCTATTGGATGTTCAATAGGTTCCCCTCATTATGTATTCATAAGGCAATTTGATCTTTATTCTAGGGAAGTGTTCCATGCCCTTTCTCAAGGGAAATTGAAATTTAATATTCCCTTCTTTCATATCAATCACTGCACCGATGGTGCGCAAAAACAGTCTACCAAGTATAATAGGGCAAGACAGATTGCAATCGATGTCAAAAACAATAAAGTCTATGGGTACATAGTTCCTATTTTAAAGAATAAGAACATCATTGATCCTTCCCAAAGGCTTTTTAATAGTAGAATCCGCCAAATGCAAATTAAGAGAACAATCTTCAATATTGGTAAGATCAAGAACATCACAAAGAGATTTCTGAATAGTGGAAACACTAGCACCCAAATCACATAAAGGATTGCACTCATAATTTTTAATTTTAATTTTTATGGTGGGTTCCCATTCATCATGTAGTTTTCTAGCAACTGACACTTCTAATTCCAACTTATTTTCTACAGCTTTCATCATAGCATCAACAATATGGTTAGTAAAGACTTTATTTTGTTCATAAGCATGGGGTGAATTTATCATGGATTGCATAAAGGAAATACAATCAATCAAAGAGCAACTATCATAATTAAAGTCCTTGTAATCCAAGAGAGTGGGCACATCACTAGTTAAAGTTTTGACCTCTCCAAACCGACCTTTATCAATTTTCTCAACAAGATTTTCACCTTCGAATCATTGGGATGCCTTCTAACTAAAGTTGACTCTTCTTCAGTACCTTTACCATCAAGTTGAACTTTACTAACAAAGGAATCAATATAAGAAACACCAATCATTTTAAGATCTTCATCATTTTTATGAAAGCAATCACTAGAAAACGCATTTTCTAAGGATTCTCTTCTAGCTCTAAGCATAGCGGTTCTTTTCTTACTTTCATCCATAGAAACATAAAGGGCATTAATTGATTCCTCAACCTTAGGCACACACATTTTCAACTTGAGATTTTCCACATCATGAGAAATTCTATCAATACTTCTAGACATGTCATCAATCTTATTCAAAAAAATTCTATAGAAGCATTGAAAACCTTTGGAATTCTATAGAAGCATTGATAAATTCTTTAATATTGTTCTCTAGATCAGAGGCATTCCTATTATTATTATAAAAAGAGTTACTATAGGAATTACCATAACTATTAGAGGAATTTCCCGGGAAAGGCCTAGGATTAAAATTTCCTCTATAAGCATTGTTGTGGAAATTATTTATAGAGATAAAATTCACATCTATAGCGTCACTATTTTGCTAAATCAAAGTAGACAAAGGCATATCAATAAGATCAATAGGAGCATTTTTTACTAGCAACCCTTTTCATAAGAGCATCAACTTTTCATTCAAAGAATCAATTTCAACTGAATTAACTTTTTTGCTAGTAGGCGCCCTTTCGGTATGCCATTGCGAATAGTTCGCCATAATATTATCAAGCAAATTGGTGGCTTCACCCAAAGTAATTTCCATAAAAGTTCCACTCGTAGTGGAGTCCAAAAGATTTCGAGAAACAAAATTCAACCCCGCATAAAAAAAATTGCATAATCATTCAAAGATTTAACCCATGAGTCGGGTTTGCAAAATGAAGGAAAGGCAAAACAGGACAGAATCTGTGAAAAACAGAACAGCAGGTAGTAAATGATTTTTTCGGGGCACTTCTGCAACTCTAATCAAAAAACTCAGAACAGACGCACGAAAGACAATTATATAGAGCACGCTGTCGAACAAATTCAGACCAAAAAGATGATCTGGTGATTTTATACGATTTTTTCTATCCAAGGAGAGAATCTGTTTCCTGGACAGCACGTCACAACTTTTGAACTTTCTTGCAATCAGAGGCTATACTTGGCACAAAATTGAAAAGCAAAGATACAATGATGATGCTACTGTAGTAACAACATCAAGACACAACAAAAACAAAATAAAATTTTATTCATGTTGGTTGCCTCCCAAAAGCGCTTTTTTTATGCCTTTAAGCTAGGCATAATGCATAGAGATCAAGTTTTATCAAGAGTAAAAGAATAGCTAGCCCGTGTAACGGACTCAAAAGGTAACTTAACCTTCTTTTGAGGGAAGTGTTCCATCCCTTTCTTGAGAGGAAACTGGAATTTTATATTCCCCTCTTTCATGTCAATGATAGCACCAACGGTGCGTAGAAAAGGACGTCCCAAAATAATTGGACTAGAAGGTTCACATTCAATGTCCATAATAGTAAAATCAACGGGAACATAGTTGTCATTGACAATGATAAGAACATCGTCGATCCTCCCCAAAGGTTTCTTTATGGAAGAATCAACGAGACGAACACCAAAAGAACAAGAATCAAAAGGTTTCAGTTTAAGCATATCATATATTCTTTTGGGCATAACAGAGGTACTAGCACCAACATCACATAAAGCATAGCAAGAGAAGTTATTCAACTTAATTTTTATCATAGGATCCCAACCATCTTCTAGCTTTCTAGGTATGGAGGCTTCTACTCTAAGTTTCTCCTCCCTAGCTTTGATAAGAGCATTAGTGATATGCTCTATGAAGGCAAGGTTAAGCGTGCTAGTGCGGGGATCTCTAGACATCTTGTGAAGGAAATCAATAACTTCGGTAAGAGTGCAATTGTCAAAATCAAGGTCACTACCATCAAGTAAGGTGGTAGTGGTGTCCTTTAGATTCACTTGTTTGGTAGTTTCTATAGTCATAGCATCACCATTAATAAGTCCATTGGGACCAGGAGTGCATTGGGTGCTAAGAGTTTGGATATCCTCAACAACTTGGATAGTAGCAACAGTGTGGTGGGTAGGAAGGCTCTTAATCCTATCTTCTTCCTCCCTTTCTCTAGCCCATCTCTCTTTAAGTTTAGCCATCATCCTAATATTTTCATTAATTTGCACTTGAATAGCATTCATAGGAGTGACATTCCTCTCCTCAAGAGGAGAAGTTCTAATTTTAAGCAATTCTACTTCATTGGCTAAATTGTCTACCTTTGAAGAGAGATCACCTAGTTTGTTTAGTTTTTCTTCTACACTATTATTAAAAGCTTTTTGGGTAGTGATGAAATCTTTAAGCATAATCTCTAGTTCAGTAGTGGAGTTCTTGGTGATAGGATAAGCATTGTTGTTCCCATAAGAATTAGAGGGGAACGGTCTACGATTGCTACCAAAGTTACTCCTATAAGCATTGTTATTAAAATTGTTTCTAGAGATAAAGTTCACATCTACTTGTTCTTGAGCAATCAAAGAATTTAAAGGAACATCACGAGGATCAACAGAAGATTGCTTCGAAAGTAGAGACATGATCAGGTCAACTTTTTCATTTAGGGAGGAAATCTCCTCGACAGAGTTTACCTTCCTACCTGTTGGAGCGCGTTCGGTGTGCCATTGGGAATAGTTGGTCATCATCTCATCGAGAAGCTTCGTGGCAGCACCAAGTGTAGTTGGCATAAAAGTTCCTCCCGCGGCCGAATCTAACAAGTTCCGCGAGGTAAAGTTCAAGCCTGCATAAAAAGTTTGGATTACCATCCAAGTAGTCAAACCATGAGTAGGGCAGTTCTTGATAAGAGATTTCATACGTTCCCAAGCTTGGGCAACGTGTTCATTATCCAATTGTTTAAAATTCATTATGTTACTTCTTAGTTGGATAATTTTAGCACGTGGATAGTATTTTCCAATAAAAGCATCTTTGCACTTGTCCCATGAATCTATGCTGTTTCTAGGCAAAGACTGAAACCAAATTTTAGCTCCTCCTCTCAAGGAGAAAGGAAAAAGCTTAAGCTTAACAATATTACCATCTATTTCTTGGTACTTTTGCATATCACAAAGTTCAACAAAATTGTTTAAGTGTAAAGCAGCATCATCTCCAGCACCGGAGAATTGATCTTTCATGACTAAGTTCAGTAAAGCAGGTTTAATTTCATATGAAGGTGCTGAAGTGGCAGGTGTAGTGATAGGTGTGCAGATAAAGTCATCGTTGTTGTGACTAGTGAAGTCACACAACTTGGTGTTCTCGGTGGAACCCATAGTAGCAAGCAAGCAAGATAACTATTTTTGTGATTTTCGATAAAAGATACTAAAGCAAAACTGAAAGGTAAACTAACAAGACTAAAAGCAAAGGTAAAAGATAGCGTGCAACTCCCCTATCCTGAAGAGTGGAGTCCCCGGCAACGGCGCCAGAAAACTTTGCTTGATGGCTTCTCGCCCCTCGTTGGTTACCCCAAGTGGAAGGTGTGAGATGCAGTGTAGCGGAAGTTTTCCCTTGGCAATACCAAGGATCGATTTCCCTGAGACTCCCAGTTTCAACAAGAAGGTGTCAACTGCTAACGGCGCCAGATATATTAGCAATCAACGTGGAGCTGCACACAGATACAAATAACTTTGCTCCCAACGAGTACAGAGAGGTTGTCAATCTCTCCGGCCTTGTAGTTTACAAAGGATCAAACACAAGTGATAGTAGTGATAGATATTGCTGCATTAGTAAATAAAAAGCTGAAAGTAAATAGCGGATGTGATCAATGATGGCAATATGGACCGGAGTCCCATGATGTTCACTAGTGATGTCTCTCTCCCAAAAGACGATAAAACAGCTATGTGAGGTAAACGAATTACAGCTGGGCAATTGACAGGACCATGTACGCAAACCAATGCTGACTAAGTTGCAAGAAAGGTAGAGGTTCAAAGCATGGGCGGTACGCCGAGGTAAGTAGACCGAAATCCATCTGCGTCTACTACTAATCGTCCACCTTGAGATATCTATCCAGAACATCTCGCTGGTATTAAGTTGCGAGTCCCACCCATAGTGTAAACTCAAAGCAACAGACAACTGCATTAAAAGAACTTTGCGTAAAGTAAACAATCCTTGCACCCGCGGGCACAAGCACCGTTGTTTTCCCCCTTGTGGCAACAACACATCCCCTAGACTCATGGTTCTGTCACTCAAGCTAGTCATCGAGGGGCATGAACCCACAATCAAGCATAACGTTCCCTCTTGGAGTCACTACCTACTACATGGCCAAAGCAATAAATAACAACGGAGAACATGCAAGAATTACTTACGAACATAAATATAAAAGAGGTGAATCAAATATATTACTCAAACACAATCTGAACATAATCTCATAATCCATCGGATCCCAGCAAACTCATCATAGCAACAACATAAGGATTACATATGTGCCTCGATCATGTAGGGCAGCTCACGAGGACTAATTAGTGAAGCACAAGAACGGGAGGAGAACATCACATAGCTACTGGTCATGGACCCATGGTCCAAGGGAGACTACTCACAACTCATCCGGGAGGCGTCCATGGTGGTGGAGAAGCTCCCGGTGGTGATCCTCCCCTCCGGCAGGGTGCCGGGAAGAGTTCTCCTGGTGCTCCCGATCTTGGAAGCGGCGGTGGCGGCGGCGGCGGCGGAACAGAGATGAGATTGCGAAAAAGAGTTACCGTCTCGAGGGTTTCGGGAGACGGTATAAATATATGCCAAAGGGGGGCATCAGACGAGGCTCGGGGGGCCCAGGCGCCCCCCGACGCGGCCAGGGGGGGGGGGCGCCACCAGGGCGCCTGGAGCCCTGGTGGCCCCCCCGGCTGTACTTTGGCTACCGGGAACCTTCTGGAACGCTGATTTTTTATATAATTTTTCCGGTATTTTTCTGGCAGTTATCGTAATGGGAAAACCTGAAATAGAAAAACAGCCGAAAACAGAAACTGGCACTGGGGTGCACTGGGTTAATAGGTTAGTCCAAATATGATCAAAAGTGTATGGAAGTGTATAAATATCATAGCAATATCACCCAAAAGAGGCATGGAGCAAGCAGAAATTATAGATACGTTTTGGACGTATCAGTTAGCCTCTATGGACTAAACCCCTTGGCTTATATACATGCGGAGGGGGCCTAGGGTTACAAAGGTGACTTGGGGAGAAAAGAATTGTTACATCAGACATCTTTCTTGCCTTACTACATACATAGGAGTCCTAACCGAATACGGGGGAGGGACTGCTGCGCCTATCTTCATGGCCCATCAATTCGGCCCAGCATCAATGGCCCGGACGCTTGAGAAGCCCTAAATACAGGACTCCCTCAGTAGCCCCCGGACTTGCCTTCAAGGACGAGGTTGTACCCGGCTTCATGTCTTCGGTCTTGCAAGCTGAGTACTCCTTTGGATCAGATGATACTTCGGCTCCATATTTAATATTATATCCTGTTAATTCCTTGCCACCGTCGTCTTGGCTTCGACGTGTCAGATGAATGCGAACCGTCTGGGTAATTTTACATTTAACCCGTCGACTGTGTAAGGAAGGCACCTATTTAAAGAGACTAGATCTCAGATGCCATTCCATTCCACGTGGAAAATTCTTAGAGCTTGCCACAAAAAATCTTCAAACATGGCCGGCGTTCCCAGTTCTTCCTCACGCCCTCATGGCCCTCAAGCAGGCGATCGGGAGAGTTGCTTAGTATCTCATGCGCAGCTGAGTAAGCTTCAGGTGGAGGGATATCTCCCTCCCGCGGATCTAGTCCCCATCCGGGCTAGATTAACTTCCATTGACAGTCAAGCCCTGGCGAAAAGTTTCCCCAATCCTTCCAAAGAAGAGCGGGTGTGCTTCATCTCCATCCTCCTAAGAGGCGTAGGATTTCCTATCCACCCTTTTCTCAGGGGGTTTCTGGAGTTCTATGGACTCCAACTGCACGACCTTACGTCGGGGTCTATTTTGCACATTGCGGGCTTCGTCGCTCTTTGTGAGCTGTTTCTAGGCTGTGAGGCTCATTTCGAGCTAGGGCGAAAATTCTTCTGCCTTGTCCCTCGCTCCCAGAAGGGATCCATATTTGAGGTAGGCGGCGCCGAAGTGTGGCGTATAGCTGGGACAGGTTATCTGGCACTCCGAAGAAAGCATCCGAAGAGTTTCCCTCAGAGTGGTTTTATATCGAGGATGTTGTCCTGCCGGACCCAATCCGGCAAGGCCTTCCCGAATACTTCAGTGCTCCTTTAAAGAAGCGTTTCAACTAGTGTCCCCGCAGTCTCAAGGAGGAAGACAGTGCGGAGTTCAAAAGACTAGTAAGAAAGATCGGATTACTTGCGCACCTCGATCTAACAATAATTGAAGTGATGGCGATCTCAATAATGCGATGCGTGCAACCGGTTCAGGCCAGAGGGTTTCCTATGTTGCATTATAATGGCCAAAATGATGCCTCACGCTATCTAGGCCAGGGTCCGGATAACCCTGCCGCCCTGGCCACCATCCTAGATGATCTCTACAAAGGGGAGAAGTTGGACTTCGTTCGCTTGAAGTGTCGGGAAGGTTTCTCTATGTATAACCCCATCGACTGGGTAAGCCTTTCTCTCATCGCGAGTTTCGCCCGATTTTTATTTTGAGATATACTAACCGAACTGAATTTAATTACTTCCAACATGAGTGGAGGAAGGTGGTCGAAGAGATTCATAGTCCCATCCCACAGCCGGAGGACTATATTCGAGATATGGATCCCGAATTCGAAGAAAATCTGGACATAGGCATAGATCTTAAAGATGGAGTTTTTTTTATCAAACCAGCCATGATGGCACCGAAGTGGCTACTATAGACGATTATCCTGGCCTTCTTCCTTTCTCCCACGTAAATACACATGAGACACCTCTTCAAAGAGAATATTCCCATCGCGCTCACCCACCGCAATATCTCATGCTCCAAAGGGGCGGCGCTCATCTCGCCGTACAGCATCAAGAGCATCTTCCCAGAAAGCGACACCTATCCAGGGCAAGTCTTTGAAGAGAAAGGGGATTGGAGACGCCACCGAACCTCCTCCTTTATCAAAGAGGCATAACTTCTTAACATATGCTTGGTGGCGGAGCCGGATCATAATTTTCCGCTTTATATTTTCTTTTAGGAAGAGCATACGCCGGACTATGTCCGGGGATCCTGCTGGTCATGCTCCAACCAATCCGGCACCGGGCCCATCCACAAGGACTAGGGTTGATGTGGGTGTAACACCGGAATGTCCTCTTCATGAGGATTCGGATGAGGTATCTGTTACCAATTTAGTGAATTTGTCCACCATGACCAGTAAATATTTCTGTTTATGGCTTCCCCCTTTAAGAGGTCCGACCATATCCATCTCCCAGACCGCAAAGGGCCAGGTAATGGGGATGGTGCTAAGAGTGGTGGGAGGCATATGACTTTGATTTGCGAAAAGTTGGCATCCAACACAATGTTGGACTAGGGTCTGTGCATCTGCGCGCGTAGTTGGCCATAAGAAACCAGTTCGGAAAGCCTTGCTTACAAGAGCTCGGGCTGCGGCTTGATGGCCGCCCATGACAGCGTGTATTTCGGCTAGAAGTTGCCGTCCCTTCTTTTCAGAGATGCACCGTTGGAGAATACCAGTAGTGCTTTTCTTGTATAGTTCACCTTCGTGAACCTTATAAGCTTTAGAGCGTCGAATTATGCGCCGGGCCTCATTTTGGTCATCGGGGAGCTCTTGCCTATTAAGGTAGGCTAGGAAAGGCTCGGTCCAGGGGGCTATAACAGCCATGATGTCGTGTGCCGAAGATGTTATTTCCATGTCTGAGTCCCTGTTGATGTGTGTAGAGTTCGGCAGGGGCGTGTTCGGGTCCGGATTAGCGTCTCTGCTCTCGTCCTGCCATGTTACCGATGGCTTGAATAGCCTTTCCACGAATGTGTTAGGTGGCACTGGGTCGCATTTGGCGCCCATACGAGCAAGTATATCCGCTGCCTGGTTACTATCCCGAGCTACATGGTGAAATTCCAGCCCCTCAAATCGAGCCGACATTTTTAATATGGCATTTCGATAAGCTACCATCTTTGTATCCTTCGCGTCAAATTCTCCATTTACCTGAGATATGGTGAAGTTTGAGTCTCCGCGCACCTCGAGGCATTGTATGCCCATGGATACGACCATGCAGAGACCGTGCAGTAGTGCCTCGTATTCGGCCGCGTTGTTTGAGCCCGTGTCCATAATCTGTGGTACGTAGCGGACTGTATCCCCTGTTGAAGATATCAAGATGACACCGGCCCCCAATCCAGCTAGCATTTTGGAACCATCGAAATACATGGTCAAGTGGGAGTATGATCCGTAGTCTTTAGGGAGTTCAGCTTCAGTCCATTCCGCGACGAAGTCGGCCAACACCTAGGACTTAATAGTCCGGCGTGGTTTGTATGTTATTTCGAATGGTAAGAGCTCGATGGCCCATTTGGATGTGCACCTAGTGGCATCTTTATTGCTTACTAGTTGACCCGTTGCGCCAAATGGCGCTGAGACCCGCTGAAGACATGTTGTCTGTGAAAATAGTTTCATGCTGCAAGAACCTTCGACTAAATCATGGTATTTTGTGAACATGTTTATTGCATTGTTAAATAATAGTCTGCTAAAAGAGAAATTTTGCATAATATGAGTATGTTCAATTTGAAAAAATGGCCACTATGATGTGAGAGTAAAGTTGGCATGGTTGAATTTTTTTTAGCAATTTTGAAAACATGGTTATGATGATGAAAAATCTGGCCATGCATATATTTCTTGGAAAAAAGAGAGGGGAAAAGATATGGAACCTAAGTTTTTTTTGCACAATAGATATGAATATGTTCAATTTGAGAGAGTAAAGCTGGCTTGGCTGTATTTTTTAGCAAGTTTGAAAACATGGTTATCATGCTGAAAAATCTGGCCATGCATATATTTATTGGAAAAAAGAGGGGAAAAGATATGAAACCTAACTTTTTTTTTGCATAATAGATATGAATATGTTCGATTTGAAAAAAATGACCACTATGATGAGAGAGTAAAGTTGGCATGGTTGTATTTTTTAGGCTTAATTAAAAACATGGTTATCATGATGAAAAACCTGGGCATGCATACATTTCTTGGAAAAAAGAGGGGAAAAGATAAGAAACTAAGAAAAAAAAGATGACTTTGTTGTGCATATAGGGAGATATAGGGATCAGCAGGCATTAGAATAGCCCATATATTATTGGGCCCAGCCTGATACATCTCCAACGTATCTATAATTTTTGATTGTTCCATGCTATTATTTATGAAGTCTTGGATGTTTAATGGGCTTTATCATTCACTTTTATATCATATTTGGGACTAACCTACTAACCCAAAGGCCCAGTCCAGATTGTTGTTTTTTTGCCTATTTCAGGGTTTTGCAGAAAAGGAATATCAAACGGAGTCCAAACGGAATGAAACCTTCGCGAGAGATATTTTTGGAGGAAATCACGCACGAAAGACTTCGAGGCCAAGCCAGGGGACAGAGGGGCCACCCTCGAGGGTGGGGGCGCGCCCCCCTTCCCAGGGCGCGCCCCCGTGCCTCGAGGGCAGCCCGTGTGGCCCCCGGTGCCCCCCTTCTTCCTATATATACCTATGTACCCCGAAACTCCAAACGCATAGAGAAAACCCTAATTCCACCGTCGTAGCTTTTGTTCCCGTGGAGATCCCATCTTGGAGCCTGTTCCGGGAGGAGGATCCATCACGGAGGCCTTCATCAACATCATCATCGCCCTCACCATGAGTTGTGAGTAGTTTACCTCAGACCTTCGGGTCCATAGCTAGTATCTAGATGGCTTCTTCTCTCTCTCTGGATCTCAATACAAAGTTCTCCTCGGTCTTCGAGGAGATCTATTCGATGTAATCTCTTTTTGCGGTGTGTTTGTCGAGATCCGATGAATTGTGAGTTTATGATCAAGGTTATCTATGAAAGATATTTGGTTCTTCTCTGAACTTTTTATGTGCGCTCATAATATCCTTGCAAGTCTATTCGAATTATTGGTTTGGTTTGGCCTACTAGATCTATAGTTCTTGCAATGGGAGAAGTGCTTGGATTTGGGTTCAATCTTGCGGTGTCCTTTCCCAGTGACAGTAGGGGCATCAAAGCACGTACTGTATTGTTGCCATCGAGGATAAAAAGATGGGGTTTTCATCATATTTCTTGAGTTTATCCCTCTACATCATGTCATCTTTCTTAAGGCGTTACTCTGTTCGTATGAACTCAATACACTAGATGCGTGCTGGATAACGGTCGATGTGTGGAGTAATAGTAGTAGATGCAGGCAGGAGTTGGTCTACTTGTCTCGGACGTGATGCCTATATACAACGATCATGCCTAGATAGTCTCATAATTATTCACTTTTCTATCAATTGCTCGACAATAATTTGTTCATCCACCGTAGAATTCTGCTATCATGAGAGAAGCCACTAGAGAAAACTATGGCCCCCGGATCTATCTTTATCATATTACTTTCCTGTCAATTTCTGTTGCCGTTGTTTATTTGCTTTCTTTACTTTCTGTTTCTATACCAAAAATACCAAAAATATTATCTTATCATCTCTATCAGATCTCACTCTCGTAAGTGACCGTAAAGGGATTGACAACCCCTTATCGCGTTGGCTGCGAAGTTCTTATTTGTTTGTGCAGGTGCGAGGGACTTGCGCGTGGCCTCCTACTGGATTGATACCTTGGTTTTCAAAAATTGAGAGAAATACTTACGCTACTGTGCTGCATCTCCCTTTCCTCTTCGAGGGAATGTAACACAAGCTCAAGAGGTAGCACAGCCCACGTAGAGCGATGTGTGTGTTATGTGAGGTGGCGAATATGAAGCGGCAAGTGGCGGAGCCAATGAAGACACTCTATCTCGTTCTTTTCTCTCTCAGTTTCTCAGCTGGTGGTGACACAGGCATTTCGTCAGCCGTGACCGGTGCGATTTCTTGCCTCTCTTGATTTCGGAATGGTCTGCATGCATAGATTTATTTTCCATCTACCTCGATCTTGCATCTCTTCTCTCTTTTGTGGCGACTCGCACCGCTTTTGGTTTGTTTTCCAGGCATTATAGATCTTGTACTGTGATTATTTCTATTTAGGGATGAACTCATATGGAAGTAAATCAGTGGTTATTTATAAGCTTCCATTGTTTTCATTGAGAATCGATGGTGCCGTAGGTTAGTGCGACGGTTGAGTATGAGGGGATCTCGAACTGATCCCGTGGATGTCAGTTCTAATGGAAGCGCTGACAGTGGCTCTGACGAAAACTCAGACATCAGCTCAGATGGATCCGGTTGTGGATCCTCTTATGAAGGAGCGTCCATGAGCTCTGATGGAGTGGTGTACATCAGCTCTGATGAAAGGAAGCGCATGAGCTCTGATGAAGGCGAGTACAATAGTCCAGATGTGGGCGCCTACACCAGCTCTGATGAAGACATGAACAGCAGCTCTGATGAAGGCGCTCACACCATCCGTGTAAAGGTATTCATATGCGTTTCAGTGAGATATTTTCTAGTTTGTGGGCTTTTGATATGATTGTAGTATAAAATAAAGTTCATTTAGATTGATTATGCTGAAAGTCAGTATGCATGTTTGATGGAAGGGAATGCCATTGTTAGGAATAGAAGTAGAATGATGTTGGCTGTTCAGTGTTTCTGAATATTATGCCTGTTGTAATTTTGGATTGTTGATGATTTGACTGAATATGTTTTTGTGGCTTTTAAGCTTTTATACTTGGAATTATTAATTTTATGCCCCTAGTTTCTTAGTTGTGCCACATATCATATGTATTCAGCGGGCATCTGCGCCACATGTATTTTCTTTTCAAAAGGCAATGGCTGATTCATTTTTTTCACTAAAAGTTGGCTGATTGATTCATAAGAGAAAGAAGAAGGGCACATGTCCATTCTATTTTTTGGACCATCCACAACACTATCCAATGGACACTGCATGAGCTTCGCAAAATATTGAAACCAACACTAGAATTCAGAAAATTGTGAGATATAACCATGTC
Organism: Secale cereale; assembly: GCA_902687465.1. Classification (NCBI taxonomy): domain Eukaryota; kingdom Viridiplantae; phylum Streptophyta; class Magnoliopsida; order Poales; family Poaceae; genus Secale; species Secale cereale. The sequence goes on from LR738714.1 coordinate 137,987,608, forward strand.
AGCTACTGCAATTTTTTGAACTTATATTTTCTTGGCTTGTTCAATGATGTAGGTGTGCATAGGCGCATGAAGGAGAAGAAGCCTGGGAAGGCATGCATGAACATCTGTGATTGCCCTAAAGAGTACACCGTTGGTAAGTGTTATTTTTTCATGGTCTATTGTTTCCACTGCTTGGTGGTTGGATTAAATTAACGTGTGTACTTTTGGTTTTAGGTTATAATCCAATTACTAATACTAGATGCATGTATTCAAAGAGATTTAAGATGTCAATGTGTGCTCGGAAGCGTCTCAAGCATTATGTTAAATCAGTTGAGCCTGCTATCGCCCACTATGTTTGTGAGCTGAATAAGACTTTTGCCAAGCTTGGGCAGAGAATGGTTTGAAATCTCAAAAAACATTTATATCTGCATTGGTTTATTAGTTTTTCATGGCACATGACTATAACCATGGTGCTCTTTCGCAATAATTTTCTGCTGCGTTTACGAAGAAGCATCTGGCGGATTTCATCGCTACTCCTTCTGATGGGGTGAAGATTCAGCTATCATCTGGCCATTACGTAAGGCATGTTAGCCTTATTAATGGTGTGGATAACAGGGCTACCATAACACGGAACTGGGGTGGCTTTGCAGATAAAGCAAAGCTGACAAAAGGCGACATCCGTGTTTTCTCTGTTCGAGTTCGCAAGGTGAAACCAGAATTCACCGTTCACAAGATCTAAGAGGTTTGTATACTTACTGTGCTTTAATCTGTAGAAGGATTGCTATTTTATTGCCTGGTCTAAGCAAGCATGTGCATTTGCAGGTGGCTACAACACATCATTTAAGGAGGAGTATGTTAAGGTGTTCTATAAGGGTATGCATATATATCTATGCCTGGGTATAGTTTCAAGTCTAGGAATGTTTAGCTGTTGATGGGCTCTAGCTAGGTGTGTTGGGTTGCGCAGGCAATATGCATTTATTTTGCTAGCAATGTCTTCGTCATGATGGTTATGTAATGCAATTACGATTGAAACCATGAACTATATGTGAGCTATGGGCTATTAGCTAGGTAAGTTTATTGTTGCATGGACTCTAGCTAGGTGTGTTGGGTTGCGCAGGCAGTATGTGTTTCTTTTGTTAGTAATCTCTCCGTCGTGATGGTTATGAAATGCAATGATGATTGAAAATATGAAGTATGTGTGAGCTATGGGCTCTTTGTTAAGGTTCCAATCGTGTTTGTTTTCAAGGTATCAAGTATTTTGCGTCTCTGAACTGGAAAAGAAACTATAGTATCCAGTAAAATACTTTGTAGCAAAGGATAACAAGCCTTGGTGGTTTCTTTTAGTTTGATTTTCAAAGGTGCCCTGGCTAATGTAGAAATTGTTGGTCACAGCCCATTGTTGTGGGCGAATAATATCCTCTTTGCACCGCTCTTCGCGGCCAATGCGAGACCAGGCCGAAGTTATTTTCTTAATAGGAATGTAGTAGGCACAGACAACATAAACCCATACATTTCGAATAAAACGGTCATTAGTGCTCAAGTATATAGGTAGGTTAACTCTGGGTCCGAACGTGGTCTAAATAGAAAGCAAAAGTATAGCTTGGTTCATTACTCCTTGCAGGTTACACAAAAGGTGGAAAATACATCACAGCTTCCAAAGGTTTAGGCTAGGGCATTTTCCATCGCATCTTTCTAAAACCCCCTTCTGATGCTTCTGAATTTCTTCTCTGACTTGATCACTCTACGCCTGATGCTTTCCGCCACCTTCTAGATGTTGATAAGAGGGCCATCGATAAGCAGATCTATGGGTTCTTTACCAGCAGATTTATTGAGCGCCGTTACATTGCATATATGATTACAGAGCCCATGCATGTATCTTGTCAGAACAAACCAGCCCATTGCATTGTTCTTGTTTTTGTACCTGGCCATCTTGAGATTTTTCTTCATGGACTTGGTTTTGGTATTCATCCTTTCTTTCTGTTTTTTTGGTTATAGCCAGTTCATGCTCGAGCGATTTATTTTCTTCCTTGAGCTTCTTCATAGCACTGTAATTGTAGTCTCTTATTTCTCTTTTCATCATGCGTTTTATGTACCCAATTGCTTCCATAGCAGCTGTGTCCTCCGACATTGCATAATTGATAGACTGTATTCCAGGGATAGCCATTCGATTGTCATCATTTCAAAGGCACGATCCAGGCGTGTGGAAAAAACAGTCGCACATATTCTTGCACCATTGCACTGCTTGGTACGGTACTCAGCCATTGGAAGGCCCAAAGCTTGTAGAAGAGCATCTAGCATCATCTTGTAAGGTATTTTCATCGGGGGTGGTGCGGCCTATGATATTAAATACATGTCAAGGCATAATAGGATAGATTAATTGGTAAAGAATGGGTAAAGCTATGAATTTGATATCTACTAGGATCCTTTGTTTTATAAGTATCTACATTATTCTGAAGGACAATGCAGTAGAAAACATGAAATTTAGGATACCGTCGTATTCTAATGTACATGGTAGTGAGGCGCTTGTTTTCCAAAGCTAGAAGTTGTTGTAGGAACAATATTAAGTGTGCAGCCTACCAAACGAGAAACCCAAAGAACTATGTTCTTATTTACTGCTCTAAGAAGCATTGCCTAATATCCAAAATGAAATAGTTGTTTTTGCTTTATTGATCTTAATTGTTTTGTGCCATCGATCATATCCTAGGTTATAAATTTAGTCTGTGCATTAAATGCAGGGGCAGAACATTAACCTCAGAAATTCCTTGTGAGTTTTCATACTCGTTGTACCATGCTGCATATGAGGACAAGTGGTTGTGGATCTCTTCTAGGCATGGTGCATCATTCTGTAGGAATCATTCACCATAGCGAAAGCATAGATTAGGCAAATTGCTCTGTTTAAAAGAATGTGTGTGGTCCTGGGGAAGAGATATAACCTTTGGGTGTTGTTCTTCAGGCTGGTCATTGGTTGAGAACTCTTCTTCTGGAGAAAAGCTGTCGTGCGTCTCCTTCGCATCCGCTGGTGTCTCCTGTAAAAGATGTGGAATAAATTAAATGTTGTTTATGGCTGTGGTTTGGATGAAGAAGTGAATGCGTTAAGGTGCAGCTTCATCACAATATTGTAAGGGCAGTTACCCGCGGTTCAGTGGAGGAGTGCTGCTGCTCACGAGGCGCTGAGACAGGAGTGGCATCAACCAGCAAACTTGGTGGTGGATCCGCCGGCGATTCCATCGGTGGAAAAGGTGACGCTTGCCATATGAGGAGGAGAGGGCTGTCGATCTAGGGTTCTAAAAAGGAGTAGTCTGTCGATCTAGGGCTACAGTTGGCACTCCTCATGGTAGTAATATGAGGACCCGATGGGCTTTTTGTGTGGGCTGCTAGGACTGGGCCTAAACAACACAATCCCATGCCTTATGTAGCAGGTAGAACAAAATGGGCTCATCAATCCATGATCTTAAATAAAATTGAGGGGAATTAGATAGTACATTTGCTCAGATGGATTACATAATAAACACACAAGGACTTAAACAAGCATATTTAGTCTGGAAACAACAATATATAGTGGTACATAATAGGTGTCACGATAGGCCATCTGGAAAATATAGCCAAATGGCGTGCTTTGCTGCGTTGTTTGACCTGCATTATTTTCCTAGGAAGCAGAATGGAAGTGAGTTTGTAGGCTGGCTGCTACAACATTCCTGTCAGGAATGAAAAACCAAGTTTGTTATGATATCGTAGTAATTTGTTAATACAATATATGAACCTACCCATGCATGTAATATACCTTAGTTTCTTGGCATGTTTGGAGGCTCAATCATTATCTTTGCACGCCGTGGATATAGGGGCATGTAGTGATGTCCGGTATGCATATTGTCTGATTGGCATCTTCTAGGTGTTATGTAGATGATGATGTAGTCCGGGATATCAATTACACTGTCAAACCATCCGAAGCAACTATACTTATATGTATCTACCAAGCCTTGTCCAGGCATATTAGTCCGCTCAACCAAAATGAATGGGCTAAGTAGCTGGCTTGCTATCTCATGTTGCAGAAGCCCAGCTGGAACTTCACTTATAACAATGTGAACAAATCTGGTAAGGTAAGTTTGTTCACTACCATAATAAGGAGACCAAGGAATAGCGCTGAAGATGCGGCCACCAACCTTGGTGTGTCCTCTAGTAACAACAGTTGATCTAAATGTGGCAAATGTAGCAAATTGAACACCCCCTTCATAATGCACAAGGAAAGAATCATAACTGATTGGTTTTACATGAACATATCTAGATGCTGGTACATGTTGCATTATTGCAGAGAATACCTCTTCTGTGCTAATAGGGTCAAAACCATCACCATGTTTGAGGACCATAGAGTGTAATAATTCCTGGAATCTATCGGGGTCAACCTCTGTGTCTTGAAGGAAACAATGCGGCACAGCAACATCAACGGGGCTGTGTCGAGTTTCTGGTACAGGTGGCAATAGCTCAGCTGGTCTCAGCTTCTTATTGAAAGGATTATTAATCACTCTAATAAGAACAATGAACATGTCTAGGTGGAGGCCTGGAAATGTGCTTGCTAGATGCCGAAACCTACGGCTAACCTTAATTTTCATCCGCAATGGCACATTTTCTGGTGTGTCTGTCCAGCAAACGCATCGAAACACCGAAAGATCTTTGTGGGCCATTGTGTCAGGGTGAAGCTCAGAAACAACACAATATGGATACAACATAAAATCTGTTGTTTTGAATGTCCAAAGGTGCAGTGCTAGGTTTCTTATCTCAATCGAGACTTGGGATCCCACATAGTTATCATGAGAATGATGACTCGGAGTACTACAATATGGTAGTGTTTCATCTGCAGGCAGGGTGGTAAAATGAATGCTGCCCAAGCTAAGTCTCTGGTCAGATTGAAGAAACTGCACTGCCTGACTGTATTGTGGTTTGTCTGGGATGCTAATCAGAAATTCCTCGTCAGGATTGTCCAGAGAGAAAACATCGCCATCTAAGCTGAAAGCCTGAGTCAGTGCATCATGAAATCTATTCCACATGGCTCTATTATTAGGAGAGAAAATAACATGGAAATGATAATGCGTCCGAATTTCTGTGCATTTTGTATCTCCATAAGAAACAAAAGCTCTTGTTATATCTCTTTTTAGAGAGACAAACGAGGGTGAAAGACCTAGCAGCAGTATAAAGCAATTCAGGTTTGATCGAGATTTCAGCTTAACCATTGAGGAAAGAAAATCAGATCTATGCAGGAACAGAGGAGGAATGGGTGTATAGACCAGCAGTCTAGGAATGGAACTTGCCTGTGGATAGAACGGCAGCGTGGGCTGCACCTTTGCCGGCTGAGGACGATGCCATCAGGCGAGAGCGGGAAGACATGGGGAGCACAGAAACCCTAGAAATGGCTAGGCCGGGGAGTGCGGTGGCGTGGCCGGTGGTGTGGATGAAGTGAGTAGGTTATAGAGCGCAGGTGGGAGGCAATGACAGGATAGCGGATCTAACGGTAGGAGAAGAGTGGAGTAGATAGATCACTGTCTTTGGGCCACTTAGATGTGGCGTAGGGATACACCTTGAAGTGACAAAAGGGCCAAACGGGCCGAGAATAAAGCAAAGGAAGCCCATAGGCTTGGATGGCACATGAAAATAAAATGAGCAGCATAGAGTAAGAAAAAACAGAATGGAATCGGAAACATTCATGCTATCACGGAGATAAAAATAAATAAGAAGCTAAGAACACGCATACAATAAGTTCAAGTTGGCTTCATAATATAGGGGAGTTTTGTTTTTGTCTTGCTTTGACATTGCTACTTGAGCAGTCAGAGACTTTTTAGCACACATACATAAAAATAGAAGAGTTTTAGACATGCTTCGTAAGAAGCATACAACCACACTAAGGTCTATGCAAGAAGCATACACGGTAACGGGCTCTGTTTGTAGCTGGTCAAAGAGCATTGTGATGGAGCGTTGTCGAGAGCGAAGCTAGATGCATAAACCGCCATCTTTCTCCTTCGATCTTGCTAAGGAGAAGCTAATGTACATATGATAGATAACCTACAGCAGAATGCAAAGTTTCAGAAACAAGTTCCAAGTATGAAAACGGCAAAATAATTCCAAGAATAGTAGTATATAGGGAAATTGTGGTGTACCTATAGAGAGTTTAAGGTTCCATAGGTAGGGCAAAGGAGTCACTTCTGCTTTGTTTTCTTCCCTACTCCATCTCCTTTTGCAGCAACGGGGTTCCTTTATTTCAAGGTGTGTTAGTCAAAAATAAATAAGCGGAATGCTATAGACAGGTTGGGAAACCAGCTATATTATTGGAATGTAAGAAGCAATACTTCTTGTTTTTTCTGAGGCGGACTCTTATCATCTTTTGCATTAGCAGCACTAGAAGGATCTTTAGCCTTTTCACCATCGTTCTCCTAGAGCACCCAGCATATACATAAGTTTGATAATTGAGAAACATAGCATATTGATATTTGATGGTTATTAGGCTATACAATATTAAGATTTTGCCTTGACACCTGTGTATCGGTGTGTGACCATGCTGCTCATTTACTGAACGTACATGCATGCATTTATAGTATTATGCATTATTTAGCACATGTGTGTTCACAGGTATCTCAGGCGGAGCAGAGAAATATTTACCGCGGCTACTTCGTCAAACTTCTTTGGAGGATCCTCTGCCAGAGGGAGCTTCTTGTCATTGCCGGTAAATAAAGCACGCCTAGTCCTGCTGGGTGGGCATGGTGATTTGCTAGAAAAGAAAACACGATCATAAGAGCAAGCAAGCATTCGAAAATACTGCAGTAGTCCTTTCCAAAGAGGCATACCCGGGAGATGCAGATGAAAGGAGACCAACACTGAGCTTTGAAGTTGCTGTCTGTGCCTGAGTGTAAAAAAAGGAAATGAGAATAACTGAATTAGTTTTCGGGCATCTTCATTGAATAAATCGAGCGACATATCGTAGACTAAGAAAACAACATACCGCGCTTGTAGGTGATGGAAAAGTTATAGCAGGGCTCCCTGAGGAGCTGCCAGGCTGGGCTTGTTTGATGCTTGGGGTACTGGGTGTAAACATCTCAAAAGGTACTGGACTATCAGTGAGGTAAGCAGAGGATGATGCTCCAGATGATCCAGGGACATAGTCAAAGGCAGATGAGCTTAACTCGGGCTTGTAGGTTTCCATAATTTTCACAACTTGGAATGATAATTGTGTGCTTGTGGTTGCAAAGCTTCTCTTTGCAATGGACACAAGAAGTTTATACTTCTGCCCAATAATCTGGGTAACCTCTAGTGGAGCAATCCTATCAACCATCGGTACACGAGCTATTTAGCGTATGGTTGAAAGTCCTGGGTTTCTAAACATTAGTAAATTGAGGAGTGGTTTTCCAACAACTGCTTTTCCAACTTTATCAAACATGGTGAACTCAGCCTCACCCATGTCATCACTCGCAAATACCGAAACACAGTACCTGAATATGGCACGAATAGAATGAGGATTGTAGTAAAGGTCTAATAAAACATAGAAGAGGCATGTCAAAATAAATCAGGCAGGAAGCTTGAGGAAACGAACAACACAAAACAAAAGAAATAGCAGACAAAGGTCTAGGAAGGCACATACGTCTCCTGTGCTGCTATGGATGAGCAGTTAGGATTGGAGCATCGGTAGTTCGATGCAACTATTGTAGAGGTCTTGTTGCAGGAGGAGCAAGAGAAGAACCACCATCCATGGTCAGGATTGAGCCTCTCAATAGTAACGGTACATATGAACCGTTTTTCCTATCGAAGTAACATAACTTGCAGTTGAGCACACGATCAGGAAAAGTGGAACAACATATAGAGGAAAAGACAGCAAGGATACCTCGTTTTCGTAAGGGTTCAGGCGAAGGAGATCTGACACGGTCTTTCCAACTAGATCAGCGTAGATACGGGTAGTAAATGCACCCTCGGTCAAAGCAGCATCGTTATCAATGGGTTTGAAATTAGTCCCCAACCTATTTTAATACGCAACAGGGGAGATAGTTAGCAGCGTGATAAAGAAAACAAGTATGGTTAAAGCAAAAGAAGCCAATTAGAAGGCATATAGAAATCACCTGTTGCCGAAGTCATTTATCGTTGGCAGATCCTCGTCAATGTACCAACGGCAAGCAGAACTACCACTATAAGTCCTTGAACACCTGCATAGTTATTGAACAATATAGAGGGGTAAGAGGCTGCACCTATAGGTTGACTACCTTGATTTATTTTAGGTAATGTTCCTACGAAAATTGCAATCACAACTTCCTTTTTGGCTCTTGCCCGCATTGCTTCTTCTTCAAATTCAATCGCTCGATCACTCGAGAGGACCAGTTTTAGCTCCTTGCCCCTATAGGTTCCATATGATGAACAAATCAGTAAACAAACAAACGAGTAGGCGGCCTAGAATGGTGCATGCATAATAATAAGCAAATCACACTTCCTGTAAGTCATTGAGGATTATTGTACTTGTGTTTGATGGCTCTGGCTGATGCATTGATTGGATAGTGACCACATCAGAAACAATAGTTATTCTTCCAATGACATCTTCAAAACCATAGAATTTGCAAGAGCATCAGACCCCAGATATTTTACAAGTAGTTTTTAATGTACTTAGGCGTGCAGTGACACAATTTATGAAGGAAATGAGGCGGTGGCCCACATGGCCTGGGGATGTCCTGAAATGGGATAGAATTGTAGGTGCAGAATGGGTAATCTGCTTCCAAGCCCGCGCATAAAACAACATTCCTAAACCTGGTGAACTGAATCATGAAGGGACTCTCAACAGGTCTATAAGTTGTCTTTGCTTCAACGTTGAAGCTGCTCATCATGTAGACCTTTCCTTCCCACAGCTCGTCCTTCAGTTGCTCTGCTCGCAGAGGATGTATCTGCACATACATATGGTCGCCCTGCCAACAAAAACATCAATCAGAAAGGTATCCTAGGCAAAATATGGACAGATGGCGTTGAGCTAGCTATGTAAAGACAAACCTGGCTATCAAGAACAACTAAGTCCATGTGCTGGATTGGCCCATTGTCAGTCCCCCCACGATAAAACCACATGCGTGAGACAAGGACAGAGACAACCCACTTCCTACTGTGGTTGTGTATCTCATAAAGCATCTGATGCGCCATCTAGGAATGCAAAGACACTTTTCCTTAGGAAGGTAAAAACACACAAAGAAGCAGCATATTAGGTTTTACAATACGATAGCATACCTAATTGAAGTCAAGTGAACAGACATACTAAGCGAACTACCAAAATACCTTTAACGCGCAGATAGATGCACAGAAAAGAACAATAGACGCTATCTTAGGTAATGAGCAGTAACAGATAAAACAATATTTACAGCCTCAAATCTAATTGAAAAGGGAGCACACAATAAAAGTACTTTACCAAATTAGGAACCATACAATAATAGAGACTAAGAGGCAGCAAGTAGTAGTGATACCAAAAGCAGCTCACAAAATGAAGTGCGACGTAAGTACTATTCCAAAGACTCAAAGATCTCAGAGAAAACTATGTTTCTAGTCTGAGATCCAAGTGTGCCATCTTCGTTCTCGATAAGTATTTCAAGTTTTTCTTGGAAGTCACACGTGAAACCGCCACGTAAAGCTGGCCATGAGTGAAAACATGGCTTTTTCAGGTATAATCCAACAACCAAGAGAGTCTGTCCCTGGCTTTTATTGATAGTCATGGCATAACAAACCCTGACTGGAAACTGGCGATGATGTAAAGTAAATGGCCATTTAGGTTCCTTGGTAGTGAGGCAAATCCTTGGAATGTACACAACATCCCCAATATTAGAACCAGTCATGATAATATCCTCAATGACTTTCTCACCAAGTTTAGAGACAACAAGACGAGTACCATTACAAAGACCAGTTGCCTGACTTAAACTTCTAAGGAGCATAATCGGCATGCCTTTTTTCAATAGCAACTTGTGTTGTAGGAAATTGTTAATTTTAATTGTATTGAGGTATTCGATCGGATAAAACACATCCATATTACGCATTGAATCAGCAGCATTTCCTATAGAATCATAGCTTAAATACTCCCTCTCAGCAGAAGGCATTAAGGCTGGCACATGGTCATTAACTTCTTGAGCTAGATCATTTGTTGTTGTTGTAACATCCCAAATTTCCAATTTGGAATGTTATACATTAGATCATTATGCATATCATATTTTCTTGCTTTTGGTGATCCGAGAAAATCCTAAACAACTCAAGGACCCTCGGAGAGAGTTGGGGATTTCTAAATTTTCATATTTGAGGTTTCTCAAATTTTGAAAATAGGATCATTTGATGTATTTATTTTTCTTCAAGTATTTCTATCATAAAAATATGAGAGAGGGAGTAAAATGACTCTCCCAAAATAAAGAAATACGGAAGATTTAATAAAAAGGTCAAACAAGTTTTATTTGGAGTTTATTTGGATTTATTTGAATTAGGAAAAATTGCATGTTTTCAAAAATGCATTTTAGTGCCAAGAAAATGTTCATCTTGTTCTAAATATTTTATTTTGACGGTGAAAATTTGTTTTGGCAATTTCTAGTTTTTATTTTATTTTCTAGAGTTGTTTTAGCGCCGGCGTAGTTGTTAAAAAAATAGGGGACCGACCCGACTGGGCCGAAGCCCAGCCGAACCGGCCCGTCGCCCCGCGCCACCGCCTTCCCCGCGTCGCCCCGTCGTGGCCGACTCGAACTCCCGCAGCCGCCGCCATGGTTGCCCCCTCCCCCAAGCCTGCCACCACCCCTCCTATTTATAGCCAGCTACCCCCCCTCCAACCACCGCCGCCACACCCCTCCCCTCACCGCAGCAGTCCCGCTGCCGCAGCCGCCGCCCTCGCCGCCGCAAGCCGCCAGCCCCGCCGCCGCGCCAGCACGCCGCCGCAGCCCGCCTCCGCTCGCCGTCGTCGGAAAGCCGCCGCCTCCAGCAGTTCTCGAGGTAGCCGCCGCCGGTTTTCTCCAGAAAACCGTTGGTTTTTTTAAGAACCCCTAGCCGTTTTTTTATTAGATAGGTTTTATTAGATCGGTTTTCTGTTTTATTTTTTTCTGGTTTAGTTAAGTAGTAAATGTTCACCCGTTCGTTCGTTCTAACGAACGAATTCACCGTTTAGTCTCAGCTGACGAACGTCCATTCGTTAGGTTGTTTTAGTTTTTCTTTTTCGCAGTTATTTTCTGATTGCGATCTCAGATCCGATCTTCGTTTTAGTTTAACTTTTCGCTCGTTTATCGGAATCTGGTGATTCAAGCACCTGGAGTTTCGTATCGAAATTCTCTTTCTGTTTAACCTAGTCACTCAAGCGTTTGCCTCGGTTAAATTTGGACTTAGATCCAGATTGGTTCGGTAGTTGTTTCTCTATCGCCGTTTGTCTTTCGTTGCTTTTCTTTTGCCCTTTCTTTTGCAAACCAGAGTTCTTAAGTTGAACTTTCTGGTTAGATCTTCTATTTGAGTTTTACACGTGCATTTGTTAAGTACTTATTGTGTGCTTGTTTGTTTGCGATAGAGTACCCGGAGTGCATCGCTTGCTACTTTGAATCTCTAGGTTTTGCGGATCATCAGCAAGGCAAGTAACACTTTGATCATACTTTCCAATTACCCAGTTTTCATTGCATTAGTCCAAACCCTCACACATTGCATGAGTAGGATCAATTAACTTGTGGGACTGGGAAGTAGATTGAGGTAGTACCTATTACCTGCATTACATTCAAACCTTTGGGAGTTACTTCTACGTTTGCTGTTAGGACATGCTATGCTCGTAGACGTGGATTGGGTGAGTGAATTCCATGACAGATGTGAGTTTGTTAATTAATGGTTTAACTTAAGGTGGCATCTGGTTATTCCAGGGATTGCCTGTTTTTTTTGGACCGCCACCCAGGCTCAAAGGAATCATGAGATTATTCATACTAGAAACTTCCGTGTGCAGCCACAATGCTATTATGGGCTCTAGCATAGTATGAGTAAGTCGTGCGAACATCTACAGTGGTGAACTAGCAGATGTAGGGGATGTAGGTAGGTACGGTTCACCCGGTCGTAGGTGCTAGTGCTTCTGAAAGACTGTGTCTCGGTCATCCGTTTCTCAAACATCATGTAGTGCGAGAAATCAAACGGAGGAGATCGGGTCTTGTGGGAAAAGTGCACAAACCTCTGCAGAGTGTACAAACTGATCATGATTAGCCGTGTCCCCAGTTATGGACGTCTTGAGTATCTAGTACTTGGATATCATGTGCATCTCATCATGTTACTTTTAACTTAATATTGCTGGGTTTAATGATGAACTTTAATTGGGGTTGAGAGGATGTCTATCTTCTCAACGATGTTTCAACTACCATGATAGTTAATTAAAATTTATTCCTTTGAAGTAGGGAAAAATTGGCTTTACGCAAAAACTGTAACCATAGAGCTTTCCACCAGCCAAATTGCATGTAGAATAGCTTTACTTTCAATTGCTCTCTTGTGTTAATTTGCCAGCATATTCCATGTGCTGACCCGTTTTCGGGCTGCAACGTTTCATGTTGCAGACTTTTCAGACGACGAGTAAGATGCCTTTTAGGTCGTGGTTCTATACTCAGTGATGCCGTTGGAGTTGATGGACTCACTTATCTTCCAAGCCTTCCGCTTTTATCGTGTTAGATGACCTTCAGCCATTTTTATTGTAATAAGTTCATCGTTGGACTATCGATGTAATAAGTGTGTGATTGCTACTCTGTTATAAATCCTTCAAGTACTGTGCGTGTCAGCATTACCGATCCAGGGATGACACTGATGCACAGAGATCAGACTGTTTGAGGTTTGGTCGCTACAAGATGGTATCAGAGCACACGCTGATTGTAGGACACGACCACTAAGCTAAAGCCCTAGAGCACTATTCACTCTTCTCTGTTCTGACTCCTCATCTTTTCTACTCTTTTAGGATGGTGGATGCAAAGAACAAGTTCATGCAAACAGATGATGATACACCATTTGGACGACACCTAAAGGAAGTCACCAGATATCTAAACATTGGACTACCAAGTTTCACCGGAACCTACAATGCCACTCTACCTGAGGAGGAGCGTTGGCTGATTCAAGCTCAAGTTCCAGGAAGGACGTTCAAGCCCATCACCGCACTCATAGCATTTTCCATTAATGCGCCTACATGGAGCCTAGGCAGAAGCATGGCAGCCCACATAGCTATGGGAAGGATCGGAGAAGTCTACAAGCAGGAGCTAAAGGTCACTATCTACCAGATTTGTGGACGCCGAGATGAGAATTGGGATATGATCAGCACCAGGAAGGATTGATCCATTGCATCATTCATCCAGGAGTTAAACCATCACATTCGTCGCCAGGAGCACCAGATGTCTGCAGGGATGATAGATTTGAAGAAAGCCCTAAATAGGAATTTGGAGCTAGAGGAAGAACTCAAGTTTACACGCGACGGATATGAGGAGGAGATGCAAATACTTGTAGAGAAGAATGATGACTTGACACGGAAGTTAGGGATACTCATGGGAGAAGAAGACGAGGAAGAAGAACCCCAGGAGATTCCACCGGAAGACTACATCGTCATCGACGACACGGATTCGGAACCCGAAGATAGTAAAGATGAAGACTATGAAGATGAAGCTGGGGCAGATATCATGGAATCGTCTGCCGATCAATATTTTTTAGATGACCACCCTGTGATTAGTAGTTTACCTCCGTATGTTAGTTTTAGACCACTTTTGTAACGATTAGATCCGTGTAAGCCCTTGTTTGAAATTGATTTTGGTGTGATGAATTGTGTGTTTGCCTCATGTGCATATGGGTAGTGATTTTCCCTTAGACCTCTATTCTGTTCTAATCTCTTCCCTCTACACCCATCAGATGCCTCCAGGACATGAATTTGAGTTTCCCCCTGAACTCACCCAGTTGATCCAGCAGTAGAACACCCTGATGCAACTTCTTATCCAGAATACTCAGAACAACCAGAACAACAACAACAACCCTCCACCACCACCACCCGTGGACAACATGACACGTTTCTTAAGGTTGCAACCACCAGTGTTTGCTAGCAGCATCGAACCAATAGTGGCTGATGACTGACCACCGCAAATTGCTCGGATGCTGAGAAGGTGCGATTTGCCGCACACCAGTTGTCTGGACCAGCCGCAGCATGGTGGGACAATTACACAACCACTTACCCCATAGCCAATGTGACTTGGGATCAGTTTCGGCAAGCTTTTCGTACTGCCCATGTCTCAACTGGAGCTATGAGTATGAAGAAGCAGGAGTTTCGCAATCTGCGCCAAGGAAATCGTACTGTGGCTTAGTACGTAGATGAGTTTAGTACCCTATCTCGTTATGCCCCAGATGATGTGGCCACAGATGCCGCTAAGCAGGAGAGATTCATGGAAGGGCTGAATGATGAGATGAGTGTACAGTTGATGGTGGCAACTTTCAATAACTACCAGGAGTTGGTTGACCGCGCCCTAATGATTGAAAGGAAGCATCAACAGATTGAAAGTCGCAAGAGGAAGTATGGGCAAGGAAGGTATAACTTTGGAGCACAGCAGAAGCCCCGTTTTACCCCTAAGACGGTAGGACAGTTTCAACATACCCATGGAGGAGGTAGCTCACACAATCACAATGGCACCAAGAATGGAAATGGGAATGGAGCAAATGGAAACCAGAGCCGCCCTACACCGTCCACACCCACCAAGAAGGATTTCAGCCATGTCACTTGTTTCAAGTGCGGGAAGAATGGACATTATGCCACTAACTGCCCAGAAGCTAAGAATGGGAACGGCAATGGAAGCGCCGCGAAAAAGCCCAACCCCTTCAACAAAGGACAAGTAAATCACGTTAGTGTGGAGGAGGTTGAAGCCCAACCAGATGCAGTAATAGGTAAGTTCTTAGTTAAGTCCTTTACTGCACTCATTCTTTTCGATACTGGTGCATCGCATTCATACATTTCAAGGGGATTTGTGGATAAGTATAAGCTGCCAACCCAAGCCCTTAGATCGCCCATGTTATTAACCTCACCAGGAGCGGAGTATATGGCTAAGTTATGGTGTGATCAGTTGCCCTTAAGGATTGGTAATTACATTTTCCCTTCGGACCTAATAGTATTGGAATCTCAAGGACTGGATGTGATATTAGGCATGGATTGGTTATCTAAGTATGAAGGGAATATTGAGTGTGCCATTAAGACCATTTTGCTTACTACGCCAGAAGGAAGAAGGATCAAGTATGTATCCCGGCATGAGTCAAAGAGGAACAGATTAAATTCCTTATCAGGAGTTGTTCAGGAGGAAGTGCCAGTAGTGAAGGATTATCCGGATGTGTTTCCAGAAGAACTGCCAGGAATGCCACCTGACAGAGATATAGAATTTTTGATTGAGCTTTTGCCACGCACCGGACCAATTTCCAAGAGACCATATAGGATGTCCGCAAAGGATTTGGAGGAAATTAAGAAACATATTAAGGAGTTACTGGATAAAGGATTTATACGCCCAAGTTCTTCGCCTTGGGGTTCGCCAGTACTTCTAGTGGAGAAGAAGGATGGATCGTTAAGAATGGTTGTTGATTACCGAGGGCTGAACGAAGTAACGATCAAGAGCAAGTACCCATTGCCGATGATCAATGATATGTTCGATAGATTGCAAGGAGCTAAGGTATTCTCCAAGATCGATCTGCGATCAGGGTATCATCAATTGAAGATCCGAGAGCAGGATATACCTAAGACGGCCTTTACCACTAGGTATGGGTTGTACGAGTATACCGTTATGTCGTTTGGTCTGACGAACGCACCGGCATACTTTATGAACCTGATGAACAAAGTGTTTATGGAATATTTGGATAAGTTCGTCGTAGTGTTCATAGATGATATATTGATCTTCTCGAAGGATGAAGAGGAGCATGCAGAGCACTTGCGTTTGGTATTGGAGAAGCTCAGAGAACATAAGTTATATGCCAAGTTTAGCAAATGCGAAGTTTGGTTGAAGGAAGTCGGATTCCTCGGACATGTTATATCTGGAGAAGGAATAGCAGTAGATCCTGCCAAGGTGGACACTGTGACCCATTGGGAAGCACCGACAACAGTTGGAGAGATCCGGAGTTTTCTTGGACTTGTAGGATACTACCAGAGATTCATCGAGAATTTCACAAAGATTCCAAAGCCTATGACGGAGTTGTTAAAGAAGGACACCAAGTTCAGATGGACAGAAGAATGTGAGGCCAGTTTCCAGGAATTAAAGAACCGTTTGGTCTCATCACCTGTGTTGATTCTGCCAGATCAACATAAGGATTACGAGGTGTACTGCGACGCTTCACGTCGAGGACTTGGAGCAGTTCTTATGCAGGAAGAAAGTGTTGTTTCGTATGCTTCACGACAACTGAAACCTCATGAGTTGAACTATGCCACTCATGATTTGGAGTTAGCAGCCGTAGTACATGCGTTGAAGACATGGAGACACTTTCTCATTGGAAACCATTGTGAAGTTTATACGGATCACAAGAGTTTGAAGTATATATTCACTCAGAAGGATTTGAATCTCAGGCAAAGGAGATGACTGGAACTCATTAAGGATTACGACATGAGATTGCATTATCATCCCGGAAAGGCTAACGTAGTAGCCGATGCGCTAAGCCGCAAGAGCCATGTCAATACCCTAATGATGGAAGAATTTCCAAAGGAGTTAGCCGAGGACTTACGAGAACTACGTTTGGAGATAGTTCCGAGAGGCTATGCAGCAACACTAGAAATCCAGTCTACCCTGATGGATAAAATCCGAGAAGCTCAGAAAACTGACAAGGAGATTGCCTCTATAAAAGAGAGGATGAGCGAAGGAAAAGCAAAAGGATTTTGTGAGGATGAACACGACACCTTATGGTTTGAGGACCGCGTCTATGTGCCTAATGACCCGGAGATCAGGAAGTTGATTTTACAGTAGGCCCATGATTCACCGTACTCGATTCACGCAGGGAATACTAAGATGTATTTAGATTTAAAGGATATTTTCTGGTGGACCGGTATGAAGAAGGATATTGCGGAATATGTAGCAGTTTGTGATGTATGTTAGAGAGTGAAGGCAGAACATCAGAAGCCGACAGGATTGTTACAACCATTGCCAATACCCGAATGAAAGTGGGATAAACTAGGTATGGATTTTAGTACGGGACTACCCAGAACTCGTTCTGGCTATGACTCGATTTGGGTCGTAGTTGATCGTTTAACAAAGGTAGCTCATTTCATCCCCGTAAAGACTACCTATACCAGTGCAAAGTTGGCAAAGATATACATGGCCCGAATTGTATGTCTGCATGGAGTTCCGAGGAGCATCGTATCAGATAGAGGAACCCAGTTTACCTCAAAGTTCTGGAATCAGTTACATGAAACTTTGGGTACCAGACAAGAGTTTAGCACAGCTTTTCACCCGCAAATAGATGGACAGACTGAAAGAGTCAATCCGATTTTGGAGGATATGCTGAGAGCCTGTGCACTAGATTATGGATCTAGTTGGGACGACAATTTGCCGTATGCCGAGTTTTCTTACAACAACAGTTATCAATCCAGTTTGAAGATGGACCCTTTCGAAGCGCTATACGGTAGGAGCTGTAGGACTCCGTTGTCGTGGGACGAAGTTGGAGACTGACAGTTGTTTGGACCAGACTTGATCAAAGAGTCTGAGGAGAAGGTGAAGTTGATTCGAGATAGACTGAAGGTAGCTCAGTCCAGGCAGAAAAGTTATGCAGACTCGAAGCGTAAGGAGATAACCTATGAGATCGGAGATAGAGCATACTTGAGAGTATCACCTCTGCGAGGAGTCAAACGTTTCGGAGCTAAAGGAAAGTTAGCCCCGAGATTTGTGGGACCTTACCGTGTTTTGGAACGCATGGGAGAGGTTGCATACAAGTTGGAATTGCCCGAAGGATTGTCAGGAGTGCATGATGTGTTTCACGTTTCGCAGCTTAAGAAGTGTCATGCGGAGATGGCCGATATACCGCTTAGAGACACAGTACCACTGGAAGCGATTCAGTTGGACAGTGATCTGACCTACGAGGAGAAGCCGGTTAAGATCCTTGAATTTTTTAGCAGAGTTACCCGCAACAAGGTTATCCAGTTTTGCAAAGTTCAGTGGAGTCACCACACCGAGGAAGAAGCCACCTGGGAACGAGAAGATGATCTACGCAAGGACCACCCTCACCTATTTTCTAGCCAAACCGAATCTCGAGGGCGAGATTCATCTTAAGGGGGGTAGGTTTGTAACATCCCAAATTTCCAATTTGGAATGTTATACATTAGATCATTATGCATATCATATTTTCTTGCTTTTGGTGATCCGAGAAAATCCTAAGCAACTCAAGGACCCTCGGAGAGAGTTGGGGATTTCTAAATTTTCATATTTGAGGTTTCTCAAATTTTGAAAATAGGATCGTTTGATGTATTTATTTTTCTTCAAGTATTTCTATCATAAAAATATGAGAGAGGGAGTAAAATGACTCTCCCAAAATAAAGAAATACGGAAGATTTAATAAAAAGGTCAAACAAGTTTTATTTGGAGTTTATTCGGATTTATTTGAATTAGGAAAAATTGCATGTTTTCAAAAATGCATTTTAGTGCCAAGAAAATGTTCATCTTGTTCTAAATATTTTATTTAGACGGTGAAAATTTGTTTTGGCAATTTCTAGTTTCTATTTTATTTTCTAGAGTTGTTTTAGCACTAGCGTAGTTGTTAAAAAAAATAGGGGACCGACCCGACTGGGCCGAAGCCCAGCCGAATCGGCCCGTCGCCCCGTGCCACCGCCTTCCCCGCGTCGCCCCGCCGTGGCCGACTCGAACTCCCGCCGCCGCCGCCATGTTTGCCCCCTCCCCCAAGCCAGCCACCCCCCCTCCTATTTATAGCCAGCTACCCACCCTCCAACCACCGCCGCCACACCCATCCCCTCGCCGCAGCAGCCCCGCCGCCGCGACGCCAACCCCGCCACCGCGCCAGCACGACGCCGCAGC